>CAWUFW010001319.1:0-705000 GCA_963921515.1 Calotriton arnoldi | reverse complement strand
GCTGTTTCAGTGACTTTGCAGATACCTAGATTCTCTGGTTTGTGTCTGCAGCACAGGAAATGCTTACCCACTCATTTTACATGCAGTTTCATACGTAACACACCTCTACAGGTACCAGTAGCAAGTAGCATATGTCTGGGTCTCACACGAGGCCAAAACTCACCATCCTTAATCAATATCTCAACCAAAACCTTCATTCAACTATACACAACAGAGTAGTTACTGATTCATCCATCTGTGAAGTACTTTGAGGCCTCATAAAGAGGTAGAAAAGGCTATAGGAATGCTACAATACAAAACATTTGCCTAACCAAGGCGGGTCTATTATCAGAAGGAGAACCTTGCTGATCACCAATAAGAGTAATTGAGAGGGCGGGCACTGTATTGATGGAGAACAATAAAACATGTTATTTGTAGGGGTCGCACTTTAATGGGCAAACCGTGCATTAGTCACTACTGCACCTATTCCCATGAAAAGAGTTCTGATTAGGTCATTCCAAGAATTGCAGTGATTAACACACACCAGACAGTATATTACTGGCATACAGTACCTACTTGAGTTGATGATCATGGCTGCGGATTGCTTGGCATGGTTATCTAAGTAAGACTATGACAAAGAATCAGTGAAGCCAGAATAGGTTTTGGCTAATCCATGGAAGAATTCAATGACAACCACTTAACAGAGCACAGTGTGGAGAACAATTTATTTTTAGCCTACGGCTAATTTAACAGGTGAGCTCGAACGCAATGGAATATGCAACGTAAACTGCCAATGACCATGCAAAAGAAATAGACAAACATCCTTTATCCACAGATGCAAGGCCCTAGGAGTACATGGCTTGACATTATGTGGATGCCTTTTCTACAGAGAGAGAGAGGGTGTGAAGTTGTCAAACTGAATAGTACATGGCATGCAGCTGCATACAAAATATCACTCTTAATTACAGAATTATTAGAAGAAAAAAACGTCTCCTGAAGAAAGGGATGGCGAAGCATGTGCATTATGCTCTGTACCGTCTGAAGCTTGAACGAACAGTTGAAGACCCTCTTTAAGCTGTAGCTAGCATCCAGAGCTTTTGGCTTTGCCTTCGGTGGTGTGGGCATACAAAGCCACTTAATACAGAATACCTTTATTTTGTTTAAAGGGTGGGAGCTGGGGAGTAAACTGGGACTCCAATGACTAGTAAGGGAGTGCTGGTGTGCATGCTTCAAGAATAGAGGTGGGCAGTAAACTCCACTCCGCCAGCGCAGTTTGCAGAGTTTTGTGCATTAAGTTCTGGAAACTCTGTGAACCGCTGCGTGACGGAGTTTTTCTTGTGTGCAGCTCGCCAACGTTAAAGTTGGCGAGCGAGAAAGATCGAGCGCTAGGACGAGCCCCGGTGTGATTTCTCAACGCGGGCCATCACGGCAGGCGCTATCGTTCGCATTGAGAAAGCTGCCCCTCGAGTAGAAAATCTACTCGAGCAGCAGAAAGAAGCAGAGCCCTCTGGCACAACGCAGTTCGTGCTGATTTTACAGCGCAGAACAAGCTCCCGGTATTAAAACTCAGCACGAGCAGCGCGACGTGCCAAATTCAGCCGCTCACGGAACTCCGCAGAGTCTGAGTTTTTATGCAACTCCGCAGAATTCTGCGGAGTAAAACTCTGCGAGTTCTGCCCACTCCTACTCAAGAAGAGTGCTTGAGAGAAACCAAACAAATTATAAACTAATACATATTAAAGAGAAGATATGGAAGGTAGGTTTAACATCCAAGATATGTCCATCAAAGAGGGCAATTCTTTGTTGCCTTTGCCATGAAAGACTGTTGTGCAGAATTGTTGGTGGTAAATAATGTAGCATGGCTTTTGCATTGCACATAATCGGCATTTACTTGGTTTTACAGCGAACTGACGCACAGATTGTCTGCAGTTGCTGGTTTACCCATGCATATGGTTCCATAGGGGCAATAACCATGGGGATGCCGTGGCCTAATGAGTAAGTGTGGTGAGGAATGAATACAAGGTTTTTTCCTGCGGGTGTGGATCAAGTGAAACTTGTAGCCCGTCATCCAGTTCAACATATAGAAGTTGTGTCTGTGGGGTGTACTGAAATAGGGATGCAAGTCTTCTGATCCCCTAAGTGAAGTCAGCTAGTGGGGTTATCTACCTCTTTAACGGTAATGTAATGCTTAATGGATTGAGAACAGTTTTCTAACTTGTTCTGTCTCCACAATTACCTTGCACCTTGTTACTGCCATATTTTCCCAAAGGCCCGGTTCTCATTCTGAAGCATGAAGAGTCATGAGGTGTTGCATTAGAATGGTTTGGTGAGTAGTCGGTTAGAGGGAAACCAGGTTAGCATGGCTTGGTACAAGACTGTAGTTTTAGAATCAACAGTACCCGACTTAAAGAGATACTATAGTCAGCATTGGCACAGTAGGAGTTAGAAATAACATTACATTGTCTGAGGTGAATGGTTGTGAGGTGCAGATGCTCTACATACCAAGCTTTGATGTAGCTCTGATGAAATTCAGGCTATTCTTTGCAAAAATGGCACAAAAATGGCGACCACATACTGATTCTCCATCCTCACCCCACTCACTTTATATATAGGGAAGGATGTGATAACAAGCATTGGCATAGCCAATAGGTCTCGCTTTTGGGACCTTATAAGTGTTTAGCCATGCAGCATATTACCCTAGGAGCTGTGCCGTCAGGGATTGAAGAGCTATACAATTACTACACACTGGGTCATGCAGTCTGATTTATAAGTGTTTAGCCATGCAGCATATTACCCTGTGTATAAGTGTTTAGCCATGCAGCATATTGCCCAGCATATTACCCTGGGAGATGTGCCGCCAGGGATTGAAGAGCTATACAATTACTACACACTGGGTCGTGCAGTGGAATACATGTTTGCCTTATGAAACAGAATTAAATCTTGGTTAGTGCAGTAGAGAATAGTGACGTGTATTTTTAGTGCTACGAGGTCAGAGCCTGTGTGAATTTGTAAGTTATTATTTAAAATTTGCATCACACACTGTATAATATAGACTGCTACAAAATGCACAAAAATGTTCAAGATAAAATAGTGCTTCCAAAATAAAGATTTTAGTAATACTGAGACTGTACATGTGTTTAAGTGTGAGTGTGTTTTTCTTTACGAGTCTGTGCATGGGCCTCTATGTATGAATCAGTGTGTAGCTGTCTATGTGTGTGAGTATTCAACTGTATTGCAGCATTTGTATAGCAGTTGCCTCTTTGTATACCTGTGGGTGACCAATTGTATTCCTGTATCTGTATTATTCATGTGTTTGTATTGTTTGCCTCTGTACGCTTCTGTATATGTTGGTGTCTGTGTGTAGGTGTCTTTGCTTTGAAATGAGTGTGTCTATTATGAGTTTAATCTGTATGTGTGCCTATCCATGTGTGCAGTGCATGCAACCATGTGTCTGTTTTGATGTATGTTTGTATCTTCCTGTGTCTGTATATCTCTGTGTATGTTTGTGTGCGCCTCTATGCATCTCTGCAAATCTCTGTATGGTTGTGTCTGTATACATCTGTCGGTTTGATCACGCCTGTGTTTATCTGTGTGTGTAAAGCCACCATGTACCTGTATATGTCTGTCTCTTAGTGTGTATCTGTAAATGTCTGTGTCCCTCGGTGTCCTGTAGATAAGGTTCAGGAGGTTAAAGTACCTGCCGCAGCTTAATATGAAATCGGTGATGGAAGTTCCAACAGGGATTATTGTTCAGCCAGCTACACATATGCAGGGGTAAAATGCAGAGCCCGTGCTAGAATTTTTTTCACCTTAAGTGAAGCAACATTTTACTAGCCCTCTACCGTCGTAATCTGGCCCTAGTTTATAATTCACCAGGCTATCTGGCGGGTCCGTAACAGATGGCATCATATTCAGTATTGAAACCGGCCGCTCTGGAGAAGGATGAAAAGAGCACCATCAGACCCCTGCAGGCAGCTGCTCGCCAGTGGTGCACTCAATGAGTGTGAGAGAGCTGATGCCTTTGTCCAGGACAGGCTCTGTCACTGTCCCTGGACACAGGCAGGGGAAGCTGCTGGGAGCGGCCCGGAACCCGGTTCCTGATCAATAATACCTGCTGGAACCGGAATCTGGACAGATGCCATGCCATTCCAGCACTGGATTCTACACAGAAAGAAGGAAGGGCTTCACACACAACCGCCTGATACATCATGAACTGCAGCAGATCAAGCTTCCCTCTTACACGAAACAGATCCAGAACTGAAAAGAGAAGTGCAAGCTTCCATCACACACAACAGCCTGATACAGCATGGATAAGCAAAGGCTAAACTTCCCTCTCATGCAGAACAGATAAAGTGAGGAAATAAAAAATATGAGCTTGGCTGACACAAAATACTGGTATGGCAGCCAGGGCCTGCTTGCTCGCAGTGAAATTAAATGGAAGTACATGAAACACGATCGCAGACCTGGTCTCATCATGGAGGCAGAGATCCCTCAATCGACGGAAGAGCCATTTCACCTCTTTTAACTACGGGGCCGACCATCTACTGGTGTTCTTTGTGTAAAGTCAGTGCTGGTCGCCGAATGCTGCCTTTTCACTTTCCACTGCATCACCAACATGAATACTTTATAAACCCTGCAGCGGCGGTAGTTTGAATGTCCAGATTTCCAAACGCAGAGGCTATAAGAAAACAATGCACTTATTTTGAAGTCACCTAACAATACCACTATTTTAACAAGGCAGACGTAAGGCTGAGTCCAGCTCCCTCTGAAGGGGCCAGTTACGTTTACAGATTTTGGAAGTAACGTGCCCCGGTGCAATCTGGTACATGTAGTCATGAAATGGGTATTTGCACCGTTATCACAGTGATTGTGGATAATACAAACCCAGTAGTCGGCCAGCTCTGGTAATCGAAAGGTGATTAGGTCATTACAGGTATTTATAAGAACAGGGGAGGGCTGTGCTCTAAGCTGGGTGAGCAGGCTGGAGGGGTCCTGTCAGGACAGAGCTGCGGGGGCACTGGAGAAGGGACCCTTGGGCAAGAAGCAATATAGGGGCGGGGGGCGTGTGTCCAACACCGGACTGAGAGGCATGCAACATCGTGAGCAGGGGTTAGACTGGAGGAGGAAAGAGGGTGAAACCGGAGAGAAGGGAAGGATCGAGGGAGGGGAGAAAGACCGAGCGAGGAGGGGCTAGAAGGAGGGTCAGCTCGAGGAGGAGGGAAGAAGGAGAACCGGTGATGAGTGCGGGACCTAGGAAGGGAGAAATCATGAGTGAGGTGTGCCTAGAAGGAGTGACCACGTGAGGAGGAGGAAAGAGGGAGGAATATGAGAGGAGGAAGCACAGGTCGGTTGTGGCGTAATGGCCAGAGTGGCCGACCTTAAAGCTGGGGAACCAGGTTCGAGCCTCGCGTCAGCTCAAGCATTCTTTGATTCTGCACAAATCACGTATTCTCCCCTGTCTGAAAATTGAATGTGTCCATCTGTAAAGCAACTGGTGGTCAAGTAAAGCAGTATGATACCTTCGGGTTGAGTTCGCGCTATATAAGCATGTGTAATACTGCAAAAAACATGAAACAATAAAAACAAGTAGGCCAGGCAGGCTATGCAAGTGCAGGGGTGTGGAATTTAATAAAATATCTACTTGTCCGTGGGGCAGGTTGCTTCATAAATCTACTTGTCCTGTAACAAAATCCACTTGTCCCTTTGGTGCCATGTAGTGCAGTGACAAATTATGGTAGCAATCTCATTATATAAGAGCTCTGATATAGCCTCTCGGATTATGCCAGGGCTCATACCATAGCTGTGCTTGAAACTTGCAATCCCCTTATGTTGCCATGTTTCCGCAGTTCTACGTACTGGGACTGAAGGTAGTGGTAAGCAATAGTTCCAGGGTTGGAATGCCCTTTTGAGGCTGTGCAAACCTACTAACTTGCATGTTTTAAGGGTTTTTAACAACTCTTCTCTAATCTTTTCCCATACTGAGAAATGTTGGAAATTTACTCCTAACAATATCAGGCGTAAACCATCTTCCAGTGTGGTAGAAAAGTGGTTGGAGTAAAAGTGCACTTGCTAACACTCAGATTTTCGCATGAGCAAATCTACACATGCATATTTGCTCATGCTAAAATGCAGTTCACAAATATTTTCTAGGAGTACTATTTCTTATCCTACTTCTGGAAATTCTTGGGAATTCACGAAAGCCTTATAGCAGCATTTAATGCAAGGACATATACCATGGGTGTGCACTTTTGAGACTTTCTTTAATAATTGGTCCCCTAATTTGGTCTGGCGTTGACCATGAAAATTCTGTCTCTCTCTCTGTATCGGCTAGCTTCACTGTGAGTGACAGCATTCTGCTCTTTTACAAGGAGCATATTGGCAAACAAAGTATTTTTGTTCAGTGCCAGTAACTACTGTGGCAGTGTGTGCTTTTTGAGACCAAAAATTTTTTTTTTGCTTTTGCCAATGTTTGTTATAATGGTGAGGGCCTGGCAGCTCCCACACCAATAAGGTTTTTACAAAAACCATGCCAAAACAAGTCACACATTGACAAAACTAAAAAGCTGACTACCAATTTCAGACCTACGTGCTTTGCCAATGCTTGTTTATTTTTGTCTCCCATATTCTTATTGAAACTGGTTACACTGATTTTCCATTAAGAATATTTTGGGGAAATACTAGCATGCATCAACACGTTACTAAATGATGCTGCAAAGAAATGGTACCTGAAATTTTTCAGTAGTATAGCAAAATGATTTTTTCCTGCTTTCATTTTTTTATGAACATTTTATATTGAAAGCAAAAAACCATCAAATTTGCTTTCAAGCTTCTGCAAATATTTGCATCAAATCAGAGAGCATTCTGGGAGGATTATACATAGCCTCATATTGCTAAACTTTGAAAACGTGTGTACACATTTCTATACTGGAACCACTGTCAGAAGAGCTGTCGGAGCTTACAACATTTACTTAGAGCGCTCACCCTAATAATAAAGGCTTTCAATTAATGAACCATAAATACAAGTTTGACCAGCATTTACATATGGGCAAAAGTATTACCTTCACTACAGACAGTGCCCTTCCCTGATCCTTAATGTGGGACTGCAAACTGGCAGCCAAAGGGTTTGTGCTGCAGGGGGGTGGGCCTACTTGTCCCAAGGACAAAATACACATGAAAACCTGTTGCCCTTGACCCCAAACAATATGTCCTGGGCGTCGGGCTATAGGAATTCCACATCCCTGCAAGTGACGAGCAACAAACGTGGGGTCTCGGGTGGGTGGCACGAAGATATCCGGCTCAGAGAAGGACAGAAGAGCAAGCCTGAAAAACAATCGCGGCACCGGCGCTTTACTTTTAACATGGTTAAAGGTAAAGCGCCGGTGCCGCGATTATAGCAAAAGTAAAGAAATAGATGTTTTTTTCTATTTCTTTACTTTTGCAGCAATCGCGGCACCGGCCCTTTACCTAAACCATGTTAAAAGTAAAGCGCGGGTGCCGCGATTGAGCAAAAGTAAAGAAATAGAAAAAAACATCTATTTCTTTACTTTTACTATAATCGCGGCACCGGCGCTTTACTTTTAAGATGGTTCCAGCGGGAGGAGCTGGACGCGCTCCGTGGTGGGGGAGGGGCCTGCGTTGAGGCATGGGAGAGCGAGAGGAATGGGGCTGCGCGCGTAACCGCAAGCTGGTGGCCGGCAAAAGTAGCACTTTCAAAAGCCCCTTACTAAATGTCTCGCAGAGCAGCGCATGCGCTGGCTCAGCGAGACCTAAAAAGGAACATGTGCAGGGGGTGGTATATTGGAGGGAAGAAGAATTAAAGAAGAAAGATGGGCAGAAAAGTAGAAAAATAAAGAAAACTGAGAAATTGGAAAAATAGGAGAAGAAAAGATCAAAAATAACAAGCATTGGCATAGCCAATAGGTCTCGCCTTTGGGACCTTATAAGTGTTTAGCCATGCAACAATTGTGCTGCATAACTAAATACTTATAAGGTCCCAAAGGCGAGACCTATTGGCTATGCCAATGCTTGTTTTCTATTTGGTTACTTTTGCTATAATCGCGTCACTGGCGCTTTACTTTTAACGTTAAAGTAAAGCGCCGGTGCCACGAATAAAGCAAAAGTAAAGAAATAGAAAAAACATCTATTTCTTTACTTTTGATATAATCGCGGCACCCGCGCTTCACTTTAATGTTAAAAGTAAAGAGCGGGTGCCACGATTATATCAAAAGTAAAGAAATAGATGTTTTTTCTATTTGTTTACTTTTGCTATAATTGCGCCACCTGCGCTTTACTTTTAACGTTAAAAGTAAAGCGCCGGTGCCGCGAATATAGCAAAAGTAAAGAAATAGAAAAAAACATCTATTTCTTTACTTTTGATATAATCGCGGCACCCGCTCTTCACTTTTAATGTTAAAAGTAAAGAGCGGGTGCCGCGATTATAGCAAAAGTAAAGAAATAAAGTCAGGCAGATGGCGGCTGCGCACGTGCACGCGCGCGTAACCGCATGCTGGTAGCCAGCAAAGTAGCACTTCCAAAAGCCCCTTACTAAAGGTCTCGCAGAGCAGCGCATGCGCTGGCTCAGTGAGACCTAAAAAAGGGCCGGGAAAGAGACTGAGGGAAAATGTTTAACATTTCAGTTGCCTTCAGGCAAAGTAGACCATAGGTGGTTTGTAGGTGTTCTTGCTTTTGTATAACTGAGGGCGATTACTAACTCTTGAAAATGTAGTCTATCAGCCTCTATGATACGACATGAGCACTCACTCGAACTGAACTCGATGGGAGAGGCAGAGGCGACCATGTAGAAGATGCCTCTTCTACTGGACACAGAAGTTAATGTATTCATAATTTCTTTATAAAGTAATTTATTTTGAGTTTACAGTCGTTCTCAGCATGTTTGATTGATTGACAAGCATAGCCATCTAAAGTGCCTATATTTGTAGTGACTGGCTTTACATATAAAGAACCCAGAAACCAATCCCCGTTCAATAGCACAAAACAAAACGAAACAATGCATGTGTGAAACATAATAAATCTAAGGTGTATGATTGGCATTACAATAAAACGTGCATGCATCTCCCTTGTCCCACGATGTTTCACACATAAAAAAGTTAAATCCTCTAGTAATATTTACTTTCTTCTGTAGAATGAATGCAAAAGCTCAGAAAGTAATTTAATACTTTTCAAAGAACCGTGCTTGTTAAACACCTGCTGAGAATAGGCATACATTTGGGAGCACACTACTCAAACATGCTTTTCACAATCACCTTTCAATCTATAAATGTGCTTTTAATAAATGACCATATGACAAAAACATGACAAATATAAGAAAACACTAAGTAGGCAAATACATTTAGAGTGAGAGAAGACACGTGGATGGACTAATAGCAAGCCTGAATGACTTGTATTTTGATGTCAGCTGTGTTTTTATTGGATTTTTTAAAAATAAACACAAAATTACTTTTTTGTGTTTACACACTTCACCTCAAAATAACAAAATTCCCGTTGAAACGGAGGTGTGCATGAAATCAGACATGGTTACCCCTTCACGACAACACCTAAAGTAGACATTGGACACAGCTTTACATTTATAACCACAACTTAGCAAATTTAGATCTACAGCGCACGGCCCTATGCATCTTTTATTCTGTCAACGAATACAATCTGAGCACTATTGCAACTAAAGTTCTAGAGTAGGTGGACTTCAGACAGTACAATTAACTATAATCTGCAGTCTAGCCAGTGTACCTGCTAAAATTAAACAAGCATTGGCAAAGCCAATGTGTCTCGCCTATGCAAGAGCTATTTGCTTTGTCAATATGTTTTAGCCATCTTCTACATCAGCATGGCTGCTGTACAGCATGGCTAAAAGTTAGTAGTGTAGTAAAGTGTAGCAAGGAGTGTCAGAGTGGAATCCCGAAGCATGGAGTAAAGTGTCAGAGTGGAGTGGCATAGAGTATCATGTATTGGAGTGGTATATAGAGGAGTCGCATAGCATAGAGTGGAGTGGAGTGGCGTTGAGTGGACTGGTGTAGACTGCATTGGCGTAGAGTGTTGCAGAGTAAATTGGTATAGAGTGCAGCACCATGTAATTCAACTGCATACAATGCAGTGGTAGAATGCAGTGGCGTAGATTAGAGTGTTGCATAGTAGAGTGCAGTGGCACAGACTGGAGTGGTGTAGAGTGCCATGGTACAGAGTAGATTGGCATAGAGTGCAGTGGCGTAGAGTGGTGCGGTGTAGAGTGGTGCGGAGTATATTGCCATAGAGTGTGGTGGCAGAGTAGAGTGCAGTGGCAGAGTAGAGTGCAGTGGCATAGAGTAGAGTGATGTAGAGTAGAGTGTCGTAGAGTGCAGAGGCATAGAATGCAGTAGTGCAGAGTAGAATGTCGTAGAGTGCAGCGATGTAGAGTGGCGCAGAGCGCAGTGGTGCAGAGTGGAGTGCAGTGGCAGAGTGAAGTAGAGTGATGTGGAGTGCAGTGGCACAGAGTGATGTAGAGTGATGTAGAGTGCAGTTGCATTCAGTAAAGTGGTGTGTAACAGTGAACTGGTGTATAGTGCATTGGTGCAGAGTGTTGCAGAGTATAGTGGCATAGTGTGCAGAGGTATAGAATTCAGCAGCGTGCAATGCAGTGGCGTAGATTAGAGTGGTGCAAAGTAGAATGCAGTGGCATAGAGTCGTACAGAGTAGAGTGGCATAGAGTGCAGTGGCGTAGAATACAGTAGAGTAGAGTGCAGAGGTGCAAAGCAGAGTGGCGTAGAGTGGCATAGAGTGCAGTGGCCTAGAGTGGTGTAGAGTGGAGTGGCATAGAGTGGAGTGCTGCAGAGTGCAGTGGTGTAGGTTGCAGTAGTGCAGAGTAGAGTGGTGGAGAGTGTGGTGCTGCAGAGTAAAGTGCTGTAGGCAGGGCAGCTCCTCCATTTGAGCAGAGGAGCATCACCCCATAAGCCCCAGAGCTGAAAAATAAAACCGTGAGGAAGTTTATTTCCAATTTATTTTTCAGCAACCTGTCAGGACGGGGAGGGACCATTACTGCCGAGAGTCAGCAGAAGGGAGCTATGAGCTTTAAAATGCGCATGTCTCTTTAGCCGGCCACCTTGGACCGACCAGCCAGACATGCACATTTAAACGTTACTGTGCGGGTAGGAGATACTGGCCAGAAGTGTGCTGACATGGGAAGCGGCTACAAAATGAAACAAGCATTGGCAAAGCCAATAGATCTCGCCTAAGGAGGCACAGAACAAAAATAATATAAATTGTCCCCCGTGTTTCCACATAGCTGAACCAATTATCTGAGTACAAAAAGGACTCAGCTGCAGCGGATAGTGAACCAGCTCAGACCAACCACTTGTGCAGAGAGCTTCGACTGAGTGAAGTCTGCTTCCTCTGCAGAGTTGGACATCATTCATTGGCAAAGTCAATAGCACTCACCTTTGTGGCCTATTGCCTCTGCCCTCGCCTTTAGTTCATTCTGTACAGCATACCGAATAACAATAAAAAGGCATCATTTGCGTGCATGCATTTCAATGAAGTGGGTGCCCTTTTCCTATTCACGATCCAAAATAGACTAGTAACCTAGCGCAAAAGCATTTTTTGGTTTAGAAGTAAATAAAAAAATAATAATTAGGATTACAGGGGTGAGAGCAACTGAGGAGTGAGTGAAAAGAGGTGAAAGCAGAGGAAACGAGAGACAGCAAAGATAGAGATCGGAGGAGAACACAAACGAGAGATTGATGACACAAGGACTATGCGCTATGATTTTGTTATATGGCATGAAAATTGAAAAAATAGCATGAATCCCCATGTCTACTGCATGTGCAAGCAGAGAGTGTTGAAGTAAACTTTAACTCGGGGAAAGAATAGTGCCTTCACGGTGCCGCAGACACCAGAATAAAGCGCTATGATAACGTGCATCATGCAAATGAAACAAAAAGAATCAACAGGGTGCACAAGGGGTCGCAAACGGTAATGAATGGAGGCGACTGCATGCAACAGTGGAGAGGAGGCAACTACGGGGGAAGCTGTGATGTATTCCATGACAGAGTAAGGGCTGGGTGGCTTAAAGCACCAAACCCTGTAAAATTGTAGGGGCGGCCAGGTTTGAGAAGACACTGGATTGTAGACAATAAACCCATTCCCATGTAACTTAGTCCACCCCATCTTCAAAAGGCATGGGTTTGTGGCGTTATGTTATTTTGGACTACATTGAAGGGTTGTTGTAGCCTATAATGAGTTAAAGGACAGATCACATTTGCAATTCAAAAGAACCTTACATGACTAACCTTTGGACCATATATATGTCGCAATATTGAAGGACAATGTAGATTTACTATGCTTTCCTCAATGATGGTGATATAGGTCTTGTAGGTATTTAGGTGTGGAGTTAAGAATAGTACAGGCTAACTTATATATTATTACCATCACGATATTGCAATAGCTGATATTTTGGATACGATAGTCTGGCAGGACGATATTTAAAACCCAATATTTCAGAAGAAAACACTTTGTGCCTGCTATACCTGGGAAGGTTCCTTGTGAGATTTCAGTAGTGCAGCACCAATGTTGACGTTAACTGAGAGATATGCATGCTACATGCTGATTAATCAGTGTTTTTGAAAGACACTATTTTGGGCTCTCAGTGTCATGATGCTGTTGGGTCAATAACAGTATAAGAGCTTCCTTCCTACAAAGGGTCTCGAAGATTCGGAGGTAGTTTGGAGGGCCGAGTTCTCATGGACGAAGCTGTGCATCACCAGCAGGTTACAGATTCTCGACCACATGGGCCTAAATAAGCATATCATCCTTCCAAACTCAAATGAATACCATTGAGTCGGATAGTAAATGACACCCGATGTATAAGCAATATGAGACAAGTGAAAATGTACACTACAAATTAAATCAAGTGATGGACAGCCGGAAGATGTTCACGTTTTAATGATCAGTTTAAACCAAAACCTGTTTTAAAGGGTGTGAGAAGTTGGCCTGGTATATGCTGTTCACTAATTAAAGTGGACACCTTGCACCAGGGCAAATCGACTCTTATGGTAGATAGGTTTAAGACAACCTTTTAAAGAAAGCTATCCTAGTGGTAGCTGTGGAGAGCAGCCTTCAGGCTAAGTCTCGGAGGAATGTAAAGCAGCTTGTTTTACCATATAATCTCTTGAATCACCAAATGAAAAGACACCACACAGGTATATATATCAAATATATATGTATTTATTTCTAAATAACTCTCTACTAATCTCTTTATGAGATTAGAAGACAAACATATGCACAAATCAACGTTTCACAATAAGTTAAGCACAAAATATGGCTGGGGCCCTAGGGGTGTACCAGACCATATACTAAGTAAGAGACTTAGAAACAACGACTTGCAAGGAGACAAGGCCTAGGGCCTTCAGAAGTGCTGGGGCCTCACAAAACCACCCAAGGCAGGTAAGTAAAGGACCCACGGGGGACGCGTGCAGTGTGGATACACAGGCGCGGATCGCCGTTAACTTCAATGGGGCAAGTCGCGGTTGGAAATAAAGAGTTTTAGGATACTTCGGGAGAACCTACAAGCAAGTCACTTACAGGGTAAGTAGTTCTAGGGCCCACACCCACAGGAGCACCGTCGTGCTGGAGTTACCTCACCCAGGGAAGCCGGGTGCACAGGTGTCCTTTGGTGTCGGGTCGCGGCGTCGTTTTCAATGGCGAACAAAGAAGACTTGCTGCTTGCGGGAGCTGAAGAAGTGTCCGGTGGAATCCAAGCCTGGATTCTGGAGAAGGATGACCTGAAAGCAGAGGGGAAAGGTGTTCAAAGTCACTTGGCAGTGACCCGGGGCAAGGAAGATGGATGCCCACCGTCGTCGGTCGCTTCAGGTCGGTTGCAGGTGCCTTGACTCTTCAGCCACGTGGTCCAGGAGGCGTCGACGATGACCAGGAGCTGGATTCGGTGTGTCCCTTGACGTCTGCAGCTGACTGCGGTGTCGGCAACTCGATCGGAGCCAACAAGCCTTGGCAGCCGCAAGTCTCGGGGAGATGAAGAAAAGTCGATGGCGCAGACCAGCAAGGTCTGTGGAACTCACCCAGCGAGGGTAAGTCAGGGCAGGCCTGGAGCAACCAGGGGAGCCCTTTGGTTTCTTTAAGAAGTCTTCTGGGGACCCACAAGCCAGCGGGCAAGGGATCGCAAAGACACCTCGGGCGGAATCACTCAACAGGGGCCCACGGTCACTCGGGACGGTGTAGGCCTCTGATCTTCGGAGGGATTCCTGCTGGAGGTCGGGACCACACGTGGTCCAAAGCACAAGTTCGTAGAACGTTGTGAAGGGGTTGCACTCGACAATAGTGCACGGTACCCAGGGGTCGCGGTTCCTCGTTACTCGTGGGGTCCACTTGCCTCAGCTTCGCTGGGGACTCACGATGGCCTGGGAGAGGTCAGGAAATCCACTTCTTGGGCTGCAGGGACTTCGGACTCCGGCGGGAGCGGCGTAGTTTGCGACCGTCGTTGTCGTTTTGGTGCCTGCCAAGCAGGGGAGTCACTCCTTGACTCCAAGGGAGATTCTTCTGTCTTCCAAAGGTAGTGGAACGTCGAAGGGCCAGGATTCTTCTGTAGAGCGTCGTCCAGGGGTTATCGTGCACTATTGTCGAGTGCAACCCCTTCACAACGTTCTACGAACTTGTGCTTTGGACCACGTGTGGTCCCGACCTCCAGCAGGAATCCCTCCGAAGATCAGAGGCCTACACCGTCCCGAGTGACCGTGGGCCCCTGTTGAGTGATTCCGCCCGAGGTGTCTTTGCGATCCCTTGCCCGCTGGCTTGTGGGTCCCCAGAAGACTTCTTAAAGAAACCAAAGGGCTCCCTGGTTGCTCCAGGCCTGCCCTGACTTACCCTCGCTGGGTGAGTTCCACAGACCTTGCTGGTCTGCGCCATCGACTTTTCTTCATCTCCCCGAGACTTGCGGCTGCCAAGGCTTGTTGGCTCCGATCGAGTTGCCGACACCGCAGTCAGCTGCAGACGTCGAGGGACACACCGAATCCAGCTCCTGGTCATCGTCGACGCCTCCTGGACCACGTGGCTGAAGAGTCAAGGCACCTGCAACCGACCTGAAGCGACCGACGACGGTGGGCATCCATCTTCCTTGCCCCGGGTCACTGCCAAGTGACTTTGAACACTGTCCCCTCTGCTTTCAGGTCATCCTTCTCCAGAATCCAGGCTTGGATTCCACCGGACACTTCTTCAGCTCCCGCAAGCAGCAAGTCTTCTTTGTTCGCCATTGAAAACGACGCCGCGACCCGACACCAAAGGACACCTGTGCACCCGGCTTCCTGGGTGAGGTAACTCCAGCACGACGGTGCTCCTGTGGGTGTGGGCCCTAGAACTACTTACCCTGTAAGTGACTTGCTTGTAGGTTCTCCCGAAGTATCCTAAAACTCTTTATTTCCAACCGCGACTTGCCCCATTGAAGTTAACGGCGATCCGCGCCTGTGTATCCACACTGCACGCGTCCCCCGTGGGTCCTTTACTTACCTGCCTTGGGTGGTTTTGTGAGGCCCCAGCACTTCTGAAGGCCCTAGGCCTTGTCTCCCTTGCAAGTCGTTGTTTCTAAGTCTCTTACTTAGTATATGGTCTGGTACGCCCCTAGGGCCCCAGCCATATTTTGTGCTTAACTTATTGTGAAACGTTGATTTGTGCATATGTTTGTCTTCTAATCTCATAAAGAGATTAGTAGAGAGTTATTTAGAAATAAATACATATATATTTGATATATATACCTGTGTGGTGTCTTTTCATTTGGTGATTCAAGAGATTATATGGTAAAACAAGCTGCTTTACATTCCTCCGAGACTTAGCCTGAAGGCTGCTCTCCACAGCTACCACTAGGATAGCTTTCTTTAAAAGGTTGTCTTAAACCTATCTACCATAAGAGTCGATTTGCCCTGGTGCAAGGTGTCCACTTTAATTAGTGAACAGCATATACCAGGCCAACTTCTCACATTGGTGGGCAGCGTGTGGGATTCCAGCTTGCCATTGTTTTACCAGAAAATCTCTATTTGAATTACTAACTGAAAACCATTATAGGTACTCAAGGTACATATAAAGTCAAGCTTAGTATCAATAAGTTCTACTGAACTTAGAGCTGTGTTCCAAGGGATAGCACACCCTTTCCACAGCTCAAGCTAGGATCAGTAGGCCACAAACTAGTGTAGGTAGTACAACACTGCACAACACTAGAATGTCCTTAAGGGGTGGACCCAGTGGATCCACTCAGCCTCAGTATAAGGACATGGCTTTCTCTGACTTGAGAGCCATGTGTGTTGACAGACACCTGAGGATAGGACAGAGTCCCTCAACACTCCACCTGATAGATCTGCTGACAGCAGATGACCTTAGATTGGCTCTAGGAGCTAAAGGGTTTGAATCAGTGGGTGGGTCAGTCATAGTATCTGGGTCAGATGATGAAAATCAGAATGACCAAGACTCTGTGATTGAAGGGCCAGGCTCCAAGGGGCCTGAAAAGGACAGAGGAATTCTCCATAAGAGAACTGACAGAGAGGAGGAGAGGCACAGATCCCCTTCCAGGGAATCTGACCACTCTTATCACTCTGGCAGAGAATTTGTCCAGCAGAGGAACTCATACTTTCCCTTAAGAGAGACCTCCTCTGAGAGAAGGTGCAAACTGCTCCAGTATGAGGAAGCCAGAGTGGCCCTCAGAACCAAGCAGTTGGCACTGGATAGGAAGCCCTGGAGATCCAGAGAGCTTCTAGAAAAGAGGGGTTAGAACCCCCTGGTGGCAGCAACAGTGTCCCTAGAGGCAGAGAATATATTCCTGACCATAGGAACCTGAGCAAGGTTGTTCCTCCCTACCAGAGTGGGGATGATATCCACAAATGGATAACTGCTATGGAGAGGGCCTGTAGAGTACAGCAGGTCCCCCAAAAGCAGTGGGCAGCAATCTTGTGGCTCTCCTTTTCAGATAAAGGAAGAGACAAGCTCCTCACTGTTAGAGAGGAGGATGCTGATGATTATGAGGTCCTGAAGAGTGCACTGATAGATGGGTTTGGCTTAACCACTGAGCAGTACAGGTTAAAGTTCAGAGATACCCAGAAGGCACAGACTCAGGACTGGACTGACTTTGTTGATTGTGCAACCAAGGCTCTAGAGGGTTGGCTGGTTGGCAGTAGGGTTACTGATTTCAAGGGATTGTATAATCTGATGATGAGAGAACAGATCCTAAATAATTGCCAGAACCAGTTGTTGCATCAGTACCTGGTGGACTCTGATCTGACCTCTCCCCAAGAATTGGGAAAGAAGGCAGACAAATGGGTCAGAACCAGGGTGAGGCAGAAAACCCAGAACCAAGGGGGTGACACTAAGAAGCAAGATCCTAAAGGCTCTGAGAAAGGTGGGGATAAGTCAAAAGACCAGAAGTCTTCACAAGGGCCCCAAAAATCTGCATCTGGTGGGGAGTCACAGTCCAACAAGGGAAAAGGCCAAAAGAAGCCCTGGTGCAAATTCTGTAAACAGAAAGGCCACTGGACTTCTGATTGTACCAAGTCCAAAGACCAAACCACCACCACTCCTGCCCCTAAGGCAACTGTGCCCCCTAGCTCAGCTACTGGTGGAGGTGGTACTCAGAATAAGGGTGTAGTAGGGTTGACCCTGGGTTCTGAAGTGGATTCTGACCTAGTCAGAGTGACCACTCAGGCAATGCTGATTTGTGAGGGAAACATTGATATGTCCTTCCTAGTAAGCCCCAGTAATCTGGGCAAGTACAAACAGCAGCCTTTGATAAATGGCAAACAGGCTTTGGCATTTAGGGACACAGGTGCTAGTGTCACCATGGTGGCAGAGGACCTAGTGGACCCTGGACAGATCATCCTGGGTGAAATGTACCAGGTGACCAATGCAAGCAATGTCCAGACCAACCATAGTCTGGCAGTTGTGAATTTCTCCTGGGGAGGGGTAACTGGCCTCAAGAAGGTTGTAGTCAGTGCAGACCTCCCTGTAGAATGTCTATTGGGCAATGATCTAGAGACTTCAGCCTGGTCTGAAGTAGAGTTATGGACTCATGCTGAGATGTTGGGCATCCCTGCAGAGGTATTTGCTGTGACCAGGTCACAAGCAAGAATGCATGACACTGAACCAGCTCTGGATCCTGGAACAATGGACCAGATGCTTCCCAAGAGGAGGAGCAGTAGGGTTAAGGCAGTGCCTTCCCCTCTGTCTCAGATCAAGGATTCACTTCCAGAGGGAGGTGAAGCAGAACCTGAAGAAGGAACTGCCCCAGAGGGACTTGAACCTGACCAGGTTGAGTTCTTGGGGGCAGGGGGCCCTTCTAGGGAAGATCTGAGTAAGGAGCAACAGTGCTGCCCCTCTCTTGAACCCCTCAGACAGCAGGCTGCTGCTGAGGCTGCTGGGAGTGCTAGTGGGTCCCATAAAGTTTATTGGGATGAGGGACTCCTATACTCTGAGGGTAGAGACCCAGCCCCTGGAGCCACCAGGAGGTTGGTAATACCTCAGAAGTTTAGGGGTTCCTCTTGACCTTAGCACATGATATCCCTTTGGCAGGACACTTGGGCCAAAACAAGACCTGGGACAGGCTTGTTCCACATTTTCATTGGCCACATATGTCAGAGGACACAAAGGAGTTTTGTCGCTCCTGTGTCACTTGCCAAGCCAGTGGTAAGGCAGGTGGCACAACAAAGGCCCCCTGATACCACTACCTGTGGTGGGGGTACCCTTTGAAAGGGTAGGGATTGACATTGTTGGTCCCCTTGACCCTCAGACTGCATCTGGGCACAGATTTATCCTGGTGGTAGTGGATCATGCCACCAGGTACCCAGAGGCAATTCCCCTGAGGACCACCACAGCACCTGTAGTGGCAAGAGCCCTCATTGGAGTTTTCTCCAGAGTGGGTTTTCCAAAGGAGGTCATTTCTGACAGAGGTACCAACTTCATGTCAGGATATCTGAAAGCAATGTGGAAGGAGTGTGGTGTAACTTACAAGTTCACCACTCCCTATCACCCACAATGCAATGGTTTAGTTGAACGCTTCAACAAGACCTTGAAAGGAATGATTAAGGGACTCCCAGAGAAGCTTAGGCGGAAATGGGACCTTCTTCTTCCTTGCCTTTTGTTTGCATACAGAGAGGTTCCACAGAAGGGGGTTGGCTACAGCCCATTTGAGCTTCTGTTTGGGCATCCTGTGAGAGGTCCACTATGTTTGGTAAAAGAGGGCTGGGAGTTACCTCTCAAGCCCCCAAACAAGATGTGATGGACTATGTACTTGGTCTCCGCTCCCGGATGGCAGAGTACATGAAAAAGGCAACCAAAAACCTGGAGGCCAGCCAAGAATTGCAAAAAGCTTGGCATGACCAAAGGCTGTGCTGACTGTATACCAGCCAGGACAGAAAGTGTGGGTGTTGGAGCCTGTGGCCCCAGCAGCCCTCCAGGACAAGTGGAGTGGCCCCCATACAATAGTTGAACAGAAGGGAGAAGTCACCTATCTGGTGAATCTTGGAACTCCCAGGAGCCCCCTAAGGGTGCTTCATGTCAACAGATTAAAGCCATATGTTGACAGGGCTGACATGGGCTTGCTCATGGCAACTGATGAGGACCAGGAGGAGGAGAGTGACCCTCTCCCTGACCTGCTCTCTCAGAACCCTGATGATGGGTCAGTAGATGGTGTTGCTTTGGCAAGCAGCCTCACTGACCATCAGCAAACTGAGTGCAGACAAGTTCTGCAACAGTTTAGACATATGTTTAGCCTGACCCCTAGTCAGACTACCTGGTGCACCCATGAGGTGAACACTGGGGACAGTCTGCCTGTCAAGAATAAAATCTACAGGCAACCTGACCATGTCAGGGACTGTATCAGGACTGAAGTCCAGAAAATGTTGGAGTTAGGCGTGATTGAGCCTTCAGATAGCCCTTGGGCTAGCCCAGTAGTCCTGGTACCCAAACCTCATACCCAGGGTGGTAAGAAAGAAATGAGGTTTTGTGTAGACTACAGAGGCCTCAATGTAGTCACTAGGACTGATGCCTATCCCATACCAAGGGCAGATGAGCTGATTGATACTTTGGCCTCAGCCAAGTATCTAAGCACATTTGACCTAACAGCTGGCTACTGGCAAATCAGATTAGCTGATGATGCAAAAGCCAAAACAGCATTTTCGACCCCTGGTGGGCACTACCACTTTGTGGTGATGCCCTTTGGATTGAAAAATGCACCTGCCACTTTTCAGAGGTTGGTGAATAAAGTTCTGGCAGGGATGGAAACTTATTGCTCAGCTTATCTAGATGATATTGCTGTCTTTAGTTCCTCCTGGCAGGATCACCTGGTCCACCTCAGAAATGTTTTGGAGGCCCTGCAGAAAGCAGGCCTCACTATCAAGGCCACCAAGTGCCAGATAGGGCAGAGTCAGGTTGTGTACCTGGGCCACCTTGTAGGTGGAGGCCAGGTTCAGCCTTTGCAGAGCAAAATCCAAACCATACTGGAATGGGTTGCTCCAACCACCCAGACACAGGTGAGAGCCTTCTTAGGCCTGACTGGGTACTATAGGAGGTTTGTCAAGGGATATGGATCTATAGTGACCCCCTTGAATGATCTTACCTCTAAGAAAATGCCAAAAAAGGTTCAGTGGACAGCTAGCTGTCAAAAGGCATTTGAAGACCTAAAGCAGGCCATGTGCACTGCCCCCATCTTACAGAGTCCAGACTACACCAAAAAGTTCATTGTCCAAACAGATGCTTCTGAGCTGGGTGTGGGAGCTGTACTGTCTCAACTGAATGATGAAGGTCAAGACCAGCCAGTAGCTTTTATTAGCAGAAGGCTGACCCCTAGAGAGAAACGTTGGTCAGCTATAGAGAGGGAGGCCTTTGCTGTGGTATGGGCCCTGAAGAAGCTGAGGCCATACTTGTTTGGTACTCACTTCATAGTTCAGACTGACCACAAGCCCCTCCTATGGCTAAAGCAGATGAAAGGTGAAAACCCAAAACTTTTGAGGTGGTCCATTTCCCTACAGGGGATGGACTATACAGTGGAACATAGGCCTGGGACCCAACATGCCAATGCAGATGGACTCTCAAGGTATTTCCACTTTGAACACGAAGACTCAACTGGTCAAGGTTAGTTTAGTGTCCCTACGTTTGGGGGGGTTGTGTAGGAGAGTAGGATCTGCCTCTTATGTTGCCCCCACTTTTTTTCTGATGTTAGCACTGGTTTCTGGCTATAGTCTGGCTGGGTCCCTGCCAATCATGGCCCCAGCCTCTCTGTTCTCTCTAAACGACATGGAGTGCACTCTAGGTGCACTAGTGATTGGATACTGTGGTGCCTTATGAGTCCCTAGTATATGGTACCTTAGGTGCCAAGGGCATAGGTACTTCACAGGCCTCCCAGGGGCTGCAGCATGTGTTATGCCACCCCTGGGAAGCAGTCTAAATCTGACACCACAGGCCTGCTACTGCAGCCTGGGTGAGGTGGTGCTAGCACCCCTCACTGAGATATAGGTTTCCTATATCTCTCCTGCACACACATATAAACCTATCAGTCACCCCTAAGGCAGGCCCTATCAATCCTGAGGGCAGGGTGCTGGGCTTCTATGTGAGGGGGTGCCTCTGCATGAGCAGGGCCCCTCTGCAGTTCTCAGAGTCCATTCTCTGGTGCTGTTTGTGGATGCGGTTAAACCATATACTATTTAAGTGCATTATATCCTCGCGGTAAATGCTAACTTTGGAATGGCTGCATCAAAACATGTCGTGTTTGGTGTCAAACATCTTGGAATACTACCCCCCGCCAATCTTGGCGGCGGGGGTAGCATTCCACCCTTCTAGAGGGATAAGACATGTACCTGCTGTGGAAACGCGGTAGAATCCTAAAGAGCCCTGGCATCACAAAATGGATGCCACCAGTCACAGACACTGGGCTGCCCTCCTGCTGATGACCGAAACTCGCAGTGGAGGAAGCCCAACAATAGGCATCCTGTCACAGGGAGGTGTAACCACCTTCCAGACAGGGTTTAGTGTATTGGGGCTGGGTGGGTGCACTCTTAGAGTGCTTTGAAGTCCTGCACTGGGGGAGCAGAAGGCTCCTCTGTGCATATGCCAGTTCAAACCAGCTCAGGGGCTACCTGCCCCTGCTCTGGCGCGAAACTGGACAAAGGGAAGTGGGTGTAGCCACCCCCTCCCTTGACCCTCCCATAGGTGGGGTCATAGAGCTAGTCCATCCCCTCTTTTTAGTATAAGAGGGGGAACCTTGCCATTGCAAAGCAGATAACCCCTGGACGACGCTCTACAGAAGAATCCTGGCCCTTCGACGTTCCACTACCTTTGGAAGACAGAAGAATCTCCCTTGGAGTCAAGGAGTGACTCCCCTGCTTGGCAGGCACCAAAAACGACAACGACGGTCGCAAACTACGCCGCTCCCGCCGGAGTCCGAAGTCCCTGCAGCCCAAGAAGTGGATTTCCTGACCTCTCCCAGGCCATCGTGAGTCCCCAGCGAAGCTGAGGCAAGTGGACCCCACGAGTAACGAGGAACCGCGACCCCTGGGTACCGTGCACTATTGTCGAGTGCAACCCCTTCACAACGTTCTACGAACTTGTGCTTTGGACCACGTGTGGTCCCGACCTCCAGCAGGAATCCCTCCGAAGATCAGAGGCCTACACTGTCCCGAGTGACCGTGGGCCCCTGTTGAGTGATTCCGCCCGAGGTGTCTTCGCGATCCCTTGCCCGCTGGCTTGTGGGTCCCCAGAAGACTTCTTAAAGAAACCAAAGGGCTCCCCTGGTTGCTCCAGGCCTGCCCTGACTTACCCTCGCTGGGTGAGTTCCTCAGACCTTGCTGGCCTGCGCCATCGACTTTTCTTCATCTCCCCAAGACTTGCTGCTGCCAAGGCTTGTTGGCTCCTATCGAGTTGCCGACACCGCAGTCAGCTGCAAACGTCGAGGGATACACCGAATCCAGCTCCTGGTCGTCGTCGACGCCTCCTGGACCACGTGGCTGAAGAGTCAAGGCACCCGCAACCGACCTGAAGCGACCGACGACGGTGGGCATCCATCTTCCTTGCCCCGGGTCACTGCCAAGTGACTTTGAACACTGTCCCCTCTGCTTTCAGGTCATCCTTCTTCAGAATCCAGGCTTGGATTCCACCGGACACTTCTTCAGCTCCCGCAAGCAGCAAGTCTTCTTTGTTCGCCATTGAAAACGACGCCGCGACCCGACACCAAAGGACACCTGTGCACCCGGCTTCCCTGGGTGAGGTAACTCCAGCACTACGGTGCTCCTGTGGGTGTGGGCCCTAGAACTACTTACCCTGTAAGTGACTTGCTTGTAGGTTCTCCCGAAGTATCCTAAAACTCCTTATTTCCAACCGCGACTTGCCCCATTGAAGTTAACGGCGATTCGCGCCTGTGTATCCACACTGCACGCGTCCCCCGTGGGTCCTTTACTTACCTGCCTTGGGTGGTTTCGTGAGGCCCCAACACTTCTGAAGGCCCTAGGCCTTGTCTCCTTGCAAGTCGTTGTTTCTAAGTCTCTTACTTAGTATATGGTCTGGTACGCCCCTAGGGCCCCAGCCATATTTTGTGCTTAACTTATTGTGAAACGTTGATTTGTGCATATGTTTGTCTTCTAATCTCATAAAGAGATTAGTAGAGAGTTATTTAGAAATAAATACATATATATTTGATATATATACCTGTGTGGTGTCTTTTCATTTGGTGATTCAAGAGATTATATGGTAAAACAAGCTGCTTTACATTCCTCCGAGACTTAGCCTGAAGGCTGCTCTCCACAGCTACCACTAGGATAGCTTTCTTTAAAAGGTTGTCTTAAACCTATCTACCATAAGAGTCGATTTGCCCTGGTGCAAGGTGTCCACTTTAATTAGTGGACAGCATATACCAGGCCAACTTCTCACAAAGGGGAATCTACAAATTCCCTGGGTGCAGTCAGGAGGAGATGGCAAAAGAGAATTCTAGAGACTCCTTACCTAGACAACAGTGTGAGTAGAAGAAATAACACACTAACTCTAAATTTAAAAGTTAAACTGGCTCAGTGAGAAGAGTGCTGCCTCACAAGATCTTTATGCAAACAAGAAGTCAGGAGATCAAGTCCCAGCAGGGCTGATGTTGCCTTTGAGTACTACGGCGTTAATTAATAATTATGGTTAATATTTAATACAGAAGCACGATTCAGTTTGTAGTATGTGCTTTAAAAATGTGCTTTATATATATTTTATATTAGTCTCTTAACATCTGCCTTTCACAGGATTGCAGCACACGAAAAAGTGCGACAGACATTTTCTTGTAAAAGTCAGTAAAGCAACTTTGAAATATGGCGAAGTCTGGTAGTTTTAAACTTATTTATGTAAAGAAATTAAACTGGAAAAGTCTTCTTGGGTGTTCTGAACTTCTAGGACGGCTCAGATCTGAAAGCCAAAATTATTCTCTCAGAGTGCCCATAAATGTTAGGGGGAAAAAAATAAGTTTACACGGATTTCTGGATGAAATTTTCCACTGCCTCAGACATTAAGAACATCCAAAACCTGGGCCTTTATTTCTCCGGTGCTTTACCCCCTTGCACGTTGGCAGCTCTGGACCCGGTTAGGTAAGGCCTTAAAGCACCAAACCCGATGTTTTAAGTGTGGGGTTAAAGCAATGAGAGACCCTGTCTGGCCCAAGGGATCACAAATGCTGGAGGTTAAGGGAGGGTATTCTAGAGGGCGCTCAGCTTGGTTTTATGAGGCGATGGTTCGGGGAGGGTGGGGGGGGGGGAGATCCGCTGGGATGTTCTGTAGTGGAAGGACAGGGGCAAGTGGTACAGCCTGGAGGAGTGACATAGTGGTATAACTCACAGAGGTTGGAAAGTAATGGATAGAGGGGTCAGCATATATGCAAGTGGCCACACCGAGGAATCAGTGCCTTGTTACACACCAATACATAAATCATTAGCCACCAGTGCACACACTAGCACCTGTAAATGAGTGGCTGAACACACGGGAACATAGATATAGCTCTCAGAGCTCGAACATGTTCGCCACGTACAACTGAGACAGAGGTGCAGACACGTACATCAGAAAGAATCATTATCTAGGGCTGCGATCTGCTGTCCTGACATCACATTCCTCTGAGCATTAGCCATCCCCTCTTTAACCCTGGAGCAGCTGAGCGGCGTGCTGCTGCCTCTGGAAGGACGGAGGGGGAGTGGCACTCGACCAGCCCACGCTATAAGCCTGCTATCGGCCAGCGCTTCGACTAATGGCTATGTCATCCTGGAATTCACAGTTTGATCAAGAGGAGTGGTGGGGGCGGGCACAGAGAGACAAGGGGAGCGGTGCAGGGGAGACAAGGAGGCACTGCAGCTGCCGCCCTGCGCACCGCTGCTCGCTCCCGCAGGCAAAACGCTGTGGGAGTGAACCTTTTATAAGAGGTGGGACATGCACCCACCTTTAGCCATTTGCAGGCTTGGATTCCAAAAACACACACGCAAAAGCCAACCCAATGCGTGGGAGGAGTTAGACCCACACAGAGTAATTACAAGAAGCCTCGCAGAGCAGCGAATGCACGCTGCGCTAGGATCGACCTAAAAAATATAATGATGTCCAGAAATGAGCTGACATCAGCAGCACTTAATAGGAAATAACGCAAAAAAGGTTCTTTAGCTCAGTAAAGCAAGCAAAAAGATTTGTGCTCACATTAATGGTGAAAGCGTGTTCAGGGATGCCAGTGCAGGCCAGATCTGGCTCTCTGCAGCAAAATGCTCATTACGGGAGCGCTGATGACAACAGTGTGTACGGAGCTTCCAAATAACTCTGAGGGCTAAAGTGAACAATACTCTCAGTCCTCGTAGCAACGTGCAGTGCCTCTTCATTGACCAATTACAGGCAGGACGGCTCTCGGCGGCAGAGGGTGCCTCACATGCAGCTCCGCCACCGAGCACACCAAATTATCACAAAAAGCAGGCATCATGAATCCAAAACGTCTTTATAATATTGAAAAGACCGTGAGAAATTGTGTTGTTGGTTGAGGGGGGTGTGAGCCCTTCTCAAGCAAAATACACAATACCTGTCATGGTGAGCCACAAGAAGTCACTAAATTAACCTGTGCTTAACCCTCTGGTAGTACAGCACAAAAACAGTCAGGCTTAACTTAAAGGAAATGAGTAAAGTATTTAATGAGCACACAAGCAGTAATAAAGTGAAAACACAAAGAAAATCCCACCACAATTTAGAAAAAGAGTAAAATGTAATAAATTATTTGACAACAAAAATCATTAGCAGAACTGGAGCTGAATGAATTTTAAAAGTTTTGATAAAAGTAGCGACAAAAGGCACAAATCGGCAACTAAGGATATCAGAACGTACTGGACTGGTACGAAGTCAAGTTCAGGCCAACCACGATTGAGCGCCGGCCGGGGACAGGACTGTTTGGCCTGCTGAGGATTGGTAGTCCGGCATCAGTTCCGATGAAGGTGTGCGGCTAGGCTTTGCAGGGCTTTGTGTTGCTCCGCATCGATTCCAATGAGGCTGGGAGTTGTGTGGCGAGGCTTTGCGGGGCTTTATGTACCCTGGCATCTGTTCCGATGAGCTTGCAGCTGTGCGGCAAGACTTGATGGGGCTTCACGCCTGATTTAGTAGAACCTTCAGTTCGGCCATGAGTAACTCTTTGATGCTAAGCAAGGGCCCAGAACCTAGGGAGGCATCATTTGGGGATCAATAACTCACTCCAGGAGAGTTCAGGCAGGTTCGGTTGCAGGTCCAGTGCAGGAGGTCAGCTGGTCAGCTACAGGGAGGCCTCTGGAGATTGTTGAGTCTCAGTAGCTCAGAACAGTAGGTCACTCAGCTGAGCCTTGGAGTCACTCAGGTAGCCTGAAATGAAGGGATGGTCCAATGTTCCTTCTCATATAGAGGGCATGCCTCAAGCAGCAGGGCAGTCCTTCTGTAGTATCCACAGGTCTAGGAATGTACTGAATAGGGAGCCTGAGGGTTCTATTTTTAGGCCCGATGCCATCTTTGAAGTGAAAGAACATTCTGGACTTTTCTCCCCCACGAAGTGTCTGGAATTTCCTGCTTTCCTGCCCAGAATCAACTGGGCCTGAAATCACAAAGGCCAGTGTGCCATTGTGTGCATGTGTGGCAGTCTTTTGAAGTGCATGTGGGGCTGCTAACAGCTTCACCTCCTTACTGCTCGAGATGGCCCATTCAGGCACACCTAGTCCCTCCATTGTGTGGCTGTCTGGGAGGAATATACAAACACCAACAGCCACTCACACCTAGTCATGTGACCCAGGAAACAGGATGTAGGCACCAAATGGTTAGGACAAGAAAATGGCAACTTTCAAGAAGTGGCATTTTCACAACTGTGACTTAAAATCTGACTTTACCATTAAAGAGGATTTTAAATAATTTCATAGACCTCAAACATGACATTCCTACCTGCTACCGAACAAAAGTTATAAGGTATTAAATGTAATAAGATAACACAATGTTATCCTATAGGCGAGGTAGGCCTCACAGAAGTGAAAAACAAACTAAAGAGTTTTTCAGTACCAGGGTATGTAAAAGTTAAAAGTACATGTCCAACTTTTTAAATACAATGCACCCTGCCCTATGGGCTGTTTAGGGCCTACCCTTGGAATGACTCGTACATATTAAAAAGGGAGTTTTCAGCTTGGCAAAGGGGTTATTTAACCAAGTCGAATTGGCAGTTTAAACTGCCCACAGGCTGCAATGGCAGGCCTGAGAAAAGGGCTTCTTAAGTGGGTGGCACAATAAGTGCTGCAGGCCCAATAGAAGCATTCAACTTACCGGCCCCGGGTATATGGTATACCACTTTACTAGGGACTTCTAAGTAAATTAAATATGCCAATCAGGTGTAAGCTAATTATACCATGTTTTAGGGAGTGAGCACAAGCACTTTAGCACCGGTTAGCAGTGGTAAAGTGCACAGAGTCCAACAAAAATGGAATCAGCAATACAGGAGGAGTGAGACAAAAGGTGTAGGGGGAATACTACCCGAGGGGTAATAGGTGTAACACTGATGATGTGTACTTTTGGGTCAAAGACAATAATAATAGTATTGAAAACAGACACATTGGTACATGAGTCCCTGGCAGAAAAGGGTCTACTTTGTGTTTGCTGGTGCTCCTTGTGAAAGGGCAAATTACCACCACTCACACTGGAGTTAGCCAATGGCTGAAGTGGGCGGACTCACTGCCTCATGCCCTATGCTATAGTAGGGGGGACAACAATGTGAATAACATAACAGACCAATGGATGAAGATGGCTGCCTGAAAGCCCCAATATGTAAGTCTATGATATGTATATATATCATAGATATAGATATCTATATCAGACTTACATATAGGGGCTTTCAGGCAGCCATGTACAAAGTTTGTACAAAATTGTTCAAAAGGATTATTATATAAAATGATAGCATATATAATAGGATTATATGAAAACCTTTGTATGGTATGACCTGTCATTGTAAAGTATAGCATACTATGCTTGTCATCATATAGTATTGCATAGTATGGCACGGCCTGTCATTGTATGGTATGGTAAGGCCTGTCATTGTATGGTAAGGTAGAAGTCTTACAGTTCAACTGTATCATTTCTATTCTACTGTACACTTCTATCTATTGTAATTCAAATATTGTACTATAAAAATAAAACACAACATTGTTTTCTTACAACTGTATTTTTAGCAGAACTAACGGTCACCAATGGATAATGTGGTATTATATGCTTTTTATTATACATATATAATTGTTGCAGTATTTGTTATCCCTTCCGGATAAACTATATCAACCTGTAATCCTTCAACCAATGCTATGGTCTCTGTGTCTTGTACATGTATCTGTGTCACATGTCTTGTAAAGCGCTCCGATACCCTCAGGTCTAGCCAGCACTATATAACACTCTCAAAATAAATATATAAATAAATCCATTGTTCTGTTTTTATGAGATATATATATATATATATATATACTTTAAGATGGAGGATCACAAGAAAACAACAGCCAGCCAGGGCAAAAATCTGGATCCCAAAGGATACAATGAGTCACAAAGAAATAAAATATCCAAGAAAGAAGTGACTCAAACAGATAGATTCACCAAAGAACAAAAATATATTTCCACTACAACGTTTCAGCAAACCATCTTGTACTACCTGAGGAAGGCGGAAGCTGAAACGTTGTAGTGGAAATATATTTTTGTTCTTTGGTGAATCTATCTGTTTGAGTCACTTCTTTCTTGGATATATATATATATATATATATATATATATATATATATATATATATCCATCTATCTAGTGTGCTCCAGCCACCCCGCTTACGCAAGGAAAAAACATAACCGAGCGTTCTCTGGCGCTGCACCAAGAATCTGGAACTCGCTACCATCCTCCATCAGAAGAATACCTTCTCTGTCAATCTTCAAAAAGGAAGCTAAAACCTTCCTAATGAGCAAATTCCTCCAATAACTCTCCTTTATCGCGCATACTGCCTTTTGTCATGGCTTGTATTTCTATGCATAATTTCCTGTACTGCTTGGCCCTTCCCGTGTACCAATCCTCACTCCTTCAATGTTCTGCTGGTTCTCTCTGCCTTTTGCTATCATATCTCCCTTCTTATACAATTGCTGGTTTTCCCTTTTATCGCTGACATGTCGCTCTGCTGATTATGGTACTGTACTGATTATTGTATATAACTCTGGCTTTTGTCCTGATGTAGTCAATTCCTAATCTCCATCCTTGTGTTTTGCCTGTGCCTAACCTGTACGTAAAGTGTTATCCCTGTAAAGCGCTCTGATTCCCTAACGGGTCACGTTCTATAAAACCTCAAATAAATAAAAATAAAATAGAGATAGATAGATAGATAGATCTATAGATATATATAGATATATAGATAGATATTTTTTATTTTTAATCAAATGGTCTCGGCTAACACCAGACCAAACAAAAATGAGAAGAGTTACAAAACAATACATAGGTATGCTTCTTACATCATAAAAAAGAAAAACGTGAAATGCACGGCAAAGGATTGTGCTGTGAAGTAGTTCAAGACACAAACTGTAATTTATCACCAAAGTAAATGAAGGTGTTTTACTCCTGTTGATTTTAGATATTATCCTCAAAATAAAACCACACAACCAATCCTGGAAAACAGATGTGAGTGAAACACTGTTTAACATTTAACTATTATTGATTTTGTGAGGAACTGCTAATCTGTACTCAACAAAAAGCCTTGGTCTGGGAGAAGAAATGGTCTTTATAAAATGGCATCTAAAACCCAAATATTTATGACAGTTACATAAGTGTATCTGACATTTCAATAACAATGTAATGATACCACTGACATGTTATCAGTATTGAGACAATTTGGGAAAAAAGGCAAATATGTTGATTAGGTTGGTTTCACCATTTCGGTCATGGTCCCAGCTGGCAGTGCAGTCTTCAGAAGGGTTTTAGTGGGTTTTCTACCTTCTGTATATTGCCGAATTGTGGAAAGGCCCATTGAGGAGTCCTGTCCCCTGGTTATGTTCCAGTCTCTCCCACTACTTACGACATAACCACCGATCTCACAGCTTTTCCCATTCTGTAAAGGTTTCTATGAGCTCAATTTGTAGGCTTTCAGTAGTCTTTAAAGAAAGATCACACAGTTTGAGGATGTTTGTGCAATCCTCACAGGACTTTCTGCAATTCTCACTGACTCTCGTAAGAAGGCTCTAGATACCTTGGGGGTGCCCGGATATAGATAGGGGCAAGCCTGAGCTATCAGCGCTGGTTATCGAGAGGATTTTTATGGATCCAGCTCTTTCGCTCAACCTCTCCAGAGACCTACGCTGTGCACTCTACACAGGAATAACACCTTGACATCCAGAGACTATTGGACCTACAAGTGAGCACAGCTTGAACCCCTTCTTACCCCTGCACCTTTAATACCACCCTCCCAAGTCTTCATGTCTGTTGTCAGCATCGAGAATAGCATCCAAAAATGTATTGTGCACCAGATCCAAGATAGCAGGCAAGCAGTTAATGCACCAAAGTCAAATTAGCACCTTCACCAGGGCACCAAAAGCAAGTCTCACGCTTGCACTTAGTGAACTTCTGATCCCATCTTGCGAGTTTTCAACTCATACTTTTGCATTTGTGAAGCAAAAGACTGCATTTCATCCCTGTGGAATTTACTGTGAGGTGCCCTTATGACTATTTTTGTGTGTGAACTACTAGGTTTGTAACCGAATGCATGTACGAGCTTGCATTACAGGGATTTCATCCTATTGCAATTCTGAGTTTATACTAAGGACCCATCAGTCTCCCTATGCTGCTAGTAGTGATCTGGACATGCTCAATTGACAGGTTTATGGGGGGCCGAGGGAAGATCATCTCCTTTATACCATGGCAAATTCTTGATTGTCAAGACTTGTGAACCTAGAGTAACAAAGCAATTCTCGTTGCAGCATGTCCTCCCTGGCATCCCCATCATAATTCCCTACCCAAATATTGTGGTACTTAGTGGTGTACTTATGCCAGCCACAGATACACAACCGGGGTACATTGGGCATCATTTTACTTAAGCACTAACATTCAGATCTGACAATTTCCAAACCGTATGCTGTTACAAGAGTCTACAAATCTTGCTTTAAACAAATTTCTGGTTTTGTGCAAAACTTCTAAAAATCTGTTTTATAAGTTTGGGTTTTATATTTAGTCCTCACAACGAAACGTGCATTAGAGATACTAGTTCAACATTTGCAGTACTTATGAAGTATATGCACATTTCTGAGGAACTAATGACAGTGCTTGGTGATGGTATAAGTATATTTTAAGAATCACATTTTTGTGAATTGGAAAGAAAAAAGTATAAACTATAATCTATTGGGTGAATAAGATTGTCTGGCTCTCTACATCTGGATTCTGTGACAAGATTCTACTCATAAAAACGTGAACAATTCTGATATAGGAATCGGAAATTTACAACACACCTCTTTGAAAGAACCCCTGAATTTTTAGACAGATGTGCCAATTATTAAATGAAGAATATATACAACAGGGCTAGGTGGCGCACACGCAAAATGGCCGCACTGTTGTGAGGCTCTTGCGCACTGTTGTGAGGATCCTGTATTTATCCTGCTAACTGGCCGTGAATCAAGTTTAAATTGATACCTGGCACAGCTTGTGGTCTGCTACAGCTCCGGTGTGAAATTTGGCCGGATTGGAGTCTCCCTGCTCAGGCTACATCGATGTCGATATTGCACCGCGGGAGGCAGGGGTGAGACGCGGTGCCCGGGAGCGGCTGCCACATTTACGCAAGCCTGTGGCTCAACATGAGGCGCCTGGGCCCATTGGCGCGGACTCGGCGAAGAAGCCACGGAGCAGATAACGGGCTGCGGCGCTGCCTACAACTGCTGCTTCCTGTGTGGTGGCAAGGAGCGTGAACTGGCATCTACCGCTGGAGGCAAATCCCCGCCGGTGTGAGAGGCGGACGAAGCAGTAGGTGCGATATTGCTGCGGCCCCCACCGCGAGGGCCGACCTGTGGGGCCTAGCCGCTTACGGAATCCTGGCGGGACAACTTGTGCGCGACCCGCTTTTGGAGCTGCGGCGCGCGTACTGTACATGTGCCTCTTAGAGATCCTGCGGTGCGGCTCCTACTCGCGGCCCGTGGTGGCCTACAAAGCTGTTGTTGGCTTCCCTGCGAGCCGCCTCCCAGACGCGAGATCACTGACGAGAGCAGGCGCCACGGATCAGCATACTGACGGGCTGCCCCTGGACCAGCTTCGTGAAAAGGACTCCTTTTCCCTCATCTCCTCGCGTTCTATGACACATCCCTTACGGCAGGCATCCCCACTTTTTGTGTGAGGCGCTTTTTTTCATTTTTTTTATAATACTCTAGCCTGATAAAAGTCCCTGCCTGAGCAAGTTATATTGAACTCTATTCAGATACGTGAATAACGTGGCCCTCCCTGACAGGGTGCTACTGTGTGCCTCCTAGTCCATTGTGTTTTTTTCCAGTAGGACAGCATCGGTGGGGCAATACACCCCCTCACACCCTGCTGTCTTGTGTGTGTGTGTGGGGAATAGCACACGGATATAAGCGGATTAGGACTTCGCCTTCCCAACAACTGCGGCGCAACATATAGGCTGTTCCATTATTCTCCGGCCCGATCATCAGCATTTGCAGGAGTAAGCCTTTGCCACTGAACCCTCAGTACATTCACCACTAGGCTCATAACTGTCACAGAGGCCCTGTATCGTGGTAGGCCTTCGGAGGCAGGATACTGGGAGTACCAGCGAGCTAGCAGCAACAGAGTCCCGGAGGTCACGCCACACGCTCTCCCAAGCACAGGGCTAGCAGGCGGGTTGTTTGCTATCAGCACATCGTTGCTTTGACGTCTTGCGATCTATCACTCCCAGAACTGAAACTACCCTGTAAAACGCACACCGTAAAGCCACGAGGACACTGTCAGGTCTCATAATGGGGCCAACATGGGGGAAGCCAGATACTCGCCAGCCTAAGCTTACCTTTGACACCACCAAAAGGAATGCCCGGAATGCACCAGATGATCAGGATGTTGATAAAGGGGAGAGTGCCCAAGGGAACGGAAATGCACTATCTACGGAGGTACAAAGCATCCTTCAGGAGGTTCGCCAAGGCTTCGCCACTATTGTAGACAAAGTGGATAGCATGTCAACTCGCATGGACGCCATTGCGCATAAACTCGAGGGGCATGAAGACCGCATCAAAGAAGCTGAGCGCCGCATCTCGGACACCGAAGACACCGCGTCCCAGGTAACGACACAGATTGCTCATATGGATAAGCTTTTAAAAGTCATTGCTGCGAAGAATGAGGACTTGGAAGCGCGCAGTAGGCGCAACAATATACGCATTCTTGGAATTCCTGAGTCGACCAATACGGGAAGAATGGAAAAATATGTAGAAAAACTGTTGCTATCATCGATTGGGACGGAGGCCTTTTCCTATCAATTCATAGTGGAGCGGGCACACCGGTCCCTGGGTCCGCGTCCGCCACCGGGAAGTACGCCACGCCCTATTATAGCGCGACTATTGAACTACAGGGACCGGGACGTTGCGCTCCGAGTAGCGAGAAGCAAACAGTTGGCTTATGACGGGAATGCGTTCTCTATCTATCCAGACTTTACCCCCATCGTTCAGGAAGAAAGGCGTAAATTTATGGAAGTCAAGAACAAGCTGCGACTGGCCCAAACTGACTTCGCACTATTATATCCTGCACGCCTCAGGGTTACCCATCAAGGTAAACAGAGATTCTTCACTAAACCACAGCAGGTGGAGGAGTTCTTAAAGCATCTGAAACGAGTGAACCGCAGCAATGGGCCATCAGCATCATCCCAGCAATCTACATCTACGGGAGCAGAGGATGACTCACAATGAATATATCATTGATGTCTGGAACTTTCTGGGACACACGAAACATTGAACTGATCGCCCGATAGCTGAGCTGCTGCTGCAAGCTCCGCATACTTGGAGGGCGGTAGATCGTTCTTGAGCCATTTTCTTTGACACGCCAGGCACCCTCTGCCCATTTGTGCTCACTTATTCCATCATTTGTGGACTCAACGGGTGGGGGCACCTGTGCCGGCACCTAGGGTACTCCCCCAGCGGGTATTCCCCCATTGATGTTTATTACATGTACGTTACAGCAGTAGCATGGTTCTTTGTTTTCATTGGTTGGGACAGGGGGGAGAGGGGGGAGGGTACTCATTTCTGGCAGGTTGGGGCTGCTTCAGTGGGTGGGGGCGGTGACGTGGGACTAGGGAAGGGGGCGGGCTGACAGTTCCTGGCATGATTGGGATGCTACAGGGGATGGGAGGGGGACAGAAGCGGGAAGTTTACTGGTCTACTACAGCCGACAGGCACACTATATTTGGAGTCGCTGAATATCTAGTTAGGCAATTCTTCCACAAGGTTGTTACATCATTTGCCATGTTTCACGGTGTGAGAATGCTTGATGGCTGCGGATGACAAATCCACACTGAAAATCTTGTCTTGGAATGTCAGAGGCCTGGGGGACCAGAGAAAGAGGAGACAGGTTCTGGCTTATTTGGACAGGCAACAGGTACAGCTGGTTATGTTACAGGAGACACACATAAATCCGAAAGCCACAAACACTTTTGCCAGCAAATGGGCTAGCACGAGACTCTTTTCATCATATTCCTCCTATGCGCGAGGCACCGCCATTCTGATCAAGAAGCAGACACCCTTCGTACTGGCGGGAGCGATAGAAGACCCGCAGGGGAGATATGTCCTAGCATGGGGTAGGCTTGGTAGGGAATCAGTCACGCTGGCCAATTGCTATGGCCCCAATGTCGATACTCCCGATTTTTTCACTATGTTATGGGGGAAGATATTGAATGTGGGATCCACACATGTCATTTGGGGAGGGGACTTTGATGTGGCCCTTAACCCAGCACAAGATAGGTCTAATCCGGCTATGTATCACTATAATAAGTCCCAAGAGGTGCTGCGGGGTATAATGGAGGAAGGTGGCTTAATAGATAGTTGGCGACATGTTCACCCACACTTGCAGGAAGGCACACATTGTACGACACGTGCGGGTACATGGGCACGCCTTGATTATTGTCTTGTTTCCAGGGGGTTGGGAGCTGCCATACGCAATGTGGTTCATCCTGCCAGGACGTTCTCAGACCACTGTCCTGTGCGGCTGTCGCTTACACCACCGGGATATGGCGCGCCCAGACCCTGTTGGCGGCTGCAACCACACGCTTTGTTGGATGCAGTCTTCCAGGCTGAATTGGGAGAGGAAATAAAAGACTTCTTTGTGAGAAACAAGGGGTCAGTTGATAGCATAGAGGTAATATGGGAGGCTTTTAAAGTCACTATCAGAGGGCATTGCCTCTCAAAGAGTTTCGGGGTACTTGGGGACATACGACAGAACGATTCAAACGTTGGAACAGGAACTGAAGAGGCTAGAAGACAGGATGGGTAAAGGAGAGACAGGACAGGTGCAGACAGAGTTTCGAGAGAAATTGTCTGAATATGAACAGACTGCTGCCAGAGAGGTGAAATTTAAGGGTAAATATTGGGTGGCTCGAAAGTATGGTGAAGGGGAAAGGCCGGGAAAGGCGCTGGCTGCAATGACGGGGTGTCCCAGGTTCACGACGCACATACTTTAAATTGAAGGCCCAGAGGGAACAATGCATAGGGATTCGCTTGATATATTGTCAACATTCACAACACACTATGAGGCTTTATACACCACACAGCGCCATGAGCTGGTGGAGTTGGACGACTTCATGGGGGATATAGCGTTGGGGTGGCTCAGCAATACGCATAGAGAGTTCCTTAGTTTACCTTTCGAATTGGATGAAATCCAGGAAGCAATTATGCAACTTAAAAATGGGAAGGCGCCCGGGTTAGAAGGCATTCATGCTGAATTCTACAAAACTTATATTGACATCATGGCGCCAGTCCTTAAAGAAGTTTATGAGGAGTCCCTGGAGGTTGGGACGCTCCCCTCCTCGATGAGGGAGGCGCTGGTTACATCCCTACTGAAACCCAATAAAACCCCTAGCTCGTGTGATTCCTACCGTCTACTGTCACTTATTAATTGTGACACCAAAATCTTGGCTAAGGTGCTGGCTAATCGCCTCACTCCTCTCATGGAGAAGCTCGTCTTACCTGACCAATCGGGATTTGTTCCTGGCAGGGCAACCACCCACAACCTCCGAACACTATTCTCGCTCATTCAGACAGTGGCGCCTGAGTTCCCACTTGCAGCTGTGTTTTTAGACGCCACAAAAGCCTTTGCTTCTGTGGAGTGGGATTATCTTTTCGGGGTGCTGCATCGTATGGGGTTTTCAATGCTATATATATCCTGGATTAAGTTGCTGTACCACCAGCCCACAGTCAAGGTATTGATTAATGGCTATATGTCTCACTCGCTCCCCATTTCGAGAGGCACTCGTCAGGGGTGCCCGTTGTCCCCGCTATTATTTGCCATCGCAATTGAACCCCTTGCCTCCAGACTACGGCAGCGACATCAGGATAAGGCGTTTCGGTGTTGCCTTCGCCAAATTTTGATATCCTTATATGCGGATGACGTTACATTATATATCAGGGATCCCCAGCATAATCTCAACCCTATATTACGAGAATTTATACTATTTGGCAGGCTGTCTGGTGTCAATATTAATTGGGGGAAATCCCAGTTGTTTCCTCTTACACCGGCGGTTCCTAAATTTCCACTTGACTTCCCGTTGGAGTGGTGTGACACTGAACTTCGCTATCTCGGTATACAGGTGACAAGAGACAGGGAAGAAACTATTCGGCTCAATTATGGCACGGCAATTACACGACTTAACAGCAATGTCACACGATGGATTTCTTTGCCTATATCGATTGCTGGTCACGCTTCCCTAATAAAAATGGTGGTGCTTCCGCAGTTCCTTTACCTGTTTTCAAATACACCCCATCACCCTGGGCCTTATTTTTTTAAAACACTGCGGACGGAATTGATTAGACTCCTTTGGGGGGGGGGGGGGGGGAAACAGCCAAGACTTCGATGGTCCATCCTTATCAGGCCGTATGACCAGGGCGGGTTAGATATTCCTTACTTCGAGATTTATTATTTGAGTGCACAAGCTCAATACGCTTATTACTGGGTGTATCTCCCTAGGTACATGCCGCAAATAGCCACAGAGGACTGGCTTGCAGATCCCATCCCACTGAACGGTATCATACATGGCCCGCGCCGCACGCGATCAACACCACCTACTACGGTCACCAGCACGGTAGATGCATGGAATTGTATCAGAGAGAAGCTCTCGTCGCCATTCTTATACTCCCCGCGACTCCCGCTAACCTATCACCCTGACATGTCCCTTTTACAGGAGAAGGGTTTTCAGAGCCTCTGCAAACGGATGCGAATAAATGCATGGGGGGACCCGTTCCATGAGGGTACCTTTCGCTCCTCAGAACACATGTTTCAGGGGTTGCGGACTTCCCCTCTGGACTTGTTCTTATGTTAGGTTGAGGCAAGGGATGAAGGAGATCCTCCCGGATTTCCCTCGGGAACCAGAGACTCTCCTCCCGCTGCACCAGATGTTGGGTCCCACAGGTGGTAAACATTTAGTGTCAGGCTTGTACAAAGGCGTACGTGCAATACAAGAACAACCAGTCAGCTCGGCCTACACACAATGGAATGAGGAGTTGGGGCAGGAGATGACTGTGGAGCAATGGAATTACTGTTGCGCTCAAACATCGCAAATCTCTGCCAGTAGTAGGTTACGGGTGATACATTATAAATGTTTGCAACGTTTATATTATACGCCTGTAAAAAAATATCGATTTAAATTGACTGACCATGATAGATGTGGGAGGGAGGGAGCAGGTTTTCTGCACCTGGCCTGGGAGTGCCCGACAGTGCAAGATTACTGGGGTGAGGTGTATGAGGTGCTTGAGAAAATGCTGGATAGCACACTGGTGAGATCCTGCGGTGGCCCTTCTGAGCTACACGGCACTAATACCCAAAACATATCGAAAGTTTCTTGCCATATCTCTACTGCTGGCTAAGCGCAGGGTAGCCTGTAGGTGGGGCAGGGGACGAGCACCGAAGTTTAAGGACTGGTTGGCTGACTTATTACACTGCTAGGAACAGACCACCACATATGCGGAGCTGCTCCCTATGGCCTCTAGACCCACGGATATATGGGGGCCTCTCCAGAGCTACCTACTCCTGCAGAACTCAGAAGATACGGACATCGCGACACATATAGTTCTAGAGGGAAACGTGGCACCTGCATATGAGTTGGACACTATAGTTTCACCTAGTTAATGTAGCTGCTTATATGACAATGGTTCCTAGACGGTACAAGAATGGGAACGGGGCTAAGATGATATGTGGTTAGGATTGTATATCATGTGTTGCTAACATATCAAAAACGTGGCATACCTGTATGTATTCTATGTCAAATGCCGATATTGTGCCTGCTGAATACTCAAGTCGTCTCATGCCAAACGATTATCAAAACGAACATATAGTGGAATGTCTGTGACCTGCTGTTGGTTTAAGAAAATGTAATACCATGTCATGTGTGAAAATCATAAATAAACGTTTAAAAAAAAAAAAGTATGTAAAATAACACTCCAAATAAAGTACAAATGGTTCCAAAGGAAAAAAAAGAAATATATACAACAGGAGTGACCCATAAACCTTGAGGGACATGGCTAAAATTTGAATCTCACAACAGTGTCCCAAGTGGCATCATTAAGAAAGAACAGCTTTATCATCCATACATTACTAGAACTAATGTATTGCACCTATAAATGAATTACAAAACAGGAGACATTGGCCAACAATCATCCAATAGACAATGATTTAATCTACTGATATTCCATTAGTAGCAGCATCAATTATAATTTACAGAGAAAAAGTGCTCAGTGTGCAAAGTGAACACACAATACTCGTGAGGTTCATGTGGATGGCGCAAAGTGATGCACATAAAATTCAGAAACGATGAAAATTAATGATAGTCCAATAATGTGCATGAGTAAAGGAAGAGGTCAGAAGTTCATTTATGGGTCATTGCGCAGTAAGTATCCTTTTTCAGCCAGAAAACTGTTGATGGTGTACCTTCCTCAATTTTTCAGGTCATCATCAGAACAAAAATAAAGCATAAAAGGATCGATTGTTGTACAAGTTCCTGTAACAGTTCCACAGGGATAGGATAAAATGTAGGCAAAATGGGGCAATTAATGTAGAGTGCAATCGACTGTCCGGAGAAGTACTTGGATTTATTAAAAAGCCACAGAGTAATTGGTCATGAGACGGGACAGTGCTGCTTTTTCCCCTAATGCACAGCGCCAGTGACGGTATCGTGCACGAGGGGAGTGGACAGACTAGTTGTTGCATTTTTGGCTTCCTGCCAGGGCCCACACTCCCAATACGTGCATGCTGGATGGTTGTCGAGTCAGGTCAGTATGAAGCATGTACAGAACTCAGGGCAGCCTGGCATCCAGTGAGGAGGAGGTCAGAATTATTCACATTAAAGGCAGGTAATTTTAACCATCCATTTGGTTGTAATCCTGGGACCGTATGAATTTCATGATTGAAAGGAAAAGAAGTAAATCGGGCTACCCTAACCCCCATCTCCCACCTTTAATTCATGTCCTGTTATGCAGGTAGACTCTGACAGAGCTCTACTGATGTATCTCAATTCTGACCTGCCACAAACCCGATATTGTCCAGTTATAGAAAGACAGTCCAACAAATGCATCTGGTTTCTGGTCTGCAGCACCTCGAGGTGGGAGAGCCAGCAGAATAATATGGAAAGCCGAACCAATGGCCTGGTCTCTGCTCTAAGCCATAAGACGAGCAGTTACACCAACGAATTTTGCATGTAAATAGTCATGAAGAAGACTTAAAAATGTCAAAACGTTTTTAACATGGACATGTTTCACTTAATTCAGTGCATTAGACTGAACCCTACGTTGAGTTACTTTTAACATAAGTGAGTTTCTAAACATGAACTGTGAAACATTCATTGCCCCTCCTCCCCACACCGCCACTACGAAAATGCCATATGTGAACCAATAGACAAGTCAGTTGTCAGGTATTTTACATGTAGCGTTGGCTGTTATTACACATGGGGTAGCATTAAAGCCTATTAAAACATATACTATGGAGGAGTGGTATACAACAAATCCAAAAAAGTGATGTATTTAAGGTGTTGTCAAATTCAAAGGCAAGTGAAATAAAGTAATTCCCTATGATCACACATTTTGGACAAGTGGGGAAGCCGGGATTTATTCCAGGTTTCCTGGTGTGCAATTTTCAGCCAATGCATGAAGGGGCGGTGTGTGGCAGAAGCCATAGTAAGTGTTGGCTTGTTCTTTGGATAAAGATTCTTAGTAGTTCCAAAACTGGGCCAGGTATTTGGATCAAGCCTTCTGTGGCTGACCAACCGCCCCAGTGTCCCAAGCGTTTCATTTCAGAGATGCATGCAGCTCTTGCTCGCTAATTCTTGCCGCAGTACCTTGGCTGTTCCAGTAATGTGGTTGAGAAAGCTCCATCGCCGTTCTCCCAATTTTTACCTGCAGCTTAAATGCAGACACCAGTCGTAGCTGCAGTCTACCCCCTTCTCCCCCCAAATATTTCCGTAGTGGGGCTCAGAGTTCGGCCCTCCTACTCAGTTTTCGCCTGTATGCAGTCCAATGCAGGCATGCACACAGCCTCGAGGCACCAATCAAGGCCTGTGGCGTCCACAGACCTGCTCTTCAGTATTGGGACTCGAAGCTGTGTCTCCTTGGATGACGACCAGCAGTACACCAGTACTGGGCTTACATATTTCTGCCAGTGCCTTCACATTATAAAATTATAATTGATTAGTTTGCCCCCCAGAACTTGACATGTGCACAATACACTCCAGCATTGAGAATTACGCACCCTATGCTTGTGGGAAATGACGTCACAGCACTCGACGAATGCAGCACTCCATGTCCAAATAACGAGCTACAAAGGCACTGTCCATGCATCGCAAACTTGCCCTGCAGCAGGTTCTGGTATTGTTATTTTAGTTTATTCATAGGGGCAGCAGTGGCAGAAACACTACTTAGGCCTTAGTTCACTTTTAAAATGACAACATTTTAATAGGAAAGAGTAGTAAAACTAACGTTCTGCATTGTATCTTGTGATGCGTGGGTTGTAAGGGGCTGGCAAGTGAGCGGTGGCTTGCAGCTTAGCTTGCAATTCCGACCTCTTGCTGCCCCTTTACGCACGCTGAACACTTTCACATCTCGCCTTCATGAAAGCAGTGCCCACAACGCATGAGCCTTGCACGTGTCCTGGCAGGAAACAACCTATATAAGGTCCTGGCCTTACTTCTGGGTTGCTACTAGGATACACTACTTGTGGGGCCCAAGCCCCAGCAGGCCTTTGAACTCAGCGTTTATGAACTCTGTAATGGTTGTAGAGCCTAGTACATTTTTGTATAGACGAAGAAATATTTATATAAAATGTTAGGTTGTGTTTGACGAGGCCATCTCAGGATCTTTTGGTGTCATAACCTTGCCAATTGTTCAGTATTTTCCAATACTCACGGCCCTAGATTTATGTGACCAAATTATGCAGCACGATTAACTAAATTATGCTGCAAGGTAAGGGGGTGATTTATGGTTCTTGCTTTATCAAATTCTTTATTAAAATTTGCTTTAAAATGCACCATTTTTCACTCTTTTTTTCATTGGGACAAAACCCCCACGAATATTTCATGTCAGACGGGCTCACTCGCTTCTCTTGCTCATTACGTAAAACTAATTCTCAACTTTTACGCCTCACCACTTTAAAATGTCCTGAGCCGCCACTGTTAGCCACAAAAAATAAATGGCATCAGATTCAGGAAGATGTGATCCAACATAGGAATTCAATACAGAGCTGATACATCCCCAAGACATAGTCTCACATCACAAGGTCCAGAAAGGTTGTTGTATTTTGAGCCAGTAACCTGTGGTAAACCATTAATTGGTGCACTGCAGCAGTCCAATTCAGAGGGGATCAGCACTAACTAAACAGCCAGATTCAGGAAAGGCAGGACAAACCATAGTTGCCAAAAGGCCATCCTGGTTGCCGAGAACCACCAAGGCCTTTCTGCTATTCAGGTGAATCGCAACCAATGCCTTCACCTCAAGGTACCATGTAAATGGGGGCAAAGCTGTAGAGGGAGAATGCAGCTTGGAGGGAGAGCTGCTGATCTTCCATATAGGATTACAACTGTGGATTAAGTTCAAGAAGGAGCCATTAAAGTTAAACAAGAAATCATTAAAGAATTAATAACCAATGTGGACTCCCTAGGCACCACAAGCCTTAGTTTGAGGCAACAGCAAATTATCCAGTAGGACTAGGTGGTAGATCACAAAAGAATGACTTTAACCATGTCACAAGGCCAAAGCAGGCCCCACTACGGGATATATGCTAGACTTCTAATTAATCTGTGTATTAGAATACATGTAGAGCAAAGTAAGAGAAAGATTCAAAATTGGTATGACATGGAAATATACATTTCCAAAATATTTTTACTAAAGGGTACGAAAAAAGTTGCTCCAAGTATAGTTATAAATGTAAAGGAATCCAAATCTGCCATTACAACAGCCATTTCAGCTGCTAAAAGATAGTTTCAAAAGAAGAGAGGACAAGCATTTTCTATTCTCCCAATAATGAACAAGTACAAACAAACATAAAAGTTAAGCGCAATTGGTATGACTGCTTTCTCCAGGTCTCTAATACACATGGCAAGGACATTTAATTACTTGATTAAGTGCATCTTGCTAAACTTTACAGTTTATGAGAATTCACATACTGTAAACACTTGGCCGTAGGACCAAACAGGAAGCTCGATAACTGCAACAGTAGCACAACATCCACATGCCCCTTTGTTCTAGGAACTTTGCGACTTATCATAAGGCGTTCTAGGAGCTTTGTTGTGACCGTAATCATAAGGCATTCTAGGAGCTTTGTTGTGACCGTAATCATAAGGCATTCTAGGAGCTTTGTTGTGACCGTAATCATAAGGCATTCTAGGAGCTTTGTTGTGACTTATCATAAGGCATTCTAGGAGCTTTGTTGTGACTTATCATAAGGCATTCTAGGAGCTTTGTTGTGACCGTAATCATAAGGCATTCTAGGAGCTTTGTTGTGACCGTAATCATAAGGCATTCTAGGGGCTTTGTTGTGACCGTAATCAAGGCATTCTAGGGGCTTTGTTGTGACTTATCATAAGGCATTCTAGGAGCTTTGTTGTGACTTATCATAAGGCATTCTAGGAGCTTTGTTGTGACCTTAATCATAAGGCATTCTAGGAGCTTTGTTGTGACCGTAATCATAAGGCATTCTAGGGGCTTTGTTGTGACCGTAATCAAGGCATTCTAGGAGCTTTGTGGTGACCGTTATCATAAGGCCACCCTGAGTTCATCTGCAGTCTCATGTATTTATTTGGAGGTATTTCCCACCGGGTCCTGGAGCAGTCAGGGGTTAGTGAGCAGTATCTGCTGTTGGTATTGTTGTTCACGAGCAATGTCCTAGAACTTCATATTCGATTGACAACCAAGCTAACCCCATTGTACCTATGACTTCCAAGTGAGGTTGAGTAGTGAAAGTTTGACATCAAGAGCGGCAAGCGAAAGATAAATGAAGGAAAATTAATGTAAGTAATATTTGTCTGTAAAAAGAAATAGCAATAGTTGTTTTGATATATGTATTACATGTGCTGTAAAACCTTATAGTTTGTACTGTTCGATTAGGCAATAAACATGCACAAACACTGTTGCAATGAATTTACATGTGCACATTATGCAATGTGGTTAATTTTTTGGGGACATCACTAGAGTTAGATGCAATAAAGGAGGGAAAAATCATAAATTACTGAACCACATGAAAGGTATGACAACCATCACTCCGGATAACTGAGCTCAGTTTCAACCAACCGTTGTCAACTATTGCTTGTACATGGGTCATATAGAATTAGTATTCAATACTGAAAACTATTCTCAATTATAGACTGTCCATGGACATTATGTTTATATATCAGAATTTGAACAAAAAGCAAGGGACTGTCTAATGGTTTACATGGAAATCTTGACAAAAGGATAATAGGATTGACAGATCAGTTACCAACCAGGCTATCTTTGATTTGCCCAGGCTCAGTTTCACTTCTGTCACATATTTAAGAGCATGACCAAAATTAAAGACCGTCCATCGTATTTATCAGCAGTTGTACACAATAAATGCCTTCATGAGTGTGCTACAGTCAGTAACTTTGAAAAGGGCGACTGGAACAATTCCAGCGATTACTAGAAGACACTTCTTTGTCTCATATGCTCATAGCAATTGGGCTCAGTAAAAACTGCCTTGGTAAAAGCCCTCTGCAGGTATATGGAACTTAAGAAGCAGATATGAAGGGTAGGTCGGTGCCATAGCTAAGACTGAGGAGAGGTAGGCTAGAAAAAGTAAACCAATGGGCCCACCAGAGTCTCTGTAAGACAGGGACAAGACAGAAAGACCTTCAACACCATATCCCACCACACACTGATCAACAGACTACACCACATCAGAATCCAAGGAGCAGCCCTCAGTGGACCGCTTCGTACCTCACAGGAAGGAAGCAGAAGATCAGCATCCCTCCTTACTCCTCGCCCCCTAAGAACATCACACGCGGTGTACCTGAAGGCTCATCTCTCAGCCCAACCCTCTTCAACATATACACGATACCCCTGGCCAACATAGTCAGGAGCCACGTAAAAGAGGTGGCCATCTGGATGAACAACAACTGTCTCAAACTCAACACAGACAAGACAGAAGTTCTCACCTTCTGGAATGGTAAGGGCACCCTATGGAACAACAAATGGTGGCCACCTGAGCTGCGCACTATCCCCAAACACACTGTACACGCCCGCAACCTTGGCATCATACAGCTATCCATGAAGAAGCAGGTCAGCGCAGTCTCCTCTGCTTGCTTCCTCACCCTATGAATGCTCAGAAAGGTCTTCCGACGGCTCCCGCCCAACATGAGGCGAACTGTCATGCAAAGGTCGTGTCACTAGCAGACTACTACGGCAACTCCTAATTTAGGAATCACCACACAACTCTTGAGGAAACTCCAGACCATCCAGAACACAGCAGCCAGACACATCCTCGACCTCCACAGACAGACGCACATCGCCCTTCACTTCAGGACCTTCCATTTGCTACCATTCGTGAAGAGATACCAGTTCAAACTGCTCACCCACGCTTACAAGGCACTAGACAACGAAGTACCTATGTACCTAAACAAATGAGTGAATTTCCACCAATCTACCAGGAACTCCGTGCCAGAACCCTCTCCCTAGGAGCTACCCAGCACATCCACAGGGCAAACAGCTGAGGCCGCTCCTTCTCCCAACTGGCAGCAAAGACCTGGAACACCCTCCCCCTACACCACAGAGCAGCTCCATCACTCCAACAGTTCAGGAAGGACATCAAGACCTGGATTTTCAACAAACAGGAACAGGCAATGGAATCCCGCAGCAGGACCCCACAGCGCCTCAAGACCCTCACTGGTGAAGCAGCCGCGCTATACAAATCCTGATAGACAAACAGCCACACAAGTCCCCTCCTCCCAGTGTTCCGCTTCTAAAATACATTTACAGCATTAACTATGCTTATTATACAACTAAGAACCATATTTCATACATGTCAATATTAGGAAAGCAGAAAGTGGGGAAAAAATTATGGGAGAGACCTGGCCTCGCAGTTCGGGCTGGACTGTTCCCATGGCTGATTTGCACATGGCTGGGTTTAAACTGGAGTGGCATGGGGAGCAAAAAAACGATGGATTTGAGCCCAGATCTCTGTACTAGGGTGAATGTTTGACATTGATCAGCATTCTGTCCATCAATTGTTCTTTTTGCAATTGTCACCCTGAGTGGGATGGGTATGCCCAGACGTGGGTCCCTTGCTCTCCATGCCACTGGAGTCGTGCTAGCCTGGCTGATGAGGGGTGATGCCCCGAAACCGGTTTCTAGTCCAGAGGACCTGGCCTGGCAGTTTGGGCTGGACTGTTCCCATGGGGAACATGGTCAAGGCTAATTTGCATATGGCTGGGTTTAAACTGGAATGGCGTGAGGAGTAAAAAAACGATGGATTTAGGCCACGATCTCTCTTGACAATGATCAGCCTTGTGTCCATTAATTGTTCTTTTTGCGGGTGGATTTATTTCCCCAACTGACTTGTATTGAAACAAAGACAATTTCAGACCGGAAAAAGCTCAATTTAAGCCAGTTTTTGTTAAAGGAAAAAAAATCAACAGTGTCCTGCCTGAGTCAGCAGGTCTGGAGGCATGTATAATATTTACCTCATTTCAATAGTATCATAAGAAACCTGGGGTTTACAAAAGTTCTCTTTAAGTTCCTCTTGCATTACCTTGTTATAACTGCTTAACACTGCCAACAATTCAAAGGCACTAATGTAAGCATTATGCTGCAGAAACCGTTTGGGACCTTCTTTAATCTCAGCTACCCCAAGTTGACCGGTTCTGGAAAAGTGCTGGGAGGCTGGCCAGATGGTGCCTACACTGAAACACGGAGCCAAGTGGGGACATGGCATGGGTTGCATTTCTGGGGCTTATCATTTTCAAAAAGGTTAATTTTTACCAAGCCATAGGAAAAAGAATAATATTATGTATATACCACAGCCATCCATAAATGCCTCACTATTGTGTGTAGTATGGCGTCTGCATTATAATAATGCATGTTAAATGGAAGATGGGCCCGACTGCATGTAAACATGGCTGCATTTAATATTTGCGGCTGCGGGCATAGGCGTAGTGCTTAGAAGGCAGACTAATTGTCTGATAAGTACTAGTAACAAAAGTGCGCTCGAATGCAAGTTTTTCAGTTTAGAAACTTCATGTTATCTGGCACAGCTTAAACCGCAGTTGTTAGGCAAGAGGACCTTGTAAGAGATCCATCTTTGGGTGGCAGTAGGGACAAATGGGGACTGTTTGCGCATTTTAGCAGCAAAGCCAGAGCAGAGTCAGAGTGACCCCTCCTAGCTCTACAAGACAGCATTAGTATAAAAGCTATACAAGGTATCGGTGCTGGGGCAGGGTTAGACACATGACCAGTTGCTGATGGAAGATGTTGAACAGCTGGATTCCGACTGCTGACCTATGACACTAAAAGGTATGCAAAGACACTCAACTTAGATTGGTATAGTAAAAGTGCAGTGAATTAATACAGCCATTTAAGTTGGATAGCTGAAACCAATACAGACACATTGGATAGGGAACGATTAAAAGGTTAGGCATGCGTAATGAAATATGATTTTAGTCTCTTTAACTTTTGCTCTAATTTGCATATTATCTGCTGAATTATTAATACATGACTGTGAACATTCTAATATACTCATTAGGTAGACCAGTGTTAGATAATCATGTAATTATAAAATACCAATGATTTTATGTGCATATTGATTTTGGGGTACAAGCGTGGGGCTCTTCTTACCACTCGCAGATCATAGATTGTCTGATTCCTAATACTGAAAGTCTACAAGAGCTTAACTCACTGGAGAAGGAGTTTGAGGCACCTACCCGTTTTCTTTTCTCTGAAAAGGGTACATTTACTTTTGAGACTTAAGGCATCTACTGTGTGTGATCCCAACAATATATTGAAGTGAACACAGCATCACACTGCATAGACAGATTTCCATGCTACTTCACCAGCCATGAACAGACAATCAAGTCATACTGTTGCAACCCTTCAATTCAAGGCGTGTGTTACAAGCAAGTTTTTGCCCCCAATTTTTTGCATTTTGAAAATAGTTTAGTAATAACAAACGTAAAATTAAATGCATTAAAAATATTTTCAAACTTCTAATAAACCTTTATAAAGAATTAAACTTGTTTTATTTGGCAGTTTGAAACAATACAGACCATAACCTAAAGCTAGTGGTCCTGATTTTTCAAAAAAGAAAAAAAAAAAAAGAAGCTAAATACACTTTTCCCTGACCTCTCTGGAGCGCTCAATTTCCAACCTTTCACCTCACCATTGCGGGCTACATCTTTGGAATGCGGCTATGCTGTACCTTTCTGTTTGAGATGGTATCAAACTATTGTTGTCGGTGAGAGAGACTTCACCTCTGAATGAAGGAACCTTGAATGGAGGCATACTTTCCCATACCTGGGCTGTGTGAGGGATGCTTGTGCTGCTGATGCTTGCACTGGGTAAACTGGTATCAGGATTTTGTCACCACTCCTCATGGGCAAAGAACAAACATGATCGCAAAGCCCCTCAAATTAACTGCCAATTAACCCGTTATAGACATGGTCCCATGGTTGCATTGGCTTTCCACTCTTGCCGATTTGGACACTCAGCCTAGTGTCCATGTTAGTTTTGTTGACCCTTTCCAGTCCCTATTTGGTCCCTCCCTTGACTTTGCGATTGCCTGGTATCACCTGTTTGTCTCTTGTGTTAGTCTGTCCCGTTTGTGATCGTGTCACGACCTACTACACAGGAAGGCATCGATGATTTTTGCAATAATTGCTAAGAGCAGTCTGTATTCAAAATGGATAAGAAAAAAAGCACTATATTACACTGAATGTATATGTAACCTATACAAACTTGTGCACAATTGTGCTTGTGAAAGAAGTGAATGACGCAAAGAGACAAGCGAAACCAGCGAGAGGCGGTGTAAGAAAGCAGTGATGTCAATATTTACAAAAGAACATTCTTGGTGGTTCAAATTCATTTAACAAAAACTTGAAGTGAGTCAATTAGTTAATGAACCAAAAGAAAAATGCGCCAAATATTTGCGCTAGGAGGTCAATGGCGTTTTGAGCTGATATCAATTCAGGTCATCATCAGGGCCAGGTTACAGAATTTTGAAGTGCTGGGGAGAGGAGAGAGAATAAAGGAGTATGTAGTCAAGGTAGTACTGAGGGCTAGCGTAGCCGCAAAGGTAGGTCACTGCACAATCTGGTTTTCCACCACTGACGTATATTAGTTTACTTCTGCGCCCAGTTTCACCATTGATTAATTTCATGCCAGTATCCTTTCCGACAGCATCCTCTCCCCTTCGCAGGTCTCCAAGTGGAGCTATTAGGTGATTTATTCGCCTCGCTTGGCACGCCAGTTCGGTGCCCTCCTTGCTGTGTCCATCGGAAGTGGTTATCCTTCTACTACGCAGGTACTGCTTTCACACCGCACCTACGTTTGTGGCTACGCTAGCCCTCTATACTACCTTGACTACATACTCCTTTATTCTCTCTCCTCTCCCCAACACTTCAAAATTCTGTAACCTGGTCCTGATGATGACCTGAATTGATATCAGCTCAAAACGCCATCGACCTCCTAGCGCAAATATGCCCTCCTTGCTGTTCTCATCTGAAGTTATCCCGATACTACGCAGGTACTGCTTTCACATAGTACTACATGCTACACTAGCCCTCTATACTACCTGGACTACATCCTCTCTTATTCCTTCTCCTCTCCCCAGCACTTCAAAATTCTGTAAGCAGGCCCTGATGATGACCTGAATTGATATCAGGTCGAAACTCCAACCTCCTGGAGCAATTATTTGGCGCATTTTTCTTTTGGCTCATTAACTAATTGACTCACTTCAAGTTTTTGTTAAATGAATTTGAACCACCAAGAACGTTCTTTTGTAAATATTGACATCACTGCTTTCTTGCGCAGCCTCTCGCTGGTTTCACTTGTCACTTTGCGTCATTCACTTCTTTCACGAGCACAATTTGTACAAGTTTGTACAGATTACATGTACATTCAATGTAATATAGTGATTTTTTCCTAATTCATTTAAAATACAGACTGCTCTAAGCAATTATTGCAAAAATCATCGATGCCTCCGTTTCTTTCCTTTTTGCAACTGTTGTGCATGTTTCAAAATAATTGCCTTTTAGTATTACCCGTGGAGACATCGTTATTTGTTGTATTCACTTATTACCCAGGTCTCAACTGGTTTACAGGGCACCTCCTGTAGTTTGATCCTACGACCTCATCATGAGGATGACAACTGACATCCTGGTCGACGCTTACTCTCATCACAGCAATATCCATTGCATAGCAGGGTAAGCGGAATACTCTTCTGTTTGTTATAGTTTCATGTACCTGCTGATCTCGACACCAGTTCTTGGCCACTTACTATTTCTATCCAGTATCATCTCCTGAGGCCATCAGCTTACGCTTTAGAAGTCAACGCCCATCTAGTCCTGGTTTTACCACGATCAGTCTCTCTAATGGCAAGAGCTCTAGTGTCTCTTCTTTCCTTCCCAGTTTTCCAGAGCGGTCTCTGTTCAGATGTGTGAGATGTCAGCACCTCCAGAGAGATTCAGTGAAGGCCGGTATCTGCAGCCAGTCCACTCTGCAAACTAGAAGCTTGACAACTTGAAAATCTCAAGTATAGTCAAAGCCAAAACTATTTAGTTTGTCATTGATCATTTGACCACGTTTTGCATTTAGATTGTGCCGGTTGGCTTACTGCATTGTTCCTGAAAGTGAAACACATTGCCTCTGCTTACAGACATTGCTAAACGACCTAGGAGTGTAGGACTTGCAGACGTACATACAATAATAAATGCAGAAAAGGAATGGTCACTGAAACTGGTCACGAGAGTCCCCATTACACCTCAGTTCAGCATTCCCAACAATGTCGATCTACCGGGGCTTAAGCTTACACTCCGTCTCCTGGGGCTCATAATTGGCAATTATGATATTTAAACCAGCAGGTTCCGTCAAGCGCACATGAGGGGAGGCAGGTTCAATGCATGGCAGCTCAATGGGTATTTTTGAGAAAATATGGGGTGTATTGAGAACCCATTATGGATTTGAAGATTAGACTTGAGAGTTACTAACCAGCACTCAAACTCAGATGGATAAACGCATGTGGCAAACGGCTGTTACATTTTTCATGGTGCCCAATGGTTGGGGTGGGGGGTGAAATCAACCATAGTGACGAGTCCTCTCTACACCGCATGGCTTTACAGGACACTGTAAATCAATATTACATATTTCACTATGATGTTGGGTATGTCATGACGGCACCTACTCACCAAAATACGCATTCGCAATGCCAAAGGGTCTGGCTTTAAAAATAAGTTGTATGGTAATGTGAAGCATTAGAAATAAATAGGGTGGGAATAGATATGTATGATTGTGGAAGCAAAGAACTGTAGAATAATATTGGTGTAGGTTAAAAGGTCAGATGACAGTTGCACTGTCCAGCCAGACCTTAAAAGCCATGTACGTTATTGACTGCCCCCCTCCCGTGTGCTGCTGCCAGACAAAAACACCACAACTAGATAATTTATCTGAGACAGTTTAATAGCATTCTAATGTCAAGTGTGTGGCCCTGAAAGTTCAAGCTTAGGAAGCTGGATAAAAAAAAACAACAAGTATCACAGCTGGGTGGAGGGCAAGCATTTTTTTGTGGAAGCACAGAACTTCTACCTAATCAAAACATGTACTCCTGGTTCCCAACATGTCGACGGAGCCAAACCCCTCTAGTGATGCTCACATAATTATCTGGGGAGAACTGAGCTGTGGAGCCAGACCATAAAAAGGACCAAATCTCTGGCTAAGGGCAACATCACCTTATCTGATTCAGTGAAGAGAGGTGTCTATACGCCTGTGGAAACAAACTACTCGGATAACTAAGGCCCTCGACCTGATTATTTCGGTAAAAAAATCTGAAGAATAAGCGCAAGTTTTCTGCCCCATGGTTTAATGAGAACCTAAAAAACCTTAGAAAGGGCTGCAGACTGGCGGAAAGAAAATGGAGGAAGCGCTATGATGAAGTTGATAAAGCAGCTCTAAAGGTTACACTGAGCAACTATAAAAGTGAAATTACTAAAGTAAAAGCTGAGTTTTTTGCCAACTCAATTCTAGAGGCGCCCAACAAAACCCACAGGGTCTTTAAGATAGTCAATGAATTGTCCAATCCTCCTAACTGCTTAAAAAACAAGGACTATCGCAACTCAAGAACTATGCGAAAGCCTTGCTACTTTTTTTGAGGAGAAAATCTCTAAAATAATTATTGGTCTCACAGGGAATCAGAAACATCAGTGCGACACTATATCCGAGGTGTGGACACAGCCACTAGCCCATCAAATAGAGGAAGGGGCTTGCGAGAACAAATTAGCAACTCTAGACCAGTTCAAAACACCTACGGAAGAAGAGTTTTGCAAGCTTGCTATGAGCACCAATTCCAGGTCCCCTATGGACCCACTCCCTCACAAGGTTTGGAAGGAGTATGGTAGGGAGCTATTACCACAGCTCCACCAGATCTGCAGCCAATCCCTGAGCAGTGGGATAGTCCCTTCCTGCTAGAAGCAGGCTATGGTGACACCCCTGCTGAAAAAAGTCACCCTTGACCCTCAGTGTCCAAATAACTACCGACCTATTTCACTTCTTCCCTACCCTGTAAAAATTTTAGAACGTCTGGTCAGCAAAACCCTTACACAATTCTTGGAAACCAACCTGGGACTTGAAGACGTACAATTTGGTTTTCAACCGGGTCACGGGACGGAGACAGCACTAGTAATGGTCTTAGACGAACTTAGAATGCGGGCAGACAGAGGTCAGTCGGCCATTCTGATCTTACTGGACATGTCTGCCGCAATCGACACGGTCAACCACAAAATATTATTGAGGCGGCTCGCTAAATTAGGGCTGGAGGGCCTGGCTCTGAAATGGCTTCAGTCCTATCTGGAGAACAGGCAACAAGTTGTGGCCCTCCCCTCCTTTTTATCTAATTTCAGAACTGTTCAGCATGGTGTCCCCAAGGTTCGTCAATCAGTCCGATCCTTTTTAATATTTATTTGAGACCACTGATCCCCATCATTAAATCCTATAATATCAAGCTGGTGAATTATGCAGACGACACGCAACTCATCCTGTCTCTTGAAGGAAAAGAGTCTACGTCACTCAGTAACTTTCATGAATGCATGCAGAAGACTGCTAGATGGCTCACGGACAATTCCCTGCAGTTCAACGGGGGGAAAAACAGAAATCTATACTGTACGGCTAAGAAAGCCCCCGGCCCGCTTCCGGTCCACTTCTGGCCTATTCAGGCAGATACGCCTCCTACACCAGCTGTAGCAGTGCGTAATCTGGGGGTAGTCTTTGACAACAAGTTGAGTCTGGAAAAACATGTGAACAAAACAGTTGGAACCTGCTTCTCCCTCATTAAAGCATTGCGGAAAATTCTCCCTATGTTACCCTTGTCAGCCAGGGCTCTAGTGATAAGAAGTGTTATTTTGAGCCATTTGGACTACTGCAATGCCCTGCTACTCGGTGCGCCTAATTTCCTCATTATGAAACTGCAAAGAATACAGACAATAGCCGCAAACTTAGCCTCAGAGAGGCCACGTAGTGCCTCTGGGGCCCTTAATGAACTCCACTGGCTCCCTCTAGCTCAGAGAATTCAGTTCAAATCATTATGCACGGTTTTCAAGGCCCTTCATAGACTTGGACCATTGCCACTGCAGAAAAAATTTGTCTGGCATTCTCCCGTAAGAAATCTTCGATCTTCCACAGCTTATCTGGTCTGTACTGCCAGAATCAGAACCTCTAGGTTTGGAGGGAGAGTGTTTAGCTGTGCGGCCGCCCATCTGTGGAACAATCTTCCGCCCAACATCAGGCAATTAGAAGAGTTCCTTCAGTTTAGGAAGAAGCTTAAAACCTATCTCTTCCCTAGGATGTAGTGCAGGGTAATCAACCGGTGGGTAAATATGTGCATGTAGGGGAACCCCTGTTATTCTCAGCGCCAGGATACCCGCGGGGTGATAGTGCGCTTTAGAAATCCTTGTTACATTACATTACGCAACCTATGTAGCCATTTATTCCCCTCCCTCACAGCTACGTTTAAGTCTAAAACAACTTGCAAAGCATATGTAAAAGGGAATAACACTTCAGTCCAAATTCGTGTGGACTCAATATCTTTGGCACTTGCATTTAGGCACATGATAAACACATTGTTTCAGTTGGTTTTGAAGCAAATACGAGGTGACCATATGTCCGGCTGCACACTGTGCTGCAGAATTGAACCTTAATATTTGGCAAACATAGTTTAAGCCATTTTTAAAAAGGTCGGTCAGTAAATGACAGAGGGTCAGACGCACAATTATTTGTCAAGTACATCCTGAAGTTGTTCTAAACATATAAAGGACTGGCACCATGCAAAATATGATGGACTCGGTAAACTCACTCATCTGGAATGAGATTCAAGGAGGCAGTAAAACGAATCGTTGGGTCCATGCCAGGAGTGAGACTTTAGAGTCTAAAGTCTCACTCCTGGCATGGACCCTTTAGAGGCGCTGAACACACATCACGTCTGGGAAGCACACATTTCTCGCAACGCTTTTAAACATGCAATGAAGAAACAAATAAAATTGTCATGCGCGCAGGATAAATAGCGCTTCAAAAAGGAGCAAAGATTAGTGGCTGTGTATAAATACATACAAATCACCATCCCCACAGAACTACCTGTCTGAAACAATTAAAGGATTTCACAAATCCAGGAATCTAGCGCTGAGGTTTGGCCTAACATCAATAAATGACGCACTGCTGCCATGGGCCCCAATGCCAAGTTCAGCGCTACGTAGGCTGTGCTTGGGACCAGAAGAAACTCTTCTGCATATATTATGCATATGCCCCTTTATGCAGCCTGCACGCATAAAGCTCTTAGGTGTCATCTTTAACACTCACGGAATAAAGACTTGCATTCATGCCCTCCTTTTCTGTCTGCGAGGCTCGAGCGCCCAGGTAACAGCTTGTCTGGTAAAGTTCATAATCACGGAGAATTTGCTTAAAGGTGGCACATAATGAGCCTGAGGAGTAGATTGCTGCCAACTGGCAGACAAAATGTAGGACAATGACACACTTTGGGCACATGTAACCTGTGGCCGTATCAGTGCCCAACCCATCTTCTGACCGCTCCACGAGCTATAGTAGCAGACATCTCAAATCTTCGGTGGACTCTGCAAAAGATTGCCACTCTGCACTTTCGTATGTCCTGCCATCGCCTTGCTGCTAATGTGATGTCATTTAAGTGCACTTTATGAGGGAACCAAGTGCTACAGCAGGGACCTTCATGTAAGCTTAGTTGCACTTTTTTAAGCAAAGCCACTTTCACCGTGCACTTTCTTGTACCATTAAGCACAGTGCTGAAATGGATTATTGGCACTGCTGCGCACGTTTTGAAAGATGGCACTAATAGCATACAGCTTTTTCAAACAAGTTTTTTTTTTTAAAGTATCTTCTGATAGCATACATGTTTTTTGTAATTTGCTTTTATATTTGATACTCGTATTTTCTCTCATCATGAAAAGGTTTTAATTAACTATATAATGATTAGTAAATTCAAATTGATCTCTATGCAAATATGTGAAAATGCAAACAGCTATGCGATCTAATCAAGACAACATCTTTGGGAACAATGCATATTTAAGCACTCTTCACTGGGAACTATTAGCTACTTTATATGTGTGGGTTGCCAAAATGTCAACAACTCTTTTCTAACAGTCATTAATAAGGTGTCTCGGTGTTGATTTGGTTCCTTTCGAAATCCTTCTGTAAGTGTATAGGACACATCCCCAAATCGTGCGTGTTAATGTCAAATTGAGTACTAGAGATCTGGATAATTGTAATACCCGTGATAAGCGGTTCGCTATAAAGTTAAAAGCCTATTGTTCTTAAATTATGATTGCAAGCACACCAATGCCTGCATGTCTTAGCACATTTTTAAAAAGGCATGCATGCAAACTGGAGAGATCTGAAATGCATCAGCAGATAGGAAAAGAAGCAGGGTTCATTCCATATCTGAACTGTATGCCAGTATGTGTGGAGTGTACAGTGTCACGACTGTAGGATGATGTTACAGAGCGCATAGGAGGTATGCGCAGGTAGATTTAAGTGGTGATGGTGTAGGTTGTCGGCGTAGGTAATTCAGGCATGCAGTCTGAAGGTAACTGTCAGTTTGAGATAGTCATGTAGGTGGAGTGTGAAGAGTTAGGATGTAAGTGGGGGTGTAGGTGAAGTTCAGATCCTTAATTAGCTGTCAATTCTAACAGATCCACTGTAACCTGCTGTTTCTTCGATGTGGCACAGGTTCTTTTACCAAAGATGGCCTCATCTTTCCACTGCCTTTTTCCTGACGCAGCATCCATAGAAAAAACATTTCTTGACACTTTTGGTGTGCACAGTTGTGATTGTTGCTTCTCGGACTTTGATTATCAGACAGTGTAAATCCTCTTTTGAATTTCGAGCCATTTACTTATATTTTGAACTGGAATTTCCCACCAGGTGACTCTGCGGTTTATTATTGGTCTAAGGTAGACTGCCAGAGAGGAGTGTAGTGAAACAGGTGAGCGATTCATATCAATTCCACTCAGACCATGGTGGATTCCTTGGCTAGAGGCCTCATCTTCCAAGACAGGGCATCTCTGTCTAAGTAAGTCACTCACTACCAACGAAGGATTGCACTGATGTTGGGGGACAAATCTTAACTGCGGGACAGTACTGGGGTTGCTTAGACTATGCCTGGTGCGATTCAAAACAGAAGACTGCATGCTGTTAACATTGAAGTGTCGGCACCAGCTTGAAAAAACTAAATGTATTGTAGCTGTTTGAGATTTGTAATCTTCCTTATGTTATGTACTATATGACAGATGATTAAAGAATGGGATCAATAAGATAAGGAAGCACTTTGTTGCTTATTAAAAAATCTACTTTCTACGTTGCAATATTCTGTGCCCTAGGGGCTTCTGAAACGCCATGCTTCCTAGTGGCTACTTGAGACTTCGTCTAGCGGAGCTCTGGTATGCACCACAGGATGGTTAGATTGGTAATGCGACCCTCTGCAGATTCCGCTCCTAGGAAGGTTTTTACAAGAAGTAAAGTCTATAGCTTTTGGGCAGGTGGGCATCACATGCCTGTTCTAGGAGGTGCGCTTGGAGGTTTCATGCTCTCAAACACTTTCTCAATAGTAATGGTATTTCTTCAGGGGTGTGGAATGTAAAAAAATATCTACTTGTCCATGGGGCAGGTTGCTTCCTAAATCTACTTGTCCTGTAACAAAATCCACTTGTCCCTTTTGTGCCTTGTAATGCGGCGACAAATTACGGCAGCAATCTCATTATATAAGAGTTCTGATATAGCCTCTCTAATTATGCCAGGGCTCGTACCATAGTAGGGTTTGAATACTAGCAATTCCCTTATGTTGCTATGTTTCGGCAGGTCTACATACTGGGGCTGAAGGTAGTGGTAAGCAATAGTCCAGGTTTCACCAACTCTTTTCTAATCTTTTCCCATACTGAAAAAGGTTGGAAATTTACTCCTGACAGTGGCAGACATAAAACTTTTTCCAGGGTTGGGAAAAAAGTGTTTGGAGGAAAAGTGAACTTGAAACATTCAGATTTTCACATGAGCAAATCTACACATGCACATTTGCTCATGCTAAAATGCAGTTCACAAATATTTTCTAGGAGTACTATTTCTTGGCCTACTTCTGTAAATTCTTGTGAATTCACGGAAACTGTATATATGCACTTAATGCAAGGATATATACCATGGATGCACTTTTGAGACTTTCTTTAATAATTGGCCCTTTAATTAGGCCTTGCGTTAACCATGACCTTTTGTGCTTGATAAAATTCTGTCTTTCTCCCTCTCGGTCTATCAGCTGGCTTCACTGTGAGTGACAGTATTCTGCTCTTTTACAAGGAGCATATTGGCACACAAAGTAGTTTAGTTCAGTGCCCAGAACTGCTGTGGCAATGTGTGCTTTCTGAGACCAAAAACTATTTTTGCTTTTGACAATGCTCGTTAGAATGGTGAGGGCCCAGCACCTCCCACACCGATAAAGTTTTACAAAAACCATGCTGATAAGGTTTTATAAAAACAATGCCTAAACAAGTCATGCATTGACAAAACCAAAAGTCTGACCACCAATTTCAGACCTACTGGCTTTGCCAATGCTCGTTTATTTTTGTTTCCCATAATTGTATTTAAACTGGTTACACTGATTTTCCATTATGAATATTTTTGGGAAATACAAGCATACATCAACATGTTACTAAATGATGCTGCAAAGATATGGTACCTAAAATCTTACAGTAGTTTATCAAAATGTTGTTTTTTCCTACTTGCATTTTTTCTGAACATTTTATTTTGGAAGCAAAGAATCATCACTCTTGCTTTCAAGCTTCTGCAAATATTTGCATATAATCAGAGAGCATTCTGGGAGCATTATACATAGATTCATATTACTAAACTTTGAAAAAGTGTGTACACATTTATACCGGAACAACTGTCAGTAGTGCAGACTGAGCTTACAACATTTACTTTTAGTGCTCACCCTAATAATAAAGGCTTTGCATTAATGACCCATAAATACAAGTTTGAACAGCATTAACACATGGACACATTACCTTAACTGTAGACAATACCCTTCCCTGATCCATAATGTGATACTGTAAACTGGCAGCCAAAGGGTTTGTGCTGTAGGGGGTTGGGCCTACTTGTCCCAAGGACAAAATACACATGAAAACTTGTTGCCCTCGTCACGGGCGTCGGGCTATAGGAATTCCACATCCCTGTTCTTACTGGGTGGGAGAAACCATTTTAGAAAAATCTGCAAAACATCCTTCGTTTAACTTAAAATGTAAACCCAACGGGATTAAAGCAGGTTATCTTCAATCATAGTTCTGCAGCAAACTGCACACAACCAATTAGTAGGCTCCTCTGAGAAGGGGGTGGGTCTTCTATTGGGCTCGAAATAGTAGCCCCAAAGTGAACCAAAATCCTGTCCTGGTTCCCCCAATTACAGCAAAAGGGGCACAATTTAAACTAACTACAGCCAGGGCCATCACCATTCAGCTTGTACAGAAGCTCAGTAAACTGATGAATTAACAGCAGTAACCTGTTTGTAACCTGAAAGTCAAAGGTTCAAACCCAGGCTGGCCCACCAGAGCAAACAGCTCTTGTAGTTCCAAGACAAAAGTCGGTCTATAAAAGAGTCACATAAAAATAGTAATCTTTGTTTATTCTGGCATTTGTTTTACGGTTTAAACTGTACTACAAACTCCTCTATAGCAGCTAATTTGCAGAGAATAGTCATGCATGTCCTAGATACAACAAAATGGCAAGCAGTTTGAGAACTTGAAGGATGGTCATCTTTTCATCTGAACAACAGATAAACTAGTACAGAATTGTAAACGACTCTACAATAAATCTAGGGTTTTGTGTTCTTAAGTAAATCAGATATCCCTTGGTTCGTTAAGTGGAAAAGGGAGTTGTCCCATCACTGAACCAAGAGTCAATTGTTTGTGACTTTTCAAACAGATGAGCGTAGCTATACTGTGGTTTAGTACCAAAGCCTTCTGGAAGCATCTATGTCTTGACAACAACTTCAATGCAGACTTTGTTAGTTTTAGGGTGTTTTATACCCTTGCTGACCAAGTGTTATGTATCAAAAATATAGGTATGCAGACACAACAAGAATAATGTACTTGGCATACAACGTTACTTCCCAATTGTTCTGTCCATGGATCCACACACCTACTAAGATTCCCCTTGTGTCTGCTCTTACATGAACCAGCTTTCAGAAAAGGCTAAAAGCCACTATATGTGGCACACTGACAAGCATTTGTCATACATGCCTGCAAACTTTTAACAAGCATTTGCAATGCAATAGGTCTCGCATTTACGCGACTTTGAGCTATTGGCATTGTAAATGACAATGCCTTTTATTTATATTTTGGTTTATAAAACATAAATAAAAGGCATTGTCATTTACAATGCCAATAGCTTAAACTCGCGTAAATACGAGACCTATTGCATTAAGTCCGTTTTTTATATAGCGCAGCTACTCACCCTTACGGGTCTCAAGGCGCTGGGGGCCGTAGTGGAAATTAAGTGAGCTATTGCCCAGAGTCACATGGTGCTGAGCTAAGCTGCCGCCGGAGCCGTGGATCGAACAGTGAACCCTGTGCTCCGAAGTCAGCTGCCCTGACCGCTGCACCACACCTCTCCAAATGCTTGTTTAGCACCAAATGCTTGTTTATTTCTACTATATGTGGACGGGCTAGTGTCTGAAGTGGTGCGAAAATCTGATGGGAAGGTTGCAACAGACAAATCGAAGAGCAACGTAACTTCTGTGTTCAAACTTAATGGCATGGTCCTGCGAGCGTGAGTGTCCCCTGAATGAAAGGGGAGGGGTAGAGGCATGTGTGCAAGTGAGTGGGTACGAAGCAAGGTCGAGATCGAGGCCAATTCGGTATGTCATGCATACTGGACGCCCGTGTAATATGTGTCTTGTGTCTTCTATTGAATGAGTACCTTGCAGTCAAAGCCTTTAACAGCTACCAAATGGCCCCTCATTAAGTGTGACGTCTTTTCCCATTGTTTGCATTTTATCCAAAAGCCTGTTGCATCATGGGACTTGTAGTTTTGCTTTTGAGCTTTTAGTGATGGGCTCATAAACCACGGCATACAAAATTCTAAAAAGTAAAGGCAAGCTTCAGTTGTCACCCGTTACACAGGACCATTTGGCGGCAATGTTGAAACTATTATTCTTTTGTCTAGGGCTGCATTGTTGGGATTCCAGCATATACTAATGAATGCAGTGAAGTGACACAGCCTCGCGAGGGCCGCTATGGTTTCTATCGCAATGTTCCTTGCGTGCCAGCTATGCCGAACACACGGGGAGATTAAGTGATTTGCCCAGAATCACAGGATGTGGACGCGACCCCGAGGCTCGAGCCCTGGTTTCCAGCACCAAAGTCGGCAGTCTAGCCGACGGACCACATCCTCATGTACGCCAGCCATAGCGTACTGAGAAACAACGATATACCAGGCCCACAGTGCGAACGGCTAGCCCATTCTTAAAGGGGTTACCAGAGTAGGCAAACGCTTACCTCAGCGGCGGACAACTGCCGGGCAGCAAGGTGGCTAACGACGGCGTAAATTCAATACTGGATCCGCTGGTTACATTGGGCTAAAAAACACGCGCTGGAGAGCTTGATGACGTCAGGGCAGTGTGTTCATAGAGGACATGGAAAAAGGACCAACAGAGGGTGGGCTGAGGGTTCCCATACCATGGCGGCCATATTGCAGTGTGTAAAAATCACATCGGCGCTCATGAGGACAATATAATAAATTGAATCTTAAAGGGTCAAACCAGCCCAGTTATGGTGTCAATTTAAATCGTAAGTAGGAAACCAGGAAACCAGGAAAGTTATCCCATCGTCCAGCGTTCCGAAAATTGATAAGTATTGGGAGGGTGGGCCAAGAGTTCCCATATTGTGGCGGCCATATTGAAGTTTGTAGAGTTTCTATCGACGCTCATGAGGCCAATAAATAGAATTAAATCATAAAAAGAAAAAACATACTAAAGGTGTAAATTGTAAAATTATAAATTAAGTCACAAATCAGGGAAACAGGGAAGTACCCATTTTTCACTATTCCAAAAATTGATACGTTTTTGATCTGAATTCGTAGGCCAGTGCCCCCTTGCAATGGAACAGATTGGCCACCCAATAACCATATATAGTTAGGTCAGTATGCCTGGAAAGTGTGTAAGAAAAACATAACGTGTGACTGTCCACATATGAGGAAGTAGCAGTTAAAGTATATGTACAGACAGAGGCAAGCAGCAAAGTATACTGAACCAAACGCCTAATAGACAACAAGGTGGATGTGCCGTATTAGCCAATAAGATGTATATAAAGAGTGGGTAGTGCCTGATGTTAGTAGTAAGGCAAGTTAAAGCCTGAATAGATGGAAGAACCCTCACGTCGGTGCCTTGCTTCTGCGATCAAGCTCTAAGGGGCTTCTCACAATTAGAAGACATGTTTTGCTTCCAGCTATTTTTTGCTGTCAGTCAATCAATCACTTACAAAGCGCTGCTCTTCACCCCAGAGTGTATCCGAGCTGTTCAGACGGGAGTTTCTGGAGGCCTTCTGTGAAGGACAGTGGGAAGGAAGTGATGATGTCATTGTAAGCATAGATGCCATTGGTACGATCCTTCCCTCACAGCGGCTTAGCATGAGCAGGGGAGCTGGCACGGCCCGCCTGTGCTGCATGTCAGAGGCTCAGAGCCCAGTGGCGAAACTCCGTACTCGGGGACAACAAACAGCCTGTGTCTCCTCGGTGACGCAGACTGAGGTACAGCTCTTTAGAACCCGAATGAATGAACTGACGGCGAGTGAGTCACCGAGCAGTGACAAGGCGGCCGGGGGCACACACCGGATGGCACCATTTCACTTCATGCAGCAAGCAAGTGGGGAACCATGCCTTCCTGCGCCGGGTAGGTGCTTTCTGTGGGTCCTGGCGCGTCTGGGCGCTTCGCTGTAGAGATCTGTGGAGTCTGTCCTTTTACCGTCTGTGTTTAGTTGTTATGTCTCAGATTGCTAGCCCTGTACCTTTCTGTCGACCCTCCAGCAGGAAAGGCTTAAACACAGATGTTTCTGGAAAGCTGCAGCGAGCACTTTCTGATCCCAGCCTTGTGTCTTTATGAAAGGATTTGACGTGACTGAACTGAAAACATCCTAGCATGACAGAATTGGGGTGCACGCAGGCCGAGAGAAAATACACAGAATTTCTGCCTTTTCTCGCTGCTGCTACAGGGAACAGAAACTAGAGACGAGACCTAATCACTGGGAGGCCATCGAGAGAGCAAAATCAGAGGGAACAAGCGGCAGTGAAAGCGATCACGAAAGCGATCGCTACTGTTAAAAAAAAACAAAAAAAAAAAAACACACACGCCCACAAGTGGTGCGCGCGCCACAGCGAGCCATCTGGTTTCCATTATCGCGCCCATGTCTGGGCACGATAATTGAAACCACATGGCCTATTGGTGTCTATTACGCGCACCAAGTGCGTAATAGACACCAAATAGGCCATGGGCGGAGCAATGCGCCCGCCTTTGGCTCGTGCGTCATGGCCTTTTGCTTGCGGTTACCCGCACAGCCGGCATGTGTTTCCAATTATCGCGCCCGCGTCTGGACACGATAATTGGAAACAGATGCCGGCCATGCGGGTAACATCAGGGAAAAGGCCATGAAGCCCGAGCGTCAGGTCAGCTTTCAAAAGCCCCTCACAAAGTCTCGCAGAGCAACGCTTGCGCGCTACTCGAGGCTCGACCTAAAAAGGTATGCTCATAGATGTGTTTCAAACAGCACAGATCCAAGAAGCTAAAATGTACAGGAAAAACTAACACTGATAATAAACTTATTTTCTCACTGATTCAGCAAATTGATCAAATGGCCTTTTCACGGGTTCAAACTAAAGGCTAAACCACGTAAAATGCACAAAAGTAGGCCACTAATAGAAACTGTGTTGCTGTGTACTGCAAGGCTCAGTACTTCCAGGGCTACTGTTTACTGCTTGTGTCCGCTCCATTAGCAATCTGCCCAAGGTGCAGATTTACATGCATATTCTGACAAAACACAGCTGTATGAGGTCATTTAAAACAATAGCTTTACTGCTAATCTGGACAGCATCCAGTTTGGACTTCAGCCAACAACTATGTCTTAACGGTATAAAGGCACCATTTCTTGTGGCCGGTCTAAAAAGCATCAGCAAAACATGCAGCACAGCAGCTAATCCAACTTTGAGGCAACAGATTACCACAACATTAACGTTAAACAAGGTGACCAGACTTAGTCTGAAGTGCCTCAGAGTTTAATTATTGGCCAATTACTATAAAAGGATGGAAATGCGCCATTTTCTTTAGCGCAGTAGTAGATTACAAGAGAGGGCAAACCATATGCAAACCAATCCTAACCTGCCCCAACTCCTATGCCACTTCTCCCTGAATGCAATAAATAGCAACCACAAACGTTTCCCGCCTCTTTGTACTGGTATCGCACTACATGACAATGTTGCGATTGTTCTTGCCTGGGTGTCTTTGCCTGCCAAAACTGTTACTTTCTTATAGGCGCCTCGATACATTGGCCCAATCTGTTCAGTCTGGTGATAGGGCGATACGATGCTGTAAAACAGTGCAGCCGCTTATCCAGCAAGGAGGTAAGGCAAAAATCACACCATGCCCAGTGACACGGATCTCAAGACAGGAGTGGTGAAAATTCATTGTGCTCAACTATGTCCCGTTTTGATTTTCGCCAATGTTCATAAAAAAGAAGATTAAGATGCACAGGCTTCCACTAGAAATCCCCACTCAACAGTTTCACAGGTTGCCCGTGCCGCCTCTTACCACAAAATCCAATTTCAACTAAGCACATATCCCCTCCTCTTGGCTACTGAAGACATGTCTGGTGTTTTAGAATCTTTCCAACGAGTTGAGCCCTCCTTAAGCAAGGTTCCGCTATGAGGCTCTGGAAAACTGGAAACAAATTCTAACTCATGAAATACCACACTGAGTGATGTTATGAACGTTCAAAACTATGTCGAACGGATGTCCGAAAATCCCTGCTTTTAAATTTACTTACATCAAATTAACACTGTAAGACATGCTGGAAAACTGTAACATGTGCTGTATTATCTATCTGATGCATGATATTTCACCAGCCCCCTTTACTCTAGCCCGATTGAAAATCCTCCAATTCCTGAAAGGAAAGCTAAAAACAGAGGAGAATCCACCAACAGAATCTCCACAACCTGGGGAGAGAATATTCAAGAAATTTCACTGGTGGATCCTTCTCTGGTTTAACATTTCCTCTGGAATCCGGAAGATTTTCCCTTACTATTGAATGCAAAAGGAAGGTGGCCACATCTAATGGGTAGTGCTCACCATTCTCACTCAGGTTTGTTTTACTGGGCTCTATATTTTACAATATTCTACTCCGGGATGGAAAGAGCATTATTGGTAACACTGGAAATTGATAAGGAAGTGAGTGACCGAGATACTAAGAGAAGGTTTATCCAACTATTGATATGCAATAAGAAACAATTTTATTGAGGAGGAAACTAGAAAAACAATCATCATACAAAGCCAAAGGAAGGATTACTCTTCACCCTCCAGTGCAATCAGCCAGACTGGTAAAATATAAGTTTCACATCTTGATTTAGTTCACTGCCCCTATCCAATTACGCTACATCAAAAAACAGTGGTTCACTCAGGGGTGAGGGAAACAACCAAGAGATTGTGGAACTGGACAGGCAAACAATTGCCAGTGTTACAACACAGGAACACAATAAATGGAGAAAAAGATGAAAAAGCAAACAGCAGCAAAAATCCTTACTAATTAAAGCATGTCACAATCCAAAAAGATAAAGCTATTCAAACGACACAATGCTTTTATTGTGACATACAGGACATTTATGATAAGGTGCATGAATAGTTTATATACAAAGAACAGATAAATTACCTAACCAACAACAGAAGGCTGCATTTAGTGTTTTATAATGTCATATACAGTTGCTCAATCTGAGCCATACAATGTTTCCCATGTTACACAATATTACAGATAGTTAGTCAACATTGCAAAGGAGGGCTGTTGACGTTTTGGCCTTTAAGGTTTATTTAACAGGGGCCATAATATAAAGACATTTGTCAAAAGACACTCAAAGGAAAAATCAACCTAAAAACTTGCTCTAACAAAAGAGGCAAGACAAAAGGTGGAAAGTTGGGATTGGAAAAAACCAATCTGCATTAACCATTTAAATTCAATATAAAGATATCTTTTTGGACAATTAAATACTTCAACTGGTAGGAATTCTTGCAGCTGCTTGCTTTTCATTTATTTTCTTCCTGTGGGAATATCTGTTGTAACACTGGCTATTGTTTGCTTGTTTGTCCAGTTCTACCATCTCTTGGTTGTTTACCTCACCCAGAGTGAACCACTGCTATTTGATATATTGTGATTACCCTGGTTCTTAGGGTTACAGGACCCTCCCTGTCTGTTGCTACACTTATGAGGAGTAACACAACTAATCAGCATCAGTTTTGCTTTATAAAAATTATACAGTGCATCAAAAATAGCTGAAATGACACCCAGGGACTCTCGTCCCTAGATGTCAAGGTTATTTGTTACCATCTGTATCTCTCAATTTTAACCTTGCAAGCGTTAAAGCAATACAAATACAAAATCATGCTCAAAACACTGCATATTTAATACAGAATTATTCTGCCACCCCACCGCCCACATTAAGGAATACAGACTGCAAACCGCTCCTTCCTTCACTTCTATGCTCCACAGTCAGATAAATAAAATAAACAAAACCTATAAAGAAACAGACAAGAATTAGGGTAATCAGAAGCAAAAGCATAGACAAGATTGCCAACCTTTATGTATACGTGGGCGTCAAGACAAACTGATACTCTAGGTTTTAAGTTCATGACCAACAAGAGTTGTGGCGACGAGAAGGAGTAACAAGCATTGGAAAAGCAACCGGTCTCGCATTTGTTTGAGTTGGAGCTATTGCCATTTTAAATGGCAATGTATTTTTCTTATGTGTTATGCAGTGTATGTATGTGGTGTGTAGTGGAACTATATGGGTTGGATTGGATTAGTTAGTTGTGTAATTGTGTTGTGTGTAATTGTGTGGAGTGGATTTGTGTAGTGGCATGGTTTGCTGTGGAAATATATGGTTAGCAATTATGTGGCATTCAGTGTAGTGGCATTATGTGGAGTTGAATTGTGTGTAGTGGAGTGGTAAGTAGTTCAGTTTAATTATGTGTTGTGCTGTTAAATTTTGCGGCACAATGAGGAATTGTGTGGTGTGGATTGGATGTATGCGGTGTGTTGTGCAATTGTGTTGTTGAGTTGTATTATGTGATTTGGTGTTAAATTATGTGGTGTGGACTAGAAATGTGTGGAACTGAATTGTGTGGCATGGAACTGTTTATAGCTTTGCGTTTTTGGTGACGGAAAAGAACAAATAGGTAAGAGCTAAGCATCAGATCTGGGGGTTTAAAAAAAAGGAAAGAGTTGGAGCTATTGGCATTGTAAATGACTGTTACCTATGTGTTATGGATTGGAGTGGATGTATGTGGTGTGTACTAATTATGTGGGTTGGATTGGACTGGTTAGTTGTGGTATTGTGTGGTGTGAAACTGGGTGGTGTGAATTTGTGTAGTGGAATTAAGTGGTATGGTGTGCAGTTGTATTATGTGGATAGTAATTATGTGTTTTTGAGTGTATTGGAATTATGTGGAGTGGGACCGTGTGCAATGGAGTGTAAGTATGTGGAATGGTATTTTGTGTTGTGGAGTGTTATGTAGTGGAGTTTAAAGAAGACATTATGTACAATTAAATGACTATTAAAAAAAGAACAAAAAATATCTTCTAGTTTTTTTGTCCTTGCAATGCTGGCAACCTCTTCCTGCCTGTTGTAATGTTTGTTTATTATAGCTTTTTGTTATGAATGAAGGGACATAAACAATAGGAGGGTGGAGATTGAGAAATAGTACCTGAATTGCAACACGAGCAGCGGACGGGCACTAGAAGAGAATCAACAGATGCCAGATTTCGAGAGCACACTGAGGTGGTGCTAAGTAATGCTGAAGTGGGGCTGAGGTGGTGGTGTGCTGGTGCAGATGTGATGCTCAGGTGATGCTGAATTATATGCAGGTGGTGCTGAGTGATGCTGAGGTAGTGGTGTGCTGGTGGGGAGGTGATACTGGGTGGTGCTGAGTGAGGCTGAGGTGATGCCGAGTGATGCGGAGGTGGTGCTGAGTGACACTGTGGTGCTGAGTTATGCTGTGGTGGTGGTGGTGAGGTGATGCCGAGTTGGTGCTGTGTTGAGGTGATGCTCTTCTGATGCTGAGGTGGTGCTGTGTTGGTGGTGGTGCACTGATGCGAAAATGGTACTGATGTTAATGTTGTGCTGCGTTGGTGCTGAGGTGGTGCTGCGCTGATGCTGAGTTGGTAGTGAACTGATGAGGAGGTGATGCGGAGGTGATAATGAGGTGGTGCGGAGTGATGCCGAGGTGCTGGTTCATGCTAAGGTAGTGGTGCTGCACTGGTGCTCAGGTGGTGATGAGATGTTGAGTTGGTGCTGTGCTTAGGTGATGCTGCGCTGATGTTGAAGTGGTACGGTATTGGTGCCGAGTTGCTGCTGAGGTGGGGCTGCTTAGGTGGTGCGGAGTCATGCTGAGGTGGTGCTGCTGCACTGGTGCTCAGGTGGTGCTGCACTGATGAGGAGGTAGTGCTGAGATGAGGCTGTGCTGATGCTGAGGAGGTGGTGTTCAGTTGGTGCTGTGCTAATGCGAAGATGGTGATGCGCTGGTGCTGCACTGATGCTGAGGTGGTGCTGCACGGATGCAGAGGTGGTACTGCACGGATGCAGAGGTGGTACTGCACGGATGCAGAGGTGGTACTGCACGGATGCAGAGGTGGTACTGCACGGATGCAGAGGTGGTACTGCACGGATGCAGAGGTGGTACTGCACTGGTGGTGGCTCACTGATGAGGAGGTGGTGCTGAGTGATGCTGAGGTGGTGATGAGTGATGCTGTGGTGGTGCTGAGTGATGCTGTGGTGGTGCTGAGTGATGCTGAGGTGGTGGTGATGCACTGGTTCTGAGGTGGTGCTGAGCTGGTGCTCAGGTGGTGCTGAGTGATGTTGAGTTGGTGCTGTGCTGAGGTGGTGGTGCGCTGATGCTGAAGTGGTGCTGCGTTGGTGCCGAGTTGCTGCTGAGGTGGGGCTGCGTTGGTGGTTTGTGCACTAATGCGGAGATAGTGCTGTGCTAAAGCCAAGATGGTGCAGTGCTGTTGTTAAGGTGGTGCTTCGCTGGTGCTGAGCTGGTACTGCGCTGATGCTGAGTTGGTGCTGCACTGGTGGTGCACTGATGAGGAGGTTGTGCTGCGCTGATGCTGAGGTGATGTTGAGGTAAGGCTGAGTGTTGCGGATTCCTTCATCACCACCACCCTTTAACATCGTTCCTTAAGGCTCCATAACCACTAATGTTCAGATGCATTTAATTAGTTATAAAGCTCCACTCATACCAGTGTTGGGTGTCAAAGCACTTTGCATCATACACAAATTACACAGAGGCAATCAATCATATGTGTATAAATTAGCATAAAGGAAATGTTACATAAGACAGAGGACTTCAGGGTGTAGGAGTAACAAGTCATGCATAATGGAAGGCAGCATTGCTAAAGAGTGCTTGGGCCCCAGAAGCACAAACTCAGAATTGAAAACAGCACACCATAGTTGGGGGTTCTCTTAAATAAAAAGAACTGATTTCTACCCAGATGAACCCTTTTTGCGACATTAATATCTGCCCGAATCTATACTTTGCAGTGCATGCAGTTCTATGATGACAGTTATAAATTCACTGTTCTAGGTTAGGATTTTAACTTATAAACTGAAAGTAACAGAAAAGCAGTAACCCACTGACCTATTTACATTTTATGCATTTTGTGTTCTGCATGGTACACTTTCTTTGCAGCCAGAATATTAACCCTCTGCTACCTTGCAATGAGTCAAAACTTCTTCTAATAGACAACTCTGTAGTATCCTGCATTTGTAATGTTATGTATTTTACACCTCCTGCTCAGCCAGTGCCTGTGCTCTGTGCTCAATAGAATGTTAGAGTCATGATGTGCCTCGGAATGTTGGGACACAGGGAGGTGAAGCGACAGTTGGGCATGGGCTGAGCAGCAGGCTGGCTGCTCCTGTTGGGGCTCTCCTTCACAACTTAACTACCCGTTCTCTGGAAGTATTCAACTTGTTACCTGCTTGAATAAAACATCTTTAATTACAACCTTCCTGCGTGGACCTCTTCACTACATTCATTTGGCGACGAGCTGACGAAGAACCTACGCGTTACAAGCGGATCTCAGGAACCTGGCTAACAAAAGAGGACATAAAGATGGCGCAATCTACTGAGACTTCAGTTGCGAGAACCACAAGAAGTACACGAGGAGGTATCCACAGAAAAATGAAGAAGAGATGTGTGTTCCACACAGAACCAAAAAAACGACATCAAAGAAGAAACAAGTTTTACACGGAAAAGAAAAGAAGACAACAACACAAGTATGATGAAGCACTACGCCGTTCAGCCCCACCAGTGTCCTCACCATCGGACAGCCCTAGCCCAGGCGTGCTGTGCTCATCTACGTTACGTACTTTGGACTCCGGTAACATCTACTGCCTGTCCCTTCAAGCACATCAACTCTACAGGCAGACTATTCATCTCAGTCATGCTGGTTCTCGTCCAGGCACACACGCTACTACCTTGAGGAAATACAAATACATCTTGGAGCATGGAGCATTATATAGAAGGGAAACCATGTCCAGTGCCACTGCACTTACACATGTTGTTCACGGAGGAGAGTTTGCTGCAGTCTGCTGCTGCAGTGCTCTCATCAAGTCTTTAAATGCGGCAGGTATTGAGTCATTTGTTGCTGCCTACGCTGTGTGACCTTGTGCACTTCCTCCCTACATCTCCACGTTTATGTCATCTTGCTTTGTCGGAGGCTGCATGCTGGAGGAAACTGACGTTTGTTATCTCGTCACCCTCTTCACGCTTGCCTGACCCTCAGTCATCTTTGTTTTGTGCTTTTGTCACATTGGTACACCACGCAGTGCTTTCGCGTAGCGGTGAAGTTCGTCAGAGTATCGCTTGTGTACTTTGCAGCAGTCTTTGTGAAATCTTCACTGTGTGGTGCTTTTGCGCCCTATGCACATCGCGATGTGTGAGGTAGCAGTCGTTCTGACTGTACTGTTTTGTGCTACCCCCTATCTGAGGTGAGTTTTCTCTCAACTTTAATTCTTCACAGAATTCAATGCCCTGTCAGCATTTCGGCCGTTGATTCCGTTATTTGGCCGTTTGCCTTTGCGCGCGCGTCTTACCTCCCTCAGTAGAGCTGCGCGGATTTCCTTCACGAGAGCCTTCTGTGACGTCACAGCTGCACTGGATCTTGGACGTTGTTTGGTGCTCTATTTTGCCGTGAGCCACCCGGCAGCGCGCTCTGTACGTGCCACCATATTTATCTTCTGAGCTTCTAGCAACGCTCGAGTGAAAATTTACCTACGTGCTTCAGGAGTTTTCCATTCTGTGGTATACTTTTCCTTCCTTCTCTGCCTCAAGATGACATTGTGCCATGTTCGTCCCACAATCTTCATTTTCGTCGTGCTGCGGATGAAACCCACATGGGTCCACTGCTTCTGGGAACTTGTTCGCGATCGTAGTTTACACCTCACGTTAAGTTTATAAGCAACATGACTTGGTGTTTTGTTTTTTTAGGCAATGAGGTCTCTGTGCTTAACTTGTGCACTTCAACCCGATTATTGCTTTTACATTCCGGGAAATGAAGTTTGAGCACTGCCCCTCGCTCGATGTACAATTACAGTCAGTGTTCCTTTTTAGGTCTCGCGCCTAGCGTTGCAGTGCGCAGCCCTGCTCGCGCAGCGCGAGACCTCTTGTATGGGCTTCAGAAAGCTAACCACACGCTCGTGCGTGTGGTTTTGCTTTCGCAGGCTGGCATTGGCTGTAGCGTGCTTTATTTTTTTTTAAAACGGCACGTAATTGGGCAAAGGCGGGCGCATGTCCCGCCTTTGCTCTGCCCATTCCCGTCCGTGTCTAGGACGCGCATCAGCGCGCGGCACAGACGACAGGCTCCCTCGCCCCCCCGCTCCTCTGTGGTGCGCGTTCACCACTGGTTTCGATTCCCGCGTTCGGCTCCTCTGTGGTGCGCGCGCACCACAGGTTTCGATTCCGTGCTTGTTCCAATTGATTGTGGGAGGCAGAGACAGCACAAGCAGCAAAGCGGCGTCTGGGGCCCCGGCAAGTCTCCCTTAATGCATGCTCTGCATGCATTATCTAGTAACCCCAGTAATGTTGGGACATTCAGGAGTGAAATTGGTTTTTTTGTCATTTTTATTTTTAGCGCGCCATGTGTGCTTTCAGTTTCACAATTGCGGCGACGGCCACCGCACAATTTCCCTGGTTTAGGGATGGCACCCGGTTGTGATTCCATATTGAATTGAACAAGTGTTTGTTTAATTTTCTTTTACTTTCACTGTTTTGTTACTGCTCAGGTGCAATTGGCATTGTTATGCCGGCTAAGCTTCGCCGTGTAGAGTGAAATGGCGGCTGAAGCATCGCTTTCAGACAGCACTACACAGCACGGATTCATAGGGCCATGTTAGTCCGGCTTGGGAAGGGGTGTTTCTGGACCAGCTCATCTGCCCATAAGAGAGCCATGGAGCATTGGGCATTACAACACCACCACTCGCCGCTCCCTGGCACACACCCGTGATTAGCCGCGATGTGACTGTTACTTAATTCAAGCATCCACCTCTGTGTGCAGAGTGAAATGGCGCAAGACAGAACGGCCTCCCCTGCGCTGCATACAGTGGTAGCGCCCGCCTCCCCAGTAGTCATGTGCACGGTGTGTGCAGCCAGCTAGACTGGCGCCGTTGCTTCTGGAAAGCGTACGTGTGCCACAGCAATGCTTGCTGCCTGCCCTTGCACAGCGTATCTCATTGCCTGCGCGGGTACTGGATATCTGTATGCAGCGCCAGGCAATTATTCCCTGGGCAGATGATAATGTGTTTTCTGCATGCACAGCCAGCCCGAGATCGCGCTGATGCCCTCATTTCATCTATGGGCAGTATATGGAGGAGCAATGCGTGCAGAAAGGCAGGAAAACCTTGTGGTGATGCTTCATTAAAAAAAAAAAATTAAAAAAAAAAAAACACGCTGCTCTAATTGAAAGTTTGAACCGGAGCAACTGCCGTCCCTAAGCACCAGGTATTCGAGCGTTGCAGCTATTGCTGCCATATTGGATGATGGGGGTAGGCTACCCAGCCTTTGTCCCTTTCAATGTTTATTATTGGTGACTTGGCAATTAGTGAGGGGTATATGTTAGGACTATGGGTGACTTTTATTCTTCTTTCAATGTATAAACACGTTTGCTGTCTTAGTGCAAGATCAGCGTCCTGTGACCATGTCCGGTTCTCTATGCCCATTCATTCCTCTGTGCGGTGATCGTTGTGACTACCATCATGATGGGTCCCGTTAATTTGGCTTATGGTAACACCAGTTATTTGCTGTGCCTAGAAACGACAGAAAAGTGTGTGAAGTACTGTAGGAAAACATGTTCTGGTTTAATCCGGCGAATGCAGTGGCTGAAATCTTGACATAAAATGCCCCAGGTCCTCTCCCAACCAAAGCTTGTTCCGGTTCCCCAAAAACAATACATTGCAAAAGGACATGTGTGCTTCTCAGAGCGCCTCTCAGATGGAATGCACTAAGAGTCTCAATCAGATTTTAATCACAACCTATCTGATCGGAATTCTCTGTTCATCCTCTCCTACCGACCAGAGAGCGCCATAAAGCATTCCAAGTTAGTAATGGTCTGCTTAGAGGAGGAGCACGTGGGAGCACAAACTCATTTTTGTAATTCTTTACCTGAGTATAATATTAGAGAATGTGTGTGTGCTTCTTTTTTTCAGTGTGGAATTTATCTTTGCCTGGCTACCGGAGGTTCTTCTTTTTAAACTATTAAACTAAACTACTACTATATACTTCTTTTTATTTTATTAAAGTGACCTTCTCCTCTGTTACTCCTGTGCCCACTCCCCATTGCGCCTCTCTCTCCTAGTCTTCACTCCTCCACCCTTTCATCCATTGCTCCCTTCCTCCGTTTGAGGGCTTTTATTTAATTATTTTTAAAAAGGAGGTTGTTTTACATTTTTTTTAGGTTTAACTGGTGGCTGTCATTTTACTGCCGGCTCGCTCTGTAGTGCGCTCTTTCTTATACCTTTGAATCGAGTTCGCGCTATATAAACTGCGAGAGAGAAAAAAAGCATTTGCAATGCAATAGGTCTCACATTACTAAATGTTTGAGCTATTGGTGTTACATTATTATTAGCAACGCCAATAGTCAAACCTTTAGTAATGCGAGAACTATTGCATTGCAAATGCTTGTTATAGTAACTTTTACTTCGCATTGTCAGTAATGTTTTGACTGTACTATGTTTCTGTTACAGGCTTGCTGGTATCTCTGTGTCTATCGGATTTCCTTTTTGTTTTGGGCATTGCATGTCAGATTGGGTACTCTGGCACATTGCTCTAACACTAAAATGGTTTCCTACATGGACATGGGGTGATTTTCCAAATAGTCACCATGGACTTTGCATTACCCACATAACTGTTTTGATGCAATTATCTTGCTGGGGATTGCTTAGTGGGTTTCGTGAGCTTGTTGCATTTTCATGTTTACGCTTAACACTTTGTTTCCCTTCACAGGGATGCCATTGGGTACTAGCCCCATTTTCACACACACATTTGCCTACTTGGGCACCCTTTCTCAGGGCACCATTGCATGGGTCTCAGTCCCATGTATATTTACACAGGTACCCTCACACAGGGCTCCGTTTCATGGGTCACAATCCCATTTACCTTTACACAGGTACCCTTACTTTGGGCACCACTTCATGGGTCACATTCCCATTTACATTTACACAGTTACCCTCACACAGGGCGTCTTATGGGTTATAGTCCCATCTCTACATGGCACTATTGTTTTCCTCTACATGGGGGTTGACTTTACACGGGCTGCTATGTCATGGGCTTTCGTCCCATTCACAGTGCTCCTCACCCTTTTTCATTGGGGTAGAGGACGGTCATGGGTATTAGTCCCATTGGCTGTTATTTACTTTCTTTGTATTTTCTATGTTTTTACATTGCTGTTTTTAATTACGCAAAGTTACACTCATACCTTATTTGAATGTTCTATTTTGGAAATGGGGAGGAATATAGTGATACTGTTTGTGTCTCTTCGCTTCCTCTCTGTTTTCTCCGGTTCAGATTTCCTATTGATGTTCACTTTCTCTTCATCTTTGGAATCTGTACCATACACATTTGCTGTTATTCTTCCTGAGTCTTTTGCCTTTCCTTTTCTGCATTGTTCTTCTGTTCTCATATGCTCAGGTTGAGTTTTCTTTCTTCTCTTCTTCTTGTGTTTGGGTATGTCTTCTGCTCTGTTCCCGTCGTGCCTTGTCCTTCTTTCCTTGCTTGCCTGCCTGGCCAGTGGATGTGCGTAGGGGTAGTCTTTGGTACGTCTGTCTCTCTCTACTCCTTATTTCTTCTCTTGCGTCTCACTGTTTCCTTCTTTCTATTTCATTGTTGTATAGTATGGGTTTTTTCTATTTGCATACTTACACTTTACCTTCTCCACCTTGTCTTCTCCTATCTATCTCCTCGCTCAGCCTTGCTTGCTCTTTTCCTTGACGTTCACTCTGTCACACCGTTGTTCCTCCCTTGCTTTCTGTTCTTTGTTTACTCTCGTTATATTTTATTCATATATTGGATTTGTGCTTCTGTTGGAAGGAAAGGGGATATGTAGTATCCTGCATTTGTAATGTTATGTATTTTACACCTCCTGCTCAGCCAGTGCCTGTGCTCAATAGAATGTTAGAGTCATGATGTGCCTCGGAATGTTGGGACACAGGGAGGTGAAGCGACAGTTGGGCATGGGCTGAGCAGCAGGCTGGCTGCTCCTGGTGGGGCTCTCCTTCACAACTTAACTACCCGTTGTATGGAAGTATTCAACTGGTTACCTGCTTGAATAAAACATCTTTAATTACAACCTTCCTGCGTGGACCTCTTCACTACAAACTCCATCTCTCCAGCAAGAACATTAATCACTGGAGTTATCTTGACATTTTTATTGTCTGCAATTGCTTGAGGCCTGGAATGTGTCAGGGAGTGCTTTTAAAAGCAAAATAAACTCGGAAACACGGCCCCTCTGCTCTGAAGTCAGTATCCAGTGCGATCACACCGCCCTTGGGCAGGCTCTGTTCTTGTTCTGCATTTATTTAATGTACTACATTCAAATGTACATTTACAGGGAACACTCTTCCAGAAAGAAACATTTTGGCCTCAGCGCTAAACCAAGAGCAGAGACTTCCAACCCCTCAGCCAGCAGCCAAGCACAGGTCCTGGAGGGTAGGAAAGAACACAAGCAGCATGCATATTAAAGTATCATTTGAAGCGTTGATTTAATGGAACTGAAACAAATGCTGTTTAAGTAGTGGTTTAACTTTTTTACATGATTTAGAGCTGCAGTAGCTAGATGGCATGCTGTTGCAATGCTTGTGTGCCTGTTTCTAGAGGTAATTAAAGGAGGCAGACTTAGACTTAAAACCACAATAATTCATTGCTTATATTCCAAGCCAGCCTGGAAGCTGTTTTCAGGAAGAATACAAAAGAATGCCAGCCACATGGAAGGTACTGAGAGGGTTAATGCTGCAATAAAATGTAAGCAGCTACGGGTCTGAGCAGCCACAGTGTAACACGAGATTGAAAACATAATAAAATAGTCCCCCCACGAGCAGATAAACAGAACAAAGCGTAATGATAATGTACTAAGTCCCTGCTCCTTGGAGGAAAAAGGAGGGACAAAGAGGCAGGACTGGCCACTAGTAAGCAAGGATTTTTAGAGGACATTGAAACAAACAAATGAGAATCAAGGAATGGCATTTGGCCCACAGCGATATACGTGTACTAAAGCATACAAGAGGTTGTACCCTTACGCTCGAACTAAAAACATAAGAACCACAGTTGTGATTGCTTCACAGGTCTAGTTTCTGGGGAAGCCTCAAGTACACACACAGGAAACTCAACAGAGACTGCCATTTACAGAAAGGACAGACAGGCAGCATCCCTCATATCACATTAGCTACTGTAGGGATCGAAACAGGAAGCCATGGAGAGCTAGGAGCTGAGACTCAGAGGAGCAGACCTCGTCACAGGAGGGCTGCCAGAGGTGGAAGCGTCAGTAACCCATTTCTATGTTTTTTTTATATTCAGTAAGTAGGCTACGGGAAACCACAGTGTAATGCCTCCAAAGTGAAGAGGAAGGAAGAGACTGATGCAATGCAGCTACAAAATTAACTGACCTCTATGGTAAATACTAGTTAAACCCATCTGCAAGAGCAGGGCCCGAATAGGCATGCTCTGGTGCACTTGAACTAACCTCGGCCAGAGCTCTCCTTCTACCGCTTCAAAGTCAAATATCTCAAATGGCAAACATTAAAGTTCATAAAGTAGGAATGGTGTAATTCGGGCTGAATAGGCTTTCGTGAGGCCACCCAAACAGGACTCCCCGTCAGGGCAAAGAACATCTAAGCAAAAAGAGAAGTTGGTAGCACCCTCACTTATCCTTGAAATGGCATTCGACCAATCCAATTTGTAATAAAAAAAGAGAGAAGAACAGCTATGTAGCGATATTCGGATAAAACCTCAATCTTTGCCTTACACAGAAAGCAAATTATTAGGCAATGTTTTGCTAAATCCGCGCCTGGAAATGACAATTTTGGTCTTATTTAAACTGATTTCTAAATAATTTGCCTTGCATTAGTCGTCAGACAGATAATGAATGTCTTCGGAACTCTGACTGGCGTTTGAACAAATCTTTACAAGTTTTTCTGAGCCTTTGCTTCTTGTAGATGTTTTATTTTAGAAACTGCCCAGGTTTTATACAACATTTTATGGAGAGCCGCTATATTAAGGGTAAAAGGAACAGTGAGCACACAAAGTTGTGGGAGGAATGCTTGCAGTAAGTCCAACCACTGACAATTGCTCACAGTAGCATTCCAACCCAAAGTTCTTTTGGCCTCCATGTCACCACAGGTTGGACCAGGCCATATGCAAGTTAGTCTTGACCCTGCTCCAATATGAACAGTCCAGCCCGAACTGCTAAGCCAGGTCCTCCCTGAACCAGAGAGATTGCCAGTTATAAGACTTATTGCAAGCATTCCTCCCATCACCTTTTGTGGGTTTGATGTACAGCCCTTGGTGACAAGTGTATGCCCAGACGTGGGTCCCATGCTCACTGTGCCACTGGTACCAGGCTACACACAACTGAAGAGCCCCAATCAGGACAAAACTGGTATTCGGCTGTTTGTGTCCCAGTTCAGGGAGGAGCTGGCATGGCAGTTTGGTCTGGATTGATCCTCTTGGAACAGGGTCAAGACTGATTTGCATATGACTGGGTCCAAACTAAGGTGGCATGATGAGCAAAAGAACGATGGGCTGGAATGCTACCCAAGAGATTGCCAGTGGCTAGACTGAATGCAAACATTCCTCCCATCATCTTCTGTGTGTTTAAAAGAGACAAAGGCCAGACAACAGTCGTTGCAGGTCATTATGCCAGTTAATTTGGCCAGCAAGGCATCCTGCTTCACTAATGTACACCAAAATCAACATGTTCGTCGGAAGTAGCTAGAAAATCTGCAGAAAGTAACTTGACATCCCCCATATAGGCAATTTCCTCCATAGCCTTGATCTTTCCATCCGATCAAAGCCTGTGGAGAAATCCCAGACCCCAGTCTTTTTGCTGTACCCATGGTACTCTTCAATCGAGCACTGCAGGGCCAGACACTTGTCACTTGTTGAATGGTCCCTCTTTAAAGAATGCCTGAAACTGCTCCTGATGTGAAAAGCCTCTGTCTACTTCCAAGGGAATTTTCAAGGACTGCCTCAAATTGATTTTATTCACTTCTTCAAATGCACACGATTGTTGCACATTTACAGTAGGTTCAGAGGTCTACTTTTTATGTTCAGCAAAGAGGAAGGTTAAATAGTCAAACTAACTTCCTTCACGGAACGGAAACCCCTCAATACATGGCTCAACTGGCCACTGGCATTTGCGATACCTTTCCAAAAATCGGATTAATCCCTGCTTTTACGAGCACAAAACATCTGGCATGAGAGGCAATATTGATGTTCATTATTCTTGATTTTTGTCAGCCTTTTAAAATAAGCTAATTATCTAAGCAAATTAGGACCATGAATGAACCCAGTATGTTGACAAATCGTTTTGTTCAATTCGCAACATACCAGGGACAGCAACTTCTCAAACTAAATATGTTCCTCAGACTTGGAGGGCCATCCTTCCAAGCGACTGCTTTGATTTTATTATTCATCTACTCAGAATCAGGGATGATAGCTCAGGAGGTAAATGCTCCACTACTAAATACCAGTAATTTAATGTTCACAGCTACCAACACAATGCAAACAGTGGATAGTAGCCTATTTCTTGCACTGCCCACTCTCCTGTGTCCTTCTCGTCTGCCGCCCTCACCTCCATTTTCCACCACTTTTAAGTGACTTCAGGCTGTGCACACAAAGAAATTCGTTGGTAATTAAGTGTACAGGATTTGCAGCTTGAAAGATAAGGAGACCCCCCCCACCCCCAGCTTGACGTTGTGGCAGTCCTGAAATCCTACATGGGTCACAACATTCTGCTTTTCTGAACAGAAGAGTGTACCCTTTTAAGACATTACTAACAATATGTATTGTTAGTCTTCAAAATCTAATCTTACAAGCCAGGAGATAGTAGAAGAAAACTACAAAAATACCCTTCCCAATTTCGAGGCTAGTTGCTGGAATAGGTTGCTGCATAGAGATGTCACCAGTAGGATGTGAAGGTCATAAAGCAGAAGGGTCTTCAGGAAGATGTCAAACCAGCAGAAGGATTCACAGTGAGTAAGCGGATGTTCATAAGAAACAGGAGACTTCTCAGCAATAGGTGTGCATATTTCACAAACCACTCTACAGAGTTTTTACTTTCTAACATCTGGTGATCCAATTTCTTGATAGTGGAGACGCAAGGCAGTGGTGCGTGACGGGTTCAGGAGGAATGGAAGTGACAATAGAGTACTCTATCTGCCACTCCCAGTCCTTCTGTAGCCACCATCATACAATTCCTCTGTTGTGTAGCTGATATTATGAAATGAAGACCCGGAGTAGCAAAGGGAACTACTTATAGAATCCCTATATGCATTAATTTAATTGGAAGGTCTCTTGCTCGTGTAGACAGTCTTTGGGTCCAAAATGCTAAGAAAACATACATGGGTCTCACCGAGCCTCTGCAGACTAACTCACGGTGTGGGGGTCAATCCCTCAAACATTTCCTCGGACTAGCTGTTAGTAATTGTTTTCCAGTTCATGGGCAGGACACTCACTGATCTGCCATAGTGCTCCCTGGCATCCGATCTGCTCTCCTGAACTGCTAAAACCCAGGGCTTTTATACATGGTCATTGTGGGAGGAAAGGAATGAGCTCACGGTCTCACATATCCAGGCCGAGTACAACGTGTGATCAGACTTTCTCACATTTCCAAGGTTGTCCATGGGAAAGAATAGGTAATGAGAAACTAGCGTGAGAATTGTACACACCGTAGGCACAATATGGGACCTACGCTTTTCATTACTGTGCAAGAACACCATCATTAATCATTCAAACAAACATGGTTGGATTCTAGCCAGGCATAGTACAAATAGTATTAATCATCTCAATTTGTGTTAATCATATAATTATAAACGACTGCTTAAGTTAATTATGAACGTCACAGTCAGTAGTAAACATCATACCCGATTTACGGTTACTGAATGGTGTAGATCAGGGTTCTACAAAGTCGGTCCTGGAGGGCCGGATCCAAGCCAAATTTTTAAGATCACTACATTCACCTAAATGGGGATATGATACAAATCTGGCATGGGTCCAGCACTCCAGGACCGACTTTGGAGAACCCTGGGGTGGATTAATCTTTCTGGGACTATGTCTGGGCACTCTGCATGCTTGTGTTCCTCGTCTAGCATGACCCTGGGCACTGAATACAGATTTACCTACCCGACACTGCCCTCGAACACTACATATGTTCTGTCTTCTCTCTGCCACCAGTCAGACCCCTGGCTAAACACTCACAGCTCTGATCACGCGGCCTAGGAGCACTTTACATCGAACATGAGGGGCGTCGCACTGTTAACAAGGACCCGTTGGTCAGAAACAGAACAAGCCACAGAACTGATCATTAAAAACAAGAGGGCACTAGAGAGGAGGGCAGAACACCCGAAGTGGTGCGGGCAGTGAGAGTTTGAGTGAAGTGGCTAGGGAAGGAGAAAGAGTGGGAGTAGCAGAGGGAGGGAAAGTGAGCGACAGAACAGGGAGGGACGAAGGAGGAAGACAAGAGCAGAGCATGGGTGAAAGCAGGGGGAGACGGAAAGGGGATTCAGGAGGAAAGAAGAGCTGCGGGGCAAATAATGAATCTGAGAAGGGCTAAAGACTAAGAGGGGCAGGAACCAGAGGAAGGTGTGGAGAGCGAGAGAGAAAGGAGCTACTGGGGATCAATCAGACAGTGGAAGTGGCTGTGAAGAAGAGGTAGCAGTGTAAGTGGGTGACGGAGTATGAGTGAGAGCGGCTAGGTGGATAATGTTGGAAGGTAAGGGAGAAGGTGGGGGATGCAGAAAAGTATGAGGGTGTGAGGAGAGAGTGGAAGCAGAAGTGGGGGTGATAGGAGGATAGAGTAGGGAGATAATGAATGAAAGACCGCAAAAGGAGGTAGTGGGAAGGGGGAAAGAAGAGAGGGCATGGAACAATGGTACAGGAACCAGGAGCGGAAGGAGTAAAGGGGGGAATAGGCAGAGGGAAACGCTGGGTTATAGATCAAAGGGGCAGGAAGCTAAAGAAAGAAAGAAAGAAAAAGAGGAGCGGAGCAGCTAGAAGCATGGGCATAATATGCAATACAGGGAATGTCCCTATGTCCCTCTCCAACAGGCGTAGCATGTACGTATTTCTTTTATTTTTATTAAAATAAAAAAATTAAAATAAAAAAACTCCTCTCCCCTCGCCGCCTCCTGTTTTGTTACCAAGCTGGTGGCTAAAAAGTGCAACCAGGCAAGGAGGAAGGGAAGAGGACTGGGAGGAGGAGGACCCCTCATCGGGGTAAGACCAATATCAGACCAGCTTCAGCACTTGGAAGTCAGAGCTGCTATCTACATAGGATAGATTTGCACACAACCTTTACAGAGAAATAAGGGTACTTTCTGAGACACAAAATAATTGGAAGACTCACAGAACATATACAAACAAGCACTGGCAATGCCAACAGGTTGGAAACCAGCAGCACTTGAGTGCTGGCTAAAGCAATAAAAGAAACACCTGCTGCTGCGCAAGCCAAGTAAAAGGATTGCTTTCGGTACACAATGCAAGAATGAGATAAATAAATAAATGACAAATCTGACTAATAGTTCTGGAGCTGGTGGATACATGGAATACATCCCCTCTGACTAACACAGGTGGTTGCGCACACAGGCTCAGAGGCCTGACCTTTGTTGCTGTATTGTGCACAGCATCATGGCAACAGAATGACAATGGGAGTTTTTTTAATCACCTGAATTCTTAATGTTGCATTGGATTGGTACGAATAAAGCTGTTAGTTCAAACAAAACACAATTTTAACAGATAAGCCCAGAGTGTGCACTCTAGCAGGACCAACAGCAACGGGGGTCGGATACCACGAGGTGGGGTTCAAGAAGGACATATGATAAACCAGAGAGGTGGTGGAGCACAGAAAGTAGACGGGAGTTGGGTATTTCTATGTCGTCTTCTGCTTTTGTTTACGAGTGTGACTTGAGTACAATTAACGTAAATACTGCCTCAAAATAGTATCCACATTGGTAACTGCAGAGTGGTCTCAGTTTGATGGCAAACTAGTTTCAGGTAAAGGTTTTCCTTGAACTCTCAACAGAGTGGTGAAATGTGTGTACTAGTTGCACCCTGGTATAATGGCCCATGGGTGAGGTGAAAAACTATAGGAGGAAGATTTCGCAAGTGTCTCCTACTTTATTTTCACTGTGCGGTAGGCAAAAGGGTATCTGTCAATATATGACAATACATTTAAGCTTCTGACTGACCCAAACTATTCAAAGTGACTAAGTTAGAAGCATGGACAAAAGTATGGTATTACCCATGAACATAAGAACGGGGCGACGTTGCACGTTCATCGGTTACACCCCTGGCACTGCCCCTGGGCGGTGCATGTTTTTCAGTTGCCGGAAAACTGTACCCAGGACACTGCATGTTATTCAGTTAAATGCGCCATGAGGCCGTGTACAGTACTTCATACCGCTCAATGACTGCACCAACCCTTTATGAACTCTGCAGTGTTGGGTAATGTCAAGTCAAGTCAATAAAGTCTTTATTTCGATTTACAAAATCATAAAAGACAGAATACATCGGTAATTAAAAAAAGAATTTGGAATATAATATACAATCTACAATCATCCAAGCTTGTAAAAACCACATGTATTTACAAATAAGTTAAAAACATTGTTTAAAATAACAGAATTATAAAAATAAAAAAACCTTTAAAAAGCCCTTACTTCGGGGTATTGGACAGAGATTTATTTTTCAACAGGCCCATTCCATACTATCTCAACCCTCGAGAATAAAAATGTCAAAAATTAGTGTACCCTCATCTTGTTAGCACGGATAACCCACATCCAGCTCAAAAATGTTGCCACAGCTACCACTATGGAATCTTGGGTGTTTGTCCTTAGGATCCTTAAGGCATCTATGGCCAGTCTTGTACCCAAATTCATACAAATAGGTTTGAGCCATTTGGTCCTAGGTAGATCATAGGCTGGGCATACAAACATAATGTGCGCTAGTGTCTCAATTTGGGCCGGGCACGAAATACATTTGTCATCCGTTGGCAAGTGCCAACTACTAGTAAAAGCTCTTATTGGAAGTGAGCCTACCCTGAACTGGTGATACAGTTTCCTGTCTATTGGCCTGGTAATAACGTCCCAATATGTTTCAAACTTGGTCTCATGCTTGATCTCCAAGAATTCTCTAGTCAGGGTAGGCCTCATAATAGAGGAGTACCGCTTGGTTTTGACCATACTCCAGTAAGCTGCCTTGAAATTCTTTTTAGATGGAAATAGAGCAGCAGCTGGGTCCTCCCACAGGGTGCTCATCCCCATATTAACCAGGGTGGTCTTGATGTTATTAAACCAGGGGATCTTGTATAGACGGCCCAACCCCCGAACTTCAAGGAGAGCTTTAGCATACAGAGAAAGCTCAGGTGTAGTACAGAGCCTTCTCCAGAATGCTATAGGTCTGAAGCGTGCCAAGTCCTCAATACTATAGCAACCCAGATCAAGATAAAGAGGCATAAGTGGGGTAGATTTCGGAAGGCCTAATAATGTTCTAACAAATTTATTTTGGGCTAATGCCAATGGTGTTAAATCCTCAAAGCCCCAAAGTTCAGCACCATATAATATTGAGGTACTGATTTTTAAGTTGTAAATCTTAAGGGCGGGGGCAATGGGTTTGGTCTGAGAAAGCCTCTGCTCCTTTATCAATACACCGGCTAGTTGTGCATGTTTTAAAGCCAGCATGTCGATCTGGGGTTTCCATTGTAGTTTCCTACCTAGTGTTATGTCCAGATAGGTAAAAACATCGGTCTGTTCCAGGGGGACATTGTTCATATACACTCTCGCGGTTATGGCTTTGGATTTGTGGAGCACCATAAACTTTGTTTTCTCCACATTTACCACTAATTCATGGTCGCGGCAGAACACCTCGAAACGGGACAGAGCGGCCTGCAAGCCCTGTTGTGTCTTGGATATTATCAAGGTGTCGTCCGCGAACATGAGAAAGGGTATTTTCATACCCGCTAACACTGGAGCATCTGTGGGATAGGTAGAAAAGTACTGTACAACCCTGTTTATGTACAGGGAAAACAGGGTTGGGGCTAGTACACACCCCTGGCGCACCCCCTTGGAAACCGAGAACCTCTCAGTAACATTTCCCTGCTTTCCCCAGCGGACTTGTGCATAATTTAAATTATGCAGTTTCATTAAAATAGCCAACAATTCCGGTGGCATCCCCATATCCACAAAAGCGCTCCACATTTTTGTACGGGGGACTAAATCAAATACGGATTTTAAATCAATAAAAGCCGCATAGATTGCACCCCCTCCTATGATAACCACCCGCCAATAGATAAGCACAAATCTAAGTTGCCGGAAAACTGTACCCAGGACACTGCATGTTATTCAGTTAAATGCGCCATGAGGCCGTGTACAGTACTTCATACCGCTCAATGACTGCACCAACCCTTTATGAACTCTGCAGTGTTGGGTAATGTTATTCCCCTCTAGAAAATGAGGGCATCCAGTGATTTCTGTCATATTGTTTGTGCAGGAAATGCACAGAACGCTAAAGCTGCCTCCACTCCACTGCCCTATTCAGAGCCATCCTTTCTACAGGTTTCGAGGCGCTGTGGCGACCTTCCACATCCCTGCACCCTACATCGGTATGAAAGGAAGTATTCAACCATTTGGGCCGCACTCTATGTAGGAGAGAACTCCCTGCAATGACCAGTTCCTTCATCTGGGGCAGTAGGTTGATGTAGCCCTACAAATCAGACACTCTGTGCAGGCAGCATTGCCTCAGCCTAGCATTGAACCGGCTTCAACCCCACAGCTCTCGAGGCCTGTTGTGGTCAGCCAGCTTCCCCGACTGATCTTCCGGTGGAGGTCTGGTACTGTTCGAGTCGTTTCCTCTGCCCCTCTCGCCCACAGCTGAACTACTCACCCCCTCGTGTACATATCTGTGCTGTAAATGTTCAGTGTACAAGAGGCACCTTGCACATCTGCTGTTTTCTATCAGCGATGTTTGTTTAAGTACCTTTTCACCATGCAAAAATCCATGACAACGGACTTCGTCAGAACTGGTTTTGGAATGTCTTGAATGAAGCAATCATGAAACATGCAATATTCAAGGAAGCCACGTGCTCTTCTCGTCAGCACTAACCCTTTCGCCCAAAACAAATTACCACTCTCAAAGCCTTGGGTCAGAAGGCTGTAATGGGAGGGAGGGCTGGTGGAGAAAGGTGAATAATTAGTAGTAATAACTAGTTTAATTACTTTGCAAATGGAGGTATAAGGAACCAAACACTGGCAAGTCTGGCTACTAAAGGAACAGAGTTACGATAGGTTTGAAAAAGTGTGATGTACAGAGTAAAGTGGGGTATGAGAAACTGTTTCTATAGAGTTAAGTGGGGTTTGAGAAACCTACGTACAGAGTAAAGTGGGGTATGAGAAACTGTCTCTATAGAGTTAAGTGGGGTTTGAGAAACCTACGTACAGAGTAAAGTGGGGTTTGAGAAACGGCGATGTACAAATAAAGTGGGGTTTGAGAAACTGAGATGTGCTGAGTAAAGTGGGGTATGAGAAACTGATTTCTATAGAGTAAAGTGGGGTTTGAGAAACCGAGATGTGCAGAGTAAAGTGGGGTTTGAAAAAGCGAGATGTGCAGAGTAAAGTGGGGTATGGGAAACTGTTTTCTATAGAGTAAAGTGGGGTTTGAGAAACCGAGATGTGCAGAGTAAAGTGGGGTTTGAAAAACCGAGATGTGCAGAGTAAAGTGGGGTTTGAGAAACTGTACTGTATAGCTTGCAAGCTCCCCTTCACGCTATGTAACGCTGTTCAATAAGGCGCTGTCGCGAGGCGTTTACACTTTTCTCCATGCCTGAAATACAGCAACAGGGAATCGGAGTCCTGTTACTATGAAACTTTCCCTGGCAGCATAACAAGCCGCAGCGTGACGTCACATAAAATAACACTTAAGTGTCAACTCAGAATGCAGCAATCTCAGAATGATGAAGGAATCAATCAGCCCTGCCCGACTGCAATACGTGGCCTACAGATTGCACACAGACCTCGTCAGAGCACGCCCAAACACAAAACTACACTATCAACTCATGGATTGTACTAATAATAACTTGCTTCATATCCACGTCTGCTGTTTCTAGGCAGTGCAAATGGCAAGTGTCACCAAAATGTTAATGGTACTCAACTAAATATCAACTTCAAAATCTGTGCCCATAATTTGCTGCACAAGCTTACAATATTATCTCCTTAATTGAAGTGGGTCAGATGCAACTTCAACTGGCGCCCTGACCATTTCATGTTTGATAATCAGCATCCATAAGAGTTCGGCTATAAGTGACAAATTAATACTACAGTATTAATGGCCCCAACTGTCCCTTTTCGGTGTGAACAGCGCTGACCTAGCCATTAAAAACTAATGGGATCTGATGAGGCTTTTTCCTTATAAACCAATTAACTACCATGATTTTCAAAGGAAACATTCAACAATCGTGTTAAAGAATAACCCGGTTTTAAATCACTGTACTGTTAAAATGAATCGCACCTAGCAGTTTCATATGGCCATTTGCCAACTACTGTTGATGGAGTTCCCCTGTACATCGTGCACTTTCTCTTCTCTCAATACGCATCGATAAAGACTGGGTTATAGAATCCAACAAATGCTCGTGCTGTAAAATATTACGGTGCCCATTTCTTAATATATTATTCTGTGTGGGGTTGTGTCCCACTGTTTCACTGTGGTGAGGCATCCTCTAACTTTAGAAATGACATGATCCAGGTAAGAGAGAATCCACACAAAAAAAAACAAAAAAAAAAACACAACTGCTGTGAATAACTGTCTTTTGAAAAGTATGTCCTTGATAATGTCCATATGAGAGAGCAAAGCATAAAATTGCTTTCTCGAAGGTGCAACTGCCTGTATGCACATTGAAAGCAATACTGGGCCCATGTCTATAATGAGTGAGGTATATGTATATATATATATATATATATATATATATATATATATATATATATATATAGTGTATGTATGTATGTATGTATGTATGTATATATATATATATATATATATATATATATATATATATGTATATATGTATGTATATATGTATATATATATATATATATATATTCTGTCCAAAGTTGCTCAGAAATGAAAGCGCACTCGTGCCACAGCCGACTTTAGGCAAAAGTCTTTATTCAGTCAACAGCAAGGTAGGTACTTGACATCCTACAGCCACCTGACGCGTTTCAGAATTACTCCCTTAATTATAGGTTCATGGCTGAAACATCGCAATGCTATTGCACACTATTTAAATATTCGCCTCCAATGAGCTTTGCATATCACATCCCGTTGCCTGCTGGGATAATGAGTGTGTCCATAGACTGCATTAATCCATATAACAACGACCCTGTATGGGCCGCAAGTTGCCTCCTTCCCATATTTTGGATGAAACTGACTCCAAACTAGGACATCGGTCGAATACCTAGCCCCTTGGCCCCACTGGGATCCTCGGGTGGTGCGCTTTCCACGACCGCAGCCGGCGTGTATAAACTCGTCCAAAGTTGCTCAGAAATGAAAGCGCACTCGTGCCACAGCCGACTTCAGGCAAAAGTCTTTATTCAGTCAACAGCAAGGTAGGTACTTGACATCCTACAGCCACCTGACGCGTTTCGGAATTACTCCCTTAATCATAGGTTCATGGCTGAAACATCGCACTGCTATTGCACACTATTAAATATTCGCCCTCCAATGAGCTTTGCATATCACATCCCGTTCATTGGAGGGCGAATATTTAAATAGTGTGCAATAGCAGTGCGATGTTTCAGCCATGAACCTATGATTAAGGGAGTAATTCCGAAACGAGTCAGGTGGCTGTAGGATGTCAAGTACCTACCTTGCTGTTGACTGAATAAAGACTTTTGCCTGAAGTCGGCTGTGGCACGAGTGCGCTTTCATTTCTGAGCAACTTTGGACGAGTTTATACACGCCGGCTGCGGTCGTGGAAAGCGCACCACCCGAGGATTCCAGTGGGGCCAAGGGGCTCGGTATTCGCCGATGTACTAGTTTGGAGTCACAGTTTCATCCAAAATATGGGAAGGAGGCAACTTGCGGCCCATACAGGGTCGTTGTTATATGGATTAATGCAGGCTATGGACACACATTATCCCAGCAGGCAACGGAATGTGATATGCAAAGCTCATTGGAGGGCGAATATTTAAATAGTGTGCAATAGCAGTGCGATGTTTCAGCCATGAACCTATGATTAAGGGAGTAATTCCGAACGCGTCAGGTGGCTGTTGGATGTCAAGTACCTACCTTGCTGTTGACTGAATAAAGACTTTTGCCTGAAGTCGGCTGCGGCACGAGTGCGCCTTCATTTCTGAGCAATTTTGGACGAATATATATATAGATATATATATATATCCTACTGGCGGTCGCCAGTAGGTAGTTATAGTTGGAACCTAGTTTCCATAGGAAAAGCATTTTTTGATTTGATAATAACTTTGGCGTCGTTTGACACGCAGCCCCCCTCCATAAAGAAAAAAAAAATGTGGCCATGCCCCGGGGGATGGGGTCCCCGGGGCCGGAATTGGCCACGGGAGGGGGGGCTCACGCAGCCCCCTTCCCGTTCAGATTTTTTTTATTTTTTGTAAAAAGGGGTCAGGCCCTGGGGGATGGGGTCCCCAGGGCCCCAAAAAAGCAAAAAGAAGGGGAGCCACACAGCCCACCTTCTAAAAAAAAAAAAAGAAATTTAAAAAAGACCGGCATCGTGCTGGAGGCCCCGCCCCTCCCAGCAACACTCTGCAAACGCGCCCTGTGGCGCGTTTTAAGTTGGGAAATAATTCCCCTTCAATACTGGGGGTCCCTGGGGGCCAACTAGCCCACCAGGTACCTCCAGTATGCGCCGCAGGGCTGCCTTGCAGAGAGGTGGTCCGAGGCCACGCACCTTTTTACACCTCTCTGCAACGCAGCTCTGTGGCGCTTACTGGAGGTACCTGGTGGGCTAATTGGCCCACAGGGACCCTCTGGACTCAAGGGGATTTAATCCCCCAATTTACAACGCACCAGGGGGCACGTTTGCACAGTGGTGCTGGGAGGGGGCGTGGCCTGATTTGACAAGTGTGCAAACGCGCCCTGTGGCGCGTTTTAAGTTGGAGGATTAAGTCCCCTTCAATCCTAAGGGTCCTTGGGGGCCAACTAGCCCACCAGGTACCTCCAGTAAGCGCCAGGGAGCTGCGTTGCAGAGTGGTGGTCCAAGGCCACGCCCCCTTTTTACACCACTCTGCAACGCAGCTCTGTGGCGCTTACTAGAGGTAGCTGGTGGGCTAGTTGGCCCTCAGGGACCCTCAGGATTCAAGGAGACTTAATCACCCAACTTAAAACGCGCCACAGGGCACGTGTGCACACTTGTCACATCAGGCCCCGCCCTCCTCCCTGCACCACAGCGCAAACGTGCCCTGTGGCGCATTTTAAGTTGGGGGATTAATTCCCCTTCAATCCTGAGGGTCCCTGGGGGCCAACTAGTCCACCAGGTACCTCTTGTAAACGCCACAGGGGTGCGTTGCAGAGAGGTGCTCCGAGGCCACGCCCCTTTTTACACCACTCTGCAAACGCGGCTTCTGGTGCACTGCTGGTGGGGAGATGAGGTCCTCTTGTGTCCTGAGGACCTCAAGACACAAGTGGACTTCATCCTCTGAGCAGCAGTGTGCCAGAAGCCACGTTTGCAGCGTGGTGTGAAAAGGGACGTGGCCTCAGAACACCTCTCTGAAACGCAGGTCTGTGGCGCTTACTGAATGTACCTGGTGGGCTGATTGGCCACCAGGGACCTTCAGGATTCAAGGGGACTTAATAGGGATGTCATAGTTAGAAATTAGCATTTAAAAAACCATTGAAATTCACTGAAAAAAACCATAGGTTTCAAGTACGTTATAGTTAGAAATTAACATTTAAAAAACCTTAGAAATTCACTGAAAAAACCATAGGTTTCAGGGACGTTATAGTTAGCTGGACATGTCACTCTTACAAAACCATAGAAATTCCACCGTTATAGTTAGTTCAGCTAACTATAACTCGCGCCCCCGCAATGCACTGCTGATGACGTCACATATTACATCATTCATGACATGGTCAGTGACATCACTGATGACATCTCAAATGACATCACTGATGACATCATCCACGTGATAATCTGAAGCACCTCCTCACACCCGAATATAACCTTTCATACACCTACTCTACAATACAGACTACCATTTTCGAAACCATAGACACACCAATACCAGTTACTACATACCCACTCACTGATTCCTAGGTCTTCACACACATCCACTCATTCACCCATACAGTCACTCACACATGCAGTCACTCATTAATACAGCACTATCACATGTACTCATACACCTATACAGACACTCACACACCGCCACTCATCCATAGCGTTACTCACACAGTCAGTCATGCAAAAGATCAATCACACTTCCATTCACACACCTATACAGTTATTCAAAAACAAGCTCACTCACAGACACAAACACATACTTACTCTCTTATACAATCACTGATACAACCACACACTCATCCATACAGCCACTCTCACAATCACTCACTCTCACATATAATTGAAAAAGAATCCTAGGCACACGTGTGAGATGATAAATCAGAATATCAGTGTTCGGACTGTGGTGCTCAATGTTACAATCACAAAGGTCGACACCAATGAATGTTATGGTAGATGGTGTTTATACAAAGCTTGCAGTGTGTCAAGATATAAGTACCAGCCGACACGTGTTTCGTCACCTGGGTAGTAACCCGTGACTCTTCAGGGCTGGGAAGGATACAAGATGTATGGTACAGTGAAATGGAAAAACAATCCATAACATGTAAGAGTGACATGAGTGAAGTGATAAATGGCGATCACCCCTCTAAAAGTGGAAACCCTAGAAAGGACATATAAAAATGAAGTGAAAAAAGGAGAACATAAAAAATGTGACTTAGCAATAAATATAGTAAATGTAAAGATAGTAGTACCCCGTGGGAGAGTGTATGACAGTATTTCAAAGTCACTACTACTACAAAAGAAAGTGCGCCTTGACATATTGCATGGTATCCTGGAAGAAAAAGGCCTAAGTGACATTTTGTGAAAACGTGTAGATGGGTGAATGAATGGTGACATACAGTGTTACTCTATAAAATCTTATTTGTTATTATATTGATACTGAGACTTATAAACAAGAGATAGAAAGAGTAAAATAGATAAATAAGAAAAAATAAATAAAAAGGGGCAAGACAGAAAGGAAAAAGCCGAAGTACAGAGAAATGGAAAGTGAGAGCTAGGCTGCTTATAGTAAGAAATCTGTGGGGGAAGTGAGTATCGTGGAGTAATTGATGATCCAGAGAGACTGACTGTGCAAAAACTGGAGGGAGAAATAAACAACAGAGGTGGTTTATATATTTATTGACCTTTACACTGTGAGAATGGGCTTCAATTATACTTTATATTCCTGGCCTGTTTTTGTTTTCTGTCTCTAACTCTCTGTTCTGTCTTCTCTGTCTACAATTTTTCTTTCTCTATATACACTAGAATACTCACTTCCGGTTGCCTACGCTTTCTAGAAACGGTTCGTTTCAGCTCTTTCCCTCAATAAATAAACCACTTCCGCTTTGATTCCGCTCCTTCCGCATTTCGGAATGAGAGACGGATCCATACACATACCTCCGGCTTCACTCAGGTAGGATTGCAGTTTTTGCGCCCTCGTTACATTGTTATACCTGGACTTTTGTTTCCTCCATCGATTTACAACTCGTCCTGATTGTTACTTCCTCACCGTACCTTCAGGACCCTTTGAACACGGACGCACTCGCCCGGTTTTTTTCTTTGTGCTCTTGGAATTATTACCGATGGGGTCCAGGTTCCTTTTGCCTTACCGACCTTACCACCTACGTAGCTGCACCACTCTGCAACTTTAAAATGTGCCTCTAGACCGGGTTGGAATTATCACCGGTCCAGCGGTGAGTCCATACCTTACCAGTTACTCATGCCTGCCGTTTTTAGCACTTTTACATACACATGTTTATTTCTTAGACTCATTCAATTGCTTTTCTCTGTCTATTTCGATTAGATTCCGTACAGATTCTATTATCTACGGTCAGGTAAACCCTCCTCTGTTGTTTATTTCTCCCTCCAGTTTTTGCACAGTCAGTCTCTCTGGATCATCAATTACTCCACGATACTCACTTCCCCCACAGATTTCTTACTATAAGCAGCCTAGCTCTCACTTTCCATTTCTCTGTACTTCGGCTTTTTCCTTTCTGTCTTGCCCCTTTTTTATTTATTTTTTCTTATTTATCTATTTTACTCTTTCTATCTCTTGTTTATAAGTCTCAGTATCAATATAATAACAAATAAGATTTTATAGAGTAACACTGTATGTCACCATTCATTCACCCATCTACACGTTTTCACAAAATGTCACCTAGGCCTTTTTCTTCCAGGATACCATGCAATATGTCAAGGCGCACGAGACGCACTTTCTTTTGTAGTAGTAGTGACTTTGAAATACTGTCATACACTCTCCCACGGGGTACTACTATCTTTAATTTACTATATTTATTGCTAAGTCACATTTTTTATGTTCTCCTTTTTCACTTCATTTTTATATGTCCTTTCTAGGGTTTCCACTTTTAGAGGGGTGATCGCCATTTATCACTTCACTCATGTCACTCTTACATGTTATGGATTGTTTTTCCATTTCACTGTACCATACATCTTGTATCCTTCCCAGCCCTGAAGAGTCACGGGTTACTACCCAGGTGACGAAACACGTGTCGGCTGGTACTTATATCTTGACACACTGCAAGCTTTGTATAAACACCATCTACCATAACATTCATTGGTGTCGACCTTTGTGATTGTAACATTGAGCACCACAGTCCGAACACTGATATTCTGATTTATCATCTCACACGTGTGCCTAGGATTCTTTTTCAATTACAAGTGTGGGTCCGAACCCACACATCTGCAGGGGTTGTCTGGGCTTTCCCCTGACCTGGCAGCACCGTAAACTTACTCTTTCTTCTTATACCGTACCGTCAATTAGCTTGAGCGCCATTCTTCCTGCCAACCAAAACCCATTGCAGAACCAATTCACTCTCACATATAGTTCATTTATATACTCCATCACTCACATATACTGCTTTTCAGATATGTAGTTACTCACACATGTACCACTGAGACATCCATTCACTCACAAACACAACCATACACACACTCACCCATCCATACCGCTCTTCACAGATGTACTCTTCAACCCATACACCCACTGAATCACCCACTTGTATATCCATGCACGGAGTCACACAACCCCCACCCACCCATATAGACACTCTGGCACCCATACAGATACTCAGACAACCAATCAATAACCCATATGGACACTCATTTAGCTACTCACCAAACTATGCAACTGCTTACACACCAACTGACAGACTGATACAGACATTTACATAGTTTAGTGACTAACTCATTCATTCACGAAGACATTTAATTACTCACTTATACAGACAGTCATGCACTTACTAAATCATCCATTCAAACACATACACCCACTCATTCTTCAATGCACCTTGGCGCATATATATATATATATATATATATATATATATATATATATATATAATATTTTAAACTTTACAGATTTAAACTTTACAGAAACACACAGTCACTGGATGATGTCATCAGTGATGTCATTTGAGATGTCATCAGTGATGTCACTGACCATGTCATGAATGATGTAATATGTGACGTCATCAGCAGTGCATTGCGGGGGCGCGAGTTATAGTTAGCTGAACTAACTATAACGGTGGAATTTCTATGGTTTTGTAAGAGTGAAATGTGCAGCTAACTAGAACGTCCCTGAAACCTATGGTTTTTTCAGTGAATATAGTATATGTATATATTTTAAACCTCAGCGAAATTTTCATTATGCCGGAGTAATTTCAGTCATTTTGCGTTACTGTTTTGGGGCAAAATTACTGAAAATTATGTGCCTGTATCAGTTCATGTAATTCAGAGTAATTTGGCACAAAAATCCTACCGGAGGAGCACTGGAAAAATAAACTTAGCGAGCGCAAGTGGCTGCTGGCTTCTGTTGTTCATCAGTAGCGCAATGTAAAATGACGGAACGCTGTGCGTCACAGAGGCTGCAGGGTCCTGCATTATCCCCCCTTGTCCTGCATAACCCCCCCCTTGCTATTTGTGTTCTGTTGCATTTAGCTCTATTTTCTTAGCACAAAATGCATCCTTGGGTCCATTTTGGACATGCTTGCAGTAGAAAATAGCGCTAAATGCTGGCTTACACTCGTAATTCCACGTAATCTTTCTGTAATTACACTACAGCAAGATTACATTAGCTATGCCCTCGCCCGATTACATTAGCTATGCCCACCCCTGATAAAAGGGCTGTATGCCACTCTCACACAATTACAGTCAAGGAGCTCAACTGCGGGAAAGGTATGGGTCTACCGAATTTCTATGAACACCATGTTATATGTTTGATTACTGATCAGTTATTGCTTAGGTGCTGCACGCTGTCTTAGGTGCTTCACAGCATATCCATAACATGTGCCCACTGATTGCTAACCACATCGTGAACATGACCTCAAAGTGCTGACTATGTTCACATCCTGTATATGAGCGTGTGCAGAGTTTGACTAGGGTCCTGTTGAGTGCAGAACAAGCAATACTACATTATTTAGAAGGAATACTTGCAGGGGTATAGCTTGGGCAGTAAGATTGGGGGGGAGGGGTGTAAGCGTCAGATTTCTCATCACACTGGCATATCTAGTTAAAATACATTATAAGAAGCAGGACACGATGGAGCTTAAGAGGCAGTGAAAAAGAGCGGAGTGGGGACTGTTAGAAGTACTTAAAAGACAATAGTTTTCAAACAAACCAAGTTTTAAGACAGAGACGTGTGTGTGTGTGTGTGTGTGTTTTTGTCTGCGTCAGCATGTAAAAACCCAGGGTGAAATCTGACAGACACCCCACTATACCCAACTGAAAGCCCCTGTACCCAACTATTTACTACAGAATGCATTTTTTAGAGGGGTGTAACCTGGCGCGCATCGCCCATTGGGCTCAAAGAGCTTCAGCCCCCCCCCGTCGTGTGTGGCGGCCCGGGCTGAGACAGCTTCCCGGGCACACACACAGCCGCACCCGAGTACTTCACAGGTCTTTAAAAGACCATTCGCTTGTTAATGAGGCTTTGTTGTTTTTTCACTCCTTCTTAGAGCCCCTGCATCTCCATTCTGCCTATTGTTGGAAGAATTAGCCCCCCCCCCCCCGAAATTTTGCTCTAGTTGCGCCTCTGGGTGTAACACCTTAAACACCCTCCCTGAAGCTACGCCCCTGGATACGTGTACCCAACCCACACACTGCTTTTTTCCAAACCTTGCCAGGTGCCCCTCCCCTCTCACCTTCAGCACACATCGCCAGGCACTCACCTCCAATAGTGAACAACTGACCGAAAGCATCCCACATCTTAGTACTCCCATACTCCACTCTTCGGTTTAAGCACCTCCTTAACTTTCAGCACCCACCCCATGTACCATTCAAATTTTCTTGCGCTCAGCCCTTACTTTTATCAGCAATCCCCCTGTACCACCTAATAATTCCCTTTCAGCACCACTTCCATTTTCAGTATCTCTCTTTAACCTTCATGGCCCATCTCTACATTTCACGGCCCACCCATTCACTTTAATCCAGTGCTTTAAATGGGCCGGTACTCACAGGTACTGAGTACCGGCACTTCTTATTTTTTTCCCTCTGAGTACCGGCACTTCTCTACTGCCGTGGAGAGTACCGGTACTCACGAAGGGTAGGCGCATTGGCCTCTAGTGGTGGTAGCCTGTCTCTACCAGAGATTCTCGTCTTCGTCTGTCAGATGCCTTCTCTGACTTTCTGTTCTTTTGTCTTCGTCTGTCAGATGCCTTCTGACAGTGATGAGGTTTTGGATACCGAGGCAATAGCCTCATTACTCCACATTCATTTTGAGTTTTTTAGTTGCCGTTTCGGTTTTCTTATCGATGTGACACTTTGTCACAGTTGAGGTGGGTTCACAAGGTCAGCGCTGTGATGGGAAAAGCCTTCTCTGACAGACAGCCAAAGCACTTTTATAGCCCTGAGCTGAAACCCCGAACTATTCAGCGGGGGCTCATTTGCATGATATCCGGGTGTTCGCCGTCATGCTGTGTTGCAAGGAATCGAGGCAGCCCAGTGATAGCACAATGAGGAAAGCCATGGGAGGTAAGGAGGTTGAAAGGGCTTTAATCCAACCTGATTCTTGTGTGTGTGTCTGCTTATGTTAGTCTGCTTGTGTGTGTGTTTTTGTGTGAGAAAAGAGAAATATTACAAAATAAGGACGTTAAAATATCACTGTGTTTGACTTTATTTTTGTATAACGAATTAACCGGTTTTGTTTATAGAAACAAATTTCTCGTGTTTTGGTATGTGCTGCAACTAGTATGTGCTGCAACTAGTATAGAAGTCAATAAGCTTCGCATGTCTTGCCTTTAGCCCCGCCCACTCGCCACATTTAAATGAGTACCTGCACAATTTTTTTCCCCATTTAAAGCCCTGCTTTAATCACCCAACCATTGTACCACCCAATCCTTACTACATTCATCCCTTACTTATCAAGACTCGACCTTCACTTTCAGCAGCCCACCCTTCTCTTTCTGCACCGCCAGCATCACTCTTTAAGTTACAGCGCTCTCACATCCTCAATCTTTAATACCACCCAAGTTTTCCCATTTCAGCACCTTCCTTTTACTAATTTCTGCGTGAACCTCTAACTTCCAGGACCCATCCGTTACAATTCCTGCCAGTGTGCCACCAAACCCTTTCGTTTCAGCACCTCCATTTTACTCAGTTACTCTCTAACTTTCAAGACCCACTCTTTGCACTGCAGCCCTTCTATCACCCAACGCTTCCCATTTGGCACGTCCTATTTACTTCCCGCATTCCCCTAAACTTTTAGTGCCCTTCTCTTCACTTGGAGAGCACCGCTCTCCTCACCTTCAGCACGCAGTCGCGCCCCTCGCTTCGGATGTGGAACAGGCCCTCCTCCTCCTCGGGGATGAGGCCGAAGCTTGCGTCGGAGATATCGATGCTGCCAAGCGCTGGATCTTGTGGGCCCTTGTGGTAGGTAAGGCGGCAGCGTCGCGGGTGGAAAACGAACCAACGGCTCCGGAAGCCTCTGAGGGGCCCCTTCCCACACAGAAGGGACAGGGGGCCGCACAGTGGTGCGGGCCCTGGCAGAGCTGGGGCTGCCTCCTCAGGGGCCATAACAGCGGCCGCCTCACCCTCCTCTGCTACGGGCATCTCTAGCGGGCCACGGGTCTCTCTCCGCCACATGACTCTCTGGCGCCCCCGAGCTGCCCGGGAAATGTAGTCCTTTTCGCACACGGCCCTCCCAGAACATCACGTGGGTTGTCACGCGGCAAAACTACCAGACCCATTAGGCGCCGCTGCAAGGGTAGCAGGGAGCCAGATGTGCCAGTACCCAACAGAACGGGGCCAGAGGAGGACAACTTTGAAGCCACGCCCCCGTCTGGCAGGAAGAGGAAAAGCCACGCCCACGCCCCTTGCCAGATGTAACTTCTCTCTCGCTTGACTCACGGCATCCTGATCCTTCCTCTGGGAAATTTACTAAATATACACATGGCCTGTGGAAGGGATAGTTGTCTTTGGAGTGTCCCAGTCTCTCCCGTTCTCCTCTACAAACCACTCTCTAGATTAGACACCTAATGCTCTTTATCTCATATCTTTCTGAAACACTTCAGCTGCATATTTCACACCTCATCTATTTCATCTTTATTTTTTATTTATTTAATGCGATTTTATATAGCGCGAACATTACCCGAAGGTGTCAGAGCGCTTTACAAAAGAACCAGTTGCGTTACATAAGGACTTTGGATTACATGAGTTACATAAGAGATACAAACAGAAAAAATTGCAAATGTACAAGTTGTAAAGTTACTCAAGGAAGGGATACAAACAGATAAACTCTAAAATCACATAGGAATGGTAGTAAGTACAAAGGTCTACTACAAATACTAGTGGTTTGAGTTATATATATATACAAATTGCAAATTCACTCAGGATTACATTTAACAGCGATTAGGCTTGGACAATTATATATTACAAATTTACAGAGCAGGAAATTCTTGCCATCGTTCAGCCAGGTGTTCCGGTGGTGTTGCACTCAAGGGTGGTAGTCTTGGGTCTGGAGATGAACAAAAGCAGTCAAAACTAAACCAAGGTGTGGGGGGGGGTCCACGAAGGGGGGTAGCTTCCAGGGGATTGAAGTCAAGAAGGCAGTCCCAAGCTAAGGGGCTTTTCGGTCAGAGTTAATCCTCTGTCGGCCATCTTGAGGACGTCAATTAATGAGGAACGTTACGGGGAGCACCGCTGTGAGCGTCCCGTTCCAGGCGCCAAGATCACGGGTGGGGCCCAGAGGCCCCCACAGTCCAGCCCGACCAGGGCGTCTCACATGGCCCAGCGGGCCCTCCCAGATCTGGGGCCCACACTGAGGGCCAGCGCCATCTCCCCACGTCATTCGACTCCCCCCCAGGGAGCCCAGGTAGCCACCGGTCCACCAGGGTGCGTCGCCGCATCTCCTCTGAACAGCTCCGGTCCGGCGCCCCACCAGCAGAATCACACTCCTCACCTCCGTGCTCTTCTCAGCAGGGCAATCGCTGATGTTGATCCTAAAGCGGGCGCCCAGTTCCTTGCAGCGCAAATCCGAGTCAAGGGACTCGGCCCAAGGGTCTCCGGTCCTCACAGCTCTTTAGCGCCCTCTTTTCACTATCTACTGCACATACTTCCTTTGCATCTCTTTCACTTCACCCCCATACACACAACGCACTCACTCACCTGTAACCACTGCCTTTTCTTAAACACTCTTAAACACTCGCTCTGTCAACATATTTTTTAACAAGATGATATTATTGATTTTAATGCAAGAGATTACAATCATTTTGAGTGGGGGTTGATAATTCTCACTGCCCAAGGATACTGATGTTCACATTATTCTCCCTCCCTCATAAATTATTCAATTACTAACATGATGTGTACAAATCAAATCCTGCCTTTTCTACTCACAACCCCGCCCCCTCCCTCCTCTGAGGGATCCATAGGGCACATGTTTTATTTGCGAAACGTTTAATCTTCGATGTGATACAACAAAGCTTGGCCACTGCGCTCGTTTTTTGAGTTTTTTGGTTCGTTCCACAGACAAGGAGTCAGAAGCACAAGGAAAGAAAAAACAGCACTGATTATGTGGTTGGACATATCCAGCGGCTCCATGACTTACTCAGAATAGATTTATTGCATTTATTCTTCCTGGCAGAGCTCTACTCAAGGTACTTTTCGAGAGCTACTCTAACAGTGGTACCCCTATAGTTTTGTCGTTAGACACCATGGTAGTTTCTCCATGGTCATAAGCGACCTTAGGGGTGCATCCCTTTGATTGATGTCTAGAGGATTTCTTTTTCAAGGAGGCTGCAATGGTTGTTTTTGCAGCTCCCAGACAGCTCCAGATGAGCACTTTGTCCGATATGGTCTGAAATAAGAGGTTTCTCGTTGCCATTCCAAAGAGAACAAAGGCTGGCGTTTCTTGAATGGGGTAGCCCAACATAGTCCGTAGGCCTGCTAGAACGTAGTTCCAGAAAGAATGAATTTTAGGGCAGGTCCGCCATAAATGCAGTAGGTCCCCTAAATCTCTGCATTCTCTCCAACATAGTGGGCTAATGGTTGGATAAAGTTTATTCAGTTTTGCCGGGTACATGTACTAGCCCTAAAGGGCTTTATAGTGCACCTCGTTTCCCCCTACACTATCTGTCGCGTTATTGAAGTCTCTCCACACATGCAGCCACTGTTGCTCTACGAGTGTCCCCCCTAGTATCGTCGCCCACCCAGTGGTGTATGGGTGAGCTTGTGGTGTTGAATCTTCTAGCAAAATTGTGTATATGGCTGAGATAACCCGCTTTGTGCCCGCGGCCACTCTGAGGTATTTCTCCATAGGAGTCAGTTCCCTCGGGACTGCCTCCTTGAAAGTTGGAAGGTGCACCCAGTGTCTAATTTGGGCATAAAGTAACGTTTTAGTTTTTCCCACCCTGAATTCCTTCTTGCTGTCCTCAAAGGTTTTAGTGATTTCCTCAAAGAAATCGCCCACCATGAGACAGTTCCCCACTCACCATCTCTCAAAGGGACCCTGGGTATAGGCTGGTATAAACGAGGGGTTAAAATGTAGTGCCATGTGAGAGGGCTGATATGTGGTTAATGTTAGCTTTTTGTTAGCCTTGTCTCAAACCTGTAGAGTCGTGTTCGTCAGTGTGCTTAAGTATACACTGAGGTGTGTCTCTTGTTTGGATCTCCATATCTATAAGTAGGGACCAACTTTTGCTCCGTCTGTCAATATTTTGGCAGCTATATTTCTCCTTCACTCACTTTTGATTATTATCACAATTACATATGGCACACTTTTTTTAAAAAAACTCTTTTTATTAAACAAGCTCAGTGTAAGTCACAGAATCACAATATCAAGGTTACATATTCACATTATGTCATCTTTGTTAATAATGGAGCCACAGTTACAAGTCTCTTCTCTTACCCATAATGAACAACAGGAGTTCTCTAATCTAATCTAAAGCTCGGCCCCCCCTTCCCCCTGGACAGTCCTAATAACCCCGATATTTCTGCCAATCCCCCCAGATTGTCTCCCATTTGTCTGGTACATATGGCACACTTGACCATTGTTCTGTGTGCTCTTCAAAGAGGCCAAGGAATGGATGAACATGTATTCTGAAACTGGTTTATGACCACTGACAGGATTGAGAGAAATTTGAATTGCCTTCAGCCTCAACTCCACATCTCTCAATTGTGGCCCTTTATAAATACCCACCTACAACCTGAACTCACACAGACAGAGAACTCTTTTCACAGTACGCACTATACATGAGTAATATATTGCATTCAAAATATACAGAAACGCACTGTAGGAAAGTAGGATCCGCTTCTTATGGTTACCCCCACTTTTTGCTTGATGTCTCACTGTTTTTGACTAGTCTGACTGGGATCCTGCTAATCAGGACCCCAGTCTATCTGATTTCTCCCTTAAATTGACATACATGTACTTTAGTACACTCCAGATTGGATACTGGGGTATCCTTATAAGTCCCTAGTATATGGTACCCATGTACCCAGGGCATAGGTACCCCAGAGGCCTCCCATGGGCTGAAGCATGTATTATGCCACCCATGAGAGGCCATGCAAAATGGAACTCTAGGTCTGCTACAGCAGCCTGTGTAAGATGGTGCTTGCACTACTTACTTTAGATATAGGTTCACTATATCTATAGGTCACTACACTTAAAACTTATAAGTCACCCCTATAGCAGGCCTTATCAATCCTGAAGGCAGGGTGCTGGGCTTTTAGTGAGAGGGTGCCCCTGCATGAGCAGAGCCCCTTTGCAGCCTTCGGAGACCATTCTCCTGGGTTGTCTGTGACTCAGCCGGACATATAGGTAGAGGTGCATTACAACCTCGTGGTAAATGCTATCTCGAAAACGACTGTATAGAAACATATCGTGTTTGGTATCAAACACCTTGGAATCATACCTTCACACGGGAGGTATGATTCCACCCTTCAGAAGCGAGCTTCGTGGGGTCACCGGACTACCCGGTACCAGCCTTCTCGACCCGGACAGCACAAAATGGATGCTGCCAGCCAGAGACACATTTCTGCCCTCCTGCTGCTGAGCCAAGCTCGAGCAGAGGAAGGCAGCACAATAGGCATCCTGTCACAGGGAGGTGTTACCACCTCCCAGACAGGGTTTAGTGTATTGGGGCTGGGTGGGTGCACTCTGAGAGTGCCTGAAAGTCTGCACTGGGGGCACATTTGGTGTCCCTGTGCATAGTCCAGCTCAAACCAGTTCTGGGAGCCGTTGGCTCCTGCTCTGGCGCAAAACTGGACAAAGGACATGGGTGTAGCCACCCCTCTGTCCTGCCCCTCCCCTAGGAGGGTCCCCTGAATCTGTCCAACCCTCTCCCATGGGTATAAAATGGGTTACCTGGCTACAGGACATTGGATTTTACGTGGACAAGATTCTACAAAGAAGAAACCACTAACCTTCGACCGTCTGGGCACCTGGACTTCGCTGGACCTCGACTGGGCTTGACTTCGTCCCCCTTTCCGTCCAAAGCTTAGTTTGTGCTGTGACTCCATACAGGCTCCGTGCAGGACCTGTGGGGCACTTAAGACAACAGAAGAATCTCCCTTGGAGTGAAGGAGTCACTCCCCTGCTTCGCAGGCACCTAAAGCGCAACTGACCAGTAGCTGCTCCTGAGCTCCTGCAGACTCCGAAGATTTCAGCAACACAGGAAGTGGGTTCCTGAAGGTTCCTGAGGTGGATCTGCCTTCTCACAGAGTTTGAGGCCAGTATCCCTTGTGGGGGCTGCGTAACCCGAACCCCTGTGCACCGCGTCCATTTGCAAGTGCATATGCTTGTTGGCAATTCCCGAGCTTGTGCATTGGACTCCGTGTAGTCCTGACCCTGAGCAGTACGTGCACCAAAGAACTCCGGCCTCCTCGCACTGTGTGCTCCGTGGGCTGGTGCCTTGCAATATTGCTTGAGGTCCCCTTGCGACTCCTGGTCCTTCGGCCTGTGGGTCTCCATGAGGGTCATCGTGATTGTTCTTGGGCTTTCCTGGTTGCTCCAGACGTGCCCTGACTCTCCATTGCTTGGAGAGTCCCCTGGACCTTGCTGGTCCACATCGTAACCTGTTTGTCCTTCCTGCGTGGGTTGCTGTTGCCAAGGCTTGTTGGTGCTCCCGCCGGACACCGACCCCTCAGCACTCGACATCCTTCGTGGGACAGCTCACCTCCGGCTCCTGGTCATCCTCGACGTCTCCTGGTCCTCGTGGCTGCAGAGTCAAGCATCCCTTCTACGCACCTGAAGCACCCGACATCGGTGGGCATTCGTCTACTGAGCCCCTGGTCACTCTGAAGTGACCCAGACTCTGTCCCCTCTGCTTTCAGGTTCCTTCCATCCAGAATCCAGGCTTGGATTCCACCGGACCCTCTTCACCTTCACGGCAGCAGCACTTCTTCCTTTCCTTCCATAGAGAACGACAGGAGTTTCCGACGCCACTTCAGACCTATGCACCCGGCTCCCCTGGGATAGGTAACTCTGATACTACGGTATCCACAGGTGGGGTGGCTCTTTAAACTCTTAAGTTCCGAAGGGTTGGCTCGAAGTCCTCCTAGAAGGGTCCTTAAACTTTAACTTTGCAACCGCGACTTTCCCATAGAGTTGTACGGAACACACGTTCGTGTTTCCTCACTGCACCCGTCCTCCGTGGGTCTCCTGTGTCATCACCTTGGGTGGTTCCTTGGGGTCCCAGCGATTCTACTTGCACTAGGCACTGTGTCTAGTCAAGTCGTGATTGTTATACCACTATTTTTGTATATGGTTTGGTCTCCCCCTGAAGCCCGCTGTGTATTGTGCTACTTACAACTGTTCTATTGATCCAGTATTGTGTGCTTTGTGTTCTATCCTCGTGTAGAGGATAGTAGAGAGTGTTATATTAATAAATACATATTTTTATATAACTACTGTGTGGTTCTCCTTCATTTAGTCATTCAGGAGGTGATGTTCTGGTAAAACAAGCTGCTTTACATTCCTTCAAGATTAAGCCTGAAGGCTGCTCTCCATAGCTACCACTACGATAGCTTTCATAAAGGTTATCTTTGACCTCATACATCATAAGGGTCATGTGGATTGGTACAGGGTGCCCACTTTAACTAGTGGACAGCATATACCAAGCCACCTTGGTGTGCAGCGTTTGGGATTCAAGCTTGCTATTGTTTTACCAGATAAAACTCATTGAATGATTAACTGAAAACCACTAAAAGTATTGGGCACATATAATACAAGATTTGAATAAGTAAGTTCTCCTGAACTTGGAGTTGGGTAAGTCAAGGGTCTAGCACACCCTTTCTCCAACTCAAGAGAGTTTAGTCTCCACTAGGTTAGGTAGGTACCTACACCACATAACACTAGTATGTCTTCGAGAGGAGTAGCCAGTGGCTCTCTGCCAACTAGGTACAATGGCCTCTCATTCCAGGAATTGAAAGCCATGTGTGTGTCTAGGAAGTTGAGGACAGGGAGAAATGCAAACACCCAACGTCTCATTGAGGTGTTACTCTTGATGATCTTAGAAAGACCCCAGGGTCTGATGAGGTAGAAAGAGTGGGTGGTGCAGGGAATGAGGAAAGGCCAGGAAGTGAAACCTTCTTTGACCTGGAATCAAACCCTGACCAGGGGGATCAAGATGATTCCAACCTGGACAACATAGATCTTCTAGGAGGTGGGGGAGAAGGCCCTAGGAAGAGTGCAGAGTTTACCAAGGAGATCTAGATCTCCCTCTGCAGAATCTCACCATTCAGGAACTTCTGTAGGGACCTCCATATCTCATAAGAGAGACAGCTCTTATGACAGACAGTGCCAATTTCTAGAGCTTGAGAAAGCCAAGCTTAGGCTCAGGTAAGAGCAATTGGCACTAGAGAGGGAAATCCTAGAGCTCCAGAAGGCTAAAAAGAGATTGGGACTAGAGTCCCATGGTGGCAGCAACAGTGTCCCTAGGATTAAGGAGTATACTTATGATCATAGGAACCTGAGCAAGATAGTCCCTCCCTACCATGGTGGGGATGACATCCACAAATGGATAACTGCTTTGGAGAGGGCCTGTAAGGTACAAAGGGTCCCTCAAGAGCAGTGGGCAGTTATCTTGTGGCTCTCCTTTGCCGACAAAGGTAGAGATAAGCTCCTCACTGTTAGAGAAGAGGATGCTGATAATTATTCAGTTCTGAAGAGTGCTCTCATTGATGGGTTTGGCTTAACCACTGAGCAATACAGGATTAAGTTCAGAGACACGCAGAAAGCACAGACTCAGGACTGGGTTGACTTTGTAGATTGTGCCACTAAGGCTCTGGAAGGCTGGTCACTTGGCAATAAAGTGAATGATTTCAAGGGATTGTACAATTTAATTATGAGGGAGCAGATCCTTAATAAGTGCCAAAATCAGTTGTTGCATCAATACCTGGTTGACTCTGATCTGACTTCTCCCCAAGAATTGGGAAAGAAGGCAGATAGATGGGTCAGAACCAGGGTGAAGCAGAAATCTCAGAACCAAGGTGGTGACCAAAAGAAGTCTGATTCTAAACCAGCAGATAAGGTTGGGGAGAAGGGTAAATACCAGAAGTCTTCTTCAGGGCTCCAAAAACCTGCATCTGAGGGTGGTTCACAATCTAACAAGGGAAAAGGCAGAAAGAAACCTTGGTGTTACCTGTGTAAGAAAAAGACACATTGGCCTAGGGATGCCAATTGTGCCAGAGCCAAGGATCCTCCTACCAACACCACTGCCCCTAAGGCAACTGTTCCCCCTAGTGCAGCTACAAGTGGTGGTACTGCAAACAAGGGTGTAGTAGGATTGACCCTGGGAACTGAGATGGGTTCTGGCCTAGTCAGAACTACAGCTCAGGCTGTTCTAGTCTGTAATGGAGGCATGGATAGTGCCCCCTTATTTGTCAGTCCCAGTAACCTGGGCAAATACAGGCAACAGCCTTTAATAAATGGACAGGAGGCCATGGCCTACAGAGACACAGGAGCCAGTGTCACAATGGTGACTAAGGATCTTGGGAGACCTGATCAGATCATACTTGGTGAGATGTACCAAGTGACCAATGCAAGCAATGTCAGGACAGACCATTCCTTGGCAGTTGTGAATTTCAGCTGGGGAGGGGTAACTGGCCCTAAGAAGGTTGTGGTTAGCTCAGACCTCCCTGTGGAATGCTTATTGGGCAATGATTTGGAAACTTCAGCCTGGGCTGAGGTGGAACTCAGGTCACATGCAGCAATGTTGGGCATCTCTGCAGATGTGTTTGCTGTGACCAGGTCACAGGCAAAAATGTCTTCCACTGAACAGGCCCTGGATTCTGGAAAAATGGACCAGGTGCCTTCCAAGAGAAGGAGCAGTAGGGGTAAGGCAGTGTCTTCCCCCCAGACTCAGATCGAGGATCAGTCTCCTGAGGAAGATGATCCCAGTCCCTGTGAAGGAACTGTCTCAGAGGAACTTGAACGTGATCAGGTTGAGTTCTTGGGGGCAGGGGGCCCTTCCAGGGCAGATCTGAGCCTGGAGCAGCACAGCTGCCCCTCTCTTGAACCCCTCAGACAGCAAGCTGCTGCTGAGGCTGCTGGGAGTGCGAGTGGGTCCCACAGAATCTATTGGGAGGATGGACTCCTTTACTCAAAAGGTAGAGACCCCAAGCCTGGTGCCACCAGGAGGTTGGTCATACCTTTGAAGATTAGGGGTTTTCTATTATCACTGGCACATGATATCCCTTTAGCAGGACACTTAGGGCAAAGTAAGACCTGGGACAGGATTGTCCCTCACTTTCACTGGCCTCACATGTCAGAGGACACAAAGGAGTTTTGTCGCTCCTGTATCACCTGTCCAGCCAGTGGTAAGGCAGGTGGTACCACAAAGGCCCCCCTGATACCACTACCTGTGGTGGGGGTCCCCTTTGAGAGGGTTGGGATTGACATTGTTGGTCCCATGGATCCTCCAACTGCATCTGGGCACAGATTTATACTAGTGGTGGTGGACCATGCCTCTAGGTATCCAGAGGCAATACCCCTTAGAACCACCACAGCTGGAGTGGGCCCCATACCATACTTGAGCAAAAGGGAGAGGTTACCTACCTGGTGGACCTTGGAACTCCCAGGAGCCCCCACAGGGTGCTCCATGTGAACAGGCTCAAGCCATATGTTTACAGGGCAGACATGGGCTTGCTCAGGGCTACTGATGAGGGACAGGAGGAAGAGAGTGACCCACTCCCTGACCTCCTCTCACAGAACACTGATGATGGTTCAGTTGATGGCGTAGCCTTGGCAGGCAGCCTCACTGAGCAGCAACAGACTGATTGCAGGAAAGTCCTCAATCAGTACAGACACATGTTCTCACTGACTCCCAGTTAGACCACCTGGTGTACCCATGAAGTGAACACAGGGGAGAGCTTACCTGTAAAGAACAAAATTTACAGACAACCTGACCATGTCAGGGACTGCATCAGGACTGAGGTCCAAAAGATGTTGGAATTGGGAGTAATTGAACCCTCAGATAGCCCTTGTGCTAGTCCAGTGGTCCTAGTACCCAAACCTCACACCCAGGGTGGTAAAAGAGAGATGAGGCTTTGTGTAGACTACAGGGGGCTCAATGCAGTCACTAGGACTGATGCTCATCCTATTCCAAGGGCAGATGAACTTATAGATACTTTGGCCGCAGCCAAGTTTCTGAGTACATTTGACCTCGCAGCTGGCTACTGGCAAATCAGACTAGCTGAGGATGCTAAGCCCAAAACAGCATTCTCAACCCGTAGTGGGCACTATCAATTTGTTGTAATGCCCTTTGGTTTGAAGAATACACCTGCCACTTTTCAAAGGTTGGTGAATAAAGTTCTCACAGGCCTGGAAGCCTGTAGTGCAGCTTGTCCTGCCACCACTATAAAAACACCCAATACTGCGGGAGCGAAGAATAATCCCACTCCTCCTCCTAAGCTCCCGCAGCCACCACCTATCTTAAATACCGGTGATGGCAAACAAGAACCACGGAAGAAGGTGGGCGGAAAAACAAAACAAGAGGACCAGATGTTGGACCAGCACTGGTGGCGGGATATCCCTGTTTGCAGTATTCTAACGGGAACCCAGGATACCTACAAAAATCAACACACAACAGATTAACACCACAAAATCAAACGCACGTGATTAAGCATAGCACTTAGATAACAGGTCCACACTCTTACCCCTTGCACAGGTTTCAAGGATGATGTATGAGTCTGTAATCATTGTCCCATTTCAGTGTCTTCAGCAGGATCCATGGGCTATGCTGTAGACAGACCCAAGGAGGTTTCAAGCTTTCAATGTCCAAAGAACAAAAATCCCAAATAACACCTTCCTCGTATCCAATCGAAGAATAAGGGCAGTGGGAAAAAAAGCCAAACACGGCAAAAAAAAACCGCTAATATCTAGAAAAAGAGGATATGGTTCATGCCCATCCTCATACTGGGTGCACCCATAAAGAAAACAATATTTGCTAACGGGGGTACTCAGTGGGCCTCAAGGAATCTCTGGTAATCCGAAGTGTACTGAGTACGGGTAGGAAATAAGGGATAAACGGGAAAACGCAGCCGCGTTTAAGAGCTCCACTACATATGATCCCATATGACGATGGCGGTGAAGAAAACAAAAACTAACCTAGACTGCAAAAGAACGACAGGCAACGCTACCTGCACTCGTCCCCAACCTCGAAAGAACAAGAATGGAGGTCCGCTCATTTGAACTATCCAACAGGAGCCTTGCAGTCCACTAGCTCCCAACGTTCGGTAATCCTTGTCCGAAAAACAGGAAGTCAGGCAATCCAAGCAAACAGGAAGTTCCGGGGCTCCAAGGTTACCGGCACAGACCTTCCGGGTCGCAAGACCGGGAAAGAAACCAAGCACTGATTCAGTGCTGGAAAGGTCGTTAAATACTCCGATACCCCGCCCATCCCCAAGTGCACGCCCAATCAAACACACATGGCAGACAGAACCAGACAACAAACAGAGGTAAGAGGCTAATTCCCAACACAGCTTATCTTGATGATATTGCTGTCTTTAGCTCCACCTGGGAGGATCACCTGGTCCACCTGAGAAATGTTTTGGAGGCCCTGCAAAAAGCAGGCCTCACTATCAAGGCCACTAAATGCTAGATAGGGCAGAGTAAGGTTGTGAACCTAGGCCACCTTGTGAGTCAACCATTACAGAGCAAAATCCAGACCATAATGGAATGGGTTGCTCCAACTACCCAGACTCAGGTCAGAGCTTTCTTGGGCCTGACTGGGTACTACAGGAGGTTTGTCAAAGGATATGGATCCATAGTGACCCCTTTGAATGATTTGACTTCCAAAAGAATGGCTAAGAAAGTTCAGTGGACAGTTAGCTGTCAAAAGGCATTTGATGACCTGAAGCAGGCCATGTGCACTGCTCCCATTCTGCAAAGTCCTGACTATTCCAAACAATTCATTGTTCAAACTCCATGAGGGTCATCGTGATTGTTCTTGGACTTTCCTGGTTGCTCCAGACGTGCCCTGACTCTCCATTGCTTGGAGAGTCCCCTGGACCTTGCTGGTCCACATCGTAACCTGTTTGTCCTTCCTGCGTGGGTTGCTGTTGCCAAGGCTTGTTGGTGCTCCGCCGGACACCGACCCCTCAGCACTCGACATCCTTCGTGGGACAGCTCACCTCCGGCTCCTGGTCATCCTCGACATCTCCTGGTCCTCGTGGCTGCAGAGTCAAGCATCCCTTCTACGCACCTGAAGCACCCAACATCGGTGGGCATTCGTCTACCGAGCCCCTGGTCACTCTGAAGTGACCCAGACTCTGTCCCCTCTGCTTTCAGGTTCCTTCCATCCAGAATCCAGGCTTGGATTCCACCGGACCCTCTTCACCTTCACGGCAGCAGCACTTCTTCCTTTCCTTCCATAGAGAACAACTGGAGTTTCCGACGCCACTTCAGACCTATGCACCCGGCTCCCCTGGGATAGGTAACTCTGATACTACGGTATCCACGGTTGGGGTGGCTCTTTAAACTCTTAAGTTCCGAAGGGATGGCTCGAAGTCCTCCTAGAAGGGTCCTTAAACTTTAACTTTGCAACCGCGACTTTCCCATAGAGTTGTACGGAACGCGCGGTTGTGTTTCCTCACTGCACCCGTCCTCCGTGGGTCTCCTGTGTCATCACCTTGGGTGGTTTCTTGGGGTCCCAGCGATTCTACGTGCACTAGGCACTGTGTCTAGTCAAGTCGTGATTGTTATACCACTATTTTTGTATATGGTTTGGTCTCCCCCTGGAGCCCGCTGTGTATTGTGCTACTTACAACTGTTCTATTGATCTAGTATTGTGTGCTTTGTGTTCTATCCTCGTGTAGAGGATAGTAGAGAGTGTTATGTTAATAAATACATATTTTTATATAACTACTGTGTGGTTCTCCTTCATTTAGTCATTCAGGAGGTGATGTTCTGGTAAAACAAGCTGCTTTACATTCCTTCAAGATTAAGCCTGAAGGCTGCTCTCCATAGCTACCACTAGGATAGCTTCCTAAAGGTTATCTTTGACCTCATACATCATAAGGGTCGTGTGGATTGGTACAGGGTGCCCCCTTTAACTAGTGTTACAGCAAACAAATGATGGACGGAATGCTGACAATGCAAACATTCTCCCCCAGTCAAAAGATCTGGGTTAAATCCATCGTTCTTTTGCCCACTATGCCACCCCAGTTTGGACCCAGCCAAATGCAAATCAGTCTTGACCCTGTGCCCCATGGGAACAGTCCAGACCGACCTGCCAGGCCAGGTCCTCCCTGGACCGGAAACAAGCATCCTGGGACCGGTTTCAGGGTATGTCACCCTTCTTCAGCCAGGCTAGCTTGAATCCAGTGGCACAGTGAGCAAGGGACCCACGTCTGGGCATACCCATCCCACTTAGGGCGAAAAGTGTTACAGCAAACAAATGATGGACGGAATGCTGACAATGCAAACATTCTCCCCCAGTCAAAAGATCTGGGTTAAATCCATCGTTCTTTTGCCCACTACGCCACCCCAGTTTGGACCCAGCCATATGCAAATCGGTCTTGACCCTGTGCCCCATGGGAACAGTCCAGACCGAACTGCCAGGCCAGGTCCTCCCTGGACTGGAAACAAGCATCCTGGGACCGGTTTCAGGGTATGTCACCCTTCTTCAGCCAGGCTATCTTGAATCCAGTGGCACAGTGAGCAAGGGACCCACGTCTGGGCATACCCATCCACTTAGAGCGAAAAGTGTTACAGCAAACAAATGATGGACGGAATGCTGACAATGCAAACATTCTCCCCCAGTCAAAAGATCTGGGTTAAATCCATTGTTCTTTTGCCCACTACGCCACCCCAGTTTGGACCCAGCCATATGCAAATCGGTCTTGACCCTGTGCCACATGGGAACAGTCCAGACCGAACTGCCAGGCCAGGTCCTCCCTGGACCGGAAACAAACATCCTGGGACCGGTTTCAGGGTATGCCAGCCTTCTTCAGCCAGGCTAGCTTGAATCCAGTGGCACAGTGAGCAAGGGACCCACGTCTGGGCATACCCATCCCACTTAGGGCGAAAAGTGTTACAGCAAACAAATGATGGACGGAATGCTGACAATGCAAACATTCTCCCCCAGTCAAAAGATCTGGGTTAAATCCATCGTTCTTTTGCCCACTACGCCACCCCAGTTTTGACCCAGCCATATGCAAATCAGTCTTGACCCTGTGCCCCATGGGAACAGTCCAGACCGAACTGCCAGGCCAGGTTCTCCCTGGACCGGAAACAAGCATCCTGGGACCAGTTTCAGGGTATGTCACCCTTCTTCAGCCAGGCTAGCTTGAATCCAGTGGCACAGTGATCAAGGGACCCACGTCTGGGCATACCCATCCCACTTAGGGCAAAAAGTGTTACAGCAAACAAATGATGGACGGAATGCTGACAATGCAAACATTCTCCCCCAGTCAAAGATCTGGGTTAAATCCATTGTTCTTTTGCCCACTACGCCACCCCAGTTTGGACCCAGCCATATGCAAATCAGTCTTGACACTGTGCCCCATGGGAACAGTCCAGACCGAACAGCTGGGTCCAAACTGCATATGGCTGGGTCCAAACTGGGGTGGCGTAGTGGGCAAAAGAACGATGGATTCAACCCAGATCTTTTGACTGGGGGAGAATGTTTGCATTGTCAGCATTCCGTCCATCATTTGTTTGCTGTAACACTTTAACTAGTGGACAGCATATACCAAACCACCTTCTCACACACACCATTCTGAAAAAAAGCAAATTTTATTAGGCATTACAAGAGTAAGTAAATGTGAAATGTAAACATGAACAACATTGTTGTTCCATGGCTGAGAGGGCGGTGTCTATTTTTGCTGGATGCAAGTGTCACCGGTGCTAGGGCACAAGGGTGTGTGTGTGTGTGAGGCGGGGAAGCAGAACAGTGTTAGTGCATTTAACTATATGTCAAATTAATGCTCCTCTGACAGACCAAGAGCAGTGTTAACCCTGCAAAGTTTTTGTTGGTCCTCGGTTGGATCTAGTCAACAAAATGCAACCTGTAGAGAACATTAGGCTTTAAAATCAATCATTATAGAAGGAAAATTGAATGGTTAGAAGTTAGTCAATTAGTCATTTGTATCAAGAAACAGCATTGAGCTCAGAATAAAAATGCAAGAATAAAAATTAAAGAGAACAGATATAGTTCAGTTCTAGTAAATAAATCATCAATCAGAGGTCAGAACAGTGTGGTGCTAAAATCAAGCAAAAGAATGAGCCCACCACCTCCAAGAAGTGGTTTCTTTAATAATGCATTATACAATGGAAGCCATACATTTAGTCCAAGTGTGTAAGAGTCACACGGTTTGAAACATCACATTAAAGAACAATGCAGTTTCTGAGCTCACATTTTCAACATTATCCCACTGGTTCACATAATGTACTTCCCAACCCTGGTGTCCCTGTAGACACCTACATTGTTAATACAAATATTGTTACCTAATATACAAGGACAAGGTCTTATAATGAAGGATCACACAGTGGTCCAAAAAGGTAAGGCCTTGCGTAAATTTGCTTTCAATGGATCATCGTGCTACAAAACGTAAAAGAAAGAAACATCATTCTGTACCTGGGAAAGTGACATTACATCTTAAAACTTTGTTTACAAAGTTGCTTGTGCATTAATCATCTGTGTGCAGGCTGAGGCAGATTTGAAAGATGGCCACGTGCTGAAAGATGTCTGCAAACAACACAGGACATTTTGAAATCGAGGCTTACATTGAACAATGTTAGAATAAGCACAGTTTTCTCAGCATAATGACTGTTTCAACTACACGTTAATCATATTGTGTTAATATGATTGTGCACTTAATTATAAAACCCATTTCAATCATTACTGACAGGTCACCAGTCCCACCTGCCCCTCCCCCTCAACCAGCTATGCCACTAGTAGCGCCCTCTGGTTTCCTACAGCACTCCAATCTATGTGCCATTTCTTGTCCCATTGGCAGGCCTAGGGCAAACAACACTTAATTTCTCAAATCATTGTTATTCAGCATCCAAATATCATAAACTGCCCAAAGGGCCATATTTAAAGGCAAACAAAAACAAGAATACTGAAGATACAGACCGAGAGGATGCACCAACCACTGTTTGATAGACATGAGGCTTTCACCCTGTGTAGGATTAATTCATGTAAACGGATGTGTTATTTTGTGTTGGTCTAATGTTGTCAACTCACTTTATGTTGCCAGGACATAATCCTGGTTATTTCAGTAGCAAATCACTATTTGAAATAAATAAATAAACTACAATCTATGCACAAAAAAAGCAGCTCAAGCTACTTTGCTTTTTTGCATTTATTTTACATTCGATATACAACTTCAATTCAGCAGGACACATAAAGTGGAGCATAACAATTCTCTCTTTCAGGTGGGAGCCAGTCCTCTTATCGTAGCAAGTGTACAGCGCTTTAGGCAGCACCTATTTTGTTCAGCACTGAAAGAAATTGGGTTATTGGTTGAGGGGTTGAACACCGTTCTCAAGCAGCAACTACAATCCTTGTCGGGGTGAACCACTAAAGTCACTCAATTAACCAGTGCTTAACCCTCTGGGAGCTTGGCACATAAACAGTTAGGCTTAACTCAGAGGCACTGTGTTAAATATTTATGCAGTTGATATAAAACTTGAAAAAGGTCCATTTGACTACAAATATAAAAGTGAGAAGGTGAACAGTACCAGCAGCGGAATGCACCACATAGACGTCATTGTCAATGGAGTGAGTGTGATGAGAGAGTTTTCTGTGAAACACGCATAGCCATTTAAAAAGGCTTCTTTGAGACACAGGCATACATCTACAAATTCACAGGTGACAAAAAGGTTTATTGTTGCAAACGTTATCTATCATGTCATTTCACCCTTTGAATTTTAACACTGTTCACCACCTCCTCGATTATATTTGAACCTTTATGTCTGCTAATAATTTCAGTCTGGTGTTCGGTTGTGCAGGACGCACAAGCCATGATCAGTATTTCTTCTAGCTTGCAGGGCTTTTGTGAAGCTTTTGTAGGACAGAAACAGGGTCATAGCCAGCGAGTCAAATTTGTAGCTATAAATGCGCCCCTTCAAGTATGTAGCAATGTAGACAATTATTTCTCCAGGCTTTTAAATAGTGGAACGAAAGATGCGTCTCTGGTGTAAGGACCAACACAGGGCACATATTTTCGATGCTAACATAAATATGAAACTCTTTCACCCACTTTCAGCATCGCAGACCAAGATTATCTGTATCCGATTGACTGATTGGCAGAGGGGTATGCAGAGACAGTGAATAACCGATGCTTGTACAGGCTGGGCAGGTGGGGTCCTGTGTTGCCAGCCTCTCTGCCACGTACCTCCGCTTCTACTGCTGTAGCTATGCCATTGCTGCCATGTGAACTGGTCTCCCACACTCAACGATAGAACCTGGTAAGCCACCATTCATGTCAATCATTGCAGGTGTCAGTACAATTAATAACAGTAAAGACAGAGATCCTATGGCTACACTGACACATGTATTCACATTATCACCATGGATCTTTGCACATGACTTTGGAATGTAATGTATGAACATGCAGGGTTCACAATACAATAGATGATGTCTAAACATGACGACCAAAGCCATGCATGGTTGGTGAATAAATGTTGATGTGTCCTGTCACACACTGATTGCATCTATATCCTATTGCTTACAATCCTTCTCTGATATATTTTTTTGTGAACTAACCTACCATTGTCTTATGTCACAGGCAATTGTGCCTCATCCTGCCCCTATTGCCGTAGTAACTGTCAGCCAGGTACAACATTCTAGTTGTTCAGTTCGTATGATAGCCTGACATGTTCGCACCCCAATACTGATGGATCTTTTGAAGTCTATGTCTGTTCCATTACAGAGCTGAAGTAACCAAACCTTTACTCATGGGGACTCTATAGACTACTGATTCGCCCATCTCAGGGGGCATCCTGCAAGCAAGAAATTTGTTCTTTTCTCATCAGTCACTCGGGCACATCTGTGGACCTAGGTCACCCACTATAGCCTTATAGTTCGGTGCCGAGGGCTATACCAGTTCTTAAAGTACCTGAACCCAAGTTATAGGCCTGAGCCGCAGATGAGGGAGAAGGCCAGAGCTACTCCAACAATTGGTATAGCCCAGGCAGAAGGGCTATAAGGCTATTTGAATATTCCACCCACTAAGGGTTTAATGTTCAAACTAAAAAGGGAGAAACATAAAAACAAACATTGTAATGTTGGAGCAGAAACCTTATACCAGCCATTATAAGCCCGGAGCTACTCTATTGTCTTTAATGGAGCTCTCAATATTCCAATGTTCTGATACAATATAGACCCATCTCCATCTCAATAAACCCTTTTGCCATCCATACCACTTATATGCACAACGCTGCTGTGATCCATGTGTAAGGAATGTACTAAATCCTCTTTTGACATTTTGAGTGTTGACAGAAGTCATGAGACTTATGGTTGTCCATAGTGACACTGACCTCACTCAGATTTTTTCTCATTTTTATTTTTTCCAGCTGCTGCATGAACATTATGTGTCCAGAACCACCTGCGAGCAGCATTGGTCAGTAGCTAATGTCACTTTTCTCTGCTATCACAGCACATGCGGAAGATATGCCTGATGATGATGCCTTTCCATCCATGAACGGAGGACAGCATATTATCTCAGGACAAAACCTCCTGCAGGCTGCCACCACACTGGCCTCCAACACTGCAGAGGATGAGGAGATTGCTGCTCCATGCAGGATGCCAATTTATATTCCACTTCACTGCTGATCAGCAGTCTCCTTTGTTGGGAAAGTACAAGCAATATGGCCGTAGATTCTAGTACTGTCAATGCAGGACTGCCCTCCACCAACTGGCCACCTTGCAGTTACCCTCTGTTCCATCATCCACCCCAGGTGAAAATCTTTTTTACTCTCCATGATCTTATGAAGAGAAAACCCCAAAAGAGACCAGGCTCACTAACATTAAAAAATCTGCACTCAGCACCCTCCCAGGTGAAAATCTTCAATGTGGAAGCCAACAAGGCCACTGTGTGAGATGGCTTAAATGCACAGGGGTCGGACTGGGCAAGATTTGACCTCTGGGAGGCTTAGTTCTTTGACCAGATGAATGTTGTGTAAACTGGCATCTGTGAACTTGGGTGACCATGGGTACCATCTCCACCCACCTGGGGAACATTGAGAACGTCCAGAAGGAGCACCCCCCCGCCCTTCTCCCCAAGGTTGACTGAGACACAGACCGATGTTGGGGAACCTAGACAGAATGCTCCTGGACCTTACTGATTTGGAATGGAAACATCTCTTGTAGTCGAGAGAGGAGGATGAAAGGTGAGAAGGGGGCATTCCGAGGTTATGCAGATCATATAGACCATGCTGACAGGGGACCACAACAAGCTGCAGGGCCAAGGCATGTCCCTCAGACAACTGGTGGTCAACAACCACCTGTAGGTCCCACCAACATCACTAACCACCTGTTTCCAGTGCACTTCCCTATCCTGATCCCACAATATGCCCACTGTTGCATATCGCACACATAGATTCCCAACCAGTGGGTGAAGACAGCAACTACCACCCAAACAAACAATTCATGGACCATCCACTGCCCCATCATCAAACGTTACACCAGAATATGTATATTTTTCTATCCCATACCTTTAATTAGAACATTGGTATGTTGAGAGGTCCATGGAAGACAATGGAGTAGCTCTGGGCTTATAATGGCTGGTATAAGCCCAGAGCTGCAACATTCCAATGTTTGCCTTCATGTTTCTCCCTTTTTAATTCAGAACATTCTACCCTTGGTGGTTGGAATGTTCTAATAGCCTTATATAATAAATAAATAAATAAAAATAGCCCTTTAGCCTGGGGCTATACCGTTTGTTAAAAGCCCTCTACCTCATTATAGGCCCTCATCTGAGGCTTGGGCCTATAACTCGGGTTCAGGGCCTTTAACTATGATGGAGCAGGGTTTTCCATAAATAAACCTGCTCGGATTAAACCTCCTATTGTGTGAAAATCATTAACAAGTTGTGAAATTAACCGTAACAGTGTTTGCTAATATAGTATGGAGAAAGGAAAATAAGAAAAATGCGGGAAAATGACAATGGGTTTAAGTGGGCCATAATGATTCCTGTATGAAAAGTTAACAAAAGAAGCGCACAATGATATTTTTCACGAGCAAATATGAAAGGAAAACAAGTGTTGTTTTTAACGTTTAACTGAGCAATATTAATTACATAGAATAATGATTTAAAAATGAATTGCGTTTATTATTTGATTAATGAAGATTGAAATGAATTGTGAAATGGAGCTTTTATTTTGAGTGATGAAGCAGGATTTTCGCGAAATAAAACCTGCTTGAATTGAACCCTCAGTAACGTTTACTAACTGTGTGCGGTGAAAAACTAATGTGGAAAAGAGCCTAACATGAGGGAAAATGCTATCGCGTACTAAAGCACTGAAGTAGGCCGCAAAATGCTTCTTGACATAACGGAAAATGAAAGACTACTGCTGCTTTTGTGCATATTATTAACGTTTGCTAGAAAAACAATACTAACGTGAGTTGCGCATGAATAAATGCAATATGGGGTGGATGCGTAATGAAAAACATTATAAGTGATTAATAATGCCTGTGTTTGTTTTTCATAGAAGCATGGTTTTTTGTTCTGCGGGAAAACACGGGGTTAATAAAGTCTAGAATAAAATTCTGCAAAATAACACTGAGCAAGATGATGGCAGTGGAAGACAAGTGTCCTTCCCCAGTCCTGTGTGCCTGCCAAGAGACAACTGATAGAAACAAAATTTTCCTTGAGTGAAAGAACACTTCCTTTACCATGCGGCGCGAACGGATAAATGTTACATAATTCGCTACATGACTAGAATGAAGGAAACTAATGTTATGACAGAGGCTCGAATTTGTATTTCCTGGGTTGGAAGTAGATATGCAGAATAAATGAACAATGAAGAAGATGAGCTAAGGGACATGACGAGAGTGGTGTGACAATACACCCCCTTCCTTAACCAATCATGTGTAGAGAAATCCTCTGTTCTGACACAAGTGTGGGTTGGACATTTGGGTTTTAGGGTATAATTGAGGTTCCTGGTGGGAGGGGTTTAAGAGTCTTGTTTAGGAGTTTCCACGAGAGTCTGTTGATGTTAGTTGGTGTCTTACTTACCTGTGTGAGGAGAGGCCTTCTATGCTGTCTCCTATACTTGAGCTGGCTATTCCTGTCTGCTGATTTCTGACTTAGTCTTTGCCTCTTCAACTCTTCTTGAGGGGCCTTACTGATCTCATGGCCAGAGAGTAGATTTCCTATTCAATTGGGTTAGTATAGACAGAAAACTGAATTTGCGTAATCATTTGCAAATGTATTTTGTCTCTGAACCTTTTGTCTCTTCGCCTTTCCACTCCTTTATCCATTGTCATTTTTGAGATGTTTGCTTGATCATATTTCTTTGATGTTTTTGCTCTGTGATGATCTATGATTTGTAGTGTATTTTGGTATTGATGAGCATTTATTTCACATTATTTTAGATAAACATTATAAATATACAAATGTGTCTGTCTTTATTAGAGGTGTTTCCTTAGTTTATGATTTATTTTAGAAACAAGTTTTGGTTTGCCAAACCCTGTCAACTATATAAAGATCGCATCGCCACAATTGGTATGATCGAAATGAAGATACAAACTGGATTTTGGTCATTTGTTTTGGAAATGCACTAATCACAGCGTGAAGGGGCTTGTGGGTTAGGAAATTAGGCCTAGTTTGTGGAAAATTATTAGTCCCAGATCGCTGGATCAGTTTTGGTAGCAGCCTGATGGTTTATATTGATTATTTTGGCAAATTAATGGATGAATTATTGATTTTGGTTACTAATATGAAAAGTTAGCGTCTTTGTTTTATGTAGTCTGGAAGTACAGGTACGGAGTTGCCTAAGATCCCAGGATGTTTATTTAGCCCTCGTGGCAGAGGAATAGTGTGGAAAAGTATCACACTGCAGAAGTACTTTGTCTGTTGTTGTAATATCGAACAGTGAAATGCTGTTGATGTTATTCTAAGGGACCTATCTTGTTGAAAGAAGTTTGTATGAAAATAAGTGAAAGTTCGCTTCCGAAACGTTGGCCTTACACCTCCGAAGGAGTACCAAGGTCCTCTTCCGAAACTTTGGCTAGTATCCCCAGAGGAGTACCAAGACCTCTTTCACTTTGATTGAGAGTAGAGTGGCGCTGGTCGTTATGCTGCTGGTTGTAAAAGGTTCTCTTGAACGACTGAACTATCTCTCATTTAGTGGCGCAGACAAAGTAGCAGCGTTTTGTGTTGTTTCTAATAAGAATTTATTTAGAAAGACTTTTGTAGTACATTGCTGTATTATTTTGTAAAGGGAGGGTCAGTCGCAGGAGTTATACTGACGTCACAAAAAGCAGCGCTGGCATTGGTCAGATAGCGGGCGTGTATTGTGCTGTGATTGGTTGGTTAGTGTGAGTCGCGCTGGTATTGGACGAGTGTGAGCCAATTGAGTGAGCAGAATTACGGAAGGATTTTTCCTTGATTCCTAAGGCATTTGTGAAAAGAGAGAGTTGAAAATGAAGTTGATAAAGATGATACAAGATTTGTTTAAAAAAGACAATCCAATAGTTACTAGAGAGGGACTTCCTGTACCTCCTGCAAGATCGCCTGCTTCTTTCATGATGATAGAGCGTGGATATCATACGTGTACATGGCTAGAGAATTGGGTGAGTTATACGGAGGATGATGGAGTTTTAGCTTTCCCAGAGCATGGTACTTTCAATGTAAAGATTTAAGAGGATTTGAGAAGATGAATGAATTCGTTAAAACCAAATCCTAGACCTATGCAGTATGAGGCGCTTGAGGAATGGGAACATGAGGCGTACAGAAAGGAAAGAGATAGGAATGGAATGAAATATAGGAATACAATGAGATGGTATTCAGAGGCTAAATGGGATGCGCAGTTGAAAAAGTGGAGGAGAGATGTAATGATAGATGGATTATATCCAGTAATGGTTGCTGAGGGACAAGCTAGTGGAAAGTGCAAGGAGAAAAAGAATAATGTAGAGACTTCAGAACTAGATATAGATCCAAATGAAATTGATGATGAGTTATTAGATGAGATGTTATTGAAGAGACCTCCACCATATCAGGAGAGTCCGGATGAGATTACTCCAAGTGCACCATTAATTGAGATAGAAGCTCCACAAGTTCCACAGGTTACACAAACTTCACAAGTTCCATTAGTATTACCGTCTTCATCAGCTACACGAGTCTCACAGGAGAGAGAGATTGAAATGCTCAATAGAGCAAAGAAGAATTGACTAAGAAAATTAGTCAGATGAGTTTAAATGCTGAAGCATTATCCGTTCCGGTAACAATTGGTCCTATAGTTCCATTGTATAGTGAGGGTCAAAATATTTCGAGAGTGCATGCATTGACAGTTCCAGTGAATAGTGGTAGGGATGTTAGTGGACCAGAGTCAAATGAGATGAGTACGTCACTGATTGATATTCCAGCAAATGGAAATGTGACTGAAACGCCAAAAAGAAACGTACAGATTGATCGTAGAAAATTATTGTCGAATGTGAGAGAAACAACTTTAGTATCAGGGAGTTCAGTGGGCGCTTCGCCAGAAGAATTGGATGATTGGATTAGGGGAATGGCATCTAATAAGTCCAAACAGAGTATAGATATAGGTAGGTTAAGAGTAGATCTGGAAGAAATGATTATTGGTACAATAAGACCGGAGGGATTGAGTAAATATCAGGATGATGAGTGTTATTCTTGTGTAAGAATATTACACTGAAAGCGAGAAATTTGCATGAGAAGTTGGCAGAAGCAGCACAAGAATATGGAGTGGACATTGAGAAATCAAAAGTTTGGATTCCACCGGACACTTTTCATCTTCTCGGCAGCAGCACTCTTCCGCATCACGCCATTGAAAAAGACAAAGGTTTCCGACATCACTTGACCCCTATGCACCCGGCTCCTCTGGGATAGGTAACACGGGTACCTCGGTACTCTCAAGGGTGCTGGCCTTAGAACCTTCTATGTTTGAAAGGGTTTGCTTAAAGTCCTCTCCGATGTGTCCTTAATCTTTAAAATTCCAACCGCGACTTTCCCATAGAGTTGTACGGAGCTCGCGTCTGTGTTCTCACACTGCACCCGTCCTCCGTGGGTCCCCTGTGTCACTACTTTGGGTGGTTCCTTGGTGTCCCAGTGATTCTACGTGCTCTAGGCACTGTGTCTAGTCAAGTGGTGGTTGTTATACCACTTTCTTAGTATATGGTCCGGTCTCCCCCTGGAGCCCGCTGTGTATTGTGCTATTTACTGTCGTTCTAGTGATTTAATATTGTGTGCTTTGTTCTCTAATCTCATAAAGAGGTTAGTAGAGAGTGTTTAGTAATAAATACATATATTTTATATATTCCTTGTGTGGTTCTCCTTTCATTTGGTCATTCAGGAGGTTTTGATCTGGTAAAACAAGCTGCTTTACATTCCTTCGAGACTTAGCCTGAAGGCTGCTCTCCATAGCTACCACTAGGATAGCTTTCAATAAAGGTTGTCTTTAACCTAATCATCAATAAGGGTCGTTTGGACTGGTGCAAGGTGCCCACTTTAATTAGTGGACAGCATATACCAGGCGAACTTCTCACATTGGTGTGCAGCGGTTGGGATTCAAGCTTGCTATTGTTTTACCAGATAAATCTCATTGAGTGATTAACTGAAAACCACTAAAGGTATTAGGTACATATAAATCAAGACTAGAATAAGTAAGTTCTACTGAACTTGGAGTTGGGTAGTCAAGGGTCTAGCACACCCTTTCTCCAACTCAAGAGAGTTTAGTTCCCACTAGGTTAGGTAGGTGCCTACACCACATAACACTAGTATGTCTTCTAGGCCTAAAGCCAGTGGCTCCTTGCCAACTAAATATGACCATCTCTCATTTCAAGAATTGAGAAATATGTGTACATCTAGGAAATTGAAGACAGGGAGACATGCAAGCACTCAACGTCTCATAGAGACTTTGCTTTTTGATTACCTCAGAAAGACCCCAGGGTCTAAGTTGGGTGGGACAGCAGATTTGGACAGACCAGGAAGTGAACACTTCTATGAGCTAGACTCAGATACTGACCAGGAGGATCAAGATGATTCTAACCTGGACAATGGAATTCTTCCTTCAGATGGGGGAGAAGGCCCCAGTGGCCCTCTCTTTACTCCACCAGGGAGAGTTAACAGTTTACCAAGAAGATCAAGATCTCCTTCTCAGGAATCTAATCATTCTGGTACTTCTGTAGGGACCTCAGCTTCTCACAAAAGAGAATCCTCTTATGAGAAGAAGTGCCAACTGCTTGAGTTTGAGAGAGCTAAGCTCAGAATCAAGAGAGAGCAATTGGCCTTAGATAGGGAATCCCTAGAGCTCCAGAGAGCTTCCAAAAGGTTGGGGCTAGAGCCCCATGGTGGCAGCAACAGTGTCCCTAGAGGTAGAGAAAATACTCATGACCATAGGAACCTGAACAAATTGAGTCCCTCCCTATCAGAGTGGGGATGACATCCACAAATAGATAACTGCACTAGAGAGGGCCTGTAAAGTACAGAGGGTCCCTGAAGAGCAGTGGGCAGCTATCTTGTGGCTCTCCTTTGCAGACAAAGGTAGAGACAAGCTCCTCACTGTTAGAAAAGAGGATGCTGATAATTACAAAGTCTTGAAGAGTGCTCTGATTGATGGGTTTGGCGTAACCACTGAACAATACAGGATTAAGTTCAGAGATACCCAAAAGGCACAGACTTAAGACTGGGTTGACTTTGTATATTGTGCTACTAAGGCTCTGAAAGGCTGGTTACTTGGCAGTAAAGTGTGTGATTTTAAAGGATTGTACAATTTAATTATGAGGGAGCAGATCCCTAATAATTGTCAAAATCAGTTGTTGCATCAGTACCTGGTGGACTCTGATCTGACTTCTCCCCAAGAATTGGGTCAGAAGGCAGACAAATGGGTCAGAACCAGGTTGAGGCAGAAGGTTCAGAACCAAGGTGGTGACTCCAAGAAGCAAGATTCGAAAAACTCAGATAAGGGTGGGGAGAAGGGTAAAGACCAGAAGTCTTCTCAAGGGCCCCAAAAATCTGCATCTGGTGGGGAGTCACAATCTAACAAGGGTAAAGGCAAGAAAAAGCCATGGTGTCAAATCTGTAAACAGAAGACCCATTGGACAAGTGATTGTACCAAGTCCAAGGACTCAACTCCAGCCACCACTGCCCCTAAGGCAACTGTTCCCCCTAGTTCAGCTCCAAGTGGTGGTACACAGAATAAGGGTGTAGTAGGGTTAACCCTGGGATCTGAGATGGACTCTGGCCTAGTCAGAGTTCCCACTCAGGCTGTGTTGGTCTGTGATGGAGGCAAGGATATTGCCTCCTTGTTTGTCGGTCCCAGTAATCTGGGCAAATACAGACAGCAGCCATTGATAAATGGAAAAGAGGCCTTGGCATTCAGGGACACAGGTGCAAGTGTCACCATGGTGACAAAATATCTTGTGGCCCCTGAGCAAATCATACTTGGTGAGATGTACCAAGTGACCAATGCAAGCAATGTCAGGACAGACCATTCCTTGGCAGTTGTTAATTTCACCTGGGGAGGGGTAACTGGCCCTAAGAAGGTTGTGGTAAGTGCAGACCTCCTGTTGAATGCTTGTTGGGCAATGATTTAGAAACTTCAGCTTGGGCTGAAGTGGAACTCAGGACTCATGCAGAAATGTTGGGTATCCCTGCAGATGTGTTTGCTATGACTAGGTCACAGGCAAAAATGTCTTCCACTGAACAGGCCCTGGATCCTGGAAAAATGGACCAGGTGCCTTCCAAGAGAAGGAGCAGTAGGGGTAAGGCAGTGTCTTCCCCCCTGCCTCAGAGTACAGATCAGTCTCTTGAGGGAGATGATCTTAGTCCTGAAGAAGGAACTGTCTCAGAGGAACTGGAACATGATCAGGTTGAGCTCTTGGGGACAGGGGGCCCTTCCAGGGCAGATCTGAGCCAGGAGCACCTCTCTTGAACCCCTCAGACAGCAAGCTGTTGCTGAGGCTGCTGGGAGTGCCAGTGGGTCCCATAGGATCTACTGGGATGATGGACTCCTATACTCAGAGAGTAGAGACCCCAAGCCTGGTGCTTCCAGGAGGTTGGTTGTACCTCTGAAGTTTAGGGGCTTCCTATTGACACTGGCACATGACATCCCATTGGCAGGACACTTGGGCCAAAACAAGACTTGGGACAGGATTGTTCCTCACTTTCACTGGCCCCACATGTCTGAAGACACCAAGGAGTTTTGTCGCTCCTGTGTAACCTGCCAAGCTAGTGGGAAGGCAGGTGGCACCACAAAGGCCCCCCTGATACCACTACCTGTGGTGGGGGTTACCTTTGAGAGGGTTGGGATTGACATTGTTGGTCCCATGGATCCTCAAACTGCATCTGGGCACAGGTGTATACTGGTGGTGGTGGACCATGCCACTAGGTACCCAGAGGCAATTCCACTTAGGACCACCACAGCTCCTGTGGTGGCTAGAGCCCTCCTGGGAGTCTTTTCCAGGGTGGGTTTTCCTAAGGAGGTAGTATCAGACAGAGATGCAAACTTCATGTCTAGTTACTTGACTGCTATGTGGAAGGGGTGTGGAGTAAATTACAAATTTACTACCCCTTATCACCCACAATTCAATGGGTTAGTTGAAAGGTTCAACAAAACCCTCAAGGGCATGCTTAAAGGTCTCCCTGAAAAGCTCATGCGTAGATGGGACATACTTTTGCCCTGCCTTCTCTTTGCCTACAGAGAGGTTCCTCAGAAGGGGGTTGGTTACAGCCCTTTTGAACTTCTGTTTGGACATCCAGTTAGAGGTCCTTTATGTCTAGTGAAGGAGGGATGGGAGTTACCTCTCAAACCCCCTAAACAGGATATTGTGGTCTATGTACTTGGTCTCCGCTCCAGGATGGCTGAGTACACGAAGAAGGCATCCAAAAACCTTGAGGCTAGTCAGGAATTGCAAAAGGCCTGGCATGACCAAAAGGCTGTGTTGACTGTTTATCAGCCAGGACAGAAAGTATGGGTGTTGGAGCCTGTGGCCCCAGAAGCCCTCCAAGACAAGTAGCGGGCCCTCATACAATCATTGAGCAAAAGGGAGAGGTTACCTACCTGGTGGACCTTGGAACTCCCAGGAGCCCCCATAGGGTGCTCCATGTGAACAGGCTCAAACCATATGTTGACAGGGCAGACATGGGCTTGCTCATGGCTACTGATGAGGGACAGGAGGAAGAGAGTGATCCACTCCCTGACCTGCTCTCACAGAACCATGATGATGGTTCAGTTGATGGTGTAGCCTTGGCAGGCAGCCTCACTGTCAAGCAGCAAACTGATTGCAGAAAAGTTCTTAATCAGTTTAGACATATGTTCTAACTTACTCCAAGTCAGACTACCTGGTGCACTCATGAAGTGGACACAGGTGACAGTCTGCCTGTTAAAAATAAGATTTACAGGCAACCTGACCATGTCAGGGACTGCATCAGGACTGAAGTCCAGAAGATGTTGGATTTGGGAGTCATTGAACCCTCAGATAGCCCTTGGGCTAGTCCAATAGTCTTGGTACCAAAACCTCACACCCAGGATGGTAAGAGTGAGATGAGGTTCTGTGTTGACTACAGGGGTCTCAATGCAGTCACTAGGACTGATGCCCATCCAATACCCAGGGCAGATGAGCTTTTAGATACTTTGGCCTCAGCCAAGTTTCTGAGCACATTTGACCTGACAGCTGGCTACTGGCAAATCAGATTAGCTGAGGATGCAAAAGCCAAGACAGCATTTTCAACCCCTAGTGGGCACTACCAATTTGTGGTGATGCCCTTTGGCTTGAAGAATGCACCTGCCACTTTTCAAAGGTTGGTGAATAAAGTCCTTACAGGCCTGGAAGCCTATAGTGCAGCTTATCTAGATGATATTGCTGTCTTTAGCTCCACCAGGGAGGATCACCTGGTCCACCTAAGAAATGTTTTGGAGGCCCTGCAGAAAGCAGGCCTCACTATCAAGGCCACCAAGTGCCAGATAGGGCAGAGTCAGGTTGTATACCTGGGCCATCTTGTGGGTGGAGGTCAGGTTCAACCATTGCAGAGCAAAATCCAGACCATCATGGACTGGGTTGCTCCAACCACCCAGACTCAGGTCAGAGCTTTCTTGGGCCTGACTGGGTACTATAGGAGGTTTGTCAAAGGATATGGATCCATAGTGACCCCTTTGAATGACTTAACTTCCAAAAGAATGCCAAAGAAAGTTCAGTGGACAGTTAGCTGTCAAAAGGCATTTGATGACCTGAAGCAGGCCATGTGCACTGCTCCCATTCTGCAAAGTCCTGACTATTCCAAACAATTCATTGTTCAAACTGATGCATCTGAGTTGGGGGTAGAGGCTGTGTTATCACAACTGAATGATGAGGGTCAGGATCAGCCAGTAGCTTTTAATAGCAAAAAGCTGACCCCCAGAGAGGGACCTATGCTGTGGTTTGGGCTCTGAAGAAGCTGAGGCCATACTTGTTTGGCACTCACTTAATTGTTCAGACAGACCATAAGCCCCTCTTATGGGTAAAACAGATGAAGGGTGAAAACCCCAAACTGTTGAGGTGGTCCATTTCTCTACAGGGGATGGACTATACAGTGGAACATAGACCTGGGAGTAACCATGCCAATGCAGATGGACTCTCCAGATATTTCCACTTAGAACATGAAGACTCAACTGGTCAAGGTTAGTTTAATGTCCTTACGTTTGGGGGGGGTTGTGTAGGAGAGTAGGATCTGCTTCTTATGGTTACCCCCACTTTTTTTGCTGATGTAACACTGTTTTCGACTTAGACTGGCTGGGATCCTGCTAACCAGGGCCCAGCCTAGCTGCTTTCTCCTCTAAAGTGATTGCATATACTTTAGGTACACTCCAGATTGAATTCTGGGGTACCCTTATAAGTCCCTAATATATGGTATACTATGTACCCAGGGCCTAGGTACCCCAGAGGCCTCCCAGGGCCTGCAGCATGTATTGTGCCACCCCTGAGAGATCATTCAAAATTACACCACAGGTCTGCTACAGCAGCCTGTGTAAGGTGGTGCATGCACCCCTTACTTAGATATAGGTTCACTATATCTATTCTATATCACTGCACATATAAACCTATCAGTCACCCCTATGGCAGGCCTTATCAATCCTGCAGGCAGGGTGCTGGGTTTTATGTGAGAGGGTGCCCATGCATGAGCAGAGCCCCTCTGCAGCCTTCGGAACCTATGTTCCGGGGTTGTTTGTGATGCAGCCAACCATATATATTTAAGTGCATTATAACCTCGCGGTAAATGCTAACTTTAAAACGGCTGCTTAGAAACATGTCGTGTTTGGTGTCAAACACCTTGGAATCATCCCGCCACACCAGTAACTGGTGTGGGAGGTATGATTCCTCTCTTGTAGTACCACTACTATGGGGCACCGGTCTACCCGGTACCAGCTTTCTCGACCTGAGCATCACAAGATGGATGCTGCCAGCCACAGACATGAGTCTGCCCTCCTGCTGCTGAGCCAAGCTCGAGCAGGGGAAGGCTTGACAATAGGTTTCCTGTCACAGGGAGGTGTGACCACCTCCCAGACATGTTTTAGTGTATTGGGGCTGGGTGGGTGCACTCTCAGAGTGCTTTGATGTCTGCACTGGGGGCACATTTGGTGTCCCTGTGCATAGTCCAGCTCAAACCGGTTGCAGGAGCCATTTGCTCCTGCTCTGGCGTGAAACTGGACAAAGGACATGGGTGTAGCCACCCCTCTGTCCTGACCCTCCCATAGGTGGGATCCCCAGAGTTTGTCCCACCCCTTCCTTGGGTATAAAGTAGGAACCCTGACTACAGGACTTTAGATTTTACCTTGACTAAACTCTGCTACAGAAACCAAGTACTTTGACGATCTGCACGACGCTGGACGACTGAAGAAATCTCCTTTGGAGTAAAGGAGTTACTCCCCTGCAAGGCAGGCACCTAAACGCATCTGACCGGTTTGCATCTCCCGAGCTCCTGAGGACTCCGAAGATTTCTGCAACACAGGAGGTGGTTTCCCAAGGTCTCCGAGGTTGATCTGCGCTCTCAGCAATTCTGAGGCCCGTATCCCTCGTGGGGACCGTGCAACCCGTACCCCTGTGCACCGTGTTCTTTTGCAGCAGCATATGCTTTTCGGAGATCCCTGAGGCTGTGCTTTGGGCTACTTGTAGTCCTGACCCCGAGCAGTAATTCCACTGAAGATTTCCGGCCTACACTCCACGAGTGTTCCGTGGGCTGGTATTTTGTGATTCAGCTTGAGGTCCCTTCGCGATCCCTGGTCCGTTGGCCTGTGGGTCCCTGTGAAGGTAACTTTGACTTTCCATGGGCTTTCCTGGTTGCTCCAGACGTGCCCTGACTCTCCATAGCTTGGAGAGTCCCCAGGACCTTGCTGGTCCTCACCGAAGCTTATTTCCTCTGCCCACGTGGGTTGCATTTGCCAAGGCTTGTTGGTGTTCAATCCAGACACTGACCCCTCAGCACTCGACATCATTCATGGGACAGCTCACCTCCGGACTTTGGTCATTGTCAACGTCTCCTGGTCCCTGTGGCTGCAGAGTCAAGCATCACCTCTTCACACCTGAAGCACCCAACATCGGTGGGCATTCGTCTATCGTGCCCCGTGTCACCCTGAAGTGACCCAGACTCTGTCCTCTCTGCTTTCAGGTTCTTCTCACCTCGGATCCAGGCTTGGATTCCACCGGACACGTTTCATCTTCTCGGCAGCAGCACTTTTCCGCATCACGCCATTGAAAACGACGAAGGTTTCCGACATCACTTGACCCCTATGCACCCGGCCCCTCTGGGATAGGTAACACGGGTACCTCGGTACTCTCAATGGTGCTGGCCTTAGAACCTTCTATGCTTGAAAGGGTTTGCTTAAAGTCCTCTCCGAAGTGTCCTTAATCTTTAAAATTCCAACCGCGACTTTCCCATAGAGTTGTACGGAGCTCGTGTCTGTGTTCTCACACTGCACCCGTCCTCCGTGGGTCCCCTGTGTCACTACTGTGGGTGGTTCCTTGGGGTCCCAGCGATTCTACGTGCTCTAGGCACTGTGTCTAGTCAAGTCGTGGTTGTTATACCACTTTCTTAGTATATGGTCCGGTCTCCCCCTGGAGCCCGCTGTGCATTGTGCTATTTACTGTTGTTCTAGTGATTTAATATTGTGTGCTTTGTTCTCTAATCTCATAAAGAGGTTAGTAGAGCGTGTTTAGTAATAAATACATATATTTTATATATTCCTTGTGTGGTTCTCCTTTCATTTGGTCATTCAGGATCATTCTGATCTGGTAAAACAAGCTGCTTTACATTCCTTCAAGACTTAGCCTGAAGGCTGCTCTCCATAGCTACCACTAGGATAGCTTTCAATAAAGGTTGTCTTTAACCTAATCATCAATAAGGGTCGTTTGGACTGGTGCAAGGTGCCCACTTTAATTAGTGGACAGCATATACTAGGCCAACTTCTCACATCTGATGTGTGGGATTTTTCCGGGAAAGACATCGGATTGATGAAAGGTGTTGATCCAATTCAAATTTTGGTCAAACAAGGTGCAGAATTTCCGAAAACACCACAGTATAAAATTAGTCCTGAGACTATTGAGGGAGTTACTCCTGTAATTGAGCAAATGATTCAACAAGGTATTCTGAGAGAAATACTAGTGGGTCCTTGTAATTCACCTATTATGGGAATTAAAAAACCGTGTGGCAAATACAGAATTGTGCAAGATTTGTGGAAAATTAATAAGATTGTGCTAACTTGTTGTCCAATAGTGCCAAACCCAGCAGTGATTCTTTACCAAATTCCCTGTGATTCGGAATGGTTCACAGTGATTGATTTGTGTCAAGCCTTTTTCTCGATACCTTTGCATCAAGATAGCCAGTATCTTTTTGCATTTCGGTTTGGAGACCGTGTCTTGGCATGGTGCCGAGTTCCTCAAGGGTATACAGAGAGCCCTTCGATTTTCAATCAGATTCTGAAAAAGTGTCTGGAGTAATTGGTTATGCCAGAAGACTCAGTATTGGTGCAATACATTGATGACCTACTGGTGGCATCAAAGACACGAGAAGCATGTGTGACAGATACAATTGCTCTACTGAACCATTTGGCAGTAGGTGGGCATAAAGTGTCACCAGCAAAATTGCAGTTTTGTCAAAAAGAGGTTCAATATTTGGGACACAAAATTGAGAAAGGAGTCAGGAAAGTATCACAAGATCGAATTGCTGTGATCTTGCAAATGGGTCCTCCCAGATCACAGAAAGAAATTCGAATGTTTCTGGGCATGATTGGATACTGCAGACAGTGGATCAGTGGTTTCTCACTGATAGCCAAGCCATTACAGAGATTGACTCACAAAGATGTAGTCGATCCGATTGAACTGGATGAAGAAAACATGAAGGCTTTTGTTGAGTTACGAGATAGTCTTTGCAGAGCACCTGCATTGGGAATGGCAGATTATTCTAAAGAATTTGCATTGTTCTGTTGGGAGAAAAATGGATGTGCAGTTTCAGTTTTGACCCAGACACATGGAATGGCGCGTCGTACAGTGGCATATTTTTCTGCTACTTTGGATTCAGTGGCTGCAGCGTTGCCAGGTTGTTTGAAAGCAGTGGCTGCAACTTTTGTGAGTCTGGAGCAGAGTGAATCAATTGTGATGGGACATCCATTGAGAGTGTATGTGCCACATTCTGTTGAGATTTTGCTAACAAGGACGAGGACGCAGCACATGACATGTAGTCGTTTGACTAGATATGAAAGAGTGATTTTGGGTGCTGAAAATGTGACAGTAACAAGATGCACGACACTGAACCTAGCGACTTTGTTGCCGAGTTCGAGTTGTGAAGAAGTAAAGGATGAAGCAGATCATGATTGTCTGGATGTGACAGAATTGTGTACGAAACTAAGGCCTGACATAAAAGATACGCCATTGCCAGAGTCAGATTGTGTAATGTTTGTAGATGGTTCGTGTCTGAGAGATGAAAAGGGTGCATTGCGTGCTTCATATGCAGTATGTACATTGGCCATGGTTCTTGAAGCATCTTGTCTAAGAGGGATAAATTCTGCACAAATTTCTGAATTGGTCGCTTTGACCAGGGCATGTATAATTGGCAAAAATTTGAGGATAACCATATTTACGGATAGTCAATATGGTTTCGGGTTGGTGCATGACTTTGGTCAATTGTGGACGCAACGTGGATTTCTGACTTCTTCAGGACCCCCGATTAGAAACAGCAAGGAAGTGAAAGATTTGCTGAATGCATTACAATTGCCTAAAGGAATTGCAGTAGTCAAATGCCAAGCACATAAATCAGGAAATGATTATGTGACTAGTGGCAACAGATACGCAGACCAAGTGGCTCGTTTCAGTGCACACAATTCAGTTTCAATCAATAAAGGAACAGAAAAAAGAATACGAATTATCACTTGATGTTCTCTTCTCTAGAAACATGGGATGAAGTTAGACAATTGCAGGAAGAAGCCAGTGAGGAAGAAAAAGAGCTTTGGATAAAGTCAGGATGTACAAAGAGACCTGAAGACGAAATATGGTGTATGTAGATGAAAGACCAGTAATGCCAGATTGTTTACTTTCACAATTTGCAAGGATGTACCATGGAGTGACTCATGTGGGAAGAGATGCTATGATTAGGCTCTTCAAACAGTCATGGTACAATCCAAAGTTCAGTGTTATTGCAGAGAGTCTTTGCCAGAGGTGCGTAGTGTGCCAGCAGCAGAATCCAGGGAGAAAGACTGTTGTCAGTTGGGGACGGATTGGAAAAGCAGCAGGTCCTTTTACTAGATTGCAAGCAGATTTTATTGAACTGCCTCCTTGTAATGGACTGAAATATGTTTTGGTTGTTGTCTATTTGTTTTCTCGTTGGGTAGAAGCATATCCAACAAGAAGAAATGATAGTCTAACAGTTGCTAAATTGCTTTTGAGAGAGATCATTCCTAGATTCGGATTTCCAGTCTCTTTAGAAACGGATAGAGGTACTCATTTTAATAATGAAATAATTTGGATGATTTGCGCAGCATTACAAATTGAGCAAAAGCTGCATTGTGCCTATCGACCAGAAGCCTCAGGTGTGGTCGAGCAAATTAACGGCACTATTAAATCGAGATTATCGAAGGTGTGTGCATCCACAACACTGAAATGGCCAGACGCTTTACCATTGGTATTAATGAGTCTGAGAAGCATTCCTGATAAAAAGACTGGATTATCCCCTCATGAAGTTATAATGGGAAGAGCAATGAGACAGCCGATTGTACCAGCAAATCAACTGATGAATATAACTGATGATTTGGTGCTTGATTATTGCAAAGGATTGGCTGATGTAGCGCGTTCTGTGTCTCATCAGGTTGCAAAAAGTGCAACCACAACACAGCAAGAACAAGCACATGATTTAAGTCCAGGGGAGTGGATCCTGGTGAAGAAACATGTGAGGAAGTCGTGTCTGGAGCCTAGGTGGCATGGCCCATACCAGATTATACTGGTAACAACGACAGGAGTGAAGTGTGGAGGCTTGCCAAATTGGATACACGCAAGTCACACAAGAAGAGTCCCAAGTCCACTTGAAAGACAAGAAGAAGAAGAAGGGCAGAGACTGGCAGAGAGTCAAGAAGAGCCAGAAACTGTAGAACGTGAAACCATAGAGTCTGAGGCTACAGATTCTGTGAGTGTTGAACACGTGGAAGATTGAGAACAAAGTCGAATAAAGTGGGCACCAGCTACTGGGTCTCTTGAGACTGCTGTTGAAAGTGATGATGGAGGAGTGTTAAATGAGAATCAAGAGCAAGTGCAACAGAGAAAAGAACTGAAAAAAAGAACTTGCGAACTTGACCCTGAAGCAAAGGGAACTGTGCAAGTTAAGAGAGCAAGAAAAGGTGATGTGTGGCCAAAAGGAGTGAAAAGACTGAAATACACTCTGAAAAAGAAAATACCAGACACAATAGTTGAAGTACCAAACAAAACAGAACAAAGTGAGTCAGAAGAAGAATTAGTTTGGAAAACTAAGAGACTAAGAGTTCCAAACAGGAAATACACAGCACCAGAATGGACATATGTGGTGTTGGACGAATTTGAGCATACAGATCAAAGCAAAGAAGACACTATTACAAAGCAAAGTGAAGCAAACGGTTTTGAACGACCCTAAAAGTACTATGTAAACTAAAGGGTGTAGAAAACTAAAGAATTTCATTCAAAGAAAAGAGAATTGAAAAGAAGATTTTGAATCAAAGGCTGTGAAGAAAATATATAAAAAATAAAAAGAGGGGATGAAGAAAGAAGGAGAAGAAGGCTTGAAGTGTTTGGATACACTACTTAGATAGTTTTTTTATAGTTTTTATAGTTTTTCTTTTTCTTTTTGAATTGATATGCATTTTTTCCATAAAATGGCAAAAATAACAGAGAATGGATATTAAAATTGTAGGTTCAAACGTAGATGTATTAATGCTTGCTTATTTAGTATTTTATTACTAATGTTGGTGTGGTTAACATTAATTGTTATTGTGACTGTCTTAATGGTAAGTAACCATAAAAATAATACGAATGGTGTGACGAGTGAGAAAGTAGATTTTAAAAGTCTTAAAGAAATCTCACATACTAATATAGAAAAGATGGAAGGTGATAGTATCTACCTCAAGATAAATCAATTAATGACTTTTCGTTAAATGTATTTACTAAATAGTTGTATGAGTACGTTGACACTATGGATGCGAGAGATTGTTATGTGTGCATGCAATTAGCATCGTCTGTCTCAGAAGGGGTGACATATTATCACCTACCTTTAACATATGGTGTGTCTTGTAGTGTACTGTTTTATGAGAGAGGTAGTTTACCGTATTATTATTCTAACATGGATTTAGTGTTTTCAGAAATTCCTATTAGAAAGAACATGAATAGAGTGAGTAGTGCTGAAAATGCAGAATATATGAGGGAATTTTTCCACCCAACAAAAACAATTGATATAGTATATGCTCATAGACACAATTTTAACCTGTAGACTACGGTTTGAAGAAATAGAATTCATTAACATGGCAGAAGATAGAAGGCAGGATTTTAAGAGAAAGGCTGCTGAGCAAAAGTCTCAAGTACCTCCATGGGCTTTCAGAGAAGGAGATTACAAAAAGGGTGAGACATACGCTGCCATGACCCTGGACTGGCATCATAGAGGGAAGCTTTGCTTGCTTAGACTAAAAACTGATTATAACAATTATTTCATTGGTTCAAGTGAATGTGATCATACTTTCCTAATTACGGGAATATGGGGAATAAAAGGAAGAACTGATCCTGTCTTTCCAGGAATCTATTATGTGTGTGGTAAGAATGCCTACTATAGGTTGCCTGCACATTGGTATGGATGTTGCTATATTGGCATTGTATTTCCAAAGGTGTACCATTTGGATAAAAATGACAGAATCAATGAAGTAAAGAATGGACTAACACGTAATAAGAGAGAAGCGAGTTTTTCAGAAATAGTGGGAGATATTTTTGGAGCATTGATACCTTCAGTTGGAGTCATATTAAACTCACACAAAATTAGAAAATTGTCCACAGTGGTTGATAGTTTATCAACGGCTACTGCTGGTGGTGTTTTGATGATTGATACTGAAATGGTTGTGATTAGATCAATGGTTTTACAAAATCGACTTGCCCTTGATGTATTATTGGCCAAAGAGGGTGGAGTCTGTAATATGTTAAAGATTCAACAACGTTGCACTTATATACCTGACAAGAGTAAGAGTTTAGAGGGGTATATAAAGGACATTCCGAATCTTCGAGAAGATTTGGCTGAACTAAAGGTTGACGGTACTTGGGAGAAACTTAGTAAAAGTTTCCCCTCCATGGGCAATTGGTTTGCTGCTTTTGGGAATAGTGTATTAGGGAAAATACTAACGCCTATCATTGCAGTGGCTACAGCAGTACTAAGGATTTTTCTGATCAATAAATATTGTAAATGCCGAAAAGAGACTTCTGATGTAAAACGAAGAGCAAGAAAGAGAAAGAGAGAAGAGATAGAATTAGAGGACAAGAAAGGAAATTATTATGAAATAATGAAGAATTTAGATGGAATAATGATGAAGCGAGAGAGAACAACTGCTTTCTAAGTGACAATCTGTATTGGTGGGTATTTTGGTGATGGCTCAAAACGCCATCAAAGGGGGAATTGATGGAGCAGGGTTTTCGCGAAATAAAACCTGCTCGAATTGAAACCTCAGTAACGTTTACTAACTGTGTGCGGTGAAAAACGAATGTGGAAAAGAGCCTAACATGAGGGAAAATGCTATTGCGCAAGCGCGTACTAAAGCACTGTAGTAGGCCTCAAAATGCTTCTTGACGTGACTAAAAATAAAAGACTAATGCTGCTTTTGTGCACATTATTAACATTTGCTAGAAAAACAATACTAACGTGGGTTGCGCATGGATAAATGCATATGGGGTGGATGCGTAATGAAAAACATTATAAGTGATTAATAATGCCTGTGTTTGTTTTTCATAGAAGCATGGTTTTCTGTTCTGCGGGAAAACACGGGGTTAATAAAGTCTAGAATAAAATTCTGCAAAATAACACTGAGCAAGATGATGGCAGTGGAAGACAAGTGTCCTTCCCCAGTCCTGTGTGCCTGCCAAGAGACAACTAATAGAAACAAAATTTTCCTTGAGTGAAAGAACACTTCCTTTCCAATGCGGCATGAACGGATAAATGTTACATAATTCGCTACATGACTAGAATGAAGGAAACTAATGTTATGACAGAGGCTCGAATTTGTATTTCCTGGGTTGGAAGTAGATATGCAGAATAAATGAACAATGAAGAAGATGAGCTAAGGGACATGACGAGAGTGGTGTGACAATACACCCCCTTCCTTAACCAATCATGTGTAGAGAAATCCTCTGTTCTGACACAAGTGTGGGTTGGACATTTGGGTTTTAGGGTATAATTGAGGTTCCTGGTGGGAGGGGTTTAAGGGGCTCATTACGATGGCGGGCGGAAGCACCACCGCCGTGCTGGCGGATGCAAAAAGCACCAGTTACCGCCGGCACGCAGCAGTCCACACGCCCGTCCAATTACGATGCGAAAAGTAGGCCAAACACCGCCGGCAAGCCAGCAACACCGTCCGCCATCAAAGTGCGCCCGTACACGTAGCGGCGCAGCCCAACTGACACACACCGTCCGACGAAACACGTCCCGCCCGGCGTATAAATTACGATGCCGCAAACAAACGGCTCCCACGGCTAAGAGACACCGCACGTGAAAGAGAGGCGGTAACACGGACGCAGAGCACGGACAACGAAGAAGCGGCACCCCGAGCATGAATCCAGCACTGCAGGCCCTTCCCATGCTTCTGCTGATGCACCACCAAGGACGCAACGTACCGCGGAGTCGCAGGTAGGCACACACACAACAAGTGCACGCAAACAGCGCACACAGTGCAAGGGCGGAAAAAGCGGACAACCCCCCACCAGCGTGTGTACACTACACATCCACCATTGCATCCACATATGACACACAGGCCAAATCGTAACATCGCGGAACACATGTGTACACACCACCTGGGACTAGGAACCAACCACCCCGTCACAGCCCCAAAGCGCCGATGACGCCGCCACACATGCGCACAACGCAGAGGCCAACCGCAGCGCCATGCATGCGTCGCACACAGACACAGGGACACAACCAAGCAGCACACACATCAGCCCCACCCCGAACGCACATGACACGTGACAGGCCTGCCACAGACATGTCCCCAACGCCCAATTCACGGACAACACCCAACGCCACACAACCGACGCACACATGTCAGTGAAGTCACGCAACAGCAGGACACACCCCAGTGTAACAAACATGGCGTAGCACACAGCGGCGGCAACACCAACTAGGAGAAGCAGGGCCCCTTCGGGAAGAGGAACGCCAGTACCACACTGAAAAACCCATACCACCCTGCACATATGAACAAGACATATAAAACGGAACACCAAAGAGCACGGGGACCGACAACAGGTGGCCCAAGAATAACATTCACACACAAGGCCCAACGCAGAGCGGAAAGGCAGCCTGCCGCCCACACAAGGGAGAGCAGACAGCACTGAATGACCTTCCATTCCAACACCGAAACCACAGCCCTACGACAGAAGCCGGTGAATACAGCCATTGTCCAAGAATAGACCAACACAGGCATGCCGAGGAGACCGACCACAGGGCAGATAGCGCATATCACAGAAGCACACAACGGACGGGGAAGAAAGAAGAAAACACTCCCCATGTCGGCCACATGCAAGTTAATTGGAAGGAGTCACACATCACTGACCTTGAACTGTCTGAGAAGCATGTGGGAAGAGGGCCCGTGTCCTCCAAACAAGCAAACAGAACACAAGTCCTGTCTCCCTACGACTACACAGAGCTCACAGCAACCTCGGAGCGTGCACATTGCAGACTGCACACACAGCCGGAGCACGCCACCACAACGCACCGCTGCGAAATGGCAACCGCAACACACCTACCCAACTACGCCGAACAGCTCAAGCTGTACAAAACCAACCTGTTCCATACATTGGGATGCGATCTCCTGTCCCTGCTGAACGTAAGTTACCGACTGACTTACCGCATCACATTGTTCAGCTGCGTCATGCCCGTCTTCTACTGTCGGAGGTGTCCCTACCAGCATCCCGTCGAGATATGCCTCTCCAACCCGGCATGTCTGAAGGCGGACCTGCTACCACTACTCCTCCCTCTGGACGCACACGACAGGGCCTGCTCTGCCTATGGGGGCATGGCGTATGTGGCCAACATCGCACCCGCACTGAAATGGGACCACTGTGCCTCCACACGACGGATCATCGAGAACAGCTACATCGAATGTCACCCAGCATGCCCCATCATGGTCCTCCAAGGGACAACTTACGAACAACACCTTGACAGCCACCATCCGCTACATTGGCTGGCAAACATGTACACCACCAATGACATGGAAGCCCTGCTGGACGGCATCGCATACCTGACAACCTGTAAATACGTCGGACCACAATGCAGGTTCCCCGAGTGACCTATGATGTCCAACCCCGCACCCATGCTTAGCTTCCGCACGGACTGGCCAGTCACCACCACAACAGCCATACCAAACGACCGGCAACTGTAACCACACCATCAACGACATCGCCATGACATCGGATATGACCGGGACATGCACACTGTTCCCCATCACATCCAGGAACACCGCATGCATCGTGGGAGGCAGTGGCATGGGCTCTGTGTATCGCACCCACATGGACGGAACTGCACGAACAACCAGGACACGACATGGATCCAGCGCCCATGGACACACACACCGCTCAGTGGACATGAATAGGTCGCCTGGAGTCTGTGGGTGCTGCACCCCTCCCACCCCCGCCCGGGAATCCCATACCAGGACCTTTGCATGGACGTCAAGTGCATACAACAACAACACGACCCCAGTGACTGTGACATGTCCAGTAACCACCACAGTGCAACAACAAGTGGCACGCCGCTGCATGCACGCAAGCACATGCCCTGATGCCATCTCACATGCACGCGTGCATGAGGAACAACCGCAGCAAACCTGTCACATGGAACTGAGATGGACTGTGCCCATGATGCCAAGCGGTCTGGTAGGCTACATGTATACCGTCTGTGTCAAAGTCCGCAGCTCCGCAGCTATACGTAAATGTACATTAGCACAGCCTTGGCCAAGCAGATGTCACTCTGAAGCCCACATCCCACATGCAACAGCCAATCACATGTAACCCCACACCCTATCCCATTTGCAATCATGCTCAGTATATCCTCAACATGTATTCCGCTGCCAGTAGTGTCCACTATACTGCATCACAGAGGACAGAAGACTCAATATAATGTTTGAAACCAAAACTGTCTCCGCTGACTCATTTCACAAGTACGAATGAGAGAGGATGAGAGTATGTGAAGTACACGGCAGTCGTGACATGACCATGTAGTCCACTGGTATTGGATGTCAACGCAAATGAGTAGCACAACTGTGGAAGACACACATGTGTCGTGTGAAGTCGTATGGACGCAGTGCTCAGGTGGGTGGGTGTGACGGGTAGATGCGCACATGCCAAGTTGGAGCACGCCGTGTTGGGAGGGGTCATGAACAGTACACCACCGCTTCCCTGGGCATTGTGAGAGGACACCTGTCGGGGGGAGTGAACACGTGTGTGCACAGCAGCCGGGCACACGTACAAAGCGGTACCAGGCGCACCTCAGCCCACCCTCTGTGGACAAGCTGGATCCTGTTGTGCGCCCGCCATGCCCCTTGACAAGGCACACACAGCCCCAGTCGACCAGGTGTAACCCCAACATAGTCAATCCGCACAGGCGATACAGGGCACGGGATGGCAGTGGAGCATGGTGTGTGAGAGGTCTCCTCGCGCTCCTCCTGGTCATATCACGCAGGCAATAGAACCTCAACGTCTAGCATGGCAAAAGTCAAATGGAAGTGTAGGGGGACGCACCACAGCACGAGCAGCACTGACGTCACGGGAGGTGGCTCGCACCATCCCATCCATTGCCCATCATACCAACCACGCCACATGCCATTGCGACTAAGTGCAAGCGCGTGCGCCACCACCCCTGAGCCCTCCCCAGAGAGGCCAAAGAGTGAATGTGTGGGCCATCAGCCACAGACGGACGCGGCCTGGCCGCAAGGGCAGCCACAGCCACTGGGTGTCGCAGGTGGCGGATCCGGAAGGCGAAGACTGTGATGCATAGTCCATGCAGGCCGGGTCTCCATTTGAGGCACCACGCAGGTGGACGGCGTCCCGCCACACATCATACCCTGAGACAGCCCACTCGTGCAACTGGACCCACACATACACTCCTTGCCCTCTCTGGTGCGAGCTTGGGGCTGCCTGTGCAAGCGCTAGCCTCGCAGGTGAGCATGCATATTGGGGGCGAGGGGAGGACATGAGGGCTGGGGCGAAGATGACTGTATCACTGTCAGTTAGTACAAGGGATGACCCAGATGTGGAAAGGAAGAGACGTGTCCCGTGTGTACTGCAACTAGTCGCCAATCCAACTACCCCCATGTCCGGAATGTAAGCCCGCACCTAGGCCCGCCCATCCGCCACATCGAACATACCACCAGCACGACAACCTTCCCATTCGAAACACTGACTGGGGGTGGCGACCAGTGAACAATCATGTGTAGCCTACCCACGCGTACATGTGGGCCCTCCATGATCCATGTCACCTGCGGCAAAGACATGACATGCGCAATGAGGGAAGTGAGGAGAGCTGTCCGCCCCACGCACAGAAGGTGCATCAGCTCCACAGACCCAGCAGCGAGTCCAGCAGGGGTCACATGTGCAGGGGCAGCTGTGCCTGGTGTGAAGGCACATGCATATAGACAGCACATCGACCAATGTGTAGTCTGCCCACATCCACAGTCCATCATCATGCGGACATAGGAATTGAACACAGGGCAACACATCTTAGTTGGTGCACCCACCGTGACCAACAATGCGCAATCATCGACGTACCCGCCCTGTGCATGGCCCCCCACCCAACGGAGGCACATCCAGTGCCACCATCCCACACACACAAGCCTTCCACAGAACATGCTGTGTCCAATGGTCAGTACAGAGTCAGCGCCCATCTGGTGGATCCTGAACAGGAGACACATGCACACACATGCCAGCTCCCACTATGTACGTCTGCCACCTGGCACGTGCAATGTAACCTCTCACCTGTGACGTGTGACTGCAAGCACACAGCCGTCTTGGCATGGGGCTGTCAATGTGGACACCTGTCAATGTTTCGGGAGGTGTGATCCGTACAGTGCTGTACATAGGGTGCAGTGCTGACACCTACTACTGTCTCATATCCCCTCGTGCCACAGGTCCCACTTGTTTTGGCCGCTCAGCCTGTGCCCACATCGTCGTCGTCGTGTGCCATACTCATCCAGCCTCGGAAGCAGTTCCATGCTCAGCAGACACTCATGTTGCCGTGGCGTTGCCGCTTGACGAATATGCAGTCAGTCCCCATCAGCACGCCCCGCAAGTCATTGGGGCCTAGATCCCCATGTGCATGCACATGGCAGTGGTATGTCTCACTAGCCATTGCCATTGTTGGGAGACCTGTGTAAGTGTATTGTGGCCGTGCCATCCCAGCTTGACAGCTGGGCTGTGGCTCATGTGCTTGCTCAGTCATGTCAGTGATGTGTATGCGAAATTGCTATGTGTTGTGTTGCTTTGACATGTGTCCTCTGCAATTTCCCTAGGCGGAGACCGAACATTGACCGCCCATACCAATTGCTGGTGGACATGGACGATACAGAGGTTATTAGGAAGTTTCGGCTGGACAGGCCAACCCTGCATCGACTGTGTGCCATGTTAGAACCCCATCTCCGTCCCCGCAGGGTGTATCCGACTGCTGTCACCCCCACGGCTAAGGTGATGGCCGCCATGCATTTCTTCGCCACTGGGTCATTCCAGCACACAGTGGGCAGTGGAGGAGGGATGTCCCAGCCCATGTTCAGCAAGGTGCTGAGGGATGTACTGGCAGCCATGATGCTGTACCGAAACAGGTACATCCGCTTCCCCAGGGCTCGTGAATTGGCGGCAGTGAAGGGTGCATTCTATGCCCTTGGCAGAATCCCACACGTCGTTGGAGCCATTGACTGCACACATGTTGGCCTTGTTCCACCACAGGCCACTGAGCACCTGTACCGCAACAGGAAGCACACGCACTCCTGAATGTGCAAGTGGTGTGCCTTGCGGACATGGTGATCACCCACGTGTGTGCAAAGTTCCCAGGCTCGGCCCATGACGCACACATAATGCGCAACAGCATCTTGCCACGACTGATGGCCAATCTGCAACAGGATCGTGGCTGTATTGTCGGTGAGTATGTGGAGTGGTGTAGCGTGCTGGTTGTGCGATGCTGTCCCCTGTCCAGTTGGAATAGCAACGGTTCTCTGTGTCCCTCACACCCAGGTGACTCTGCGTACCCGAATGGGGCATGGCTGCTCAGTCCATTGAGGAATTCTCGCACCCCAGCAGACGATCGATACAATGAGGCACATGGGAGGACCAGACGTGTGGTCGAGCGTACCTTTGGCCTCCTCAAGTCCAGGTTCAGGTGCCTGGACCGCACCGAGGGTGCACTGGCGTACTCCCCACAGAAGGTGTGCCAGATAGTGGTGGCGTGCTGCATGCTGCACAATCTGGCCATTCGGAAGCAGATCCCCCTCATTGTGGATGACGGAGATCAACCAGGGCCCCAGCCCGCAGACCAGGACAGCTCGAGTGAGGAGGACAGCGGAGAGGAGGAAGCTGGGAATGTGCGGCAGCAGCTCATCGCCCGCTACTTCACTTGACGGTGAGTGTCCATGTACGACGGCTGATGTGGCTGTATCTGTGCAGGTGTGTGTGTGCTGTGTCAGGGTGGCCGTTTGTTCACTACGTGCTGTGTGTCAACGCTCCATGGCCAGGGTAGTATGCCACTGTTGGTGACTGTGGCATTGTGCCCTATTGCTCTGTGCGATGTGTGTACATTGCTTGTAGTTGTTGACATGTACTGTGTGATGGGTGTGTGACACACTCATTGAATGTGCTCCTGTTCTGTCTCCCACCCCTAGGTCCCTACAGGCCCTCCGGATTCCATTGCCATGCCACGCATCAGGTGCCTTTCCGCCCAAGGTGGCCGTTGTATTCCGTACAAATAAAACACAGGGCACAAACAGCAGTTAGTGAAAAAGGTGCATTTATTACAAACTGTGACATGTGATTGTGTGTAAGGTGATGACAAAAGTGGTGCGTGCAGTGACAATGAGCTGTCGGTCATGGCTGCGTGATGCTCAGGGTGTACCCACTGGTTCTATGTCCATAGTCCAACACACACATGCCATCCAGATGGCTGTGTGGAGTGGGATCGTAGTCCAAGTCAATGCAGTGGCTGGTCAAGGAAGGCTGGCTGGCTGCCTCACTTGCGTTTGGAGCGTGCGAAGTCCTCCCGGGAGATCGGTTTCCACTTCGGACGGCCCCTTCCACGTTTGCGAGGGGGTGCCTGCTTGCGACATGCTGGTGGTTGAGGTGTGCTCACTGGCTGTGGACGCAGGGGAACTGGACACTGCTGCTCGACCCTGCGCCCCGGCAGGTGGTGGCGGAGGGGAGCTGCTATCCCTGGCCGTGTCCTCACCGCCACCACCAGCTGGCCCATGAGGTCCACGAGTTGACCTATACGGGCGTCCATGGACCTCAGCACCCCCAGCACCTCCCGCGTGTCTGAAGCAGACCTGACCCATTGTTCTTGGGCCTCCTCATAGGCCCCAAGGACTCTGGCCATTTGAGGCAGGGCATGGCTCCCAGGGGAGGCTGGCGTTTCCCTGACCCTGCTCCTCCTACCAGTCCTGCTGCCACCGGCCTGCCCACTAGCCACATTGCTCACCACGGTCCTCGCTGTGGCTCCCAGGGTGGATCCAGTCGGCCGGGCCACCACCTGCGCTGGGGCTGGTGCCAGCGAAGACGTGGTGGTGGTGGCGGCGGTGGTGGTCGGTGCGGCGATGGTGGCGGTTGCGGCAGTGGTAGTGGCCGCAATGACCGTCGGTGTGGCCGCAATGACCGTGGGTGTGGCCGCAACGACAGTGGCAGCAGGGGGCTGGGACTGTTCAGCAGCCCTGGATGATGGGTTGGTGGGTAGGAGGGGTCCTGGGGAGCGGCTGGGCCCTGCCACACCAGATGGGCCTGCTTGGTGGTCCGTGTCCGAAGAGGAGGTGAGATCCTCCACATCTGTGTGTCCTCGTTGGGGGCTTGTGGGCTGGCTGTGCTGGCTGCTGTCTCCATCCCCAGCATCCGGAAGTTCGTCACCTGTGGAGAGAATGAGATTTGTTATTGTGTTGCACCTGGCGAAGTATGTATTTGTCGTCTGACATTGACAGTTCGTGCAATCTCGTACATGGGTTTCCCGGAGGCGTGTGTGTGGCTGTGGCATTTGTAGTTGTGTGTGCTTGGCAATGGGACTGTGTGCTGTGCACATGTGGCATGGGACGGATTGGCCATGCCGATGGGTGTGTTGCTGTGCCCCTACTCATTGTGACTCTGGTGTATGCGGGCTCCTGGCCCATCCTGGGTCTGGTTTGTACTTTGCTTTTGGTGTTCAGATGAGACGCTTAGGAACGCATATGGCAACATGGGGGCCATGCCCCAGATTCGCATTTGGGAGGGAATATGCTTTTGGGGTTCACATGGAACGCTTAGGAACGCATATGGCAACATGGGGGCCATGCCCCAGATTCGCATTTGGGAGGGAATATGCTTTTGGGGTACATGCTGTGAGCCATGGGTGCCGAACGTGACATGTGTTGTGGCAGCATGACAGTGCATGGTTTGAGGTGTGTGCATGCTTGACATGGCCTGCATATTTGCTGTCTGTTGTGATTACTGGACATGGCATTGGACGCATCGTTATGAGTGAGTGATGGTTGTGTGTGAAAGCCAACGTATTGCAGTTGTCCCATCTCCTTGGTGTGCGTGCTGCCCTGTGCCATGTGCATCACTGCAGTGCTCGTGGGGGGGTGTGGCCCATGTTGTGTGTTGTTGCTCACAGTGTGTCGTGCGCTTCATTGACTTCTGGCACATGGTTGGTCATGGGCATGTATCTTAGCGTGACTGCTGTATGTGTGGCAGCTGTGCGGATGACATGCCTTTCATGAGACTGGGGCTGACGGATGGGATGGATGGTATGTTGTATGTGCATGGTGTGTCTGTGTGTTTGATGGGTTCAGTGGTGTTCGTGTACATTTCTGTTGTTCCGCTCTGTTGCGTCTAGTGTTGTTTGTCTTACATAGGCGTAGTTGTGGGGTGTGTGGTTGACAGGCAGTAGGGGCTACATGGACAGGACTTCAATGGTGTTTCGGTTGTGTGTGATGAGTTGCACAGTGGCTGCCGTGTGGTACTATTTTCAGTGTGGCTTGTGTATGCAGACGTGGCTCCTTGGGTGTTGCTATGTCTGTGATGGGTCATGTGGGGTGTGAGTCTGTTGTTCATGTCCGTGTGCACATTGTTCACTTGTTCGTGACGGTGGGCGGTGCTGCGTGTTCGTCTGCTACGTGACATGTCCCATGTGTTGGTCGTGTACCGGTCCTCATGCCTCCAGTAATCCAGCCCTGTCCAGTTTCCCACCTGCAGGTTGTTCGTGCGTGCACTGTACTGGATGCCACATGGCTCTAAGCGGGGGGTGCTCCATGTTGCAGGTCTGTGGGGGTGGGGAGGTGTTGTGGGTCGTGGGGGTGGCTGGACACCCACTGACACCGATTGCTGTGGAACGTGATGTCTGCCTTTCGGCTGTCGTTGTGCACTGCGGTGGCTGACACGTGGCTGTGGGGTGTGGGGGATGCTCCTCCTTGCTGTGCTGTGGGACTAGGGGCCTGGTGTGTGTTGTACTTGGGCTGTCCACCGTCCCACCCACTGCACTTTGTGTTCCTGCCACTTACCTGTTAATTGTCGGTTTGTGCAGCTGTGGCGGACACATGGGTGTGGTGGGTGCTCGTTGTGGCGCTTCTGGCATATTTGGGGACCTGTTGGTGGTTACGTGGCTGGCTGAATGTACACATGTCCCCACGCATCTTACAGTTGTTCTGTTTGGGCTGTGTGTGGTGGTGTATGTTGCATGTGTGTGTCGTGTATTGTGTGCTGGACATGGGGGTGTTTGTCCCTGGGAGCTGTGGCATGGTGGTAGTGCATGTGAGTACATAGCGGTGTGCTGGTATACATTAGTTTGTACTTACCAGCCTCCACTCCCCTGCTAATCCGGCGAGGATCTCGGGATGTATGATGACTCGCACCTTCTCCTCCCACGCTTTGAAGGTCTTGAAGAGCGCGGGATTCCCTCCGCCAGTGACGGCAGCCAGCTCTCTGTTTTTGCCCTCCTTCTTCTTGACCAGGCTCTTGACGTCATTCCACCGTTTGTTAATTTCGACTCTGTTCCTGGGCAGGGTCCCGACTGCATTGACCTGGTCTACGATCCGGTTCCACATTCTGTTTCTGGTGGCTAGTGGTGTGTGTTGGACCATGTTCCCATAGATTTGTGGGTGCACCTTGATGATCTCGTCGACCATGACCGTCAGCTCAATGGGCGTGAACTTGGGCATTCTTTGTGGTGCCATGGTGTTTGTGGTGCTGGTGCGGTGTGTGTTGTGTAATGTGCAGGGGGTTTGTGGTGCCGGTGTTTGGTGGTGGTGGTGGTGGTGGTTGTGATGTGTGCGTTTCTGTGGTGTGCTGTTGTCCTTGCTGTGTCACTGTGTCCTCTCCTCTCCTCTCTGGTTTGCAATGTTGCAAGGGGTTGTGGTCTGTGGGAGTGCTGCTTTTGTACTTACCTATGTGGGTGTGTCCTCATGGTCTGTTGTTTTCAGGTGTGTTGTGTCTGGGGTTCTGGCCTTTGTAGTTTTTGTTTGTCCGGGGGGTGTTTTCGGGATGTGTACTGTGCTTGTGTATTTGTGCGTGCCTTGCTGTGTGGACTTGTTGGCCATGTTGTGTGCTATTGGTTTTGTGAGCGGATGGTTTCTGTGCAGGGACGTGGGCGCCATGGCTTCTGCCGTGTCGATTCTCATCGGCGTAGTTTGCGCTGGCGGGCGGTATATTTGTAGTTTTCCCGCGCTCATGGCGGTGCGATCGTAATTTCACGTGCGGTGTGTCGGCCGTGAGGGCGGGCGGTTTTGTGTTGTCGTGCGTGTTTCCGTCCGTGGCGGGCGGTTTGACTCCGACTCGGACGATGGCGGGCGGTATTTTGTGTGATTTTTCCGCCGATGGCGGTTTTCGGTTTGTGTAATCGTAATGGCGTGGTCGGTGTTCAGACGGTGTGTGCGGGTGGATTTTTGCCGCTTCCATGCCTGGCGGATTTATTTACGGCGGGTATCGTAATGGGCCCCTAAGAGTCTTGTTTAGGAGTTTCCACGAGAGTCTGTTGATGTTAGTTGGTGTCTTACTTACCTGTGTGAGGAGAGGCCTTCTATGCTGTCTCCTATACTTGAGCTGGCTGTTCCTGTCTGCTGATTCCTGACTTAGTCTTTGCCTCTTCAACTCTTCTTGAGGGGCCTTACTGATCTCATGGCCAGAGAGTAGATTTCCTATTCAATTGGGTTAGTATAGAAAACTGAATTTGCATAATCATTTGCAAATGTATTTTGTCTCTGAACCTTTTGTCTCTTCACCTTTCCACTCCTTTATGCATTGTCATTTTGAGATGTTTGCTTGATCATATTTCTTTGATGTTTTTGCTCTGTGATGATCTATGATTTGTAGTGTATTTTGGTATTGATGAGCATTTATTTCACATTATTTTAGATAAACATTATAAATATACAAATGTGTCTGTCTTTATTAGAGGTGTTTCCTTAGTTTATGATTTATTTTACAAACAAGTATTGGTTTTCCAAACCCTGTCAACTATATAAAGATCGCATCGCCACAATTGGTATGATAGAAATGAAGATACAAATTGGATTTTGGTAATTTGTTTTGGAAATTCACTAATCAAAGCGTGAAGGGGCTTGTGGGTAATGAAATTGGGCCTAGTTTATGGAAAATTATTAGTCCCAGATCGCTGGATCATGAGCAAATAAATGAATTTGTCTATTTCTCCTAGAGAAAACTGCACGCTTTGCAAAAAAGTCTTCAAGCTGACTCTAGGGTTAATTTTGCTTTAAACGTAAAAATGCAGAAAAATGTGTTTCATTCTTCATAGATGACTATTGTGTTCTTTCTTGTCAAATGGCTGCTACGTATTTCAAGTATCAGCCGAACGTCCTAATGTCTGAAGCAAAGTATTAGTTTCGTGGATAACCATGCTAGAAATGTTTCAACCTTTGTTCGGATGTGCGTCTGTCGGGGAAGAAGAAGAATTTGATTTCCTCTGCTGAAGGACGATGATGACAGCATGAAACTAAACAATGAACTTTTGAAAGAGAAGAGTGACGGAAGTGGTCTGACTTGACACCCTATGTCTCTGGCCAATGAGAGAGAGACGTTTCCTGATTTTGAAACAAGAGTAGGCTGGACTCTTTAATTCTAGAGTATAACTATTAGTGGTAGAATCCATGTTGAGGGGGTCTTGAAAGGAGATTGCGGTGAGGGAGACCGAGAGGTGTTCATGTGAGCTGTTTTTATGAGATCCTTTAGCTGATGCTGTCTGTTAGCTGACACCTATTCTTTGCTCCTCATACCTTGTGAGGATTGCCCCAGCTTTTCCTTCCGGCCGGAGGGTTAGCCTTTCAACTATTAGCACGTTGTGCTATAGTTTTCTTAGATTCTGCATTTGTATTGATCTTATAATGCACTTTTGTCTCTTACTCTATCCACTCAACTCATGCTCCTTAAATGAGATGTTATTGTGAATTACTGTATTTGTGTTCTCTTGTGTGATGATTCAGATTCGATACTGTAACTTTGTTTGACCATTTCATATACTTTACAAAAGAAAATAGATAAAAGCAATGAAAATAGAAAAACTGAGTCTGTCATTATTGATTGATGTAAATAATGAGATCTATATATAGTTGTATATAGTGTGGCTTGAAAAATATTCCCTTTGTTCTAGGTCCTCATGAGGGGGATATTCATCTAGATCTTTTGCCTAATCCCTGTCAACTCTCCGATCTGTCGGAGGACCTGATGTTGATATGAGCCAAAATTCAGTGTTATGTAATAGAGATTTATAGATTGATTCAGCGTGTGGTGTAAAATTACACACTCTGCCTTAGCCAAAACCCCTTTTTCCGCTGTGCCAGCGCTATCAACTGTCGATAAGACCATTATTTTCCACAAAGGTGCAAAAACTATGTGTAATAGTTACTAGAAGTACAACTCCTCATAATCATTGCAATAACGAGACATCATAAACCATTATTTCATCCTCTAAGAATATTAAAAAGCAGCTTGAAACATATAACAGTACAATGAAAGGTAAAGCGCAAATGCAGGGGGTGGCATTCTCATTATCACAGTGGGATTATTTCATATCTCTTTCTGATTGCTATTGATTTCCTCATAAAATTAAGAACAGCAAAACATACCTCTATCGTGGAGAGATTTTGTAAAAATGTCAGACCATTCATGTGAGTTCTAAGGTTGGATTTCCGTATGACCGGCCTTAAAAACTCAATTCTGGGAATCAGCATATAATGAACAGAACAAGGTAAAGTGACAAGTGCTTTGTTTACTGGTTTGATCACACCGATAGGGGGGTAAGTCGTGTGACCAAACGCATTGAGCAGGAAAAGCCACCTTAAAATGTAACATGGAGGACCTCAAGAGAGATAGATAGCAGCGGCGAACTGGGTTTGTTACTCAGAGTAGATATGTTTCTATATTAGCAGTTGTGGAGATCGTAACATATCTATTAATTGCTACCATGGGTTGGGCCTTCTGAAACGTTAAGTTAGAGTGAGGGTTCAGAAAACATTTTTTAACCTCCTCTTTGGTTTTTGGTTTGGTTTGTGAACAGATCTTTCATACCGATAGATTCAAAAGTTTCCTTCAGGTAGGTGAACCAGGAAATTCGGGCCACCCTATTCAAAGAAAGACAATCGGAAATGCGAGATCGGACCAAGTCTGCCTCTGGGTTTGTCCATGTCTTAATCCACAATAGTAAAGGTACCAGGCCCACTGTGTCTTCTAAATAAATAAGACCTAACTCCTCATGGCTTATCAATGTGGAAGTCCCTAGGGGCACCATTAATAATCTCTGCAAAAAACTATTTTCCACCCGTTGGAGAGGGACTCAGTGCTTAATGTGTAGAAAAATAAGTGCCAGGGGCATTGTCAGGAGGCCACCACAGCTTGCACCAAACATTGCCACTGCCAGCGCTGCCCATGACAGTACCAACACAACTACAAAGCATCACACTCCTACAAGCGTGACATTTCAACTGTACGAGGCCCCCAAAGCTATAACAATGGCTTGGGTGACTCGTATTAGTTGTTTTTAATGCATATTGAATTAATAAACAACTGCTGTTCTGCTCATCTTGTATTGCATAAACAGCGCCACCATGCAGCAGCTATCATAAGTGTCTGTGTTGACAATAAAGTGCTGGTGCCCAGCACCAGAAAGCACTGGCGATTTTGCATACCCCTATAAATCCGCTCCATATGCCCTTGCAGAAATACATTTGGCTTTATAGAGATGGATTAATTGTTTAATGGGTTTCTGTCCCAGCCTGTGAGAAAATCTAAAAAATGCCTCAATATTCCTTTAAAAAATTGTACTCTGGCAAATTAAAAGTGTTTTCCAATAAAAGGAGGACTATAAAGAATACCTAAATAGTTAAAATCATGTACTTTCTCTAAAATAGTGTTCCCCATCACAAAAGTTTTTGATTTAGGTCTACGTGGGCTGCAGGCCATGATAAAAGACTTGGAGTGATTTATTCTAAGTTCTACGTTTCCCATATATATCGTAAAGGCGTCCAATAGAGTGTGCAACCCATTTGCTGTGCTGCCCATTAATACAAAAGAAACAATTGATGGACGGAATGCAGGACAATGCAAACATTCACCCCCAGTCACAAGGATCTGGGTTAAATCCATCTTTCTTTTGCTCACCACACCACCCCAGTTTGGACCCAGCCATATGCAAATCAGTCTTCACCCTGTTCCTTGTGGGAACAGTCCAGCCCGAACTGCCAAGCCAGGTCCTCCCTGGACCGGAAACAAGCATCCTGGGACTGGTTTCAGAGCATCACCCTTCATCAGCCAGGCTAGCTTGAATCCAGTGGTGTAGTGAGCACGGGACCCACGTCTGGGCATACCCTTCCCACTTAGGGCGCCAAATGCAAAAGAAACAATTGATGGACCGAATGCTGGACAATGCAAACATTCACGACCCTTGACCTCTGGGTAGGTCGCCCCCCCATCCGCACAGCGCCACCTGTGCGTCCAGCTCCCTGCTGCTGCTGATCTGAGGCCCTCCTCCACCCGCAGGCTACCACCTGCGCCTCATCCCTGGTGGCCAGTGGTAGGCCGTAGGTAGGTTCTTGTCGTTGTGAGCATCACTGTTACTGTCTTTCCCCTCTATATTTGTGCCCCCACTGTTTTTTCCACTGTTTTGCCCTTCCGTTCGGTGCCCCCACTGCTGTGACTGTTTTCGTTCTGTGGCCCCACTGTTTTTCCACTGTTTTTGCCCTTCCGTTCTGTGCCCCCACTGCTGTGACTGTTTTTCGTTCTGTGCCCCCACTGCTTTTCCACTGTTTTTGCCCTTCCGTTCTGTGCCCCCACTGCTGTGACTGTTTTTCGTTCTGTGCCCCCACTGTTTTTCCACTGTTTTTGCCCTTCCGTTCTGTGCCCCCACTGCTGTGACTGTTTTTCGTTCTGTGCCCCCACTGCTTTTCCACTGTTTTTGCCCTTCTGTTCTGTGCCCCCACTGCTGTGACTGTTTTTCGTTCTGTGCCCCCACTGCTTTTCCACTGTTTTTGCCCTTCCGTTCTGTGCCCCCACTGCTGTGACTGTTTTTCGTTCTGTGCCCCCACTGTTTTTCCACTGTTTTTGCCCTTCCGTTCTGTGCCCCCACTGCTGTGACTGTTTTTCGTTCTGTGCCCCCACTGCTTTTCCACTGTTTTTGCTCTTCCGTTCTGTGCCCCCACTGCTGTGACTGTTTCTCGTTCTGTGCCCCCACTGTTTTTCCACTGTTTTTGCCCTTCCGTTCTGTGCCCCCACTGCTGTGACTGTTTTTCGTTCTGTGCCCCCACTGCTTTTCCACTGTCTTTGCCCTTCCGTTCTGTGCCCCCACTGCTGTGACTGTTTTTCGTTCTGTGCCCCCACTGCTTTTCCACAGTTTTTGCCCTTCCGTTCTGTGCCCCCACTGCTGTGACTGTTTTTCGTTCTGTGCCCCCACTGCTTTTCCACAGTTTTTGCCCTTCCGTTCTGTGCCCCCACTGCTGTGACTGTTTTTCGTTCTGTGCCCCCACTGCTTTTCCACAGTTTTTGCCCTTCCGTTCTGTGCCCCCACTGCTGTGACTGTTTTTCGTTCTGTGCCCCCACTGTTTTTCCACTGTTTTTGCCCTTCCGTTCTGTGCCCCCACGGCTGGGACTGTTTTTCGTTCTGTGCCCCCACTGTTTTTCCACTGTTTTTGCCCTTCCGTTCTGTGCCCCCACTGCTGTGACTGTTTTTCGTTCTGTGCCCCCACTGCTTTTCCACTGTTTTTGCCCTTCCGTTCTGTGCCCCCACTGCTGTGACTGTTTTTCGTTCTGTGCCCCCACTGTTTTTCCACTTTTTGCCCTTCTGTTCTGTGCCCCCACTGCTGTGACTGTTTTTCGTTCTGTGCCCCCACTGTTTTTCCACTGTTTTTGCCCTTCCGTTCTGTGCCCCCACTGCTGTGACTGTTTTTCGTTCTGTGCCCCCCTGTGCCCCTTTTGATTTCTGTACCCCTTCGCCCTCCCGTTTCCCGCCGCTGTGTCCCCTGCGGCCCCGCCCCCCTCGCTGCTGACCACTGGCTGCCTCTGCCTCCCGCCTCCCAGCTGCTCCTCCATCCCACCTCCCCATATATCGCGGCCGCGCGCAGTGGGCGCGCCTAAGGGAAGCCGGTCTGCGCCCGTCAGCGCCTGGACCGCGCCCAGCGCCAGAACCCCTGGCCCCCGCATCCGCCACGAAGATCACCTCCGATACGACGCCAGCACCCTCATCGCTCTCAACCCAGGACGGACCTCCACCTGCTTCAAGGCCGCACCGAAACGCACCCATGGTCCCTTCACCTGCCGGAACTGCAGCTTCACCTGCCTCGGAGAGCCCGAGACTCCCGCCAAGAAGGACCTCAACCATCTCCGGTGCATCCTACTAAACACCCGCTCCGCACGCAAACACGCCGTCGAGCTCTGGGACCTACTCGACACCTCATCACCGGACGTCGCCTTCCTGACAGAGACCTGGATGAACGAATCCTCCGCACCCGACATCGCCATAGCCATCCCCGACGGCTACAAGATCACCCGCAGAGACCGCACCAACGGAATCGGAGGAGGAATCGCCATCGTCCACAAAGACACCATCAGGGTCTCGAACAGCACCGACGACACTCTCAGCACCGCCGAACACATGCACTTCCAGATCCACATGGATCCCAACACCAACGTAAGAAGCACCCTCATCTACAGACCCCCCGGACCCCGACCCCAGTTCAGCGACTCCATCGCCGACTTCATCAGCACGCACGCCCTGACCTCCACCGACTACATCCTCCTCGGAGACCTGAACTTTCACCTGGAGAACAACAACGACAGCAACTCCTCCACCCTGATCGACAACCTCGCCAACCTCGGACAGAAACAGCTCGTCACGACGCCGACCCACATCGCCGGACACACGCTCGACGCCATCTTCTCCTCAAGCTCCCACGTCTCCTTCAGCCACACCTCCGAACTCACCTGGACCGACCACCACTGCATCCACTTCACCTTCCGGAAACCCGCTGCACACCACCGCACCCTACAGATCCCCCGCAGATGCTGGAGCAAAGTCACCGAAGACCAACTCCAGACAAACCTCGCACTCAGCCCACCCAACGACCCCCTCCAACCCCGCCGCCGCCGCCCGCAATCTCAGACGATGGATGGACGACTGCGCCAACACCTTAGCCCCGCTGAAAAAACCAACCTACAAAGACACCAGCAAGAGAGCCAGCTGGTTCACCCCGGAACTCCTAGCATCCAAGCGCACCTGCCGGAAACTGGAGAACAAATGGCACAGCGAGAAGACGCCGGACAGCCGCGCAGCCCACAAAGACGCCACCCGCAACCACCATCACCTCATCAGGTCCGCCAAGAGGACCTCCTTCAAAGACCGCCTCGACAACAACGCACACAACAGCAAGGAGCTCTTCAGCATCGTGAAGGAACTCTCCAACCCCAGCTCCAACGCCAATGACATCCCGCCGTCGCAAGCCCTGTGTGATTCCCTCGCCACCTTCTTCCACCGCAAGATCACCGACATCCACGACAGCTTCGACTCCCGGACGACCCCAACAGGCCCGACACATCAGACCCGCCGCACCCCATCGACCACGACCCCCTGACAGCCTGGGTCAACGTGAACACCGAGGACACAATCAAGACCATGGGCACAATCCACTCCAGCTCCCCAACAGACCCTTTTCCACACCACATCTTCAACAAAGCCGGCAGCTCCATCGCACCTCACCTGTGCAACGTCATCAACCTCTCCTTCGAGACCGCGACCTTCCCAGAAAGCTGGAAACACGCCGAGATCAACGCCCTACTCAAAAAACCCAAGGCGGACCCGAGCGACCTCAAGAACTTCCGGCCCATCTCCCTGCTTCCATTCCCAGCTAAGGTCATCGAGAAGATCGTCAACAGACAGCTCACCCGCTACCTCGAAGATAACAGAATCCTGGACCCCTCCCAGTCAGGATTCCGCAGCAACCACAGCACCGAGACCGCCCTCATCGCCGCCACAGACGACATCAGGATCCTGCTGGACAACGGCGAGACGGCGGCCCTCATCCTCCTGGACTTCTCCGCCGCCTTCGACACTGTCTGCCACCGCACACTACGCACACGCCTCCATGACGCAGGGATCCGAGATAAGGCCCTGGATTGGACCACCTCCTTCCTTTCCGGCAGAACCCAGAGCGTGCGCCTCCCCCCATTCCGATCCGAAGCCTCCGAGATCATCTGCGGCGTACCTCAGGGATCTTCCCTCAGCCCGACACTGTTCAACATCTACATGGCTCCACTCGCACGCATCGCCCGACAGCACGACCTCAACATAATGTCCTACGCCGACGACACTCAACTGATCCTCTCCCTCACCAAGGACCCCCTCACCGCCAAATCCAACCTCCAAGAAGGAATGAAAGCCGTCGCCGACTGGATGAAGTGTAGCCGACTTAAGCTGAACACAGACAAGACGGAGATCCTCATCATCGGCTCCAACCCATCAGCCTGGGACGACTCCTGGTGGCCCTCGTCACTAGGGGCACCCCCGACACCAACCGACCACGCACGCAACCTGGGAGTCATCCTCGACTCAACGCTCACCATGACCAAGCAAGTCAACGCAGTCTCCTCCTCCTGCTTCAACACCCTCCGCATGCTCCGCAAGATCTACAGGTGGATCCCGACAGACACGAGAAGAACAGTCACCCAGGCCCTCGTCAGCAGCAGACTCGACTACGGAAACGCCCTCTACGCAGGAGCCCCGACCAAGCTCATCAAACGACTGCAAAGAATCCAAAACGCCTCTGCACGCCTGATCCTCGACATTCCACGCCACAGCCACATCACCCCCCACCTGAAAAACCTGCACTGGCTCGCCGTCGACAAGAGAACCTCCTTCAAACTCCTGATCCACGCACACAAGGCACTCCACAAAACAGTCGACTCTCCTTCTACGTTCCCAACTGTCAGCTCCGCTCCGCCGACCTCTCCCTGGCCACCGTCCCGCGCATCCAGAGAACCACCACCGGAGGCAGATCCTTCTCTCACCGCGCCGCCAAGATCTGGAACACCCTTCCCCTCAACCTACGACAGACCCAAGACCTGCTGACCTTCAGGAGACGACTCAAGACCTGGCTATTCGACCAGTAGCGGCAACACCCCCCCTCCTCTCCCTCAGCGCCTTGAGACCCTCGCGGGTAAGTAGTGCGCTTTACAAATCTTGTGATTGATTGATTGATTGATTGAACAAAGTTTAAAGCACTGGTTAAATCTATGAAAGCCAAATGAAGTGACCCCTTTTTTGCCCAAACGTACTTCCCTGATATGAAATAAAAATGTAAGCACAGTCAATTGTGCCTACCCATAGTCTGAAACCAAATTGAACATTAGACAGGATATCGTATTCAGTAGCCGACTGCTCCAGTTGTGCTAGGAGCACCCTTCGAAATATCTTCATACTAGGGTTGATTAATGATATAGGCAGTGCTTAATTTGTAAATAAATAAGTGCCGGGCCCTCGTCACACATTGCCACTGTACTTACACAACTACTAAGTATCACACTGCTACAAGTGTGACAATTCAGACTGTTTAAGGCCGCCAAAGCTTTAAGAATGGCTTGGGTGGCAGGTATTAGTTGTTTTTAATGTATATTAAATTATACAAACAGCGCCACCATGAGGCAGCTGTCATGAGTGCAGGTTCTGGCAAGTAAGTACCAGTGCCAGCAATTGCGTGTCGGTGCCTAGCACCGGAAACAACAAATTAAGCACTGGATATAGGTCTGTAACAAGATAGTGATTGTCGATCCTCCTTTTTAGGTCTTGCCTACGCAGCGCGCATGTGCTGCAGAGGAGGGGACCTCTTGGAATCGATTCGCTTTTTCGCCCAAAAACGTGCACGCTTTGCATTGCTTTCAATGGCAACGCGTGCAAGTTTGGCGTTTCCCTTGCGGGAGCGAGCTTTGGCGACATCTGTTTGCAATTATCTTGCAAACAGATGGTGCCCCTACTCACTCCCGCAAGGGAAACGCTGTGTGTGTCTGAGTGCGTGCCATGAAGCAGTCCTGCTGACTTCCGCCTGCCCGTGTAACATATTTTACTAAATTGTATGTAATACGCCTGGAATTGTACGGACACCGAGGCGTTTCGATGTATTCACATTTTTATACCAATGTCTCCTGATGATTTGTTGCTTTTTTAATCTTTTTTTTTCAAACTTTCTTGTTTATTTTGTCATTACACAAAACAGTTTCTACTTCGTACAGGAATAAGCAGTGATTGATGGCAGAGACTGCGCCGCTTGGAAGCCGTCACTCAAGAATCCACACCCCTCCCATCAGCCGATGAGAGTGCCTGGCCGGCATCTCTGTCAGGGCTGCACAGTGATCAAAGGCACGGAAGAACTTTCCGGACACACGAGCAGCCTCTGAGGTTCCCGCCTCCAAACACGCTGACGGGAAGACTGTTTGGTGTGACTGGCTTTAGAAAGGGGCAGTGGAGTCTGCTATTAATGTATGGTTGGTTCCACAGTTAATGTCTCCTGTCGGAGTTACAAAATATATAGCTCTCATGTTTCCCCTTACCGCCTCAACTGCTGGTTGAAGCCTGCTAAAAGCTACGTCTTATCAAACATTAGGAACCAGAATATTTTGTGAATTTCTATTGACTGTATTCGGGCGGCACAGGAGGTACGTGTCTGTGGCCAGGTGTGTGCTTCAAGCCTTGAAGCTTTGAAGTTCAAGGCTACGATAAACTGGTGCATGTGCATGGGTAGGTATGCTTATCTAGCAGCCCTCGTCCATGCATGCCGCCTTCTGCTTTACATTTGCTAAGACATTTCTGTCACTTCCCTGGTCTTCTAAGACACGGATGGAAGGAACAGTACAATGCCCATTGTCTGCCTGTGTCTAGCAACAGTGGACACATGGTGAAAGGAGTACACTGTTTACAGCCTGCCTGTGCGTCTGACTACATTAAGCATGGTATACAAACAGCAACGTTCACGTCTGCCTTGTGTCTGGCTCAACCACGCGCATTACACAAATAACACCGTGTTTAAGGCTTAGCTGCGGGTCTGATTGCATTAATCATGTGATACAAACAGTTATTTATTAATATATACTTGTGTGCCTGCAAAAACAAACACATGATTTGGAGAAAAAAAAATCATGCTCGTAAAAAACAGAAACATTGAAAATCCAAGCCAGGCCTTGGGCTTTTTCAATGAGTTTCACACTGGTACATATCGGCGTTAGAAATGCGGGGTTAATCAGGCACTCTTTATCAAACTCACAGTAGCAAACAATTTCTATGTTGCTGCCAGGTGGTGCACTCCAGGGGTCGGTGTGCTGAACCTCCCACACTGGACCTGCAGAATCAAATGACTCGACAGAAAATGTGAAATAATAATTGCACAACCGCTCTTATTATTTAGCAGAAAGTGTTCAAAGGCTCTGATCATATGTGACACAAGTCACATATTAATGTTATATGGGATAAAGCAACATCTGCCTTACATTAGAAGAATTTTGCAAGTCGCAAAAGAGTTTTGTGACCATACAGAACAAGCATTGGCATAGACCAATAGGTCTCGCATTTGGGACCTTATAAGTGTTTAGTTATCCAGCACAATATCCTTGGTGCAACAACATCAAGTGTTGCATGGCTAAACACTTATAAGGTCCCAAATGCGAGACCTATTGGCTATGCCAATACTTGTTATATATTGGAATAATTATGGCAGTCTTCCATGAATCAGCGATTCTTCCCTTAATTTCACTTCTAAAAGGATTTGTTAAAAGTGGTGCTCACAAGTCTGGGTTAGATTAAAAAAATACTGCTGTTACTCCATCAGGGACTGGTGCTTTTCCCAAGGCGCTTTTTTAAATTGCCTTTACTACCTCACCTGCTTCGATAGATGTGAAAGTATCCTGAGCCTTAGTGCTGGGCAGGTTTGGGTCTGAGACAGATAGAATGGGTGGAATAATACCTGAATTGATCACTTCTGGTTGGAAGATGCGTGAGAAATGGGCCACCCAAATATCTGTAGGGATCACAGCTTCTGTTTTTGGTTTATGATGTCTTGTTATTGCAATGATTATGAGGAGTTGTACTTCTAGTAACTATTACACATAGTTCTTGCACCTTTATAGAAAATAACAGTCTTACCAGGTAAATAATGTAATATTTTAAGAGCAATTATATGCACTGTTCAATTTTATTGCTTACTTTTATGGTTTATGCTGAATAAAGTTTTACTTGACTTGACTGTAAATTGACCTCATACAGCTTGACATTACGAAAGCACTGTTCCTACTTTTACATTCTGATTCTAAATGTAAAGTGAGAATGCCATTACTCTCCCCAAAAGTATTGTAACTCATGATCCTTATTTAAGCCTTTCTCTACCTCCGTAACCTCAAGATCCGCATAGCTTCTCCTCTACAAAGAGTCAGTTCCCGATTGCCATGTTTTGGATCAAGTGGGGTATGGCGTATGCTGTGAAATCAAATATGCGTGTGATTACTTCCGCTACAAGTGTTAAAGTGTAAAGCCAAAGGATATCTTTTGTCTCTGAGCTTAGTCACCCTTATGTGTTCTAGAATGCGCTCTCTAAGCAGTCTGATGGTACTCCCAATGTATATCAGTCCACATTTATAAATGAAAACATATACCACGTATTAAGTGGAACATGATATATTCTTGTTTATCCAGAAGGTAACAGGTGTATTATATCTGAATGTCACTTTTTTGTCCACGGCATACCAGCACACACTGCATTTGGCACACTTGAAAAAACCTCTATTCATCTCAGCCAGTTTCTAGGTTCCTTCTGTTTAGGATAAGACGGGCTCACAATATTACGAAGGAGAGTCCTCTCCTGAAGGTGATACTAGATTTTCTAGAGATCCATACACTGTATGAGAACAATTTACATTGAAGTTAGTAATTCTGCTAAATATTAACTAGAATCTTATTTGGCTCATATTGAGCATATACTTGAGATTACTTATGAACATTGCTTTCGTAATATCACGCTCTATGAAACATATTGACAGTTAAGTTTGAAATATTCGTAATGTTAACTGGGATCTAATTTTGTTCAAATCGAGCATTTACATGAGATTCTTTTGAAGAGATTGGGTTCAATCCCTTTGAAGAAGGGTGGTCACTTTTAATGACACCAACTACAGTAAGAATATTAGTACATGATGTTGCTTTGAAAATGAGTGGTCGTTTTAAACAACATCACTTACAGTACGAATATTATGATTCAGTGTCAAGGAGTTCTGTATGATGAGGATTTAAAAGGGCCACATGATATTGATTGGTGGGTAAAATCCCTCCACCCCCTTTGTTTGGCCTTGTTTGTGATTTCATTAAGCGACGGTTACAGTACATATCATGTGAAATGAAGACCATTTAAAGATGGCAGCTGATTTTCTATTCCAACATTAGGCTGATGGTACTTATGGCCTATTTGATCATATGATAGATATGAGTTTGTTTTAGTGTTATGGTATAGTCGTATTGAAAGGTACACTTTACTCTTGGTATTTTAATATTTCAACTGTTTTGAAATACTTAGAAAATGCACCTAGTCCTATTTTTATGTCCATCGCACGAAATAACAAGCATTTGCAATGCAATAGGTCTCGCAGTTGTTAGAGTTTGAGCTATTGGCATTGTAAATGGCAATGTCTTTATTTATGTGTTGGTTTTTAAAACATAAATAAAAGGCATTGTCATTTACAATGCCAATAGGTTAAACTCTCGCAAATGCGAGACCTATTGCATTGCAAATGCTTGTTATTCCTGTCTTAGAGAGGGTTACCTTTGCAGTTCATTGGCCTGTTCCTATTGAAGAGGACCGAGACACATTTCACATGGTTTGTCTCTGTCTAGAGTGAGAGAGTGAGAGAGTGAGCAAACAATGATAGACTGGAGAGTGGCACTGGGTTTGAGATTAATTCAACCATTCCACTAATCATTTTATTCTTTTTGTCCTTGATACACAATGAGGCCTCATATGAGCTCTGTCAATGTTCTTCTCACCACCCACTTAATATCATATGAATCCGACCCTATTTAACTACCCTGTGCCAATGCAGTTTTTTCAACACCCCCTCCCCTCCATCCTAATCTTAGTTTCAGGACTGTTCCTCTCTGTTTTCCTTTCTCACCCAGACATACCCCTTCGTCTAGCCAGGCTGACCTGCACCGGCCCTCACTGCCCCCACCCATCACAAATTGTCATAGAAATGAATAGGCATCGCCTGATATCAAAATGACACCCTTTTTAAGAACATTCATAACATTTTACTGAGAATGTAGCGAAATATCCTGAGCTGGGAATGCCTTCATCGGTGTGCAGAAAGCGCTGCTACAAGTGTGCAAATGGAGGTGCACTGTGCACACACAGTGCACATGAAAAGGCTGCAGGGTGCCCCGGGGCATCCTTTCACCCTCTCAGCTGCCCCTCGTCCTGTGCGCATAAAGCACGGTTACGGCGCGTGCCTGGGACCTTTTATGCCCACGAGGGAAGGCGAGTTACCTATTTATCCGGCCGCAGCTCGTCGTCCGTACAGTGACGCATACACGAAGACTGCTGTCTGTCTGCCAGCCCAGGCGCTTTACAATTTCCCGAGCGCGTAATTTAAGCCGCTGACAGGGGTGTAGGGTATGAGATAAGGTAACAGCACTAGAAGAGTCAGCGTATCCAGAGAGGAGGGCCGTTGACAGACAGACAGACGTACAGATAAACGGTTGTCTGTCACCCACCTATTCAACGCCCTCGGTTCTTAGCCCCTTTATTCACCAAGATCAAAGGCTTGTGAGGCAAGCTTCGGCCGCACGGAGGTGATGCCAGCGTAACATTAATATGCTGGTTGCAGAGACACGATTATTACACTCTTCCTTACATAACCCAAGGCTAACAGGCTATAGATAGACGCAGATTATCACAAACATCTCACCCGCCCCCTCCCGGGTTCCGAGTTCCCCTTTAGCCTAGAAAGCAAAAAATGCGAAACCTATTGCATTGCCAACGGAGCCGTCAGAAGTGCAGCGGGGGCACTGTCTCAGCGCGCGAAAGTGAAAGCGCGGTGGGAGCGCACGAGACGCCGTGAGCGTGCACATCGGCTGTCCTGGCGTAAGCTGAGGATCGCCGGAGAAGACACGCACGGCCAGCGTGACGGCGGCCGCATGGGCTGCGAGGTTCACCGAGCACCCTGTGAGCTCTGGGGACACGCTGCAGGGCATCGCGCTGAAGCATGGCGGAACGACGGTAAGGAATGCTGGGAGAGAGTAGCTGTATGGAGAGGGCATCGGTGTGTAGTCATGGAGGAATATGGTGGGGGTTGGCAGATGGCGCATGGCTGGCTGACACTGGAGGGGGTGCAAGGACAGCTGGGGATTGTAGATTTAATTATGTGTGCACAGCTCATGTTTTGCGGCTGGCGAGGACGGAAGGGGGACAGGAGATGTGCACATCGCGTGTCTGTACGTGCGTGTTCACGGGCGCGTTCATAATTGCAGTCCGTCCTGCGCGTGCACTTCTCCTGTCTCCCTTCCGAAGCAAGTCGGTAACAATAGATCTCGCTAGCGACAGCGCTTTCGCGCTGCGTTGCTAGGCGAGACCTAAAAATTGGGCAGAGGTGGAAGACCAGCACACGCAGTACGGGAGTCAGGTGAGCAAGCGTTTGGAGCCACCGGGTGAGTCGCGCGCCTTGGGAAATGCTATATTTTTGCATTATCAGTTTTCTCTTGACGGAAGATTTGTATTTTACTTTGTTTCCGAAGGGACTATTGATTGATGGGCTCACACTATAGCTGTGTTTTGATATTGTGACTGATGACGACTCAAACTACATTTTAGTGAGTTCTTTTAATGTTCTAATGGTGATTATGGGATCACGGAACATCGAATTGGGAGCGAAGCTACTATCTGCTCAAAGTGAGAGAGCGTTTGCTGATTGAAGCATTTCAAATTATTCAATTTGTGTGACCTAAGATGTTTAGAGCACACTGCACGTAGTTGTGAAAGGGAGAACTGATCTCCCTTTTCTACATATTTTTGTTTTGATAGTACGCCTCCCTGAAAGGGAGATGTATTTTTAAATATCTTTTAATTGTAACTTATTCAGGTATGTTTTCTTCATTTAATAAAATATGGTACTGGTTTTGTCCACCATAGCTGGGCTTTTTCACAGTTTTTTTCATCTTGTAGAAACGTTTAATTCAACTTGCTCACACTGTTTGCTTTTTGGTGTAGTAAGGGGACCACTCTCACAATTTTTGATTGACTCTTACAGGGCTGAACACAAGACTCTATAGTAAGGAAAGAGGAGACAGGCTTTCTTTAAAAATACCAGGGCCCTTACTGACACATTGGGCTGTAAATGTCTCTGACTGCAGGTGCTGTTAGGTAGATGACTGGGGGTGCAAAGTGAGGCCTACATTATCTGTTGTTAGGGAAAGGAGTCCTTTGAAAGGGCACCAATTCTAGTCTCCCTGACCTCTTTGAGGAGAGGTCATAAATAGCTGGGCGATGCTTACTTACACCTCTTTGTACTTCTGTGGTAGGCACTCCAGACTGTCCAGTTGTGTAGAGTAACATTGCAGACAAAGACCAAATCTGAAAAGCCAGGACACATAAAAAAGGGCAACCAACCAAAACCATTTTCATGGAAGCATACCTGGAATACGCGTCCTTAGTCTGCAAAATTGGTATAAAGATGGAAGCCCGTTACCCATCAGTGTTTGTTGTTGTGGTCTCGTCTACCGGGGAAAAGGTACTCCACAGAGTACTCGGGGACTACTAAACAGCTAAGAGTTGCACAGACGGCCAACTTCACAGAGGTGAGGAAACATCTCCTGGAGCCCGACCTGAAGGAGGAATTACTGGACTGTCATTCGTGACAAGGTATCCTGCCTTGAGCGAGGTTGAAGTGTCAATCTTGCAGGAGGAGCTGATCATGGAATGGCTGCCGTAATTGACTCTGGCATAAGGTACTGGAATTGCGTTTGGTGCGCTGCGCAGAAGCCATTGTGGTACTGCCGGACCAGGCAGTGCGATCTTCTTCATTTATCCATGTTGTCGCTACCATAGCAGCTGGAGCAGTGTGCCTGAGCAGCAGGCCCAACTGAAGGTGGGATAAGAGCCTGCTGGTAGTCTGTGTGCCCCATGAGTGAAATGTGTAAACATGGCACTGTCGAAGTGCGCCACTGGGTTGGGACCAGTCCTAAAGACCAAGTGAGATGAGAGGTGAACCCTTAGATGCCTTCTGAACAACTGAAGTGGTTGCTTTGAGGCACTAATGCGAAGATAGTGCCCAGAAACTGCCAAGCCAGAAAACAATCACCTCCAGGCTTGATGTCATTGTGCTCAAGAGGAATCACCAGGTTCTCATCAGAGTGGCAGACTGAGCCAGAACGTGAGCAGAGATCTACTGTAAGCCGCCCGGAAAGGGCCACCAACTCCTCCTGCTCCTTCTGAAACACTACGAGCGACTCACAGCTGGCTGCCATGCAGTTCACTTGAAGACTGCTGTGTGCTGCCTGGAAGTTCCCTGCTACTAGTGAGGCCCACTGCCGTGAGAGGGCTGAATGCAGCCTGATGCTGCTCCTATGAACCGGGTGAGCCAAAAGGGCCTAGGTTCAAGAGACTGAGTGCTAAGACAAATGGTGAGTGGGGTGAGGTTGGGGTGTGGGGTAAAGCATGAGCTGCACCAATATGCAGAACCTTTAGCTCTAGACCTGGGGACCCAAGAGGGACAGGTGGACCCATGAGGGCCTGAATAGGTCCCTGGAAGCATAAAGACTCACACTCGTAGGTTTGGGTATCCTTGCATTATTGTAAGTGTAGTAGAAGTCTGTGTTTTCTGTATAATAAAGTACTTGCCTTTTATACAAAGAGAAGCATTGGGCTGGGCTTATTGTGCTCTTTAGGGGTTTGATTACTGAGCCTGAGTACCCCCACACGGACCTCCCTAAGCAGCCTGTGGCTGCTCACCCTCACTACCACTGAGAGTCAAGTGCAGGAAGGGTTGTACTCGACCCAGTTTGCACAACTATAGTAGGGCAGGCGTCAGGACAGCAGTGGTAAAAAGCTTCAACCCACACGATTGTGGTCAGTAGCCGTTGGCTGCCCCATGGCCACCTGAGTGGGTTGAGAGTTATGTTTACATTTTTACATTTTACATTTTTACGTTTTACATTTTTACAACATGCCTTGTATGGGTATCTGCATTGTATAAAGTTGACAATTTCTGTTTTTTGGGGGTTGCATTATATTTCAGTAGTGGTATTTCTTGTCTCCATGGATTTTCTTCAGTCCCTGTGAATGAACATGTGTTGCTGTGTAACTTACTTCAAGGCTTTGATGAAGTAGATGTTTTGTTAAACTTAAGAAGGTAATTTTACAATACTGCCAAGCAGGGAAACCCACTGCCAAGGCTAGCATATTAGCACTTATTACAGAATAGTCACACGGAAAACTTCATAATCGTAAAATTGACCTAAAACACCTTTTCAATGTCCACAAATTCACACCCACCTACTCGGCTGAAGTAGTTTTGAGCGGCAGGGCAACTTTAGTAGGTGTGGGTGTAACGTTTGTGAATCACAACTGGTTTACCCTTCTTACAAAGACTAAGAGCCTCATTACGAGTTTGGCGGTCTCGAGACCGCAGAACACGTGTTTGCTGTCCGACCCCCGAGACCTGGGCAGTTCGACTGCCATATTATGAGTGCAGTGGTGGGACAACAACCCGCTCGCTACAACACTGGCAGGATCCCAGATCCCGTGGTGCTGGCGGTGTTCAGAATGGGGAGGAATGGAGGCGGTGCCATATTAGGACTTGCCCTTCCTCAAGCCTTTTCATGGCGGTGAAACCACCATGAAAAAGCTTTCAAAATGGCAAGGAGGGTGTCGCAAACAGGGCCAACGGGCATCATTTTGTAATGTGACTGGGGTCATATGTTGTGCCCCCCTACGCATGCACTGTCGTGCGTGCACTGTGTGGCATGCACGACACAGCATGACAGCAGTGCACGCGCAACAGTGCAGGCATTGCTGAGCTGCTGCATTGGCTTCAGGCGCACTCAGTGAGCTGAAGCATGCAGAAAGCGCAAGACCAGGTCCTGCACACCGCCGGCCCCGCGGTCTAATCAGAATATGACAGTCTTAAGCTCCCCGACGTAGCGGTGTTGCAGCGTACGTGGCGGACTGCAGAAGTCGTAATAAGGCCCTAAATGTGACTTGCACGATAAGTCAAAACAGTGTCTTCTAAAACTCTTGGATAATTTACAGAAATTGATTTAATTCAGATCGGATACTTTCAGTCTTGAGCTTTGAACTTTTTATATAAATATTTTACTTGTCAAAATTGGCTCTGCATGCTCTAGAATTTCAGGTACCTGTACCTGGTTTTTAAACCTATGCCACACATAAAAATGTTAAACACCTGCACTTATGGTTATAATCTATATATTATTTTAATAGGTACTTCCTTCCTCAATCTTAAACGCATTAAGCAATGCTCTGGACACACATCAAAAAACAGAGGAAAGGATTGTCTTCCATGTGAAACCATCCAAAGGACTACCTCCCATGTGGACTGTGCAATAAATAAGAAGTACAACCACATTGCTCAAATCAAATGGAAGACTGACGCAAGATTCTAGTTGCCTTGTTTATTGTGTCTTATTTATGTTTTATGCACAAGTTAGGCGATTGATTTCCCCCTTCTGGTATGTATGTTTATTTTAATGTTTAATGCTAATCTTAAAGCACACTCCAGGTACTAAACCAAGAGTGAAGATTATTACGCCACCCAATGAACAAAATAATCATGGTTTTTGAAATTGTATGACGACACCAGTGATTAATTTAAGTATTCACTGTGGCAATAATTATGTAAAATCTGTTCCCACAGCATACTATAGCTTCTGTTGAACTTGAGCCTTGAACTTTAGCTAATTCTCCTTCAAGCTGTTATATGAGAATTCGAAAAGTGATGCAAATATTAAACATTGTGAAACCTCGTTGATTGTTTGAAAAAATAATTGTTTGTTACAATACTGAAGCTATCATAAAGTTGAACACTATCCAGGGCAACTGGAATTATGCGATTTTGCAGCTGCAGTGTTTTCCCACATAATTATGGATCTGTCTCATTTGCCATATAGTCCATAATTTGCTGCATAAACTGCTGATTTTAACGAAAACAATTCTTTCTAGCTCAAATGGATCAGAAGTTACTAATATTGTGGCGACACATGTTGCAGCGCAGTGGAAGGTCATTCACCAAAGTCGACTTGCCCCTTTTTTGTTGCTTATTGCAGAATATGGGTGCCATAGTGTGAGATTAAATCTTTACCTACATAATGTTTATGTGTAAAAATGACAAAATAATGGGGTACTACAATCACAACATGCGCTGCACTATTCTGCACAATTTGTTTTCTTACTGCATAATTTAGTCAAATCTGCAGCATATTTGGGTCCTCCCCTGCTACATAATTCCAGGGCCCTGACAGTACCTGCCTACAAACCAAGCTATCAGATTGTTCTGAAATAAATACCAAACAATATATTCATGCAAGCTGGATTTTAAACCTGTAACAAACCAAATATTAACCACTAGTAAATGCTACGCATTTGTAGTTGAAACAAAAGTGCAGTTAAATACATGAATATATGAAATTAAATGGGGGTTACCTAAATAAGAATAATATGAAGACTACATCAAATGCTGATCCTGGAAATGTACTCCAAATTGTAAGGATACATTTCCAGAACACATAGAGGGAGAAGAGTTCACATGATGAAGTGAGATGTGACTACAATGACTGAAATTTAAGGGTACAGCAACAATGGGGCAGAGTCATAGTAATCGTTGGGATTCATGGGTGAAAGTCCACTGGTTTCCCTGTCTCATGTTGGTATGTTGACTAAGACTGCACTGCCAGACCATCTAGAGATCCCAAAGCTCTGCCGTTTTCTGAATAAGTTTCAGAAAGCCTAACATTTGGTGCTCATTACACGGGGCCAATCTTTGAGTAATCCTAACTGACACACAAGATTTTACCAATATTTACTAATAGAGGAGACCTATTTTGTAATATTGGTTTCATTCCTTGGTTCAGACAGGTGTTCCCTTTCTGCTGTGGGTTTGTCAGGTGCTTAAGGATTCCCCATTTCAATTTCAGTTTTTATTCTCATTGTGAAACTGTTGTATAATGGCACAACCTATTCTGATAGAAGTAAACTTTAGGGCACCAGTAACACAACACCGTATGGCTTAGTGTTTCCCCTAACACAGGGATGAGGTAACTTTCATTGCAATGCATATGCTGCATACCTCTTTGAAATATTTTACTCATGGGTGAAGTTTGATCCTGTAGATACTGTAGATCCAAACACTGCCCACTTTTACACCTAGAGAGCTGCTGCAATACCTGTTCATTATGAACCCTACTGAGGCTTAGAAACCCGGCTAGAATATCAGGAACACCAAGCATGGTATGGTGGCAATTACTCCAAGTAGTTCAATATCAAAATGCCTCCCATAAGTAATGAAGGTGTGTAGGAAAGTGCCCCTTTTAGCATGGTTACCCCCACTTTTTGCCTGACATATGATGCAACCTGACGTGATGTGCCCTGAGTCCCTGCCAATCAGGTTCCCAGGGCCTGTGTTCTTTCCCAAACCTGGACCTTTGTACCCACAATTGGTACATCTCTGGCCATGGCGGTACCATGGGTACCAAGGGCACTGTGACAAGGGAAGGCCTCTAAGCGCTGTAGCACCTATTGTGCCACCCTTAGGGACCCTGTACCTTAGCACCCACCCCCTGCCACTGCAGGGTGTGTGTTTTGGTGCAGAGAAAAGTGAAGAGTGGACATGGCACACATCCCTGTGTGCCATGCCTGCAACCCACTATCTAAGGCCTTAGTAAGTTACCCCTCTAGCAGGGTGCACTATCCCTCAGGTGAGGGTACAGTGGCATGAGCCCTGTACTCCTACTTTGTCTAAGTCCATTATTAGAGATTGTAAGTGTATTAAAGCCATAAAGAGTATATGGTCTGGTAGTTGGTCAGTATGAACTCCACAGCTCCATAATGGCTTTACTAAAACCTGGGAAGTTTGGTAGCAAACATCTCAGCACATTAAACCCAAACTGATGCCAGTGTGGGATTTAATGTAAAATGCACTCTGAGGGCATCTTAGAGATGCCCCCAGAAAAACGACCAGCCCTGGTGTGGTTCCTGAATGGCTGCCCGCCATTTGCCACCACCAGACAGGTTTCTGGACCTCTGGGTAGAGAGCCTCCACTCTGTGAGTCCAGAAATAAAGCCCATCCAGGGTAGAGGTGTCATGCCTCCTCCCCCAGGATAGGCTGGGTCCACGAAGGGGAAGCTTCAAAGGCCTCCTGCCTTCATAAGCTGTCCCTGCCTTTTGCTGCCCCCAGTAACTGACTCCCACTGGTTCTTCCCCCCCCCACTTTGGGTGTTAGAATCAGCCAGAATACCAAGCTACGAGGAGAGGTGTGCCCACCTTTGCCAACCCCACGCCTCAGGTGCGGGAGGCGAGGTAAAGCACACATCTCAGTCCCCTTCATCTTGAAGATGAGGGGACTCAACCAATTAGGAAGAGGCTCATGCCCCTCTCCCACTGGAGGGTGGCATAATAGGGGGTGTACCCACCCCAAAGGGGGGACCCATTGGTCCCGATCTGCACACCCCTTTTAACGCCCCTAAATTTAGTATTCAGGTGCAACCCTGAATCTTACCTCCTCAGATTCGAGGAAAAAAGAAGAAGGACCGAAGAGCCATGCTGACCCAGGAAGAAGAGGACACCTACTGCTTTGGCCCCAGCCCTACCGGCCTGTCCCGCCTTCAACCTGCCTACAGCGAGAACCCTGGCGAGTCCAGCAGCCAGCGACTCCCAGAGCCCAGAGGACCTGCCCTGCACTTATCTAACAGACTCTGTCTCCCATGAGCACCGGATTTGCTCAAGCCAAGACTCACCCACAGAATCCTGATCCAGGCGGCTCCGCGATTCTGCACCACTCTGCACCCGACGCCCAGGGCCCAAGCTCGAGTGGCCCAACACCATGAGGAGGTCTCCTCAGTGATCCTGACCTGGTAGCTGGTGATCCCCGACCTCCCTCAAGCCGACGCCTGCAGCCTCAACCTGAAGGTTCCCCCCCGACCGTGACCGGAGCTGGTAAAGGAATCCCGACGCCAAAAGACACCCCTGCACCCGATGCCTCACGGCCTTGGGTCGCTCAACTGACGGTGTCCAGGTTGCCCCCAAGAACCCAACTTACCTCTCCAGCCGGTGGTCGCCTTCAGGAAGTCTCCCTGCCCGAGCCTGCAGCAACTTTGCGGAACGGAAGGTCTCCTTTGGAAACCACAGGGTCCCCGACGTCTTCTTGGCACCCTGAACCCGGCCGCCCCAGTGCTGCTGGTGGTGCAGCTCCTATGCTGATCGTTGGCCCCTGCAGTGCTGACCTTAACCCCAGGTGCTTTGCTCCCACAGCCAAGTGGCCTGCTCACAAGCAGTCCTTAACTAAAGGCTCTCTTAGCCCTATTGGCTAACACTGGGCCACTGCACTCTGCACCTGGTCGCCCCAGTGCCGCTGGTGGTGCAATTGGACTGCCTAGCTAGACCTTGGGGAACCTTGGTCCTAATCCCCAAAACTCCCACTCGTAGGTACAGTACTTACCTGTAAACCCGATAACCATTTTTCTCCCATAGGAACCAATGTTATGAGTTTTTGTTCCAAAAATGTTCTAAGTGTTGAACTGCTATTTTGTATGGAAGAAAAGTAACTATACCTTAAACCCTAAAAAGTCTTACTTACCTTGTATTGTGAGATCCCCCGGTGTGGTATCTAGGCATACCACCCCGAGTAGTCGATGTAAACTGAAAGTAATCAAAAAGTATTCCAAAAGTTATTACTGTATAATTTGAACTGCTTTTTGAACCAATACCAACCTGTAACAATTGCAAATCCATTCCCATTTGCATTTCTGTGTAAAGTTTTACAATTGAAAGTACATTTTACCTACCTATACCAATACCAATTCTTGCTTGGTTCTAGAAATAAAACATAAGTATATAATTTGTTATACTTACCCAATTGGTCTGGATTCTGTCTCTGAGTGTGTGTAATCAGTCCTTGATTGAGTGAATACAATAAATGCTTAACACACTCTGGATAAGCCTAACTGCTTGCCCACACTACCACAAAGAGAGCTGTTAGTACTTACCTAATTAAGCCTCTTCTATACATCTGGGGACTCCCTGGACTCTGTGCACGCTATACCTTACTTTGGGATAGTATATACGGAGTCAGCTTCCTACAAGGTGCTTCTTGGCCGCTATTGGCTGGGTATTCATTATATCCAGAGGCAGAAAATCTGCCTGCACCAGATTTAAGACACTTACTAAACCACTTAGTGGCATTTATAGGCAAATGCGACAGTATATTTTACAGTCAACTTCGCCTGGAGCAATAGTTCCTGGCCCTGCATAAAAAGTGCATCCTGCTGTCTAAGCAATTAATCCACAGATTATTTATGCTATTATGGGCAAAGTACCCACCAAGCGAGATGAGATTCCGTTGTGGATTGCCTGCAACATTAATACATTAGAAGCGGTCTATCCTCACACAACAACCCAAGGAAAACAAAGAATGCTAACTATGTGGTTCCATTTGGTATTGTACCGCCTGTAGAAGAATGTAATATGTGGGGAACAATCTTTGGGAGCATTTATACTACTATGCATGGAACATCCTTCTTATCAGTGTTACCGGACATGTTAAAACAAATACAGGCTGAGAACACAAGTGACACAACACAGCGCATTGCGCTGCATTGTGTCAGCGAGACGTTCCTTGGGTGGTGTATGGACATTCCTGTGCATCTACCCATGAGTTTTGATGAAAATCCATATTTACAAACAGTTGTAGACATGGGTGTATGCCAAAATTGTGTTCTTGCTTGAGGCAGGCATAATGAGGAGAAATCCATCTTTCTCCTCGTTATTTCCGCTTTGCATTTGTGCTGCATTCTGCATCCTGACCGTGACAGAGGTACTCTTGCACTATGGTGCAAACGTGCCTGCGCTAGGCAGCCCAAAGTGCGCCAGTGAAATGAGAGAGAAGAACTGCACCATTTTTTTGAAAATATGATGCAGGTCTGCTTTCTCCCTTCATGCAACACTGCACAGCAACTTCACTTGCTGAGCTGAGTTGTGTGAAATATTTGTAAATCCGGACCTAAATATTTACAGACATGGGATAGCAAGACAAATCTAGCAATCAGCCTTCTTCCAAGCATTTCAGGTACACATACCTAGATTACAGTGAAGGACAAATGACCCCCCATAACATATAAATCACATTTTTATAATCAATTTCAGAGGAACAATTTACTCTATTGTGAAAATCCTCTATGTAGTTCAGACAGCCATATTGAAGGAGTGTCCCCTTGCACAGGCATAATCATAGTTTCCCCTCTACCTACACTAGAAGCAGCTACTAAAGTTAATAACCCCCATGTGTGTGCTCTTCATTTTTAGGTCTCGCGCCTAGCGGTGCACTGCACAGCAGTGCTCGCGCAGCGCGAGACATTTAGTAGGTGAAAAAGGGGATTCAGCACTGACCTAGGAATCGCACGCGCTCGTGCGTGTGCGATTCCTTATGTGCTACCCCATAGGCCGTTTTGTGCGTCTTTGTCTAAAAGACTGCACGTAATTGGCCAAAGGCGGGCGCATTGCTCCGCCCATGGCCTATTGGTGTCTATTACGCGCTTGGTGCGCGTAATAGACACCAATAGGCCGCGTGGTTTCAATTATCGTGCCCAGACACGGGCGCGATAATGGAAACCAAATGGCTCGCTGCGGCGCGCGGGCGTGTTTTTTTTTTTTTTTTAACAATAGCGATTGCTTTCGCGATCGCTTTCACTGCCGCTTGTCTAGTTTACCTTGCAGCTGAGCTCCTGAATTTTAAGAAGGCGCAGGGTGAACTCGGCTGGCTGACACATCCCTACGGCAAAGGGGTAAGTGAAAACTTGCTGTTTTTTAAGTGTTGAAGGAAGGGGCCTGGCACTTTGAGACGGGACCATGTACTGTGCCGGGTAAGGTGCGGGTGCTGTGATCCGGGTTTCGGTGCAGCAGAAGGGCCTGGCTGACAAGTGCCATTTATATGTGAGGCCCCGGGTGCTTTTTGAGCGGCTGTTATGTGAGGGCCACATGCTGTTTCCTGTGTGGGGGCCCATATGCTGTAAGATGCTGTGGTGTGGTAGGGTCACATTCTGTTTGAACATACTGGTGCCGAGTTGAGTGGTTGTGCTGTGTGCCATGCTGTTTGCTCTGTGCGGGCCCAGGTGCAGTATTAAGTTTGTTTGCTGTGAGGGGCTGTGCAGTGTGAGGAGCTATCCATATTTGCTGTGTGAAGACCCCGTTTTATTTGCTGTTTGGGAGCCGGGGTGCCGCATTAAGTGCTCGCAGGACTTGTTCCCTTGTCATTTCTCAGCCACTAGAGTCAGGAGGTTAATTGGTGTTTGTTTTCGCCTCCCCCATCCTAACCCCGATGACAGCTTTAATCCCAGGTCTTGGCTAAATCCTGTTAAAACCCGAGGCCTCTTCGGACCTCCTCTCCGAGGCTGACTGAGCGGCAGGCAGGCTCGGTAGCTCACAGTGAGCTCTGAGGGCTCGCTCGCCAGGTCCCGGTCAGACGCAGACCTGGTCCCGCCTGGCCCCTAATGCTGGAGGCCGGGCCTCGGAGGTCCCCGTCAAATAGGAGCCCGCATGTGAGCTGCGGACCCAGCCCGGTCCCCGTGAGCTGCGGACTCCACCTCAAAAGTTCCTCTCCTCGGTGTGAGCGGCAGGTCCTGCCTTCTCGCGGTGATCTGCACTTTGTTAACCACGTGTCCAGGTTTCGGCCTGGCCCCTGCGGACTGCATGTTGTTTACCTGGTGTCCACATTCCTCCTAAGCGACAATTAGCTGATCTGTGCAGATCAGGTGAAACGCCTGCCCCAGAGGGACTTGTCTTGTTTATGCTGTTTTCTGTTCAGGGTACCAGCTCCTAGGGCTTGTGTCTGCAGATGGAGCTAGCCGTGTCTGGCTAAAACAAAGGCCCAAAAGAGATGCTTTTCCTACTAGACCTCGCTTCAGCCTCTGACAATCTGCACCTGCGCTACGTGGCGATGGGAATTGTAGTCCGATTTTCAGCTCTGGGTCACCCGGGCAAAATATTGACTGCTCAATCGCTGACTCTTTGTAGCATTTACAGGATTTTGTTTCAAAGTATCCCAGGCAGATTCGATGTCGTCCACTACAGGTACACAAATGACACCTAGATGTACTAGTTAGTAAAATAGACTGGGTGTGTCACCAACAGTTTACCAGTAGCGTAACCTGCAGTCACAGCTAAAGACACCCCAACTGGCTCTGCTACTGAAGTCCTACTCGCCAGCCCAGCAAACCTTTCCTTCATCTGACGAGTGCCATCAGCCATTGGGCACCCCTCCACAGCTCCCTAGGGAAAGGTTTATAACCTGGATGATCTTTGATTTTGCTTCAACATCTTCCCCTACCTGCTCCTATTTGGAGGTGCAATCAAACTATAGTGTGCAAAGCGTTGCATGGTGGTGCACCCAGATACCTGAACAGATTGTTCTCACTTTGTCAATTTAGAAGATGCCTTGTGCATCCTTGCAGCATAAAATTGTGCTCCTGCCTTTGAGGTGGGAACTTGATGAATGAAGAACCCTGCATGCTCAGTTCTCCATCCATACCTCCCTCCTCTTACACTAATTAATCGAAGACTAAGAAGTTCCCATGCGGACTAAATGCCTGATGGTTCCGCTCGGCCTGCCGCTTGTAACCACATCCTGAGCAGGTCAAGGCACCTGGTCCGACACAGTGGACTGGTTGGGCCCAGGCCTGATCTGGCTTGAATAAACTTTTCTACCAGGTTACACCTCAGTATCTGTCGTAAGCATGCACAACTATAACATCCCCGAAAGTGGTTGGAAATAGTCTAAAAAATGGTATAGGTGCATTCAAAAAACAGGCAAATTAATCAATAAAATGTTGAGAATGTCAGCTGTATGCCTGGACAAATAACTTTGAGAGGATGTAATTTGCCTCTCCATGCCCGAGTTTGCTGTCCTCTATGATGAATTGCTGTATGTGGGAGAGGGGGTCATCTAACAAATAAACTGGGAGGGTGGGGAGCTGAAGGCTCATTAGACAGGTTACTCAGGATAAGCCGGCCTGCTCTCCTCAGCAGTTCAAATTCTCCTGATAATACCTTTTCTCCTCAGCAGTTCATGCTGTTCCACTGTTCTCTCCTCGCCCGCCTTGGCATTTCCTGTTTCTCAGGGATTAGACACAGGATTTTGCACGCATGCCATTACAGAAATGGCCACAATTGTTCAGTTAGGGTGTGTTGGGTTCATGTTATGTGTTACTAATCTCTCAAGTTAAGTACACACTCTCTTAGCAGCTGCATTGTTGCAGTACTTCTTTTTTGGAGGTCGGCCAGGGTCCCTTTTGCTAACAGCATGTTTAGGTGTACTTGTATTGTATAGCAACTGGTTGCAGTGGGTGCGGTCTTCAATATCTATGATGTTTTATTCAACATTAAAATCCTCTTTCATAGTGTTCGGCCACATTTCTTGATCTCCTGTCTCTTCATGTTATGGGCTGACTGATTGTTCAGAACCAGTATATCCAAATGTTGAGCTTCTACTGCTTGTAAGAGTCCTACTTACACCTAGTATCTGGGTGTTTGAGTATATTCCCTTTTTGTTGTCTAGGTGAGTGGGTGTCTGCATTGGGAATGCAGAAGAAAGTGATTTTGAGACGGAAACTGCTAATGCAAAACAAACATTACCCCACAGGGTACTTCTGTTCGCTCCTTGCTGCGTTTCTCTTGCCGTCGGACCCGTCGTCCCTTTATTATATGCAAAATATAGGATACAAATCATCGGTCTTGTGTGCCGATACTGCTTCTAAGCTGCTACTGCAAATCAAACATTTGCTCATCCGCTTCTGCACTTTCGATATAATAAATAATTGGGGCTTACGTACTTTACACAGCCCAGACGCATACCCATGCAGTTTTTGATGTGCCTCACACGGTGATTTAAAACAGCTTCCTGCACACACTTTAAATCCACCTCCGTTCGCTCCTTCCCTCCCACCCACTCCTTCCTCCCTCCATTCTGTGCCCGTGTTGGTTACAATTTTGAATGTAACTATTAGCAAACGGTGTAAGGGTCTCAATCCGCTCCCGAAAAACCACTGCATTATACATATAGCATGCGCACAGTTTTGCATCTCCACACTATGCTACCGCAATCATATTGCGCACAACAATAGCGCACAGCTTCCCACTACCCATTTACTAATACGCTCTTGCCGCGTGTATTTGCCCTTACTACCTATATTTCTCTTACAAACTGTTCACAGGACATGCACATGCCTTACAGTACCTTTTTTCCCCCCGTATCTCTGTATAATTTGGGGGGCCTTAAACCACACATTTTTGTTTCCCTTTACGCACACACTTTCTCTCCTCGGTCCAGCCCCTCCTCCCTCCACTCAATTGGTGCTAGTCAACAACACCAAAAGCAACATTGTAATTACAACACTAATAGCACTAACCTACCTAATGCGAGACCTATTGGCTATGCCAATGCTTGTTGTTGAGTGCAGTGTGACATGTCTTTAATGCTATTGATGTAAAGTTTAAATATGATCTGATACTTCAAACTCAATAATTTCTACAGTACACAGAGAAGATTCCACAAACCCCAAACATTTTACTCATACATGAGCATAAGAGTGCATTCTACTCGGACAGCTCTGCACATGCCGAGACTGCGTTTGACACTTAAAGAAAAAATGTCATGGCTTGCACTGCAGTGAAGGACATTTTTGAGAAACTGTGACTTCAAGGCGCTACACTCAAGATACTAGATTTTTAGAGTATTCTACTTCACACAGTACTTTGTATCACACTCCCTTCAAGGTGCAGAGAAGCGAAAAGAGAAAATAACTTTAGAAACTGTGAAAACTTTGTAAACGATATTCTCTTCTCACTTTCCAAGATGTAATAATATTTTAAAAGCACAACCCTCACTGGAATTTTAAATGAGGCATTTTACTATTGATCTTAAAGTGTTATGGGATGAAAGCATATTCAGAAATATTGAAACAAAACAAAATACATAGGTGTACTTTGTGGGATGCACAACCACTCAACATTTTGGTGGAAATTTTCTAACACTCAGTGCTGCGTTTGTGACACAAAAATGACACAAACACAGTGCAAAGTATTATGTTGGGATTTACTTTCTAACACAAATAATGACAAGTTGAAAGGTTACCTGAAGTATATACTTTTGGCAACTTTGGATGAAGGGGGTGTTCCTTGTGTTCAGAATGGGCATTAGTATGCAACCACCCATTTTGTAGCAAAACTTTATCTACTAAAAAAGATAGACAGGACTTTGTGCCAAAAATGTATGCCGAGTTGAGACAGAAATAAAGTTCGAGAAAAGTTTTTTATTTTCTCAAAACTTTCCAAGCTTTGCATGTGTGCAGCACTGTACTGCACACATACAAAGTGGAGAATGTGTGAAACTATGACATAGCATAGGTTTTGTATTGGAAGGTAAAACCTATGATTGACATCGTGCAATACCCTTGCACTATGGTGCCAGGCTGTGTGCTTAGTGCAAGGCAGCCATACGTGTGCCAGAGCAAGGAGGACAGAAACAGTGACATATCTTAGAAGCAATGGCACTGTTCGGCTCCCTCACTTTCAAGCAAGCAGCACAGCAACTGTGTAAAACAAGAACAGTGGCTCAGTGGGTCTTCTTTCCATAACAATGAAGGTGTAATTCAATCATTGAACACCCGTGAATAATGTACCTATTCAGAACAGAAAACAAGCACAATCTTTCAAAATACAAATATTGTATTCTTTAAATCCATTCGGTTAGTATTAGTAATGAAATTTACAATAGTCTGTTTGGTTAGTATTAATAATGTAATTTACAATTGTGCAGACAACGCAGTGCTCATTAATAAAATTGTGTGAACAATAAAATATTATACACACAAATACAATCAGGAGGGATGTCCCTTATTTATCCAATATCCACAGTTTAATTTCGTTCCTCGTATCTAGATTTAATCGATCATGGATTGACACAAACTCTAATTTTAATGGGTCTCCTCAAGAAAGCCAGTGCCGTCTGGCAAAAACGCCTTAACAATAAGAAAAGAAGAAAGGCTATTCAATTGCTTGTGAAACCAGATATGTTGACAAAACTCACTGCTGTGGGAATCCTACTGTATGTCGAAGTAATCAGGACACATAGCCACACCAACGGCACACCTCATAATTGGACTGAAACCAATTGCGCAATGGGATCATATCAGTATCGAGCCAAATCCAAGTACATCATTGAAACCAATTATAAGCTCCTAGACGAGTCTGATTCTGTGTGTAAGTATAACAATCTTTCTTGTATTTTAACAGCTCGGATAATGAAGAGTAAAACTTGGAAAAAGTAGCCAGCGGTACTGTGTCCATCCTGAACCCTGAAGTTAATATCACCAGCGGTTTGTAACATAGTATCATCACCTTCAAGTATACATAGTATCTGTATCGTCACTCTGTTCCCATAGACATTTGAGACAAAGACAGCCTAGTGCCATTTTAGCCATGGTTGTTACTCAATGTATCTCAGTCAGTCTTGTTTTGTTATTAAAACCTGTGCACACCAGTAACGCTATTTAATGTGTCACTGCTAAATTCAGACATTCTAATCCTCATGTTACATAATATCCCAGTCCCGTGCGCACATAGTTGTAAGCATTGTGGTCTTCAGTTATAGATATTTATACCCGCTGCAATCGTAACCATTTACCTACATATAACTAACTATATGTCTATGTTAACCCAACCTTGGTTATTTACCAATGGATCATTCATCAACCCTTCCAAGAGGTAAGTTCTCTGGTTTTTTTCTGCATCAGTGCAGCCTCTAGGTCTGCAAGTACTGTCAATTAGTGGAAATAGAGATAGCAGTCTATTTTGTTCGCTTGGCACCAAGGATGATTAAAGAGGCCTTATCTTGTACCATAGAGTGCATTGCTAAAGTACTATGAGGGTCATCATTATTAGGGCCTATAAGGATGTCTGTTCAAAATAACTCAAACTTAGACACCCTTGAGAAGTCGAAGAAGAAGGCTGTACATAGTCAATTGAATGGTACACTTCTGACGGAGTATTTAAAAGCAGATGTTATCCCGCTATGACTAACGGTTCATTTTGTACCTCTAGCTTTTGTAGACAACGAAAAATTTGAAAAGCATTTCAATTATACCTCCAACAATTAGTCTAGGTATTGTATGGTACTAAGGATTGATACTACCTTAGAGCAATTAACAGAAATTAAAACATATTGATGAATTGGAAGAGAAAATTTGGAATGGCAACATAGAGACTGCAAAGGGCGCTCTAGACAGTTTACAAAAAATATACTGATAAGTTACATGCTTTTAATCTGTGGAAGAAAATTAATACAATTCAGAAAGACACATTGAAATTCAACAAAATCTAGTATATACATATCTGGAGTGACTATTAAAGTCCACAAAGCAATCAGGACTATAGACCAGGCATATACAACACACGCAGAACAGTCACATTTTCCGACACCTTAGCTAGATCAGATGAACAGGAAGAATCAGATAACAGTACCTCAGCACCATCACACACACACACACACCTTCAACTGCTCACAAACACTTTTTATATGACAGCCTAAAGAGAGGCAGGTGCAAGCCGAGAGGGAGAGGCAAGGGGAGGGGTTGGTTTAAGGGTCAATACCAACCAGGGGAGAGGCAGACGAGGAACCAATTATACAGATGGTAAACATGGGTACACAAAGTACATCAGTCGCACCCATTTTCAACATTTCCTCCCATTTGCAGGACCACAATGAGAGCAAACGGGGGTGTGGCTTTGTGTTGACTGAACAACCTTCAAAATTGAAGCTGAAATGTATAAATTTGTCAGAAAGATCAGGCTCAGATATTATTTTAAGGGTACATTTTCCACTAGAACATTGGAAGGGACAAGTCTACAGTTTCCGTCCACCTTCTATTTCCCTTTGCATTTCATGCCTTGCGAGATTCTCACTGTTGAGAACCTCGTGATAAATACAGGCACTTGAATTGAAAAATGATTACATATATTAAAACAGCACTAAAGATGAGAAACTAGCCCTATTGAGTTTAAGCAAGGATAGACGGAATAGAATCAAGCCTGCCGACAAAGGTAGTGCCATAGTTGCACAGAAAACTGAGGCATGTGAAAGGGAGAAACGGAGACAACTCGAAGACTACAGTAAATTGCAGACTGAGGGCCAGATGTACGACCCTTGTAAATTGCGACTCGCAATTTGCGCTTGATTGCGAGTTGCAAATTGCGAGGCGCAATTTACAATGTACTACAGTGTCAGAGACACTGATTGCGATTCCCAATAGGGTCGCAAAATGCGAGGCTCATGAATATTAATGAGCCACTCGCAATTTGCGACCCCATTGGGAATGGCTGGCCCTCCCAGGGATGGTGGCCTGCTGGGCTCAGCAGACCTCCATGTCTGGGACTGCTTTTCAATAAAGCAGTTTTTTTTTTAATGCAGCCCATTTTCCTTAAAGGAAAACGGGATGCATTTTTTTAAAAAAATGAAACGTTTTCGTTCCATTTTTTAAGGGCAGGCAGTGGTCCTTAGGACCACTGCCTGCCACCCAAAAATATTTTTCCCTGTATTTGCAAAGGGGTCCCCCATCCCTTTACCGAGTGCATTACCAGCGAGTGTTTTGCGACCGCAGTTGCAGTCGCAAAACATTCATACATGGCTTTGGGGTCGCTATTAGGAAGGGAACGCCCCTTCCTAATAGCTACACGCAATTCCTAAATAGTGAGTCGCAAAATAAATTGTGACTCGCTATTTAGGAATTGTACATAGCCCTGTGACATTTTGCATGCGCAAAAGGGTCGCAAACCCGTTTGCGCATGCAAAATAGGGTCGTACATCTGGCCCTAATTGTCTTCAAGACATTCATACTGAGATAAGATTAATCATGGACATTGGACTTAACCTGGGTATCATCAGAGAGAAAGTATATTGGTTCCTCAATAAACCAAATCCTAGGACTCCTGTGATATAGCCTTTTTCCAAATAAATAAGAACAGTGGGAAGTGGCTCGAGATGATTATGTTTTTTGTGGGGTAATGTTGTAGGAGACATAACCCGATCAGCGCACTTGATGGATTCTTATTGTCATTTTGTTAATGCTAATTTGCACTGAAATTATTGTTCTGGAATGTATTATATGCAGGTTTTTATTTATGTACCTTTTATGGACATTTTTATGTGCCTAATAAAGTGTTATGAACTTAACTGAACTGAATAAGAACAATCAAAACCCTCCAGGAAGAACCCCTGTGTAAATATGTGGATGTCTATATAATACCTTATGTCCCTAAAATAATTTCAAATGTGAGGGATATTATGGATTTCAGTAATTGTATTGAAAGCAGTGCCTTTGACATTAACAGATGCGTTTTTGTAACACTTTACATAAAGTCATTTTACACCAATATCCCTCAGAAAATGACCCTTAACCCAATGACGAATCTAATCCAGAGAACAGCTCTCTCATTGACTTCATCTTACAAATATGTAAAATAGCCCTAAAGAAAGCTATTTCCTGTTAGAAAGAATTACTATCTGCAACAGAAGAGTGTAGCTATGGGAGAGTGTTTAATTCCTGACATAGATAATTTGGTGGCAGTGGAATTTGAAAATACTTAAGTCCTGGCACCCTCCAACCCATGGAGATTTAACATAATAACCTAGAAAAGATACATAGACTACGGCGCATATTAGCAAGAAGAGGCGATAAATATCGCTAAACCCATTTAGCGTGAGTTTTTTTATCGCTTCGCAGGTCCAGGACATCATTGGTAATAGTGCGATGGTGTGTTAGCGACTATTTTCTTGGAAATTTGCGAGGGAACGCCTACTTTGCATGCCATTAGCGATGATTATCGCTGCCATGCACTGCGATAGTGAAAAGGGCAGCTATCGCCGGAAAGCTGTCGCTAACGTAGGTTAGCGACATCTTGCTAATGGGGTGATAAAAAAATCGCTGCTTTAACGGGAAAAAAGTCCCGCTAAAGCGGCGATAAGCCCTTGCTAATATGCCCCTACATCTTTATGTTATGGGAAGGGAAGACACAAAACCTCATTGATTTTCTAGTTTGGCTTTACACACAAAGTTTGGACTTGAAATTCACATGCAATAAGGAGGAAATATGACGCCTGGACCTTCTAGTGAAACATAGCAATGCGTCAGTGTATATGACGCAATATTGGAAACCCACTGGTAAAAAAGCCTACAACAGTTACCTCCCTAGATCATTGCGGGACAGTTTGCCCATGGACAATTTCTACCAGATCCATAGGTGTTGTACTCAGAAAAAATATTACTTTAAGGTTGCAGAAATTCTCAGTATGAAACTGACAGAGAGAGGTTACCCTAGGAGGTTAGTAAGGAGGGACCTTAAACGGGCTTGTTACTGCCCATGGGAGACACTTCTGACCCCCTAAAAAAAGTAATAATGACAGTCAACACAAGATTATGGTCTCGATTTATAGTGCAGTGAGTAATTCAATTTATAAAATCATGAGACATTGGCATTTATTGAATGATACATGCAACAACAGTGTCCGTTTTGCATAAAAAGCGTAACATAAGTGTTAGAGAATTTGTGGTTAGAGCATACAAGGGAACCTCAGAAGTCAAAAACCATAGCATCAGTCTGGGGGCTGTCACCTGTAATAGGACACTTCAGGTGTTGGAAATGTTAACATTGTAAGTTCACGAGTGACATCGTCATTGAGGTAGATACAAGGAAGATACAACTACTACAACTACTGTCTCACTCGAATTGCAATAGCAAGAATGTTATATGTCTGATAATATGTCCAAGGGACCTAGGGCCAGATGTATCAAACAGTTTTACCCATTCTGTGCCTAGGGAAAATGTGTTCATATAACTGGCTCCTAATGTACATTGGGCAAACCAGGCAGATGGTAAAACAAAGAATCTGCCAACATTGAAGTCATATATGGTGCTAGATCTAAGGGGCACCACTGGTGAAGCACTTAATGGAAGCCCAATATACAGAGGAGGCAACCTAAACGGGCTGCTCGCACTCAGAGAATGTAAGTGGATGGATTGCCTGAAAAGTACTGAAATTGGACTGAGAAGCGTGGTTGCTTGTTTAACTGAACTACACCGATGTTGATGGATTGATAGTGGTCTGGTGACTGAATAGTTATCACATGATGTATATTCTTTACTATTATCTGCAGGCATACACTATGTCAGTACCACACATCCATGCCATTATGGCCTTACTATAATAGGGAAATAATCATTGAGTGATTAAAACATATGTGAGATATTAGATTTACATCATACACACTCTATGTTTTCAATTCGAATGATAGTACTAATTGGAAAAAAGTTTCCTTTCCCATTCTGTTTCTGCCCTCCTCTTCCTCCCTGTTATTCCAGGTGCAAATTATTCCTACATATGATGGCCGCCGGATGTTGAGATTTGGTCTAGTGTATGGATGAGCAGGAGATGAGAGCAAAGGTGCTCTTTCCCAGTCTTTATTGTTTGTAGTGACTGGCATACAAATGGATTATTGACATCGCTCTGTTTTACAATCCAGCAAATTAGAAGTCCTAGATGTTGATTTCACTAATTCACTCGAAGACTATGTGAGAGACCCATCTTGATTTTTTAAGCATGTCGGGGTTGAGGGGCTGATACATCGATAGTAAATAATCAAGCTTGGGTTCACAAAGACATGCAGTTACATAGTTACGATTCAGTGAGTATAAATGTATATAACTCATAGCTACAATGCTATAAATTATACCTGCACAGGATTGGGATACCGTGTAGCATGAGTATTATTATGTACGAATTTAGCAGTGACACGCCGAGTAGTGTTACTGATGTGTACAGGTTTGAATAACAAAACGAGTTTGACTGAGATACATTGAGTAAAAACTATGGCTGCTATGGCACTAGGTCACCTTGTCCTCAAATGGCTACGGAACCAGATTGATGATACAGATATTCTGTACACTTGAAAGTCAGAATACTATGTTACAAACCGACCGTAATATTGACTTTAGGATTCAAGTGTTGATGGCTACATTTTCCACTTTGTACTCTTGCTTAATGTCACCCAGCAGTTAAAATACTAGTGAGATTGCTCAACTTAGACTTGAGAATCAGACTTGTGTAGGACCATATAATTGGTTTCAGTGTTGTACTTGGTTTTGGACTGATACTGACATGATCCTACTGTGCAATGTTTTTCAGTCCAGATGAGCCATTAGTGTGGCAGTGTATCCTGATTACTTCAGCATACAGTAGGATTATCACAGCATTGTGGTACGTCAAAAAAACATGAATGCATGTTTCTTAACATATCTGTTGGTTTAATTTCAATAGCCTTTCTCCTTTTCTTACCCTTTAGGTGATCTTGCCAGTCAGTACAAGCTGTCCTGAGGAGACCAATTAAAATTTGAGTTTGAGTAGAAATGGTGACCTTGTCTTAGGGATTGTCCATGATCAATTAAATCTAAACACGAGGACAGAATATCAGATTGATCTGTAGATTTTGAATAAATAAGGGACGGACCTCCTGTTTGTATATATGTGCATCATATTTTAATGTTCATACAAGTGCACCTATGAGCACTGTGCAGTCTGCGCTGTTGTAAATTAGATTACTTATACTAACCAAAGGGATTTAAAAGAATAACGGCTGTGCTTGTTTTCTGTTCTGAAAAAGTGCATTAATCACAGGTGTTCATTGATTGCATTACACCTACATTGTTCTGGAAATAAGACCCATGGAACCATTGTTCATATCTTATATTGTACCCTGGTTCCAGTTTTGAGCATAAAGGGGTTCGTCCTGTGTTTTTTCTGCATTGCGTGACATCTTTGTACATCTGCACCTTTTTATCGCACATTAAAAGGCATTTCCTTTTCAGTGGAAATTGACACCAATACAGATTCAGAAATCAGTGTATTTTGTGGCAATACATTTTGCGCAATTATAGCAGGTTCATTGTATTAATGGTATACAGTATGGTCCTCTTTTACAGTTACTTGGAAACTTTGAAAGCTAAGATCACCTCGACTAAAAGCATTACCACATCTTGTGGTTTTTCCCAGAGGCAAATTTCCTCCCTCATTCTGCATTTAAACTGAACTGTACATTTCCATGTACTGAGCTGAAAAACTGGAAATTGGATCTATGCTCTCTGTGCAAACTTTGGCAGGTATTACCTTACAAAATATACATAGCGAAAACATGGATTTGTATTTACTCGTGACAAGTGATGTTAAAGCGATAGCACATAACCATTTGCACCTAATTTTACATTTTCCTCAGGACTTTTAATGAGGCCTTATTTGTTATTCTGATGTTTTATATTTGGTAGGTATAATTTCACAAAATTGCTTGGCATATGCAAAGCCAGCACAAATGACTTTGTGAATGGAAAGCACTGGTTTTCGGTTCCATCAAGTCCTTGCTGGTCATTCTTCCCAGCAACACACATGGTAATGCTCAAGTACTTTGCAACCTCCCCTGCTGTCACAAAGCATGGAATCGTTACACACTGTTGCTAGCAAGTAGTCGCCATATGAAGAATGTAAGTGGTCATCAGTGGCTGGCAGTGATTTTCAACAGTGATGGGGCATCGAGCCGAAAGCCAAACCCAGTGGCAGGCACTGTAAGAAATCACAATGCCTTTATGCTCAAATGCCAAAGCTCTCAATCATGGCTCGTTAACAGAGTTTATAACGGGCCGTGACTGAAAGCTCTGCAGTTAAGCCTGAAGGCAATGCAAGTTTCTCACAGTGCCTGTCAGTGGGCCAAAAAATTAAAAATAAAATGAAAAATTTACTTACGCACGCTTTTATGTCTTGATTGTAGTCAGTGCGAAATCTCTTGGAGCCTCAGCCAACTCCCCTCTACGAATCCGGACGCTGCTCGCATGCTGCTGATAATGTTCAGCAGCATGAGAGCAGCGCCACAATTGGCTGGGTCGGACTGCCTTGACGTTCCAGCAGGCACTGGGAGTCTGTGCCTTCACACCACCCAACTGTCTAAGACAGCTAGGTGGAGAGGTTTAAAGTGCGCATGTCAGGCTGGCCGTCGCAAGACAGCCGGCCAAAGTGACATGCACACTTTAAATTGGAGTGAGCACCACTCCTCCCCTGCTGCCAGTCAGCAGTAATGGCCCGCCCTAAAATACTGCTAGGGCCGGGAGCAGTGAAAAATAAAATTGTTATTCATTTAATTACTATTTTATTTTTCACTTTTGCTGCACTGCCAGCAGGGGGACAATGCTCCTCTGCCCTAATTGGGGGGAGGGGTGGGTGGTGGAGGCCCTATGGGTCATTTCAGATAATTTGCACGTAGCATCTCTAGGCTATTTGCATCACTAGGATCAGGTAACATGTTCATGGACCACAGAATACTTCCACTTGCAGTGCATTGAAGTATCAAATCATCAAAAACATGTAATCAATACCAAGAGCTTAATGCAAGGGGCAGAGGAGGGCAGCAATGTATGAGATACCCAAAAACACAAGCTGACTCTAGAAATAAGCTGCTCAAAACCTGCTTGTCATCTGCCCAGAAAGATATAAAATATTTGATAGATGATCCTATCACAGCCATTATGCAGCATGCAGCAGGTAATCAGCATACGTTAACACCTATAAAGGTCTCAAGCCAAATTTTTCCAAGTAACTAGTTGGGTCATCAACTCTACACGTGTCCTCCCGATCACAACCAGTCATTTTCCGCTCACTCTACTTATTCCCTCGCCCAAGACGGACCAGACACATACCAACTCTGTCAATGACTGAACCTTTTCAAGGCCCTTTGGAAGTATTGTCCCAAGGAAGTATCTGATGCTGTTGCTATTGACACACAGAGTTTTAACAAAAATTCAAAATAATAAATATAAGAAACAGGATTATTTGTCGCATAAACCTAACTGATCCCACAATGACCTAAGTTATAGAATAAAAGAGCCCCATAAAAATAAAAAACTAGAAATCAGTTTAGATATTGTCCAAAACAGAATTGCAGTTCAAGTCATTACCACGAGAAGATAACTGGGCAAGTCTCAGCATTATCAATAGTCGACCTCATATTACTTGGGTATTATCAAGAATAGAGCTCTCTGTAAGCACATCTGTATTAACAGGATTAGACCATCGATCTGTATGAAGATTGGGTGTTATAAACAGCGGCTCTGAGTAAGACTGCTTGTTATTTAGTGAAGATCTATGAGTGAGTTTGATGGGTTTTAGGATTGGCGTTTACCCTGGGTGTTTGGAGAATAACCCTCAGTGAAGCAGTGTATCTTCAAAGTAGAACTTTTAATAAAGTAAAGAGCAGGTCTAAGTGTCATCCTGCCACATTATCAAGAGCCGACTGCGTGAGATTATCAGGGTTTTCTCAGAAGAGAGGCTTGGGATACTCTATTATCAAAGGTCAGGGTCCTGAGGAGGAGAAAGTATTCCAAAGTTTGAATCTCTTGTAAAAATTAAAAAAGAGAACCATAGAATATTTTATGTTAATGATGTGGAACCTGCTCATGTTTGCTAACCCTGCATCAACACAACCAGAAGGCCTCTTAAAATACTATTGAATATGACTTCCATTCTTCTCTACATGCTAATGATAGCATGATCTGATGTAACCCATGATGCAAGTTCTTCGGTACAACAACATTATATTAGCAAACAACTATGCTGGGTAGTACACTGAAATGTGTATTCTGAGCAGTGCTAATTTGTAAAACAAAATAAGTGTGGGGCCCTCATCAGGGGGCTACTGCCACTTGGACCACTCAATGCCCCTGCCAGCACTGCCAATAACAGTACCAACACAATTACTAACCATTACACCCTACAAGTGTGACAATTCAGACTATTCGAGGCCCCCAATGCTATAACAATGGCTTGCACGGCAGGTTTTAGTAATCATAAATGTACATTGAATGAATTAAAAACTGTTGTGCTCATCTCTAAATAAGACAAATAGTGCCACCATGTAGCAGACTGTCATAACTGCCGGTGCTGACAATTAAATGCCAGTGCTGAGCATCGGAAGCCACTGGCTCAAATTAAGGACTGATTCTGAAGCCATATTCTATACCACAATATTCTTTGGGTATGGACGGAGCCTGATATTTGGAAGGTGAATGTTTGAGGGCAAAATATTTTGAGAGCTGCCACACCACTGCTCCTCTTTAATCTGAGGCATTGATTTTAAAGTGTGCATAATGTTCTTTGTGATTATTACTTTATCTCACAAATATGTTTAATAGTGTGTCTGTGTAGTGACTCTTGCTAAATGTTTCAGAATTTAGATGTTATCGGTAGCAAAGTTGTCTTTTATTTTTGGGTATTATCAAAAGATTAACATTGAAACAGTCTGCTAATTGCTAGCTGCACTTGGTATTATATTAGGGAAAAGAACCCCCTGCCATACAAGGATTTTGCAAGTTACCAAGGAGTTCCTTTATAAGGTTATGGAACTCTGAGCTGACTTGCAGTATCCTTATCATGTACGCCAGGGTATACTTTATCCCATATAATACATGGTCACACTACCACTCTTCCCACAAACCACTTAAAACCTTGGTGCATAGCTCTTTTATATGAAAGAGCGAGCATGTTTGCAAACCCTTAACCTCTGGTAGGTCGCTCCCCCTCCCCTGCAGCCCCGCCGCAGTCCTCCCGCTCACCTCCGCTCCCGACGCAGGTGACCTGTGCTCCTGACTGATTGGGCGGCCCCTCCGCCGGTTTGCCGCTGCCTGCCTGTGCCCGTTTTCATTTTCTGTACCCCCGCTGTTTGTTTGTTGGGCGCTGTTTTCTCCCCGCGTCTTGCCCGCTCCCAGGTTTCCCGCCGCTGCTCCCCTGCGGCCCCGCCCCCCCAGCTCCGCATTCGTCGCCCGCTCTTCCCCCCGCCTCCCAGCTGAGCCTCCCTCTCCACCGCACCATAAATGGCGGGCGCAGCGAGGCCGCGCAGCGGACGCGCGCAGCGGGCGCGCCGCTGGCGCGCCAAAGGCACGCCTAAGGCAAGCCCGTCTGCGCCCGTCCGCGCCCAGACCGCGCCCAGTGCCACGACCCCTGGACCACGCACCACCCAGGCTGCCCGCATCCGGTACGATGCCAACACCCTCATCGCACTCAACCACGGACGACCACCCGGCTGCCACAAAGCCGCCCCTAAGCGCACCCACGGCTCCTTTACCTGCCGGACCTGCAGCTTCTCCTGCATCTGGGACGCCGAGACACCCTCCACGTCAGAACCCAACCAGCTCCGATGCATCCTGCTCAACACCCGCTCCGCACGCAAACACGCCGTCGAACTCTGGGACCCGCTCGACACCACATCACCGGACATCGCCTTCTTGACCGAGACCTGGATGAACGAAACCTCCGCCCCAGACATCGCAGTGGCCATCCCCAACGGATTCAAGATCACCCGCAGGGACCGTACCAACGGCATCGGCGGAGGAATCGCCATCATCCACAAAGACACCATCAGGATCTCCACCACCATCACCAACACCCTCAACACCGCCGAACACATGCACTTCCAGATCCACACGGACCCTAAAACCACCCTCAGAGGCACCCTCGTCTACCGACCACCAGGACCACGCCCCCAATTCTGCAACTCCATCGCCGACTTCATCAGCACGCACTGACCTCCACCGACTACATCCTCCTCGGCGACCTGAACTACCACCTGGAAAACAACAACGACAGCAGCTCCTCCACCCTGATCGACAACCTCTCCACCCTAGGACTGACGCAGATCGTCACGACGCCTACCCACATCGCCGGCCACACGCTCGATGCTATCTTCTCCTCCATTCCCCACGTTGTCTTCAGCCACGCCTCCGAACTCACCTGGACCGACCACCGCTGCGTCCACTTCACCTTCCAGAAACCCGTCTCACACCACCGCACCCTACAGACCCCCGGACACCACTGGAGCAAAATTACCAAGGAATCACTGCAAACACACCTCGCACTCAACCCCCGACCAACCCCACCGACCCAGAGGAAGGGGCCCGCACCCTCAGACTCTGGATGGAAGACTGCGCCAACACCCTCGCCCCAATCAGACTTACCACCCACAGAGACACCAGCCAGAGAGCCAGCTGGTTCACCCCAGAGCTCCTAGACTCCAAACGCACCTGTCGGAGACTGGAAAACACCTGGCACAAGGAGAAAACACCCGACAGCCACGCTGCCCTCAAAGACGCCATCCGGAACCACCACCACCTCATCAGGACCACCAAGAAAGCCGCCTTCAAGAACCGCCTAGACAACAACACTCACAATAGCAAGGAACTCTTCAAAGTCGTGAGGGAACTCTCCAACCCCAGCTCCTGCACCAACGACATCCCCCCGTCACAAGCCCTTTGCGACGCCCTCGCTGCCTTCATCCACCGCAAGATCACCGACATTCACGACAGCTTCAACCCACGCTCAGACCCCGCCAACCTCACCACCCCGGCCCCTCCAATACCCACCGACCACGAACACCTCACTGTATGGACCAGCACAACCACCGAGGACACCAGCAAGACGATGAACTCCATCCACTCAGGCGCCCCATCCGACCCCCTTCCCCACCACGTCATCAACAAGGCCGACAGCTCCATCGCACCCCACTTATGCAACATCATCAACCTCTCCTTCAAGACCGCAACCTTCCCTGAGAGCTGGAAACACGCCGAGATCAACGCCCTACTGAAGAAACCCAAGGCGGACCCGAGCGACCTTAAGAATTTCCGGCCCACCTCCCTTCTTCCGTTCCCAGCTAAGGTCATCGAAAAGATCGCCAACACCCAGCTCACCCGCTACCTAGAAGACAACAACATCCTCGACCCCTCCCAGTCAGGCTTCCGCAAGAACCACAGCACCGAGACCGCCCTCATCGCCGCCACGGACGACATCAGACTCCTGCTCGACAACGGGCAGACAGCAGCCCTCATCCTCCTCGACCTCTTCTGCCTTCGACACCGTATGCCACCACACACTGCGTACACGCCTCTACAACGCAGGGATTCGCGACAAGGCCCTGGACTGGATCACCTCCTTCCTCTCCGACAGAACCCAAAGAGTCCGCCTCCCCCGTTCCACTCCGAAGTCACCAAGACGATCTGCGGTGTCCCTCAAGGATCATCCCTCAGCCCGACGCTCTTCAACATCTACATGGCCCCGCTCGCACGCATCGCCAGACTCCACGACCTCAACATTATCTCCTACGCCGACGACACCCAACTGATCCTCTCCCTCACCAACGAACCCCGCACCGCCAAAGCCAACCTCCACCGCGGCATGAAGGCTGTCGCCGACTGGATGGAAGAAAGCCGGCTCAAACTCAACACAGACAAGACAGAGATCCTCATCATCGGACCCAACCCATCAGCCTGGGACGACTCAGGGTGGCCCACCTCCCTGGGCATCGCTCCCACACCAACCAACCACGCACGCAATCTGGGAGTCATCCTCGACTCGAAACTCTCCATGGCCAACCAGATCAACGACGTCTCATCAACCTGCTTCTACACCCTCTGCATGCTCCGCAAGATCTACAAATGGATCCCCACCGACACACGAAAGACCGTCACACACGCCCTCATCAGCAGTAGACTCGACTACGGCAACGCCCTCTACGCCGGAGCCCCGGCCAAACTCATCAGCAGACTTCAAAGAATCCAGAACGCCTCCGCCCGCCTGATCACCAACGTCACCCGCCGAGACCACATCACCCCCCACCTGAGAAACCTGCACTGGCTTCCCATCGACAGAAGAATCACCTTCAAGCTCCTCACCCACGCACACAAGGCACTCCACAACACCGGCCCGGCCTTCCTCAACAACCGACTATCATTCTACGCACCCAACAGGAGACTCCGCTCCGCCGACCTCTCCCTGGCCGCCGTCCCACGCATCCACAGAACCACCTCCGGAGGCAGATCCTTCTCCTACCGCGCCGCCAAGACTTGGAACTCCCTCCCCCTCCCCCTCCACCTTCGGCAGACAGAGGACCCACAGACCTTCAGGAGACTACTCAAGACCTGGCTCTTCGACCTCTAGCTGCAACCCCCCCCCCCAGCGCCTTGGGACCCTCACGGGTATGTACCACGCTTTATAAATGCTTGATTGATTGATTGATTGATTGAACATGAAGAATACATTAAAACCTCTAGTGCAAAATTAAATACATCAAAAACCTGTTAGATATTTGTTGCAAACAGGTATTAAAAACATTTCAATACAAGCCAGTTTTGTTTAAAAAATAAAAGCTGCATTCGCTCGGGACATGTAGAAACATTCTAGCTTTTCTCTATCTTGGGAGTGCAAAAAATAAACATATTCTCTCTGCTTACTGTAAGCTATTAAAATAGAGCAAAAGAAAGAAAAGCAACTTTCAGTTTGTTGCTTTAATCAGCTGCTTTATGCTTCGTGACCTGATCTGCCTTTCACCTCGGCTGCAAGCTCTGGTGTAGGCATTGTGACTCCAGAGCACGACTGTAATAACCTTATAATAGTTGTGTTCTGACGCCTTTTCTTTTTAATCAGCTACTTGGTGTGTCACAAGTCACCGATTATAAAGAAATTAATGACTGCCGTTATATAGGGATTACGGAATCCCATGTATTACAAGGACCATAACAATGAGTGACTTTGGTATTGATGGAGCAAGGTTTCAAAATTGAAACTTGCTTGTAAGCAATCCTCCTCATAAGTATTAATTTATTAAACTTGTATTGTAAATACTAACTTTTGCATTCACAAACACAAGAGGGACAGAAGCTTGCTTATGTGTTTTACTAATGAATAACGCTTGTGTATAATCCAAAATGTCCGCTAAAGCGCGGGAACTTCATTGCGCATGTCGCAACCCGATCACATGGTGTGACGTCTTTCTTTGCTTGGTGGGAAACTTCTGCTTCTGCGCAGTGTGCACTAAAATGGCCGCTAAATGTTTTCACATGCTTCAGCTTGCTCTCATGTCATTATTAAATTGTTGTTTTCTTAATGCTACTAATGCAGAATAGTATTATAATTAATTGGGAATAGAGTAGGGAAAGTCGGTATACAGTGAAACATTTTATTTGTGATTTTAATATTTTCTTCTTACACTTTTAGTAATTCGTAAACTTGGGCCTGGGTTGGTGATTTGAAACTCGAGAGACAGATGGTTCTGCGCATGTGTCCTGTGTGCCGGCCAAGTGAAGTCAAGTTGGACGTCTCCCAAGGCCATGACCCATTGGCCGAAGATGATGTACTCTATGTTTCCGGCGGACAAAATGTTACTTTTCTCCTGTAAACTGTATAACATTTGTCGTGAGACGGGTGGGAAATAAAGTGAATGTATTAATTTGAAGGGGCGGGAAGCTAAAACAATAGGCTTCACAATTTAGGCCAAAATTGACATGGTGCGAGAATCCACCCCCTGTCCCTGTCCAATCAGAAGTAGTGGTCCCATAATGTTAGCAACATTAAGGGGAGGTACATGGGCGTAGAAGGGTATAATAGAATATAGCATTAGTTAATTAGTCAGAGCATGCGTTCACGAAGAACAGGCGTCCATACTGCCAGAGCGCTCTTAACTCCAGACTGCCCAGCTGATCGGTTGCTGACTGAATTCCTGTCCGGAAGAAGTCCTGAGGAGGGGGCGGCGGAGTCCATTAGATGGGAGAATCGAGGAGAAGTCGAGTATCAGAGAGGGGAACGGCGCAGGCGTCGTTGTAGAGAGGTTACCGGTCCTGTCCTGATCCTGGAAGAGGTCTTTGCTCTTCATCCTTCCTGGGTCCTATCTTTTCCAACTCCTTGGCCAAGGGGCTTGGTTCTCGCATTTTAGGTAACTATACTGCAACCTTTAGTTGCGCTGCTGACTCTATTACCTCCCTTCCTTTAAACACCGTCATTTATTAGCAAAATCATTTCTATGCTTTTTCTTGGGTATTACAATCAAGTACCGTGTTTTCTGTATTTACTCTGCTAAAACATTAGATAAACATTTTAAAAACTTCCTGACTCAGTGATTATTTCAGGATTATGTACTATAGTGAATGTCACTCATTTTAAACTTCCCAATTAGCAAAGGATCCATTGGTAAGTTGTTACTCTTCAATCAGAAGCTAATTGGTAGCAGGGATTTTGATAAAAGAGTACATCTGACACCCAGCGTAAGTATTAGTGTAGTGTGAATGTATGGGCCCAAATGAGTATATGGTGTATGAATGTTGTTGGCTAATATTGCGCTGGATCAGTTTTCTGGTAAGCAGAGGACGGTTTTTGTTACTCTTTGTTAATTGGGTAATGAGAATTTTATTTGTATTTTTTATGAACTAACATCCGCTTATTTTGAGTTTTGTTATATGTTGTCCAGAATACCCCGGGGTAGGTAAAAAGAATAGTGGGTGGCAAGTGGAAGCCATACTGCAGTGAGGTTATCTGTCAGGCAGAAATAGTACTGAGAAGTTAAGCAGGACTTCAAGTACTCGTTAGGGACTCTATGCGTGTGAGTAATAGCAAAAAGGGTACGCTGATAAAAATTTGATGTTATATCACCTAGTAAGGGTAACATTGGAGAAGTAACAGGTACTTCTGGAGCTTGTGTGAAGAGTAGACGGAAGTGTTTTACTCGTAGTGTATGTATTAGTAAACGGAAAGGTTTTACTAAAGTGCGGAAGAAACTATCTTTTTCGAAATTAGTGGAAACTGGCACGATAGCGAATGTTTTATGTTGTTACTGAAATTTTATTAAGATCTATAGAGAAAATAAGTTTGTATAATTTTGTAAAGGGAGGGTCAGTTGCCGGAGAGGGAGCTGACGTCACAAAACGCCGCGCTGTGATAGGTTGAAATAGCGGGTGTGGAGAGACTCTTGTAAAGGAGGGGTCAGTAGTCAGGAGTAGTACTGGGATTGGTTAAACCAGCGAGAACAGAAAAGAGCAGATTGTAAAGGAGGGGTTGACAGAGAAACGTCACCAAAAGGCCGCGCAAGGATTGGCTCGGAAATAAAAGATAGCAGACATTTGATTGGTCGAAATTATAGAAGCAAAATTCTTAGTGGATAAGGATTGCATGTTAAAACGCGATCCGACTTTAACAGGAACTCGTCCGGATAGGAGATTCCTAGGGTTTGCAGAATATAATTTTGTACACCGAAGATTAGATAGAATGTACGGAGAAAGGAGAAAAATGTCATTCTTACAAAAGATTAAGAATTATTTTAAAAAGGACAAACCAATCAAAACTAGAGAAGGAATTATTATTCCACCAGCAAAAACGCCAGCATCATTTATGATGATGGAGAGAGGTTATCATACTTGTGTATGGATGGAGAATTGGATAGAATACACTAAAAATGATGGAGTATTAGCATTTCCCGAGAATGGTACCTTCAATGGAAGAATTCTTCAAAACTTGAGATTCAGGATGAATGATTTAGAACTCAGACCTAGATTAACTCAGTATGAAGCCCTAGAAGAATGGGAAACCGAGGCATTTGAGCGGGATAGATCTAGAAGTAATAGGAGTTACCCAGGATTTTACCCCAGATATTTACGTGAGTCAAGAGAGGGTCAGATGAAACAATGGAGAAGGGCAATGATTACAGAGGGACTGTATCCATTATTTACAGAAGGAGAGAAATCAGGAGGCAAATGTACAGAAAAGACAAAACATTTAATAAGAAATGAGGATTCAGAAGACGAATTTATGGAAGAAATGTTAAGAAATCCCCCACCATATCAGGAAGGGACAAGTGGATGCACCCCAAGTGCACCACCGAAAACTCCAATGATACCACAAGTAATGCATGAATTTACCCCGACTAGAATACTTCATGACAAAGAAAAAGAAGCCCTAGAAAAGACCAGAGCAGAATTAATACAGAAAATAACCCAGATAAAAGTACATCCTGATTCGTTGACTATTCCTGTAACAATTGGTCCAGTAGTTCCATTATATGGTACTCAGGGAAATTGTCCTCAACCCATACTTGCACCTACTCCTGTGAGTAACCCAAAACCTGAAGCTCCAGTTATAATTGAGGATCAATTTAGTGACTGTGAATCCACAATATCACTTATGGATCTGCCTATTCGAGGTTCTGTAAATAATACAGCAAAACCAAAGGGGATGATGGACGGAGTGTTGAACATTGCAAGCACTCACCCCCAGTCAACTGATCTGGGTTTAATCCATCATCATTCTTTAGCTCACTCCGCCACCCCAGTTCAGACATGGCCATATGCAAATCAGTCTGACCCTGTGCCTCATGGGAACAGTCCAGCCCGAACTGCCAAGCCATGTCTTCCCTGGACCGGAAACAAGCATCCTGGGACCGGTTTCTGGCTTACAGCCGTCATCAGCCAGGCTATCTTGAATCCAGTGGAAAAGTGAGCAAGGGACCCACGTCTGGGCATACCCTGCCAACTGAGAGCGAACATAGCAAAACCAAAGGGGATGATGGAACGAGTGTTGAACATTGCAAGCACTCACCCCCAGTCAACTGATCTGGGTTTAATCCATCATCATTCTTTAGGCCTAGATCTCTGTGCTGGGGTGAATGTATGACATTGTTCTGCATTCTGTCCATCAACTGTTGTTTTTGCATTTGTCACCCCGAGTGGGACGGGAATGCCCAGACGTGGGTCCCGTGCTCTCCATGCCACTGGAATCAAGCTATCCTGGCTGAAGAGGGGTGAAACCCTGAAACCGGTCCTAGGATGCTTGTTTCCATTCCAGGGAGGACCTGGCTTGGCAGTTCGGACTGGACTGTTCCCATGAGGCACAGGGTCAAGACTGATTTGCATATGGCTGGGTTCAAACTGGAATGGCATGGTGAGCAAAAAAATGATGGATTTAGGCCCAGATCTCTGTACTGGGGTGAATGTATGACATTGTTCTGCATTCGGTCCATCAACTGTTGTTTTTGCATTTGTCACCCCGAGTGGGACGGGTATGCCCAGACGTGGGTCCCGTGCTCTCCATGCCACTGGAATCAAGCTATCCTGGCTGAAGAGGGGTGAAACCCCGAAACCGGTCCTAGGATGCTTGTTTCCAGTCCAGGGAGGACCTGGCTTGGCAGTTCGGACTGGACTGTTCCCATGAGGCACAGGGTCAAGACTGATTTGCATATGGCTGGGTTCAAACTGGAATGGCATGGCGAGCAAAAAATGATGGATTTAGGCCCAGATCTCTGTACTGGGGTGAATGTATGACATTGTTCTGCATTCTGTCCATCAACTGTTGTTTTTGCATTTGTCACCCCGCGTGGGACGGGTATGCCCAGACGTGGGTCCCGTGCTCTCCATGCCACTGGAATCAAGCTATCCTGGCTGAAGAGGGGTGAAACCCCGAAACCGGTCCTAGGATGCTTGTTTCCAGTCCAGGGAGCACCTGGCTTGGCAGTTCGGACTGGACTGTTCACATGAGGCACAGGGTCAAGACTGATTTGCATATGGCTGGGTTCAAACTGGAATGGCATGGTGAGCAAAAAAATGATGGATTTAGGCCCAGATCTCTGTACTGGGGTGAATGTTTGACATTGTTCTGTATTCTGTCCATCAACTGTTGTTTTTGCATTTGTCACCCCGAGTGGGACGGGTATGCCCAGACGTGGGTCCCGTGCTCTCCATGCCACTGGAATCAAGCTATCCTGGCTGAAGAGGGGTGAAACCCCGAAACCGGTCCTAGGATGCTTGTTTCTAGTCCAGGGAGGACCTGGCTTGGCAGTTCGGACTGGACTGTTCCCATGAGGCACAGGGTCAAGACTGATTTGCATATGGCTGGGTTCAAACTGGAATGGCATGGTGAGCAAAAAAATGATGGATTTAGGCCCAGATCTCTGTACTGGGGTGAATGTATGACATTGTTCTGCATTCTGTCCATCAACTGTTGTTTTTGCATTTGTCACCCCGAGTGGGACGGGTATGCCCAGACGTGGGTCCCGTGCTCTCCATGCCACTGGAATCAAGCTATCCTGGCTGAAGAGGGGTGAAACCCCGAAACCGGTCCTAGGATGCTTGTTTCCAGTCCAAGGAGGACCTGGCTTGGCAGTTCGGACTGGACTGTTCCCATGAGGCACAGGGTCAAGACTGATTTGCATATGGCTGGGTTCAAACTGGAATGGCATGGTGAGCAAAAAAATGATGGATTTAGGCCCAGATCTCTGTACTGGGGTGAATGTATGACATTGTTCTGCATTCTGTCCATCAACTGTTGTTTTTGCATTTGTCACCCCGAGTGGGACGGGTATGCCCAGACGGGGTCCCGTGCTCTCCATGCCACTGGAATCAAGCTATCCTGGCTGAAGAGGGGTGAAACCCCGAAACCAGTCCTAGGATGCTTGTTTCCAGTCCAGGGAGGACCTGGAATAGCAGTTCGGACTGGACTGTTCCCATGAGGCACAGGGTCAAGACTGATTTGCATATGGCTGGGTTCAAACGGGAATGGCATGGTGAGCAAAAAAATGATGGATTTAGGCCCAGATCTTTGTATTGCATTCTGTCCATCAACTGTTGTTTTTGCATTTGTCACCCCGAGTGGGACGGGTATGCCCAGACGTGGGTCCCGTGCTCTCCATGCCACTGGAATCAAGCTATCCTGGCTGAAGAGGGGTGAACAAAAAAATGATGGATTTAGGCCCAGATCTCTGTACTGTGGTGAATGTATGACATTGTTCTGCATTCTGTCCATCAACTGTTGTTTTTGCATTTGTCACCCCGAGTGGGACGGGTATGCCCAGACGTGGGTCCCGTGCTCTTCCATGCCACTGGAATCAAGCTATCCTGGCTGAAGAGGGGTGAAACCCCGAAACCGGTCCTAGGATGCTTGTTTCCAGTCCAGGGAGCACCTGGCTTGGCAGTTCGGACTGGACTGTTCCCATGAGGCACAGGGTCAAGACTGATTTGCATATGGCTGGGTTCAAACTGGAATGGCATGGTGAGCAAAAAAATGATGGATTTAGGCCCAGATCTCTGTACTGGGGTGAATGTATGACATTGTTCTGCATTCTGTCCATCAACTGTTGTTTTTGCATTTGTCACCCCGAGTGGGACGGGTATGCCCAGACGTGGGTCCCGTGCTCTCCATGCCACTGGAATCAAGCTATCCTGGCTGAAGAGGGGTGAAACCCCGAAACCGGTCCTAGGATGCTTGTTTCCAGTCCAGGGAGGACCTGGCTTGGCAGTTCAGACTGGACTGTTCCCATGAGGCACAGGGTCAAGACTGATTTGCATATGGCTGGGTTCAAACTGGAATGGCATGGTGAGCAAAAAAATGATGGATTTAGGCCCAGATCTCTGTACTGTGGTGAATGTATGACATTGTTCTGCATTCTGTCCATCAACTGTTGTTTTTGCATTTGTCACCCCGAGTGGGACGGGTATGCCCAGACGTGGGTCCCGTGCTCTCCATGCCACTGGAATCAAGCTATCCTGGCTGAAGAGGGGTGAAACCCCGAAACCGGTCCTAGGATGCTTGTTTCCAGTCCAAGGAGGACCTGGCTTGGCAGTTCGGACTGGACTGTTCCCATAAGGCACAGGGTCAAGACTGATTTGCATATGGCTGGGTTCAAACTGGAATGGCATGGTGAGCAAAAAAATGATGGATTTAGGCCCAGATCTCTGTACTGGGGTGAATGTATGACATTGTTCTGCATTCTGTCCATCAACTGTTGTTTTTGCATTTGTCACCCCGAGTGGGACGGGTATGCCCAGACGGGGGTCCCGTGCTCTCCATGCGCCTGGAATCAAGCTATCCTGGCTGAAGAGGGGTGAAACCCCGAAACCAGTCCTAGGATGCTTGTTTCCAGTCCAGGGAGGACCTGGAATAGCAGTTCGGACTGGACTGTTCCCATGAGGCACAGGGTCAAGACTGATTTGCATATGGCTGGGTTCAAACGGGAATGGCATGGTGAGCAAAAAAATGATGGATTTAGGCCCAGATCTTTGTACTGCATTCTGTCCATCAACTGTTGTTTTTGCATTTGTCACCCCGAGTGGGACGGGTATGCCCAGACGTGGGTCCCGTGCTCTCCATGCCACTGGAATCAAGCTATCCTGGCTGAAGAGGGGTGAAACCCCGAAACCGGTCCTAGGATGCTTGTTTCCAGTCCAGGGAGGACCTGGCTTGGCAGTTGGGACTGGACTGTTCCCATGAGGCACAGGGTCAAGACTGATTTGCATATGGCTGGGTTCAAACTGGAATGGCATGGTGAGCAAAAAATGATGGATTTAGGCCCAGATCTCTGTACTGGGGTGAATGTATGACATTGTTCTGCATTCTGTCCATCAACTGTTGTTTTTGCATTTGTCACCCCGAGTGGGACGGGTATGCCCAGACGTGGGTCCCGTGCTCTCCATGCCACTGGAATCAAGCTATCCTGGCTGAAGAGGGTGAAACCCCGAAACCGGTCCTAGGATGCTTGTTTCCAGTCCAGGGAGGACCTGGCTTGGCAGTTCGGACTGGACTGTTCCCATGAGGCACAGGGTCAAGACTGATTTGCATATGGCTGGGTTCAAACTGGAATGGCATGGTGAGCAAAAAATGATGGATTTAGGCCCAGATCTCTGTACTGGGGTGAATGTATGACATTGTTCTGCATTCTGTCCATCAACTGTTGTTTTTGCATTTGTCACCCCGAGTGGGACGGGTATGCCCAGACGTGGGTCCCGTGCTCTCCATGCCACTGGAATCAAGCTATCCTGGCTGAAGAGGGGTGAAACCCCGAAACCGGTCTTAGGATGCTTGTTTCCAGTCCAGGGAGCACCTGGCTTGGCAGTTCGGACTGGACTGTTCCCATGAGGCACAGGGTCAAGACTGATTTGCATATGGCTGGGTTCAAACTGGAATGGCATGGTGAGCAAAAAATGATGGATTTAGGCCCAGATCTCTGTACTGGGGTGAATGTATGACATTGTTCTGCATTCTGTCCATCAACTGTTGTTTTTGCATTTGTCACCCCGAGTGGGACGGGTATGCCCAGACGTGGGTCCCGTGCTCTCCATGCCACTGGAATCAAGCTATCCTGGCTGAAGAGGAGTGAAACCCCGAAACCGGTCCTAGGATGCTTGTTTCCAGTCCAGGGAGCACCTGGCTTGGCAGTTCGGACTGGACTGTTCCCATGAGGCACAGGGTCAAGACTGATTTGCATATGGCTGGGTTCAAACTGGAATGGCATGGTGAGCAAAAAAATGATGGATTTAGGCCCAGATCTCTGTACTGGGGTGAATGTATGACATTGTTCTGCATTCTGTCCATCAACTGTTGTTTTTGCATTTGTCACCCCGAGTGGGACGGGTATGCCTAGACGTGGGTCCCGTGCTCTCCATGCCACTGGAATCAAGCTATCCTGGCTGAAGAGGGGTGAAACCCCGAAACCAGTCCTAGGATGCTTGTTTCCAGTCCAGGGAGGACCTGGCTTGGCAGTTCGGACTGGACTGTTCCCATGAGGCACAGGGTCAAGACTGATTTGCATATGGCTGGGTTCAAACGGGAATGGCATGGTGAGCAAAAAAATGATGGATTTAGGCCCAGATCTCTGTATTGGGGTGAATGTAGGACATTGTTCTGCATTCTGTCCATCAACTGTTGTTTTTGCATTTGTCACCCCGAGTGGGACGGGTATGCCCAGACGGGGGTCCCGTGCTCTCCATGCCACTGGAATCAAGCTATCCTGGCTGAAGAGGGGTGAAACCCCGAAACCAGTCCTAGGATGCTTGTTTCCAGTCCAGGGAGGACCTGGCTTAGCAGTTCGGACTGGACTGTTCCCATGAGGCACAGGGTCAAGACTGATTTGCATATGGCTGGGTTCAATGGGAATGGCATGGTGAGCAAAAAAATGATGGATTTAGGCCCAGATCTTTGTACTGCATTCTGTCCATCAACTGTTGTTTTTGCATTTGTCACCCCGAGTGGGACGGGTATGCCCAGACGTGGGTCCCGTGCTCTCCATGCCACTGGAATCAAGCTATCCTGGCTGAAGAGGGGTGAAACCCCGAAACCGGTCCTAGGATGCTTGTTTCCAGTCCAGGGAGGACCTGGCTTGGCAGTTGGGACTGGACTGTTCCCATGAGGCACAGGGTCAAGACTGATTTGCATATGGCTGGGTTCAAACTGGAATGGCATGGTGAGCAAAAAATTATGGATTTAGGCCCAGATCTCTGTACTGGGGTGAATGTATGACATTGTTCTGCATTCTGTCCATCAACTGTTGTTTTTGCATTTGTCACCCCGAGTGGGACGGGTATGCCCAGACGTGGGTCCCGTGCTCTCCATGCCACTGGAATCAAGCTATCCTGGCTGAAGAGGGGTGAAACCCCGAAACCGGTCCTAGGATGCTTGTTTCCAGTCCAGGGAGGACCTGGCTTGGCAGTTGGGACTGGACTGTTCCCATGAGGCACAGGGTCAAGACTGATTTGCATATGGCTGGGTTCAAACTGGAATGGCATGGTGAGCAAAAAAATTATGGATTTAGGCCCAGATCTCTGTACTGGGGTGAATGTATGACATTGTTCTGCATTCTGTCCATCAACTGTTGTTTTTGCATTTGTCACCCCGAGTGGGACGGGTATGCCCAGACGTGGGTCCCGTGCTCTCCATGCCACTGGAATCAAGCTATCCTGGCTGAAGAGGGGTGAAACCCCGAAACCGGTCCTAGGATGCTTGTTTCCAGTCCAGGGAGGACCTGGCTTGGCAGTTCGGACTGGACTGTTCCCATGAGGCACAGGGTCAAGACTGATTTGCATATGGCTGGGTTCAAACTGGAATGGCATGGTGAGCAAAAAAATGATGGATTTAGGCCCAGATCTCTGTACTGGGGTGAATGTATGACATTGTTCTGCATTCTGTCCATCAACTGTTGTTTTTGCATTTGTCACCCCGAGTGGGACGGGTATGCCCAGACGTGGGTCCCGTGCTCTCCATGCCACTGGAATCAAGCTATCCTGGCTGAAGAGGGGTGAAACCCCGAAACCGGTCCTAGGATGCTTGTTTCCAGTCCAGGGAGCACCTGGCTTGGCAGTTCGGACTGGACTGTTCCCATGAGGCACAGGGTCAAGACTGATTTGCATATGGCTGGGTTCAAACTGGAATGGCATGGTGAGCAAAAAAATGATGGATTTAGGCCCAGATCTCTGTACTGGGGTGAATGTATGACATTGTTCTGCATTCTGTCCATCAACTGTTGTTTTTGCATTTGTCACCCCGAGTGGGACGGGTATGCCCAGACGTGGGTCCCGTGCTCTCCATGCTACTGGAATCAAGCTATCCTGGCTGAAGAGGGGTGAAACCCCGAAACCAGTCCTAGGATGCTTGTTTCCAGTCCAGGGAGGACCTGGCTTGGCAGTTCGGACTGGCCTGTTCCCATGAGGCACAGGGTCAAGACTGATTTGCATATGGCTGGGTTCAAACGGGAATGGCATGGTGAGCAAAAAAATGATGGATTTAGGCCCAGATCTCTGTATTGGGGTGAATGTAGGACATTGTTCTGCATTCTGTCCATCAACTGTTGGGTTTGCATTTGTCACCCCGAGTGGGACGGGTATGCCCAGACGTGGGTCCCGTGCTCTCCATGCCACTGGAATCAAGCTATCCTGGCTGAAGAGGGGTGAAACCCCGAAACCGGTCCTAGGATTCTTGTTTCCAGTCCAAGGAGGACCTGGCTTGGCAGTTCGGACTGGACTGTTCCCATGAGGCACAGGGTCAAGACTGATTTGCATATGGCTGGGTTCAAACTGGAATGGCATGGTGAGCAAATAAATGATGGATTTAGGCCCAGATCTCTGTACTGGGGTGAATGTATGACATTGTTCTGCATTCTGTCCATCAACTGTTGTTTTTGCATTTGTCACCCCGAGTGGGACGGGTATGCCCAGACGGGGGTCCCGTGCTCTCCATGCCACTGGAATCAAGCTATTCTGGCTGAAGAGGGGTGAAACCCCGAAACCAGTCCTAGGATGCTTGTTTCCAGTCCAGGGAGGACCTGGCTTAGCAGTTCGGACTGGACTGTTCCCATGAGGCACAGGGTCAAGACTGATTTGCATATGGCTGGGTTCAAACGGGAATGGCATGGTGAGCAAAAAAATGATGGATTTAGGCCCAGAACTTTGTACTGCATTCTGTCCATCAACTGTTGTTTTTGCATTTGTCACCCCGAGTGGGACGGGTATGCCCAGACGTGGGTCCCGTGCTCTCCATGCCACTGGAATCAAGCTATCCTGGCTGAAGAGGGGTGAAACCCCGAAACCGGTCCTAGGATGCTTGTTTCCAGTCCAGGGAGGACCTGGCTTGGCAGTTGGGACTGGACTGTTCCCATGAGGCACAGGGTCAAGACTGATTTGCATATGGCTGGGTTCAAACTGGAATGGCATGGTGAGCAAAAAAATGATGGATTTAGGCCCAGATCTCTGTACTGGGGTGAATGTATGACATTGTTCTGCATTCTGTCCATCAACTGTTGTTTTTGCATTTGTCACCCCGAGTGGGACGGGTATGCCCAGACGTGGGTCCCGTGCTCTCCATGCCACTGAAATCAAGCTATCCTGGCTGAAGAGGGGTGAAACCCCGAAACCGGTCCTAGGATGCTTGTTTCCAGTCCAGGGAGGACCTGGCTTGGCAGTTCGGACTGGACTGTTCCCATGAGGCACAGGGTCAAGACTGATTTGCATATGGCTGGGTTCAAACTGGAATGGCATGGTGAGCAAAAAAATGATGGATTTAGGCCCAGATCTCTGTACTGGGGTGAATGTATGACATTGTTCTGCATTCTGTCCATCAACTGTTGTTTTTGCATCTGTAAATAATACTCCAAGAAGAGATGTACCTGGAGGCTCAAAAGATGTAAGTTTAGTAACTTCATCAGGAGCAAAAAGTGCTACCATAGTAACACCTGAAGATCTAGAAAGATGGGTACAAGGGTCAGTTAAACAGTGCACACCTCCAAAAGTACTGGATATCCATAAATTAAAAGTTGAATTAGAAGAAATAATAGCAGGAAATGTAGGACTAGAACGCTTAAATACCTATGATGAAGAAGAATTATTATTCCTGTGCAGGAGTATCACCAGAAATGTAAAAATATTCCATGAAAAATTGTCCAATTTAGCACTACAGATGGGCATAGAAATAGGGAGATCAAAAGTATTACAGAAACCATATAGAGCAGAATTTATGGACAAAGATTTAGAAAATATGAATGCCTCTGGAAGAAGATTACAAATAAGAGAATTAATGCTAGTTTTGCAAAAATGGGGAGACCTAGATAAATGGAAAACTAGGGGGGCCAAGAAAAAGGAAGAAGCACGAACAAGCAGAACAGCATCTGAATATGTGATGAAGGAAACAGGAAAAGTAGATCAAATGTATCCAATGCGAGAAGTTGCGGGAGGAGGATATGTACATGTCCCATGGAGCAGACAGCATATTTTATCATTTACGACTGATTTTCCAAAGCTGAGGGAAAAGCCAATTGAATGGTACAAGCAGGTTGAAAGGTTTGTGAAGGTGTCAAAGGTATTGTTGAAGGATTTGGATGGTCTGTTTGACATAGTGGTACCTGCCGATTTATGGACAGATTGTAAGATCACAGTGGATTGGCCTAGTGATGAGTATCCCAGAGATCCGAAAACAGGTGCCCCGTCAAATGATGTAATGAAAAAGTATCAGCAGGTGATAACATACCTAAAAGGGAAAATACCCCCGAAAGAAACAGATTGGGTGAAAATAGATCGAACTACCCAAGAAGCCAGTGAAACAGTACATTCATACTATGAGCGCCTATTGCAGGTGTTTAAACAGTATAGTGGATTTGAGGACATTGGAGACAAAAACATGAGTCAGTTTGTGTATCGGTTTGTTTACGGTCTGAAGCCAGAGATTTGCCAGATGATTAAACAACACATGCTGTGTTGGCAGGGAAAGCCCATAGATGAGATCCTGAAGTATGCAAAATATTGTGGAGACGATATTGAAGATAGACACAAGAAATTGCAGGAAAAAGTGATGTGGGCACAGGTGAAAATGGCTGAGAAACAGGGAATTAATTTGGAAAATCCGAGTGAAAATTCAGGAAAAGATTCTGGAACGAGTGGTGATACAGGAAATGGTGGAAAATTTAGAGGACGAATGAGTAGAGAAGAAGCTAAAAAGAAGTTTCCTTCTCATGGATGCGGAAAAATTGGGGCATTGGAAAGACGAATGTAAAAAGATTCGGAATAATAATGGCCCAAATCAAAACTTAAATCCACAGATGCAGAATGATTCACAACAGGGTGTAAATCCCCAGAGTCAATTACCACCTCCACCTGTTCAGGGTAATATAAGCAGAGCAAAGCACGGTACAGACATTGGATACCCGGGAGGGAGTGGTAAGAATGATTATATGACATCACAATTTCTTTTGTAGGACAATTTCAGTGAATTCGACTCATGACGGTGCCTAGGAGAGGGGAAGAAGGAGTGCGTACTTGGCGCATCCTTACAGGTAGATCAGTCTGGTCCATATGTTGAAGGAAATGTGAAAGGTAATGATATTACTTTCCTTTTGGACACTGGTGCTACCAGGTCTACGGTGAGATCAGTAGATATCCCAGACCTTCCTCTCTCTGGTGAAGATATCCAAGTAGTAGGGGTAGCTAATCAAAGAATTAGAACACCTCTTACAGAACCAATGGAAGTCAAAATAGGAAACTTCAGAGAAATGCACCAATTTGTAGTGTGCGATTCTAGCCCAGTAAACTTATTAGGTAGGGATTTATTGTGCAAAATGAACTGTACAATTTTCTGCACGCCAGATGGTGTGGCAGTTCAGACACCAGATGAGGACCATGTATATAAAATTATGGTTGCAAAACAAGGTACAGAAATAGACGAAATGTTTTCGTTAATAACAAAAGAGGAGTTGCCAGAAGAATTAAAAGGTACAGTAAACCCCATATTATGGGATTTCACGGGAAAAGAAGTAGGACTTATGGCAAAAATAGATCCAGTTCAAATTACGGTAAAAGAAGGTGCAATTTTCCCAAATACTAGACAGTACAAAATGAGTGCAGAAGTAAAAGCAGGAGTCATTGAAGAAATAAATCGAATGGTAGAACAAAACATCCTAAAAGAAGTAATGGGTAGCCCATGTAATTCACCTATAATGGGACTAAAGAAACCTAGTGGAAAATATAGGATTGTTCAGGACCTGAGGAAAATAAATAAGATTGTAGAACCATGTTGTCCCATAGTACCAAATCCTGCAGTAATTTTATACCAGATCCCTTGGAATGCAGGATGGTTCACAGTAATTGATTTATGTCAAGCATTCTTTTCAATATCATTACATGCAGACAGCCAGTATCTTTTCTCATTCAAATTCGAGAATAAAATCTATGTGTGGAATCGGGTTCCTCAGGGGTACACAGAAAGTCCTTCCATCTTCAACCAGATACTGAAAAAGTGCCTTGAAAAATTAGTGATGCCAGGAAGCTCAGTCTTAGTCCAATATATAGACGACTTATTGGTGGCGTCAACCACCAGAGAAGACTGCGTTGTTGATTCCATAGCCTTATTAAATCTTTTGGCTGAGGAAGGGCATAAAGTCTCACCTGAAAAGTTACAGTTTTGCAGGACAGCTGTTAAATACCTGGGACATCAAATTGAGAGGGGAAAAAGAAGAATAACCTCTGAAAGAGTAGAATTAATAAAAAGAATGCAAATGCCTGTAACCCAAAGACAAGTGCGAATGTTCCTAGGAATAGTAGGCTACTGTCGACAATGGATACCAAATTTTTCCATGTTAGCTAAGCCCTTAATTAACATGACGAAAAAGAAAGCAAAGGACCCTGTTGAGGGGGAGGATGAAAGTGTAGAAGCCTTTGTAAAATTGAGAAATGCACTTTGTTCAGCACCTGCTTTAGGCATGCCTGATTACAAAAGAGAATTCGCATTATTCTGTCAAGAGAGAGAGAATTGTGCACTTTCTGTCCTAACTCAGAGACATGGACTAGACAGACGTCCTATAGCGTACTTTTCTGCTACATTGGACCCAGTAGCAGCCGCGTTGCCAGGATGCTTAAAAGCAGTAGCAGCAACTTGTTTGAGCATTGAACAAAGCGAGTCAATTGAGATGGGAAATCCTGTAAAAGTGTATGTTCCACATGCAGTTGTGATTCTGTTGACAAGAACCCGAACTCAGCATCTTACTCCTAGTCGGCTGACTAAATATGAGAGAATAATAATGGGTGCTGAAAATGTGACCATGGTAAGGTGTACAATAATAAATCCAGCAACCTTATTGCCAGACCCATATCATGAAACAAATAAAGATGACGAAGAAGATGAACATGATTGTGTACAAATTACAGAATTATGTACAAAACCACGCCCAGATATAGAGGAACAGCCTCTTAAAAAGCCATACAGGGAGCTATTTGTCGATGGTTCATGTCAAAGACATGAAGATGGTAAACTAACTGCTGCCTATGCAGTATGTGAATTAACTGGAATAGTCGAAGCATCCTATTTACCAGGAGTGAAATCTGCACAAGTAGCTAAATTGATTGCTTTGATAAAAGCGTGCAAAATTGGGAGGAATCAGAGAGTGACCATATTTACAGATAGTCAATATGGTTACGGGGTTGTGCACGATTTTGGCCAACTATGGATGCAGAGGGATTTCATGACTTCTTCAGGATCCCCTATTAAAAATGGACAATTTGTAAGGGAATTGCTAGAAGCAATACAATCACCAAAAGAATTGGCTGTGGTGAAATGTGCAGCACACCAGTCAGGAGATGACTGGGTGGTAGTCGGCAACAGATATGCAGACCTGGTGGCCCAACATTGTGCCAAAACCAGAACGTCAGTAAATAAGAGGGTGGAAAGAATGGGAATCAGCTGCCAACTTATGCTGTATATGCCACCAGAAACTTGGAATGAAATTGCAAGATGAGGTTGAGGAAAGTGAGAAGAATTTGTGGATTAAAGTAGGTTGTTCCCAAAGAGGAGATGATGAAGTGTGGATCAGTGCAGATGGTAGACCAGTCATGCCAGACTGTTTACTCTCACAAATGGCTAGAATGCATCATGGAGACACACACATAGGGAGAGATGCAATGATTAGGCTGTTCAGACAAAATTGGTACAATCCCAAATTCAGGGCTGTTGCAGAAAGTCTTTGCCAGAGATGTCTAACTTGCCAAATGCATAATCCAGGCAGGAAAACGATAATTGGATTTGGAAAAATTGGAAAGGCAGAAGGCCCATTTATAATAAGCCTGGGCGTAGTTCGCGAAGTAGCGCTACGCGAAGCTACGCAAAGTGCAGTTCGCACTACGCGAGCTACGCGTAGCACTACGCGAACTGCGTAGTGCACTGTTCGCAATGATTGCACAGTGCCGGATGCTTGTCCGCACTGTGCAATCATTGAAAACGGCATCTTGCACAGTGCGAGCTGTCTTTTACTGCCGCTCGAGTAGATTTTTACTCGAGCGGCAGCTTTCTCAACGCGGACTGGTAGTTTCTCATCGCGAGCGGTCGCGAGCATACGCGACCACTCGCAATGAGAAACCTGACCTACCCGCGTTGAGAATCTCGCCAGGAGGTTTATTTTCCACGCTCGCGATCGGCAACTTGATGTTGCTGATCGCGAACGAGGAAAAAGTCTCGCCGGGATGTCATTTTGCTTGCTCGCGGTCGCCAACTTGACGTTGAGGACCGCGAGCAAGCAAAAAATGACCGCTACGCTACGCTACGCGTGTTTGCACTGTGCTACGTGCAATTCGCGTTGTGCGAAGTAGCGCAAACTTCACAAACTACGCGAGCGTAGCGTAGTGCTTTGCCCAGGGTTAATTTGTAAGACTCCAGTTTGACTTCATACAGTTACCACCATGCAGAGGACTAAAATATGTACTAGTCATAGTGTGTCTGTTTTCAAAGTGGGTGGAGGCTTATCCTACTAGGAGAAATGACAGCATTACAGTTGCAAAACTGTTGTTACGTGAGCTCATACCTAGGTTTGGTTTCCCAGTATCTTTGGAATCAGATAGAGGAAAACACTTTAATAGCGAAGTGATCCAGATAATATGTGAAGCATTTCAAATAAAACAGAAATTGCACTGTGCATATCGCCCAGAGGCTTCTGGAGTGGTTGAACAATTGAATGGCACTATAAAGTCAAGATTGGGAAAAATGTGTGCATCAACATCATTAGAGTGGCCAGACGCATTGCCACTTGTCCTGATGGGAATCAGAAGCATACCTGACAGAACGACAGGATTGAGCCCCCATGAAATAATGATGGGAAGAGCAATGAGACAAACACATGTTCCCACTAACAAATTAATAAATATATCTGATGATATGGTTCTTGATTATTGCAAAGGATTGGCTGACCTAGTGCGTTCTGTCTCTCATCAGGTCAGAGAAGACGCAGTTTCCAGGCAGCCTGAACTAGAACATGATCTGAATCCTGGTGATTGGGTGGTAGTGAAGAATCACACCAGAGAAACGTGTCTATCACCCAGGTGGAGCAGACCTTGTCAAGTTATATTGACCACCAATACAGCAGTGAAGTGTGCAAGATTTCCTAATTGGATTCACGTAAGCCACACAAAGAGAGTAACAGAACCTGAAGAAGAGAATCCACAGACAACGCCAATCACTGAAGAAGCTGAAGGTTGCCCAGCTGAGGAATCTCAGGCTAGAGGTTCGAGAGAAGCTGACGGAGAACAACCGAGCACAAGTCAGGATTGGATACCAGTGGTAGAAGTTCCTGAAGTATATTACAGAACGAGAAATCAAACTAAATTGGAAGAAATTGAAGAAGATCAGATAGGTGAAGAAGAAGCAGTTCAGGATCAAGAAGAAAAGATAGTAAAAGATCCTGAACAAAATAAGATAGGGAAAGAAAATTGGACACAAAACAGTGAAGATTTAATAGACTTTACACAGGGAAAGACAGGTTTAGAAGAATCAGGTCAGGCTGCAGAAGTTCACAGTGCAATAAGCCCTGATCAGAAGCAGTTAGATCAAGAATAATTTACTAAAGAAAAAGGGGTTGATACAAATGAACATAAAGAAATAAAAAAGGAACAAGGTCAAAATCTTGAAAGTCATTGTGGAGCTACTGAAGAAAAACCAATCAGACCTGAAAAAGAACAAACAATACAAGCAGTAATCAAAGAAAACAAAACAATATTGAGCAGTGAAAATAACAAGATCTCTGAAGACGTAAACAGAGAAACAGTGCCAACCAAGAAGACAAGAAAAGGAGATCATTGGCCAAGTGTCATTAAAAGAGTAAAGTACCACATAACAACCAGAAGTGAAGATCCAGAACAAGTACCTGAAGTGACAAGTCAAACTGAACAGGAGAAAAAGTCAGCAAAAAGAAAAAGTAAAAGACTGAGACTTGTGAATAACAAATTCAAGGGTCCTGACTGGACTTATTTTATTCTTGAAGATTTTGAAAGCTCAGAGTCAAGTGACAGTGGTGGCGAAGGAACAAGTGCAGAACTAACATACGAAGAAGAAACAAGACCACCCTGACTAAACAAAAGAATCCTCTAAAGAAAAGAAGAAGAGATAAGAAGAGCAATCTTCCTTGTTGAAAAATGCCTGATGATAGAGTTACTGGGAGACCAAAACGAAATTGTTGTAGGAGATGCTGTGCAATCTGCATATGTAGTCTAGTATTGGTGCTTATAGTATGGCTAGTACTGATTGTAGCAGTTCCTTACCTTATGATAATAGATAAGAAGATTAATAACGAAACTAAAGGGAGGACAGCAAACATGAAGGGTAATAGAGTAGAACTAATGGCAGAAGATGAGGCAGAAATTCATCATGAAGTAGCTGACAACGACACTAGTTTAAATGTTTTCACAAAATTATTGTTTCAATATGTAGACACAATGGAAGTTAGTAATTGTTATGTCTGTATGAAATTACCTGAATCAGTAGTGGAAGGATTAACATACCATCATTTACCACTGACATATGGCATCTCATGTAGTGTATTAACAAGTTTATTTTATAGAACAGGTAGACTGCAGTATTATTATTCAAACTTAGATGTGATATTTTCTGAGGTTCCGATTCGCAAGAGTATGAACCCAGTGCTTAGTAGTCAAGACGCACAGTTTATGGGAGAGTTTTTCTTAACAATGAAATCGAGAGATATAACACATGCACATAAAAATAATCTAACATGTTCTTTACTAGAAGAAGAAAAGATATTTTTGAATTTAGTAGAAAATAGAAGACATGATTTTCAAAAGAAAGCTTCAGAGCATAAGGCTCAGTTGCCACCTTGGGCGGAAAAAGAAGGGAGTTATACACCTGGCAAAGCTCAAGCTGCAATGGCTCTGGATTTCGTAAAGACAGGGAAAATTTGTCTACATAGGTTAAAAACTGATTATAACAATGTTTTCATTGGTACCAGTGAATGTGAACACAATTTTTTAATTCTTGGAGGTTGGGGACTCAAAGGAGGAACAGATTCAGTTTTTCCTGGAATTTATTATGTATGCGGGAATAAGGCTTACTTTAGGCTTCCTGCACGGTGGTATGGAAGTTGTTATTTTGGAATAGTTTTTCCAAAGCTATACCACGTAAAAAGAAACACTGGAAGCAATGAAAACAATAATGAATTAATACGTAGTAAAAGAGCTAGTTTTTCAGAAATTGTAGGTGATATATTTGGTGCATTGATACCTTCAGTGGGAATAATTCTGAACTCAAGGAAAATATGCAAATTGTCTACAGTGGTTGATCGTTTATCAACGGATACTGCTGGAGGTTTTCTAATGATTAATACGGAGATGGTTGCGATTAGATCTATGGTGATGCAAAATAGACTTGCTCTTGACATTCTATTGGCAAAAGAGGGAGGAGTCTGTAAATTATTGAAGACGAAACATTGTTGCACTTATATTCCTGATAAGAGTGCAGAAATTGGAACGTATATTCAGAACATAACTAAACTTGAGAAAGAACTTAAACCACCGGAAGTTGATAGTGTATGGGAAAGATTGACAAATAGTATCTCGTCAATTGGAACCTGGTTTGCTAATGTAGGGAAAGGACTTACAGGTCAAATATTAGTACCCCTAGCAGGGATAGCAATAATAATATTGGCAATAACAATATGGTGCACATGCTGTAGAAAGAATGGAACATATAAAGTGATAGGAAAAGGAAAGAAGAGAAAACTAGATGAAATAGAACTTGAAGAATGGAGAAGTGATTTATACAAAAAGTTGAAAGGAGATGTGAAAAACAGAAAATGTAAAAATGAGAATGAAACGAATTGTTAGAAGTTGGCATCTGATTGAGGGTAGTAATTTTGATGGCTCAGAAACGCCATCAGAGAGGGGATTGATGGAGCAAGGTTTCAAAATTGAAACTTGCTTGTAAGCAATCCTCCTCATAAGTATTAATTTATTAAACTTGTATTGTAAATACTAACTTTTGCATTCACAAACACAAGAGGGACAGAAGCTTGCTTATGTGTTTTACTAATGAATAACGCTTGTCTATAATCCAAACTGTCCGCTAAAGCGCGGGAACTTCATTGCGCATGTCGCAACCCGATCACATGGTGTGACGTCTTTCTTTGCTTGGTGGGAAACTTCTGCTTCTGCGCAGTGTGCACTAAAATGGCTGCTAAATGTTTTCACATGCTTCAGCTTGCTCTCATGTCATTATTAAATTGTTGTTTTCTTAATGCTACTAATGCAGAATAGTATTATAATTAATTGGGAATAGAGTAGGGAAAGTGGGTATACAGTGAAACATTTTATTTGTGATTTTAATATTTTCTTCTTACACTTTTAGTAATTCGTAAACTTGGGCCTGGGTTGGTGATTTGAAACTCGAGAGACAGATGGTTCTGCGCATGTGTCCTGTGTACCTGCCAAGTGAAGTCAACTTGGACGTCTCCCAAGGCCATGACCCATTGGCCGAAGATGATGTACTCTATGTTTCCGGCGGACAAAATGTTACTTTTCTCCTGTAAACTGTATAACATGTGTCGTGAGACGGGTGGGAAATAAAGTGAATGTATTAATTTGAAGGGGTGGGAAGCTAAAACAATAGGCTTCACAATTCAGGCCAAAATTGACATGGTGCGAGAATCCACCCCCTGTCCCTGTCCAATCAGAAGTAGTGGTCCCATAATGTTAGCAACATTAAGGGGAGGTACATGGGCGTAGAAGGGTATAATAGAATATAGCATTAGTTAATTAGTCAGATTTAACTAGTTCACGAAGAACAGGCGTCCATACTGCCAGAGCGCTCTTAACTCCAGACTGCCCAGCTGATCGGTTGCTGACTGAATTCCTGTCCGGAAGAAGTCCTGAGGAGGGGGCGGCGGAGTCCATTAGATGGGAGAATCGAGGAGAAGTCGAGTATCAGAGAGGGGAACGGCGCAGGCGTCGTTGTAGAGAGGTTACCGGTCCTGTCCTGATCCTGGAAGAGGTCTTTCCTCTTCATCCTTCCTGGGTCCTATCTTTTCCAACTCCTTGGCCAAGGGGCTTGGTTCTCGCATTTTAGGTAACTATACTGCAACCTTTAGTTGCGCTGCTGTCTCTATTCTCTCCCTTCCTTTAAACACCGTCATTTATTAGCAAAATCATTTCTATGCTTTTTCTTGGGTATTACAATCATGTACCGTGTTTTCTGTATTTACTCTGCTAAAACATTAGATAAACATTTTAAAAACTTCCTGACTCAGTGATTATTTCAGGATTATGTACTATAGTGAATGTCACTCATTTTAAACTTCCCAATTAGCAAAGGATCCATTGGTAAGTTATTACTCTTCAATCAGAAGGTAATTGGTAGCAGGGATTTTGATAAAAGAGTACATCTGACACCCAGTGTAAGTATTAGTGTAGTGTGAATGTATGGGTCCAAATGAGTATATGGTGTATGAATGTTGTTGGCTAATATTGCGCTGGATCAGTATTTTACAAGAGAGACGTGTGAGGCTGTATATTATGATAAGTCACTTCCAGAACTACCTTCAAAAGCTACCATCATTCTGTAAATTTTGAAAAGTAATAAAGATTTTTCTAGCCTTGGTGTCAGAAAGACTAGATTTTATTAAAGACATGGTAAAGACACGGAGGCGAGTATTATGCTGTCTTTTCTTGCTAGTTATTAACAGCAGCCAAACAAGACAAAAAACTTCATTTCCCAGAAAACCTGGAAGAAGAACTACAAACAGTGACATAAAAATGGAACCAAGCAAACACAAGGAGATGATGGACGGAGTGCTGAAACTTTTCAAACACTCACCCCCAGTCACAGATCTGGGTTGAATCCATCATCATTCTTTAGCTCACTTTGCCACCCCAGTTCAGATATAGCTATATGCAAATCAGTCTTGACCCTGTGCCTCATGGGAACAGTCCAGACCGAACTGCCAAGCCATGTCTTCCCTGGACCGGAATCAAACATCCTGGGACCGGTTTCAGGCTAACAGCCCTCATCAGCCAGGCTAGCTTGAATCCAGTGGCAAAGTGAGCAAGGGACCCACGTCTGGGCATACCCTGCCAACTTAGGGCGAACAAAGCAAACAGAAGGAGATGATGGACGGAGTGCTGAAACTTTTCAAACACTCACCCCCAGTCACAGATCTGGGTTGAATCCATCATCATTCTTTAGCTCACTTTGCCACCCCAGTTCAGACATAGCTATATGCAAATCAGTCTTGACCCTGTGCCTCATGGGAACAGTCCAGACCGAACTGCCAAGCCATGTCTTCCCTGGACCGGAATCAAACATCCTGGGACCGGTTTCGGGCTAACAGCCCTCATCAGCCAGGCTAGCTTGAATCCAGTGACTGGGGGTGAGTGTCTGAAAAGTTTCAGTGCTCCGTCCATCATCTCCTTGTGTTTGCTTTATAAAAATGGAACCACCATAGGCACGTTGAGTAACCCAATAATTATCTTGACTGAGATCAACAATTCCTCTTTTCTTGTAGCGAGTTAATCAATATTAGGCATGGAAAGAAACAACAACACTGAACCAAGGGAAACTAGTAAAGTCAATAAACCCGTAAGGCAGTCCAACAGTAGGTGAGGAATCATCTTCCGGACGTAAAACAAGATCTATGAAGTAGTCCAGCGGTTTCCAATGCAGAAGAGAATTCAACAGGATTAGGTAGAGGTGGAAGCACCGGAGGATGGTGCTGGAACTGCAGAAAAAATACACCAGGGAAAGTTAATGAAACAATGGGGGGGATAATACTCGCCTCTGTGTCTTTAATAAAATCTAGCCTTTCTGACACTAAGGCTAGAAAAATTTAAATTTTATTACAAGACAGGGGGCTCACATTATGCTTGTTCAAAGCATTGCAGTAACAGATTCAGATACAAGGGCAATTGGTTTACAAACAAAAGTTCTAAGAGTATTAACCTTCAGCCAATCTGCAGATTTGAGAATGTTGTGCAAACTAGCACCTGCCCCCCCAAAAAAGCCATAGAGGCCATAGCCCCTCTGCCTGAGTGGGCATCAGAGGAATCAGTAATAATACCAGCCAAGGACATGACCTATTTTACACAGTGGGCTAAAGTGGGAGAAGAGACAGGTTTATGGGGTTTCTGAAAAGAAATAAGTGTTTGAGAAGAGGAATATCTCAGAGCTACAGTTCATGAAACGTACATTTTTAAACAATCTTCCACACATAACTTAGGTTGAGTAAGGAAAAAAGGATAGTGAATTGTCATTATATTGGTTTTGGTACACCTATGAACCTGAAAGGAAACACCAAGGGGAGAATAGTGAAAAGAAGACACATCCAGAGTTTTAACATCTGAAACATGTTTTAAAGAAATTAAACAAACACATTGCCAATTCTGCTGATAACTGGTTAAGAGAGAGATTCAAAATGAAGGTTACATCTGCTGAAATTGGATCTGAATTCCTGTCCATACACCAGCCACACCAGGCCACCCAAGCTGACTTGTAGAGTTTCGCAGTACCAGGGATCCAGGATTGTTGAATGAGGTGGATAGCCTCCTCTGAAATTCCTGGGGTTCTCTAGGAAGACCCAAAATCCTACAATCATGTTGTGCTGAACTCTCTGAGGGTTGAGAAGCAGATTGGGGAAAGTGAGGTATCCAGTCTGGGAAGTTTGAGGCCAGTTCTAACAGAGTTGGATACCAAGGTTGAGCTTGCCAAAAGGAGGTGATTAGAATCAAAGATGAAAGTTGTCTGCGGGTCTGAGCTAGGACTCGTGCAATCAGAAGAAAAGGGGGAAAAAGGCATAAAGAAACACGTCCATGGCTACAGCCTGAGGACCTGGTCTCCAAAATGAAAAAGAAGTTGGGTATTCAAACATGAGGCAAAGAGGTCAATTGAGATGTTGCCGAAGATGGAAGAAAGACAATTGAACACCGAAGGTTGCAGCTGCCAATCGCTTGAATCTTGAAGATGTCTGGAATACCAATCCACTACGACATTCTGATTTCCTGGGAGGTAAACTGCTCTGACCAAGAGATTCAATTGAAGACAGTACTCCCAAGGATGTTTGGTGAGGTCTGCCAAAGGTTTGGATCTTGTACCCTCAAGATGAGTGATGTATCTGACCGCTGTCAGATTGTCCATTCGTAAAAGAATGGTGTATTTTGTCTTGTCTTTTGTAAAGGACTGGATGGAAAAGGAACCTGCAAGCATCTCTAAACTGTTGATATGCAAGAATGACTCCTGATGAGATCATGTACCTCCAGTCGAGAACGGACCACATCTTGCGCCCCAATCTTTCCAACTTGCATCGGACTCTAAGACAAGATTCCTTGTTCCATAAAGTAGGCTACCACTGGTTTGAGCATCTTGGTGAAACACCATGGAGCTGATGATAGACCGAAAGTAAGACATTTGAATTGGAAGAAGGAAGAACCCCTTCGAAACTTGAGATATTCCCTGTTAGAGGAATGAATCAGAATTGTAAGATAATCATCTTTAAGATCTAGTCTGACAAGCCAATCGCTCTGGAGTAATAGGTCTTAGAGATGGAGGATAGTCTCCATCTTGAAGTGATGATATACTGCAAAGTTGTTGAACACTTTTAAGTTTATTACAAGGCAAAAGTTTTTGTTCTTTTTCTATACAAAGAAGATGGTACTGAGGAAACCTGTGGGGTTGAAGTCTACTGGTTTGATAGCCTGTTTTGAAAGGAGAGCTTGTATTTCTTTCTGGACCACAAGGAGTTGATCCTGAGAAAAATGAAGAGGACTGGGAAGATGTAATTGTACGGGAGCTGGTAAAGCTCTATGAGATACCCTTGAACCATTTGAATTATCCAGGGATCTGTGGTGAGAGAAAACCAAGTGTTCAGATAAAGCGTTGATATGCCTCCTAAAGGATGAAGGGCAGAATTGGAAACTCTTACTTGAATATTATTCTTCTTTATTTCTATTTCCCCTGGATCGGATGCCTCTGGAACAACAGGGATAGAACTCGGGTTTGTAGCCAGTGTAGACATCGACTTGGTTGCTTTGGTCGAAGGAGGCCCTGTTGAGGTATTGTCCTCATGAGGGGAGGTGGCCGGCAGCCGACTCCTGCCTTCGTCAGCCCTTGCAAAAACCCAAGAAGAGAAAACTTTCTTCAGAGAGAGCTGGGCTTTTCCATCGTGGCAAACGTGGTGACATATTTCCTAGTTACTTAATAAAGGAATCTCCAAACAAAAGACCTTTAGCCAAAGGACCTTCTTCTTTGGTGGCGAGACGTCTAAGTTTGGGGTCAATTTTTAATAACAAACTTTTGCATCTCTCTTGGGTGATGTGTGTGTTGGCATTGCCTAGAATACAAATAGCCCGTTGGGCCCAATTAGAGAGGGTGTCCAGTCAGTTTAAGTGCCCTGAATCCTTGCTTCCTCAGACAGATCCAAACTCCTAGTAAGGGGACTAACTAAGTCTAAAATCCTGTCTTGACAGTTGGACCAGGCCCTGCCAACTCATTTTTTCGGGTCCTTTCCAAAGTTGGAAAAAAACATCAGCATGTTACGGTCAATGACGGAAGTGGACGTAATGTTATTGGGAAAAGAAGGATGGGGACATTCTGACTTTAATTTGTACCTAGTGGATTTGTCAAGAGCATTTTGTAGATAAAAGGAAACAAAGTCAGCCACATGCTCCGAAAGGAACTACTCTGTGGAATTGGGGTGATGAAAAGGGAAGGATCACACGTGTCCCCACAGATGGCCAACTAATTCATTAGACACTGAGCGCGAAACATCACCATCATTAGGAGAAATGTTACGCCATTTCTACGAGGCCCATATCCAAAACGATCAGAAGATCTATCAAAATTGTGCATGTCATTTAAGACATCATCATCATCAGTGTCATTTATGTTGGTAACTTTAAGGGGGAAAGAATGGAGCCCCGAAAAAGAAACCTCTTGGTTGGGAGGACCAGTTTTTACTGAAACGCCTTTAACAAACCCACTAGGGGTCACTGCTCGTTTCTTACCCTTTTTAGAGGTAACTTCAGAAAGGGAAGAGAGCATTTTAGAAAGAGAAGCTTCTAAATTCTTTGAAACGTCCAACATATTGACAGAAACTGCCTGCGGTACAGAATCCTTCATAAAGGATTTCAGATGTTTCTTAAATGCCCGAGATTCATCCTCCTCAGCCATGATAATGTAGAAAGGAGGAAATAAAAAATAATAAACATAGTGTAAAAAGGATATAACACCTTTGAAAAACAATCAAGTGACTACCATTAACTACATGACCTAAACTGGGAGGGAAGGGTTAATATTATTGCAGAGTTAAAGAAAAAGGAGCCTTTAAAGGGCGCAGCTCTGAGGGAGAGGGCATGTGAGGAAGGGGGGAGTTATACACGGCAGACTGCGGTCGAAGGAAGGGCAGGAAAAGAAGGGACAATACCGCTAAGCGGTTGAGAAGGGAAAACTCCCTGAGGCCAGGAAAACAAAGCTGAGTGCAGCGCTGAGGAGGGCCAGCTGACACAAAGGCGAGTGAGGCAGGAATTTTTCCAATGGCACGAAACGCTCGAGGCAGAGTTGAAATCCGTAGCGAATGTGTAAGTCAAAGGCATTAGAAACAATGTGACCAAAAATAAAAACACAGTAGAAACAATATACAATAATGCAAACTGTAAATAGTAAAGGAAAAATATTAATATAGTACTTATCTTGACTGCGAGCAGCAATAAAAGAGGAATTGTTGCTCTTAGTCAAAATAATTATTGGGTTACTCGATGTGCCATTGGTGGCTCTATTGTGATGTCACTGTTTGTAGTTCTTTTTCCAGGTTTTCTGGGTAATGAAGCTTTTTGTCTTGCTTGGCTTCTGTTAATAAATAACGAGAAAAAACAGCAGAATATGAGCCTCAAGTCTTGTAATAAAATTCAGATCTGACTAACTCAGTAAAGACTAATTTGAATTTACAGTTGTTGTTTCTGCTAATTTCACAGCATCAAGACGCCATTCAGATTGAAGGAAGTGACCTGTTTGGGGCCACCCGGGTCACTGTAGACCACCTCTCAGCCTTCCATGCAAATGAAGAGTCAGTGGAGAATATAGACCAAGAATAGTTTATTCGACTACACTCAGAGCGGAGCCCCATCTGCACAATCTCTGGGAGTGGTACAGAGAGGACTAAAGGTCCACAAGCAAAGAGATACATTATGTACATTTCATGATTGGTTAAGAACACGCCCACAGTGGAATTTTACAGGCTCACACAACAGATCAGTAAATTGCAAGAAAAAACAGTTTCTGTCCTCGTAACTCCAAGTCCAAGGTCGCTGCACCTGATACTACGATAAGACTACCAGACAAGTGGGAGAGGGCCTCTATCTAGTGGGAAAGCTATGCACCGGCACTAACTGCTCATTACTGCAGAAATGAAACTCAGAAAGAGGCATTTCTTGGAATAAGTGAGAATTAGTTTCGATCAGCATACAAAATGGACAACAGAAAAGCAAATGGTATAGCGAATGCTAACTTATACGAGGCATTACATAAGCATTAACGGTCTGATCTAACAGACCCTCCTTTTAGCATGAGCTAAAAACAGTTGCTAATAAACGAGATAATTAAGATATGCGTATATAAAAATCATAAGTATAGCAATATGGTCAAAGCAAATACTAATAGAGTATCTGAGGCTGAAACATGAGGGTACAGTATTTATGAACATTCTTTACGAGCAATATCAGGCAGAGAAACAGCAAGGAGAGATGACTCCTCAAATATCCCTTCGTCTATATTCATGAGGTCATCAATATCTGACTGGATCATCATAGCAGCATTAGTAACATGAGCTGAAATCTTTTGCTTCGGTGTGAAAATCGTTGCACAATATGAACAACATAAGGAAAGACATTGTATAAGAATACAGCAGAGCAACAACACCACTATAATGTATATTATTTTCTCAAGTACCAACACCAACCGCCAAAGAGAGACCAACTCCAATTACCACTTTCCATTCCCTTACCGTTCTCCAGGATGTCCATAATATGTTTGGTAATATTCTTTTCCAAATTCTTGATCCGAACCACACACTGATCGCCAATTACGGCGCACGCACCACCACTCTTGGCTAGGATAAAATCCACTGCATATCTAGTCTGTTCCGAATATATTCACATGCTTTCCAATTGGGGAGTGATGTCGCGCAAAGCTGCTACTGTAGTGTTAGATAGAAGTTTCAGCTTGCACCCAAAGTATTTCCAAGCCCTCTCACCCCTGGCCATCGAGGTACCACCCAGTGTGAAAATAGAAGAAAGAATGTATCCAAAGGTGACGCCATTGCTGTAATTATTGACCTCTATATCGGTCACCCCCTCACAGAATTCTTTTGTCCGTGTCCTTTTGACCCACCTTACTTTAGGTTTTGCATGTTTACAAGGCACACCCAAAGGCAACACCATTCCAAGAGCCACATCGTCAGTACCATTATGGACATTGGAATAAGTCCCATTAGACAAAAAGAAAAACCCTGGGTGTGCATAAATCGGCCCATCATAATCCACTGCGGAGTACCTGGAATTCATCCCAAAGGTACTTGGATCCTCTTTATTCACTAGGGGGAACGTGTGTTTATACAATGCTATCCCTGAACAATTTATATACAATGAAGTATCAGTACTGTTTACAATGGGGCAACAAGCAGGGTAATAAGCGGCCTCTCGAGGGACTGTCAATTCCTTATAATGCCAACCCACCAGTGTTATGTTCTGTTCTTCCATGTAGAAATTATCACAATACCTATTGTTATCACAACCTGGGTAACTCACCCCTAGACGATTTCTATAATATAGACATGGCCCTGGATAACCACAACCGAACACTCCTTTTACTTCTGTGAACTGAGGGGGCCGAGTATATGTATAATTCACAATTCACAATGGATATGCAGTCCACAGGCTAGTGACAGATCGGGTGGGGTAACAAGCAGTCCCTTCACCCAAAAACCTTTTATGTGTGTCCAAAAATACATTACTTGGGGCAGTTCTTTTCGTTCGTCTCGGGGAGTTGATCTTACCCTTACTGTGCAGAGGCGCACTTTGAGCATCTTCCAAAACCCATAACACTCCACACAGTATTATTATCACCAGTATCAAAAGAACAACACATATTATTCTGTTTTTCCTTGACCACATCATATTACACTGTACTGTAACAATCTGCTGCTCCCCCTCAGTAACGTTTCTACCAAAGGGATGCATAGTAAATTCAAAAGGGGCAATGCAAGAGAAACATGGATGTTCCCAGTGTCCGTTAGAGCCTCACTGGTACAGGCTCCTATTGTTCATCAAAAAGTTGGCGCTCTTGAGCACCGGCGATGGAACTTGCTCTGTCCTAAGCTCACCTCCTCCTAACCTATCCCACGTTGATAAAGGTGGTATACCTTTAAAGTATACTTTGTTCCCTAATCAATGTTCATACAACAGGAACACAGAACAAGTGCAGAATTCTCCCTTATCACAATTTGTCGTTGGTACTGCTATTCAGTACTACCTATCTTGCACAGTCCATCCCTAATCTTTCTTCTCCTTTTGTTCAGTAGCCCTCAGCCGAGGACGCAAATTGTACCAGGCAGCTCCAGGCACTGTATGGTCATGAAACAGAGGCTCTTGGATAGCTCGTATTTCTGGCGGAACAGCCTCATTCAAAACATCGTCGTTCTCCTTCTCTGTTTGCGTCCAGGTCAGCTGGGCATCACTGAAAGGAACTAATCTAGGCACTTGCTCACATTCGGTGTCTCCGACTCCCTCTTTGACCCACTGGTCATATGGTAACGACAAACGGACCCTCCGACAGTGGGTGGCATGCACCCAATTCTTTCGACCAGCAACCTTTACAGCCGTCCGTGTTACCAACAGAACTTGCTCAGGACCTTTCCAGCGGGGCTTCAAACTTTTCTTACTCTGAAAGTTTTTTAAGAGTACAAAATCGCCAGGCTGGATGTTGTGGCTAGGTCCCTCTGGTATCGGAGGTAGGGAGTCGTACACCTGCTGGTGAATAGAACGCAAACTTTCGGTCAATTTTCCAAGATAATCAAGCAACACAGGATATTCAATATCAGAGTATTTACAGGTTCGTGGGACACCCCAGACGTTTGCCGGGCGTCCGAACATGACCTCGTAAGGTGAGAAGCCTGTCCTAGAATGTGCTGTAGTTCTAGTTGACAAAAGAGCTAACAGTAAAGCATCTGACCATTTCAACCCTGTCGTCTCTTGAATTTTCTCTAGTTTCAGTTTGAGTGTACCATTGTACTTCTCAACCAATCCCGCTGACTGCGGGTGTTTGGCAGCATGACATTTCTGCTTGATGTGCAAACCTTCCCATACTAATTTAATCACTTTCCCATTAAAATGGCTTCCGTTGTCACTCCAGATAATTCGGGGCATACCAAAACGAGGAAAGAATTCTTTAAGGAGTACTTTAGCAGTTGTGGTGGCCGTCTTTATTGGGGTACGCCTCAATCCACTTACTGAACGCACATATAACCACTAGAACATACTTAAGTTTATTACAATGTTCTAACTCGATGAAGTCCATTTGGAGGACTTCAAAGGGAAATGTAGGTGGTGCGAAATTACCGGATGGTGTAGGGGTACTCTTCCCTGGATTGTGCACCATGCAGATCATGCAGCTTTTTACTAGCTGTGTAGCCGTTCTAGAAATATTGTCATTAGACCAAATCGGGGCCAATAATTTACAAATGCCCTTTGTGCTAATGTGGGCTGAACCATGTGCCATAGTAACCACAGGGAGCACATATGCATCAGGTAACATCCATTTCTGTTCTCCAGACTTGTCAATCCAACACCCCTCATCATTCAACTGTGCTGTACTTTCCTGCCATATTGCTAGTTCTTCTATCGTTGCCTCACTTTGTTTCTCTTCTACACTTTCAACCGTATTTTCAAACATACTATTCTCAGATACCCATCTAGCTGAACCTGCAACAAACATTCTCTTCATCTTACTTCGAGCAGTTTCCTTGGCTGTCTGATCTGCAAATGCATTTCCTCTGCCTACATCTTCTGTCACCTTTTTGTGGGCACTACACTTAACAATCACCATCTTCTTGGGGAGTGTTAAAGCAGACAGAAGCCGCAATATAAGGTGCCCATGTTGGATCTTGGTGCCATGTCAGGTAAGAAACCCTCTCCCTGCCCACAGTCACTCAAAATTATGTGCGACCCCGAAGGCGTACTGGCTGTCTGTGTAGATATTGATAACTAAACCCTCACTCAGTTCACAAGCCCGTATAAGAGCCACAAGCTCTGCTGCTTGCGCAGACTGATAAGGAACTCGTGATGTTTCCACCACCGTGCTCAAAGTAGTGATAGCATAAGCCGCAGTAGTTGTGCCATCTGGCAATTTAAAACAAGAGCCATCAACATATAGTTCCCCTTGAGTGAGAGAACATTTCAAGTACAGGAAAATTCCACTCTCTCCAAAACCATGTCTCTGAGGTGTGGCGTTCCACAGGGCTCATCATTGAGCCCAACTCTTTTTATTGTATACATGGAGCCTCTTGCTAAGATCGTGCTGGAATTTGACATATCCATGACCTCCTATGCCGACGATACGCAGTTGGTTATCTCCTTGGACCCAAAAAATAGCAGGGACGGTGAGAGATTATCCTCCTGCTTGATAAGAGTCAAAGAGTGGATGACAATAAGTTGTCTAAAGTTAAATGGGGACAAAACTGAGATACTATGTCTCGGAAACAAAGCAATACCCAGGCCCATTACAGATTGGCCTGCCTGCCTGCCTAGGTAATCCACCCACCCCCACAGAAATAATAAAAAGCCTAGGATTCTGGTTAGAAACGGATCTCTCTATGGTGACACAGGCCAAGAAGGTCGCCGCAACCTGCTTTGGACTACTCAGAAGCATTCGGAAAATCCTGGCTAGAGTTCCCATACAGCTCAGGAAGACAGTGGTCCACTCTCTGGTTACCTCACGACTAGACTATGGAAACTCACTGTTCTTGGGGGCACCTAAATATGTTACCCGCAGATTGCAGGTGGCTCAGAATGCAGCCGCAAGGCTGCTGTAAGTAAAAAAAGTCCGTTTTTATATAGCGCAGCTACTCACCCTTACGGGTCTCAAGGCGCTGGGGGCCGTAGTGGAAATTAAGTGAGCTATTGCCCAGAGTCACATGGTGCTGAGCTGAGCTGCCGCCCGGAGCCGGGGATCGAACCGTGAACCCTGTGCTCCGAAGTCAGCTGCCCTGGCCGCTGCACCACACCTCTCCAGTGTGTGCTGTGCAACGTTCCTACACGGGAGTCAGTAAAAAAGCCCCTACTGGGACTCCATTGGCTTCCGGTAGAAGCCAGAATAAAATTTAAAGTATTGGTCATCACTCACAGAGCACGCCATAATAGAGGTCCTAAAAAAATCGAGAGGCTAGTATCTCCTTACATCCCAAATAAGCGCCTATGATCCAGCACGGAGGAACGACTAAAACAAACAAAGGCCAGGAGGGAGAGATGGGGAGGAAGATCTTTCTCCCATCTAGCCCCCAAACTCTGGAACTCCCTGCCGTTGGAATACAGATTGATAGACAGGGAATTACAGTTCCGCAAAGAGATCAAGACCTGGCTGTTCATGCAATATCTCTAAGACATGGTTAGCCCTATTCAGTATCTGACCACTCAGCGCTGGGAAGCCTTAGGGCAGCCACGCGCTCTACAAATCCCCTAATAATAATAATAATAATAATAATAAGGGAACATCAGTCAGGTCTACCCGTCCTTTCGTCTCTTCCTCTGTTCGGAAAATACAGTCATGTTTGTCGACTGCATCGCTTTCAGAAGGGAGGGGTAGTAACGTGGCTGGATTCAGAGTGGCACATCGTTTAATCGTAATTTGCTTAGCAAATAATGTCAGTTCATAACCTGTAAGACACGCACTGGTGAGGTGCTGTGTCCTTGTCTTATTCAAAAGCGTATCCACAGCATGGGGTACCATAACTGTGAGGTCAGTATCAAGTACGAGTCCAGCCGATTGTCTGATCGAAGTGGCCGCAGCCGCAACCGCTCGCAGACAGGTCGGGAGGGCTCTTGCGACAGGGTCTAGCACAGCAGAAAAATAAGCGCAAGGTCTCTGTCTATCTCCAAATCTTTGAGTCAAGACAGAGAGGGCACAACCAGCCATCTTGTGAATGTAGAGGACAAAAGGCTTTCTATAGTCTGGCGTGCCAAGCACTGGAGCAGAGCAAAGTGCAGTTTTTAGTTGCTCAAAAGAATTCTGACAATCAGGAGTCCGGGGCAAAGGCTCATGCACGTCTTTCATTGTTAGTGCAAGCAGAGGTTTTATTAATAAAGAGTAGTTCGGGATCCACTGGCGACAGTAAGAAGTAATGCCTATGAAAGCACGCACATCTTTTTGTGTTTTCGGAAGGGGCATTTTAACGATTGTACTGATCCAGCGCAATATTATCCAACAACATTCATACACCATACTCATTTGGGCCCATACATACACTCTACACTACTACTTACGCTGGGTGTCAGATGTACTCTTTTATCAAAAATCCCTGCTACCAATTACCTTCTGATTGAAGAGTAATAACTTACCAATGAATCCTTTGCTAATTGGGAAGTTTAAAATGAGTGACATTCACTATAATACATAATCCTGAAATAACCACTGAGTCAGGAAGTTTTAAAATGTTTATCTAAAGTTTTAGCAGAGTAAAATACAGAAAACACGGTACTTGATTGAAAATACCCAAGAAAAAGCATAGAAATGATTTTTTGCTAATAAATGACGGTGTTTAAGGAAGAGGAGAAGATAGAGACAGCAGCGCAACTAAAGGTTGCAATATAGTTACCTAAATGCGAAAACCAAGCCCCTTGGCCAAGGAGTTGGAAAAGATAGGACCCAGGAAGGATGAAGAGCAAAGACTTCTTCCAGGATCAGGACAGGACCGGTAACCTCTCTACAACGACGCCTGCGTCGTTCCCCTCTCTGATACTCGACTTCTCCCGATTCTCCCGCGCCTTCCTTCTAATGGACTCCGCCGCCCCCTCCTCAGGACCTCTTCCGGACAGGAATTCAGTCAGCAACCGATCAGCTGGGCAGTCTGGAGTTGAGAGCGCTCTGGCAGTATGCACGCCTGTTCTTCGTGAACGCAATGCTCTGACTAATTAACTAATGCTATATTCTATTATACCCTTCTATGCCCATGTACCTCCCCTTAATGTTGCTAAAATATGGGACCACTACTTCTGATTGGACAGTGACAGGGGTTGGATTCTCGCACCATGTCAATTTTGGCCTAAATTGTGAAGCCTATTGTCTTTACGTTCCCGCCCCTTCAAATTAATACATTCACTTTATTTCCCACCCGTCTCACGACAAATGTTATACATTTTACAGGAGAAAAGTAACAATTTGTCCGCCGGAAACATTGAGTACATCATCTTCGGCCAATAGGTCGTGGCCTTGGGAGACATCCAAGTTGACTTCACTTGGCAGGCAGACAGGACACATGCGCAGAACCATCTGTCTCTCGAGTTGCAAGACACCAACCCAGGCCCAAGTTTACGAATTACTAAAAGTGCAAGAAGGAAATATTAAAATCACAAATAAAAAGTTTCACTGTATACCCACTTTCCCTAACTCTATTCCCATTTAATCATAATACTATCCTGCATTAGTAGCGTTAAGAAAACGACAATTTAATAATGACATGAGGGCAAGCTTAAGCATGTGAAAACATTAGCGGCCATTTTAATGCACACTGCGCAGAAGCAGAAGTTTCCCACCAAGCAAAGAAAGACGTCACACCATGTGATCAGGTTGCGACATGCGCAATGAAGTCCCGCGCTTTAGCGGCCATCTTGGTTTATAGACAAGCGTTATTCGTTAGTAAAACACATAAGCAAGCGTCTATCCCTTTCGTGTTTGTGAATGCAAAGATTAGTATTGACAGTACAAGTTTAATAAATTAATACTATGAGGAGGATTGCATACAAGCAAGTTTCAATTTTAAAACCTTGCTCCATCAATCCCTTCTCTGATGGCGTTTCTGAGCCATCAAAAAAATACTACCCTCAATCAGATGCCTACTTCTAGCAATTCGTTTCATTCTCATTTTTACATTTTCTATTCTTACAGTCTCCTTTTAATTTCTTATATAAATCACTTCTCCATTCTTCTAGTTCGATTTCATCTAATTTTCTCTTCTTTCCTTTTCCTGTCACTTTATATGTTCCATTCTTTCTACAGCATTTGCACCATATTGTTATTGCCAAAATTATTATTGCTATCCCTGCTAAGGGTACTAATATTTGACCTATAAGTCCTTTTCCTACATTAGCAAACCAGGTTCCAATTGACGAGATACTATTTGTCAATCTTTCCAGACACTATCAACTTCCAGTGGTTTAAGTTCTTTCTCAAGTTTAGTTATATTCTGAATATACGTTCCAATTTCTGCACTCTTATCAGGAATATAAGTGCAACAATGTTTCGTCCTCAATAATTTACAGACTCCTCCCTCTTTTGCCAATAAAATGTCAAGAGCAAGTCTATTTTGCATCACCATAGATCTAATCGCAACCATTTCCGCATTAATCATTAGAAAACCTCCAGCAGTATCCGTTGATAAACGATCAACCACTGTAGACAATTTGCATATTTTCCTTGAGTTCAGAATTATTCCCACTGAAGGTATCAATGCACCAAATATATCACCTACGATTTCTGAAAAACTAGCTTTTACTACGTATTAATTCATTATTGTTTTCATTGCTTCCAGTGTTTCTTTTTACGTGGTATATCTTTGGAAAAACTATTCCAAAATAACAACTTCCATACCACCGTGCAGGAAGCCTAAAGTAAGCCTTATTCCCGCATACATAATAAATTCCAGGAAAAACTGAATCAGTTCCTCCTTTGAGTCCCCAACCTCCAAGAATTAAAAAATTGTGTTCACATTCACTGGTACCAATGAAAACATTGTTAAAATCAGTCTTTAATCTATGAAGACAAATTTTCCCTGTCTTTACACAATCCAGAGCCATTGCAGCTTGAGCTTTGCCAGGTGTATAACTCCCTTCTTTCTCCGCCCAAGGTGGTAACTGAGCCTTATGCTCTGAAGCTTTCTTTTGAAAATCATGTCTTCTATCTTCTACTAAATTCAAAAATATCTTTTCTACTTCTAGTAAAGAACATGTTAAATTGTGTCTATGTGCATGTGTTATGTCTATCGATTTCATTGTTAAGAAAAACTCTCCCATAAACTGTGCGTCTTGACTACTAAGCACTGGGTTCATACTCTTGCGAATCGGAACCTCAGAAAATATCACATCTAAGTTTGAATAATAATACTGTAGCCTACCTGTTCTAGAAAATAAACTTATTAATACACTACATGAAATGCCATATGTCAGTGGTAAATGATGGTATGTTAATCCTTCCGCTACTGATTCAGGTAACTTCATACAGACATAACAATTACTTCCATTGTGTCTACATACTGAAACAATAACTTTGTGAAAACATTTAAACTAGTGTCGTTATCAGTTATTTCATGATGAATTTCTACCTCATTTTCTGCCATTAGTTCTACTCTATTGCCCTTCATGTTTGCTGCCCTCCCTCTAGTTTGATTATTAATCTTCTTATCTATTATCATAAGGTAAGGAACTGCTACAATCAGGACTAACCATACTATAAGCACCAATACTAGACTACATATGCAGATTGCACAGCATCTCCTACAGCAATTTCGTTTTGGTCTCCCAGTAACTCTATCATCAGGCATTTTTCGACAAGGAAGATTGCTCTTCTTATCTCTTCTTCTTTTCTTTAGAGGATTCTTTTGTTTAGTCAGGGTGGTCTTGTTTCTTCTTCGTATGTTAGTTCTGCACTTGTTCCTTCGCCACCACTGTCACTTGACTCTGAGCTTTCAAAATCTTCAAGAATAATATAAGTCCAGTCAGGACCCTTGAATTTGTTATTCACAAGTCTCAGTCTTTTACTTTTTCCTGACTTTTTCTCTTGTTCAGTTTCCACTTCAGGTACTTGTTCTGGATCTTCACTTCTAGTTGTTATGTGGTATTTTACTCTTTTGATTACACTTGGCCAATGATCTCCTTTTCTTGTTTTCTTTGTTGGTACTATTTCTCTGTTTACGTCTTCGGAAATCTCGTTATTTTCACCACTCAATACTGTTTTGTTTTCTTTGATTACTGCTTCTTTTGTTTGTTCTTTTTCAGGTCTAATTGGTTTCTCTTCTGTAGCTCCACAATGACTTTCAAGATGTTGGCTTTGTTCCTTTTTTATTTCTTTATGTTCATTTGTATTAACCCCTTTTTCTTTAGTGAATTCTTCTTGATCTAACTGCTTCTGATCAGGGCTTATTGCACTGTGAACTTCTGCAGCCTGACCTGATTCTTCTAGACCTGTCTGTCCCTCTTCAAAGTTTATTAAATCTTCACTGTTTTTAGTCCAATTTTCTTACCCTATCTGATTTTGTTCAGGATCTTTTACTATCTTTTCTTCTTGATCCTAAACTGCTTCTTCTTCACCTATCTGATCTTCTTCAATTTCTTCCAATTTTGTTTGTTTTCTCGTTCTGTAATATACTTCAGGAACTTCTACCACTGGTATCCAATCCTGACTTGTGCTCAGTTGTTCTCCGTCAGCTTCTCTTGAACCTCTAGCTTGAGATTCCTCAGCTGGGCAACCTTCAGCTTCTTCAGTGATTGGCGTTGTCTGTGGATTCTCTTCTTCAGGTTCTGGTACTCTCTTTGTGTGGCTTACGTGAATCCAATTAGGAAATCTTGCACACTTCACTGCTGTATTGGTGGTCAATATGACTTGACAAGGTCTGCTCCACCTGGGTGATAGACACGTTTCTCTGGTGTGATTCTTCACTACCACCCAATCACCAGGATTCAGATCATGTTCTAGTTCAGGCTGCCTGGAAACTGTGTCTTCTCCAACCTGATGAGAGACAGAACGCACTAGGTCAGCCAATCCTTTGCAATAATCCAAAACCATATCATCAGATATATTCACCAGTTTGTTTGTGGGAACATGTGTTTGTCTCATTGCTCTTCCCATCATTATTTCATGGGGGCTCAATCCTGTCGTTCTGTCAGGTATGCTTCTGATTCCCATCAAGACAAGTGGCAATGCGTCTGGCCACTCTAATGATGTTGATGCACACATTTTTCCCAATCTTGACTTTATAGTGCCATTCAATTGTTCAACCACTCCAGAAGCCTCTGGGCGATATGCACAATGCAATTTCTGTTTGATTTGAAATGCTTCACAGATTATCTGGATCACTTCACTATTAAAGTGTTTTCCTCTATCTGATTTCAAAGATACTGGAATACCAAATCTTGGTATGAGCTCTCGTAGCAATAATTTTGCGACTGTAATGCTGTCATTTCTTCTAGTAGGGTAAGCCTCCACCCACTTTGAAAACAGGCACACTATGACTAGTACGTATTTCAGCCCTCTACATGGTGGTAACTGTATGAAGTCAAACTGGAGTCTTATAAATGGACCTTCTGCCTTTCCAATCTTTCCAAACCCAATTATCGTTTTCCTGCCTGGATTGTGCATTTGACAAGTTAGACATCTCTGGCAAAGACTTTCTGCAACAGCCCTGAATTTGGGATTATACCAATTTTGTCTGAACAGCCTAATCATTGCATCTCTCCCTATATGTGTGTCTCCATGATGCATTCTAGCCATTTGTGAGAGTAAACAGTCTGGCATGACTGGTCTACCATCTGCACTGATCCACACTTCATCATCTCCTCTTTGGGAACAACCTACTTTAATCCACAAATTCTTCTCACTTTCCTCAACCTCATCTTGCAATTTCTTTACTTCATTCCAAGTTTCTGGTGGCATATACAGCATAAGTTGGCAGCTGATTCCCATTCTTTCCACCCTCTTATTTACTGACGTTCTGGTTTTGGCACAATGTTGAGCCACCAGGTCTGCATATCTGTTGCCAACTACTACCCAGTCATCTCCTGACTGGTGTGCGGCACATTTCACCACAGCCAATTCTTTTGGTGATTGTATTGCTTCTAGTAATTCCCTTACAAATTGTCCATTTTTAATAGGGGATCCTGAAGAAGTCATGAAATCCCTCTGCATCCACAGTTGGCCAAAATCGTGCACAACCCCGTAACCATAATGACTATCTGTAAATATGGTCACTCTCTGATTCCTCCCAATTTTGCAGGCTTTTATCAAAGCAATCAATTCAGCTACTTGTGTAGATTTTACTCCTGGTAAATAGGATGCTTTGACTATTCCAGTTAATTCACATACCGCATAGGCAGCAGTTAGTTTACCATCTTCATGTCTTTGACATGATCCATCGACAAATAACTCCCTGTCTGGCTTTTTAAGAGGCTGTTCCTCAATGTCTGGGCGTGGTTTTGTACATAATTCTGTAATCTGTACACAATCATGTTCATCTTCTTCGTCATCTTTATTTGTTTCATGATATGGGTCTGGCAATAGATTTGCTGGATTTATTATTGTACACCTTACCATGGTCACATTTTCAGCACCCATTATTATTCTCTCATATTTAGTCAGCCGACTAGGAGTAAGATGCTGAGTTCGGGTTCTTGTCAAGAGAATGACAACTGCATGTGGAACATACACTTTTACAGGATGTCCCATCACAATTGACTCGCTTTGTTCAATGCTCAAACAAGTTGCTGCTACTGCTTTTAAGCATCCTGGCAACGCGGCTGCTACTGGGTCCAATGTAGCAGAAAAATATGCTATAGGACGTCTGTCTAGTCCATGTCTCTGAGTTAAGACTGAAAGTGCACAATTTTCTCTCTCTTGACAGAATAATGCGAATTCTCTTTTATAATGAGGCATGCCTAAGGCAGGTGCTGAACAAAGTGCATTTCTCAATTTTACAAAAGCTTCTACACTTTCATCCTCCCACTCTACAGGGTCCTTTGCTTTCTTTTTCGTCATGTTAATTAAAGGCTTAGCTAACATGGAAAAATTTGGTATCGATTGTCGACAGTATCCTACTATTCCTAGGAACATTCGCACTTGTCTTTGGGCTACAGGCATTTGCATTCTCTTTATTAATTGTACTCTTTCAGAGGTTATTCTTCTTTTTCCCCCTCTCAATTTGATGTCCCAGATATTTAACAGCTGTCCTGCAAAACTGTAACTTTTCAGGTGAGACTTTATGCCCTTCCTCAGCCAAAAGATTTAATAATGCTATGGAATCAACAACACAGTCTTCTCTGGTGGTCGACGCTACTAATAAGTCGTCGATATATTGAACTAAAACTGAGCTTCCTGGCATCACTAGTTTTTCAAGGCACTTTTTCAGTATCTGGTTGAAAATGGAAGGACTTTCTGTGTACCCCTGAGGAACACGATTCCACACATATACTTTATTCTCAAATTTGAATGAGAAAAGATACTGGCTGTCTGGATGCAATGGTATTGAAAAGAATGCTTGACACAAGTCAATTGCTGTGAACCATCCTGCATTCCAAGGAATCTGATATAGTATTACTGCAGGATTTGGTACTATAGGACAACATGGTTCTACAATCTTATTTATTTTCCTCAGGTCCTGAACAATCCTATATTTTCCACTAGGTTTCTTTAGTCCCATGATTGGTGAATTGCATGGGCTACTCATTACTTCTCTTAGAATGTTTTGTTTTACCATTCGATTGATTTCTTCAATGACTCCTGCTTTTACTTCTGCACTCATTTTGTATTGTTTAGTATTTGGGAAAATCGCACCTGCTTTTACAGTAATTTGAACTGGATCTATTTTTGCCATAAGTCCTGCTTCTTTTCCGGTGAAATCCCATACTATTTGGTTTACTGTACCTTTTAATTCTTCTGGTAATTCATCTTTTGTTATCAACGAAAACATTTCATCTATTTCTGTACCTTGTTTTGCAACCATAATTTTATATACATGGTCCTCATCGGGTGTCTGAACTGCCACACCATCCGGCGTGCAGAAAATTGTACAGTTCATTTTGCACAATAAATCTCTACCTAATAAATTCACTGGGCTAGAATCGCAAACTACAAATTGGTGCATTTCTCTGAAGTTTCCAATTTTAACTTCCATTGGTTCGGTAAGAGGTGTTCTAATTCTTTGATTAGCTACCCCTACTACTTAGATATCTTCACCAGAGAGAGGAAGGTCTGGGATGTCTGCTGATCTCACAGTAGACCTGGTAGCACCAGTGTCCAAAAGGAAAGTAATATCATTACCTTTCACATTTCCTTCAACATATGGACCAGACTGATCTACCTGTAAGGATGCGCCAAGTATGCACTCCTTCTTCCCCTCTCCTAGGTACCGTCATGAGTCGAATTTACAGTAATTGTCCTGCAAAAGAAATTGTGATGTCATATAATCATTCTTACCACTCCCTCCTGGGTATCCAATGTCTGTACCATGTTTTGCTCTGCTTATATTACCCTGAACAGGTGGAGGTGGTAATTGATTCTGGGGATTTACACCTTGCTGTGAATCATTCTGCATCTGTTTTGATTTGGGCCATTATTATTCCGAATCTTTTTACACTCGTCCTTCCAATGCCCCAATTTTCCGCATCCATGACAAGGAAACTTCTTTTTAGCTTCTTCTCTACTCATTCGTCCTCTAAATTTTCCACCATTTCCCGTATCACCATTCGTTCCAGACTCTTTTCCTGAATTTTCACTCGGATTTTCCAAATTAATTCCCTGTTTCTCAGCCATTTTCACCTGTGCCCACATCACTTTCTCCTGTAATTTCCTGTGTCTATCCTCAATTTCGTCTCCACAAAATTTCGCATATTTCAGAATTTCATCTATGGGTTTTCCCTGCCAACACAGCATGTGTTGTTTAATCATCTGGCAAATCTCTGGCTTCAGACCATAAACAAACCGATACACAAACTGACTCATGTTTTTGTCTCCAATGTCCTCAAATCCACTATACTGTTTAAACACCTGTAATAGACGTTCATAGTAAGAATGTACTGTTTCACTAGCTTCTTGGGTAGTTCGATCTATTTTCACCCAATCTGTTTCTTTCGGGGGTATTTTCCCTTTCAGGTATGTTATCACCTGCTGATACTTTTTCATCACATCACTTGACGGGGCACCTGTCTTTGGATCTCTGGGATACTCATCACTAGGCCAATCCACTGTGATTTTACAATCTGTCCATAAATCGGCAGGTACCACTATGTCAAACAGACCATCCAAATCCTTCAACAATACCTTTGACACCTTCACAAACCTTTCAACCTGCTTGTACCATTCAATTGGCTTTTCCCTCAGTTTTGGAAAATCATTCGTAAATGATAAAATATCCTGTCTGCTCCATGGGACATGTACATATCCTCCTCCCGCAACTTCACGCATTGGATACATTTGATCTGCTTTTCTTGCTTCCTTCATTACATATTCAGATGCTGTTCTACTTGTTCGTGCCTCTTCCTTTTTCTTGGCCCACCTAGATCTCCATTTATCTAGATCTCCCCATTTTTGTAAAACTAACATTAATTCTCTTATTTTCAGTCTTCTTCCAGATGCATTCATATTTTCTAAATCTTTGTCTGAAAATTCTGCTCTATATGGTTTCTGTAGTACTTTTGATCTCCCTATTTCAATTCCCATCTGTAGTGCTAGATTGGACAATTTTTCATGAAATACCTTCACATTTCTAGTGATACTTCTGCACAGGAACAATAATTCTTCTTCATCATAGGTATTCAAGCGTTCTACTCCTACATTTCCTGCTATTATTTCTTCTAATTCAACTTTTAATTTATGGATATCCAGTACTTTTTGAGGTGTGCACTGTTTAACTGACCCTTGTACCCATCTTTCTAGATCTTCAAGTGTTACTATGGTAGCACTTTTTGTTCCTGATGAAGTTACTAAACTTACATCTTTTGAACCTCCAGGTACATCTCTTCTTGGAGTATTATTTACAGAACCTCGAATAGGTAAATCCATGAGTGATATTGTGGATTCACAGTCACTAAATTGATCCTCAATTATAACTGGAGCTTCAGGTTTGGGGTTACTCACAGGAGTATTCATAGGAGTCGGTACAGGTATCAATGGAGGGCAGTTTCCTTGAGTACCATATAATGGAACTACTGGACCAATTGTTACAGGAATAGTCAATGAATCAGGATGTACTTTTATCTGAGTTATTTTCCGTACTAATTCTGCTCTAGTCTTTTCTAAAGCTTCCTTTTCTTTGTCATGAAGTATTCTAGACGGGGTGAATTCATGCATTACCTTTGGTATCATTGGAGTTTGTGGTGGTGCACTAGGAGGGCATCCACTTGTCCCTTCCTGATATGGTGGGGGATTTCTTAACATTTCTTCCATAAATTCGTCTTCTGAATCCTCATTTCTTAGTAAATGTTTTGTCTTTTCTGTACATTTGCCTCCTGATTTTTCTCCTTCTGTGAATAATGGATACAGTCCCTCTGTAATCATTGCCCTTCTCCATTGTTTCATCTGACCCTCTCTTGACTCACGTAAATATCTGGGGTAAAATCCTGGGTAACTTCTATTACTTCTAGATCTATCCCGTTCAAATGCCTCGGTTTCCCATTCTTCTAGGGCTTCATACTGGGTTAATCTAGGTCTGGGTTCTAAATCATTCATCCTCAATCTCAAGTTTTGAAGAATTCGCCCATTGAACGTGCCATTTTCAGGAAATGCTAATACTCCCATCATTTTTGGTGTATTCTATCCAATTCTCCATCCATACACAAGTATGATAACCTCTCTCCATCATCATAAATGATGCTGGCGTTTTAGCTGGTGGAATAATAATTCCTTCTCTAGTTTTGATTGGTTTGTCCTTTTTAAAATAATTCTTAATCTTTTGTAAGAATGAAATTTTTCTCCTTTCTCCGTACATTCTATCTAATCTTCTGTGTACAAAATTATATTCTGCAAAACCTAGGAATCTCCTATCCGGACGAGTTCCTGTTAAAGTCGGATCACGTTTTAACATGCAATCCTTATCCACTAAGAATTTTGCTTCTATATTTTCGACCAATCAAATGTCTGCTATCTTTTATTTCCGAGCCAATCCTTGCGCGGCCTTTTGGTGATGTTTCTCTGTCAACCCCTCCTTTACAATCTGTTCTTTTCTGTTCTCGCTGGTTTAACCAATCCCAGCGCGGCACCTGTGACGTCAGTACTACTCCTGACTACTGACCCCTCCTTTACAAGTGTCTCTCCACACCCGCTGTTTCAACCTACCACAGCGCGGCGTTTTGTGACGTCAGCTCCCTCTCCGGCAACTGACCCTCCCTTTACAAAAAGTTACGCAAACTTATTTTCTCTATAAATCTTAATTAAATTTCAGTAACAACATAAAACATTCGCTATCGTGCCAGTTTCCACTAATTTCGAAAGAGATAGTTTCTTCTACACTTTAGTAAAACCCTTCCGTTTACTAATACATACACTACGAGTAAAACACTTCCGTCTACTCTTCACACAAGCTCCAGAAGTACCTGTTACTTCTCCAATGTTACACTTACTAGGTGATATAACATCAAATTTTTATCAGTGTACCCTTTTTGCAATTACTCACACGCATAGAGTCCCTAACGAGTACTTGAAGTCCTGCTTAACTTCTCAGTACTATTTCTGCCTGACAGATAACCTCACTGCAGTATGGCTTCCACTTGCCACCCACTATTCTTTTTACCTACCCCGGGGTATTCTGGACAACATATAACAAAAACTCAAAAATAAGCGGATGTTAGTTAATAAAAAATACAAATACAATTCTCATTACCCAATTAACAAAGAGTAACAACAACCATCCTCTGCTACCAGAAAACTGATCCAGCGCAATATTATCCAACAACATTCATACACCATATACACATTTGGGCCCATACATTCACTCTACACTAATACTTACGCTGGGTGTCAGATGTACTCTTTTATCAAAAATCCCTGCTACCAATTACCTTCTGATTGAAGAGTAATAGCTTACCAATGGATCCTTTGCTAATTGGGAAGTTTAAAATGAGTGACATTCACTATAATACATAATCCTGAAATAACCACTGAGTCAGGAAGTTTTAAAATGTTTATCTAAAGTTTTAGCAGAGTAAAATACAGAAAACACGGTACTTGATTGAAAATACCCAAGAAAAAGCATAGAAATGATTTTTGCTAATAAATGACGGTGTTTAAGGAAGAGGAGAGAGATAGAGACAGCAGCGCAACTAAAGGTTGCAATATAGTTACCTAAATGCGAGAACCAAGCCCCTTGGCCAAGGAGTTGGAAAAGATAGGACCCAGGAAGGATGAAGAGCAAAGACTTCTTCCAGGATCAGGACAGGACCGGTAACCTCTCTACAACGACACCTGCGTCGTTCCCCTCTCTGATACTCGACTTCTCCCGATTCTCCCGCGCCTTCCTTCTAATGGACTCCGCCGCCCCCTCCTCAGGACCTCTTCCGGACAGGAATTCAGTCAGCAACCGATCAGCTGGGCAGTCTGGAGTTGAGAGCGCTCTGGCAGTATGGACGCCTGTTCTTCGTGAACGCAATGCTCTGACTAATTAACTAATGCTATATTCTATTATACCCTTCTACGCCCATGTACCTCCCCTTAATGTTGCTAAAATATGGGACCACTACTTCTGATTGGACAGTGACAGGGGTTGGATTCTCGCACCATGTCAATTTTGGCCTAAATTGTGAAGCTTATTGTCTTTACGTTCCCGCCCCTTCAAATTAATACATTCACTTTATTTCCCACCCGTCTCACGACAAATGTTATACATTTTACAGGAGAAAAGTAACAATTTGTCTGCCGGAAACATTGAGTACATCATCTTCGGCCAATAGGTCGTGGCCTTGGGAGACATCCAAGTTGACTTCACTTGGCAGGCAGACAGGACACATGCACAGAACCATCTGTCTCTCGAGTTGCAAGACACCAACCCAGGCCCAAGTTTACGAATTACTAAAAGTGCAAGAAGGAAATATTAAAATCACAAATAAAAAGTTTCACTGTATACCCACTTTCCCTAACTCTATTCCCATTTAATCATAATACTATCCTGCATTAGTAGCGTTAAGAAAACGACAATTTAATAATGACATGAGGGCAAGCTTAAGCATGTGAAAACATTAGCGGCCATTGTAATGCACACTGCGCAGAAGCAGAAGTTTCCCACCAAGCAAAGAAAGACGTCACACCATGTGATTAGGTTGCGACATGCGCAATGAAGTCCCGCGCTTTAGCGGCCATCTTGGTTTATAGACAAGCGTTATTCGTTAGTAAAACACATAAGCAAGCGTCTATCCCTTTCGTGTTTGTGAATGCAAAGATTAGTATTGACAGTACAAGTTTAATAAATTAATACTATGAGGAGGATTGCATACAAGCAAGTTTCAATTTTGAAACCTTGCTCCATCAGTACTAACGCGTTCTGGTGTTTTCCTTCTACCCTCCTTCAACAGTAGGTGACCTAAATAGGTGACCTCCTGTCGACAATACTGAAACTTCGAAAGGGAGACTTTGTGTCCATGATGGGCCAGATGTAATAATAATTTCACCGTACTATCCTTGCAACCTTGTTCCGTGTCAGAAGCAATCAACAAGTCATCAATATATTGAACCAATGCTTTTCCTAGAGAAAGCGATATTAAATCCAACTGACCTTTCAATGCTTGACTATAAATACTAGGACTTTCAGTATAGCCTTGAGGAGCGCAACAGAAACTGAAGCTCTTGCCAGCTAGGGTAAATCTGAACAAATACCTGCTATCTGGGTGTATAGGGATGCATTTTTCAAATTGATAACGGAGAAAAACTGTGCGGTGGAGGTAATCATCGTCAGAAGGGTAGTAATGTCAGGAACCACTGGGACTTGCGAAACTACTATTTTATTAACTTCTCGCAAATCAATCACAAAACGATTTATCTCATCATCTTTATTAAAGGACAGGAAGAATGGGACTATTACATACATTACCCGTGGTCTCTTCAACAACTCCTTTACGTATTAAATCCTGAATTATTTGGAGAAGAGCTCGCTCTCCTGCTTGTGGTATTTTATACTGTGGTATTCGGGGCAATATGGCATTGCCCTTAACCTGTATAGAAACTGGTGGTATATGCAATAAGCCCACATCGGTATCACCTGTGGCCCACAATGTAGGGGGTACTTGATCAAATTCAGGAGGAAGGGGGGCATCTTTAGATAGACACTGTCGAACACCTACAACCGGGCCCATGGTCATATAGACTCCATCTGGGGAACAATAAATAGTAGCATGAAATTTCTTTAGCAAGTCCAAACCTAACAAATTCTCACCACAATTAGATGTTAAAAGAAATGAAGAATTCACTGTAAAAGGACCAACGGTAAGAGCAAGGGTGCGTGAGATGGGAATTACAACCGGTACTCCTGAAAAACCCACCGAAACATTACTCTGCCCCAGGGACCAGGTGTTGGGCAATAGAACTTTTCGTGGCACCTGCATCAACCAGGAACTCCTTAGGGGAGCCTTGCAGATCTATTTTGACATAAGGGCCGCGTTGATCTACAGGTATCTGAACTTGTCCCGTACCCTGTCCCTGGCTGCCTAGCTGTAGAACATCCCTGTCACATCATCAAAATCATAATCGTCATTATAATACTGCCTGTCCTTAGCATCATCAAAATAATTGTTAGAACTATTCGCAGGAGCAGAAGTACGTTGCTGCCTATCAGTCCCTCTACCCCTATTTCCGGAACCTCAACCTCGAGTGGACAAAGCCTTTTGCAAAAGAACAGGGCACTGACTTTGCCAATGACCGTCTTCCTTACAATACGCACTCTGATTCTGTCCCAAGGGTGCAGCTGGAGGCTGTCTAGTACGAGGATGCTGATGTTGGGGTCCCCGTCCCCTGGTGTTGCCTCGATAATCTTGTTGCAATAATACCTTAGTCTTCAAATCCTTATGCTTTTTATTGTTCCTGTCTTTCTCTTCATTATCCCTATGCTCATAATATTGGGCCATATATCTAAAATCACAGAAGGGGAAGACGTAGACCAAGTCCTCCGGCCTGCCAGTGCTACAGCTCCTTGGCTCTCCACAAACTCAACGCCGGCAAGAACTCCAACTGCAGGCTCTCTTCACCTCTAGACACCCACGGACCCTTCACCTGCCGTCACTGCCGCCATTCCTTCACCTGCGCCAAGACCCTCCACCTCCCTCCAGCAACAACTCCATCACACCCCAAACCCTGAGATGCACCCTCCTCAACATCTGCTCCCTCCACAGACACGCCACGGAAATCTGGGACCTCCTCAACAGCACCTCCTCGGACATAGACTTCCTCAACGAAACCTGGACGAACACTGCCTCCGGACCAGACATCACAATCGCCATCCCCGAAGGATACAAGTTCACCCAGAAGGTTCGCCCCAACTGCCCCGGAGGAGGCATTGCCATCGCCCATAAGGCCAATCTCCGGCTGAGCACCTATTCTGACGGGCCCACAGACCTGATGGAACACCTCCATTTCAAGATCCAGACCAACCCATCCTCCACCCTCCGAGGCACCCTCATCTACAGACCCCCTGGACCCCGCGCTCCTTTTTCCGACTCCATCACCGACATCATCACGCCGCATGCCATCGCCTCCACCGATTTCACGCTGCTAGGAAACCTCAACTTCCACCTTGACAACCGCCAGGACCCCAACTCCGCCTCCCTCCTGGACAACCTCCACACCATAGGACTCAAGCAGATCGTACCAGAACCAATGCACTCAGCTGGGCACATCCTCGATCCCGTCTTCACAGCAGGGAACTCCATCACCTTCAGCCACACCTCCGAACTCTCATGGATGGACCACCGCTGTGTTCACTTCACGTTCAGATCTAACGCCCCCTGCAGACGCCTGCTTCAGCTCCAGCGCAGGAATTGGAACAAGATCTCCGACGACCATCTCACCGCCGCCCTCAGCAGCTCCACCCCCACCACCACAGACGATGACCCCACCACCGCCACCCACACGCTACACAACTGGATCACCGACTGCGCCAACACCATCGCCCCCTCAAGAAAGCACCCAAGCCCCACGCCAAGAAAGCCAGCTGGTTTTCCACCGAACTCCGAGACTCCAGACGCACCTGCATACGACTCAAAAAACTGTGGAGGCACTCCATGACCCCGAAAGACCTCGTTAACTTCAAAAAAGCTACCGCTGCCCACCACAAGTTCATCAGACTCTCCAGGAAGAAAGCACTTCAGGATAGAATCTCCACCAATGCACACAACAGCAAGGAACTCTTCGGTATCATCAGAGAGTTCGCCCAACCCAACAGCGTGTCTACAGACATCACTCCCTCCCAGGACCTCTGCGACAGACTCAGTGTTTTCTTCCATCACAAAATCAAGACCATCTACGACAACTTCGACGACAACAACCCCCTCTCACTGCTCCCAGCAGCACGCAGCCGACAAGAGACAGCTGGAAGCCCTCAGCATTGAAGACACTCTGAGGATAATGAAAACCACCCACTCCGGGGCCCCCACGGACCCCTGCTCCCAACACATCTACCGCAAAGCCGCAGACATCATTGCCCCCGAGCTTCAACGTATCATCAACCGCTCCTTCGAGGCCGCCTCCTTCCCTGAAGACTGGAAACATGCCGAGATCAACCCTCTCCTAAAAAAACCTTCAGCGGAACCCACCGACCTCAAGAATTTCAGACCGATCTCCCTGCTCCCCTATCCGGCCAAAGTCATGGAAAAAGCCATCAACAGCCAACTCGCCGCCTTCATTGAAGAAAATAACATCCTCGACTCCTCCCAATCAGGCTTCAGGAAGAACCACAGCACCGAAACCACACTCCTCTCAGCAACAGACGACATCCGCGCCCTCCTTGACAGAGGAGAGACTGCGGCCCTCATCCTCCAAGACCTCTCCGCGGCCTTCGACACTGTCTCTCACCGCACCCTAGCCTGCAGACTTCATGACGCAGGAATCCGGAACAAGGCCCTCGACTGAATCCTCTCTTTCCTCTCCGGCAGAACGCAACGAGTCAGACTCCCTCCATTTCTCTCTGAACCGACTCCTACCACCTGCGGAGTTCCACAAGGATCTTCCATCAGCCCGACCCTGTTCAACATCTACATGGCCCCACTTGCATCCATCGTCATAGCACACGGACTCAACATCACATCGTACGCAGATGACACCCAACTCATCATCTCACTATCCAATGAACCCAACATCACCAAACGCAACTTACAAGACGGAATGGAAGCCGTCGCCATATGGATGAAGAACAGCTGCTTTCAACTCAACACGGACAAAACTGAGGTACTCATCATGGGCCCACACCCCGACGCCTGGAACGACACCTGGTGGCCCCCAGCCCTCAGAGACCCTCCACCCCCACGGACCACGCACGCACATCCTGGACTCCGAATTCAAAATGGACCGCCAGATCAACGCCATCACCTCCTCCTGCTACCACACCCTCCGCCTCCTTCGTAAAACCTTCAAGTGGATACCCCCCGAACACAGGAAGACTGTCACACACGCCCTCAAAAGTAGCAGACTGGACTACGGCAACGCACTCTATGCGAGATCAACCAGAACCTCACCCGCAAACTCCAGAACGCCGCCGCCAGACTAGTCCCCAACCTACCGCGCCACAGCCACATCAGCCAACACCTACGGACCCTACACTTGCTCCCCATCGAGAAGAGAATCACATTCAAGCTTTTCAACCACCCACAACACCGGACCCGCCAACCTGAACCACCGCCTTGTGTTCCACGCTCCCCAGCGTTCTCTCCGCTCGGCCCAACTCTCCCTCGCAACATACCTCGGATCAAGAAAAGCAGAACAGGAGGGCGCTCCTTCTCCCTCCTCGCGGCCAAGGCATGGAACTCCCTCCCTCTCCACCTCCGATAGACCGCATCGCTCCCTAAGTTCCTAAAGGAACTCAAGACCTGGCTCTTCGATGGAACTAAGTGAACCTCCAGGATCTGCGGAACCCCCCCCCTTTCCCTCAGTGCCTTGAGACCCGTTCCGGGTGAGTAGCTTGCGCTCTAAAAACCTGATTGATTGATTGATTGACTCTCAGATGCTTGAAGTCGGGACATTATTTCGGGGAGGAGATTAATGACAAACCCATCAACAAATAAACGAACTTCTCCTTCAGTAGACATATCCTGTCCACTGTAATCCAAAAATGTTTCCTCAAACCTAGTGAAAAAATCAGACACACTGTCGCCCTTCTTCTGCCTACAGTCAATCTATCCCAACTAACTTTCTTAGGCAGAATAGGAGTATGCATGTATGCTATTATACGGCCCGGCAAGGCAAGTAACTCAGCGCATGGTTTATCTCCTGGCTTCCTATCTCGGTCCCATAACCTTAATCACGTCCCACGCTCCACCCAACTCAGCAACATGATCTTGAGTATGTACTTGCCGCCAAATATCAACTGAAACCAGTAAACCAAAGAACATTTCAATGTCAGCAAGGGTCATCACGGTAGAAGAAGCTGCCTCTGTCAGTTCTTTATAATAATCAGTAGGATTTTTCCTAGGATCGGGCGATGTAGCCTTAAGGGCCAAAACCTCACTCCTCTTCCCAGGGCTATAAACCCATATTTTTCCTGGAAGCGAGCAGGCACAGCCTGTCTGGTAACTGTTCCATGTTGATCTGTTATTTCAGGAATTTCCAGATGGTAAATTGGATGAACTTCTCTCATTGGGAATTGTGTTATTTTATTGGGACTCTTATCATGCAGTTTGTCTCTATAACGCAATAATGTGGAAATGTTACTATACAAGGGCGTTGGCTCCAAACTGTGTACATAAGTACCTTCATTGATATCAACTAGTATCTGGGGTGCTTCCGTTTCAATGTGTGTGCGCCAGAAGTCAATCAAAGTGGAAGACAAATGTTTGAGGGCATGTTGTTGCAAGAAGGGGTCCAATGGGATCTCTATCTTCCAAACTGCGCATTGGTGTGTCAGTAATTAAGGGTGATGGGGGATGGATTACTGAGGCAGGAGTAGTAGGTAACGCAACAGTTAAAGAATGTAACGGAAGAGGAGGAGCAGGGGGTATATCAACTGGAGCAGTAGGTGTGACAACTGTGGAAGCGGATGCACCTTGTTCCTGCTGTTGCTGACGGGGAATAACGGGATAGACCCTTTTGGGGACATATGGAGGGGGAGGTCGAGTATCTAGCAGGGCATCCATGTAAGTATCCTCATCCTCCTTAGCCACATAAGATTTATCAATGTGCAACCAGAATCTCCTGTCTTCACGCTCTATCCCTGCCTCCTGTTTTTCTTTGTCATAAGCTACAGCCTTTTGTGTAAGCGTTTGCATCTTTCCTTTTCGAGCATCTCGTTCCGCTTTTAATCGCCTCTGTCGGGCCTCTTTCTGCCAAGTGCGAAGGGAATCAAACATAGATTGTCTACTACATTTTTTAAACAATTGTTCCTGTATAAATCCTATCTTTTGTTCATCAAAAGAGCGCGTCAAAGGCCACTGCAATTCGACATTGTCCCTCGTATATTTGTGCCATAATGTACTAAACATAATAGGGCCAAGGCCATGTTTCACATACATGTCATAATTAGGATTGCCCTCAGGAGGTGCAGGTTAAGATTCTGCCAACCGTGCATCACTAGATCAACAACCACAAAACAAACTCCGAAGTTTGCTAAAACTAGGCATCGCAAAAAGAACAAAGAAACAAATCGTTACATTACCTAGCACAGTATTTGCAAACACTTTTTACCAAAACAATCCAAATACCAAAACAAAACCAAATCACAGTGGTACCACATCCATATAGAACCAAAACAGACTCACCTGATGTCTGAAGTACAAAGAAACCAGTTCTCCACTGACGACTCTTCGGACCAAACAGTCCAATCAAGGGATCGCCGTTTTAGGACCCCAGTAGGGATGACCGCTGTGCGAGACACCGTCCGGCAGGACAGAGGCAGCAGCTGGGAGTAACAGAAACTCCTCGTGCAGGGATCCCTGAGCCGTCGGTCTGACCTGACGATGTCCTCGTCCTCCCCTCCGTCTGTAGACAGGGGATGGGTCAACAACCCGAAGGAGTTCCTGTTCAGGCGCCAACTGAAGGAAGTGACCCACCTGGGGCCACCCGGGTCACTGTAGACCACCACTCAGCCTTCCATACAAATGAAGAGTTGGACGGTCAGAGGAGAATATAGACCAATAATAGTTTATTCGTATACACTCAGAGCGGAGCCCCGTCTGCACAATCTCTGGGAGTGGTACAGAGAGGACTAAAGGTCCATAAGCAAAGAGATACATTATGTACATTTCATGATTGGTTAAGAACATGCCCACAGTGGAATTTTCCAGGCTCACCCAACAGGACAGTAAAATGCAAGAAAAAACAGTTTTTTTCCTCGTAACTCAGCACAGTCCAAGGTTGCTGCTCCTGGTACTACGATAAGACTACCAGACAAGTGAGAGAGGGCCTCTATCTAGTAGGAAAGCTATGCACCGCCACTAATTGCTCATTACTGAAGAAACGAAACTCAGAAAGAGGCATTTCTTGGAATAAGTGAGAATTAGTTTCGATCAGCATACAAAATGGATGACAGAAAAGCAAATGATGTAGCGAATGCTAACTTATACGAGGCATTACATAAGCATTAACGGTCTAATCGAACAAGATCGAGAATGCACTTTATAAACAAAAGTGTAACAAAGCAAGTTGTTCCTGCACTTTGAGGAAAATATGCTTTAAAATGCACGTTGTGCCCCTTTTCAGAAATGTCAAAGGAAGGAAACAAGATCATGACCACTCTCTTGCAGAAAGAGTGGGGCTATTTTTACACTTGCTTTTTTGCTAACATCACTTTTGACTGTGATTTTAGTGAGGTTGTGCCACTGGCCAACACCCACACTCTGAAAACTGTAACTGTTCCAGACCCAATGCATGCAGTATCTAAGGTTCAACTGTCTTCCCAGAAAAGACACTTCTCTGTTGTAGCCCCAGCAACAATGAATCCACTGTTTATGTTTACGGATTTATTGAGCACATGGCTGCCCGGAGGCTTCCCAGAGCTGATGAGAGGATGCAGTCAGGGTACAGAAGTTGTTATGGGAAGAGCCAAGTTTTACGTTTTTTCCTGAAAGCCAGTTCATCAGTCAGCAGACGCATTTCTTTAGGCAGGGAGTTCCAAAGCCTAGGAGCCAGATGTGAGAAGGATCTACCTCCCCACCTGGATCTCTTTATTCTTGTACTTTTCATGAGTAGATCTTCAGAGCAGTGCTTAATTTGTGCCGGTGCTTTCCTTTGCTCAGCACCGGCACTTATTTCACCGGGCCGGGTCTATTTTTTTTTTTTTTGTGGCAAGATTTAAAAAAAATTTTTTATTAAATGTTATGCATGTCACATATACAGCATCAAAGACACAGTAATCAATATAAGAACATAAACAATCCGTGGCTATACTGTACATTAAAGAGAAAGAAAACATTTTCAGATATCTCAATGGTAAACTGCAGTGCAGTGTCATCAACAAGGTTAGCTTGTACAATATTAATCAACATCAGGTTCAGGTGAGGAGTCTCGCACCATGGAACGTAGGTATTGTAATAAGGGTTCCCAAATGTCTTTAGGTCTGGAAGGGGCAGGTAATTCTTCTGCATATAATGTCAAGTTTTTCCGACAATATACCATGTCTTTTAACCATTGATCTGAGGCGGGGCTAGCTTTGCTTTCCCAGGTCATTGCCACCCGCCGCATAGCAAGCAAAAGTGCAATTCTTACCAATCTACCCGTAACACCTTTCAAAAACGGCACCAGGCCCAGCAAGCAGACGTGTGGGAACACTGCACCTCAGTGTGTGTCATATCTTGTAGCTTGTGTGTTATATCAGCCCAGAATGTTGCCACTTTCCTACATTCCCTGGCCAGATGCCAGAAATCGGCGCCCAATTTCCCGCACCGTTTACACGAGTCATTGTCTCAGACCATATTTGAATAGTTTGTGCGGAGTGTGATAGATCTGGTGTAGATATTTGAAGTGAATTATGCGCAAGTTTCTGTTAGATGTAAGTGCACTAGTAAGTTGGCAGCAGTGTTCCCACTCCTTCTGCGTGAGCTGTGGAGTAAGTTTCGTGTTCCATTGCTCCATGCTTTTGTTGTGTGGCGGCAATTTCTCCTCTCTAGCAGCTCTATACAGCTTGGTGATTATTTTATGTCTCGTGGGATTGACAAGCAGAGTGTGCAGGGACTGTAATGTCGGGGGTTCGGCCGGAAATGTAGGGTAGTTTGCCCAGAATTCCTTCTGCAATCTGTGGAAAATAAAAGCGAACAATGGCGTTTTATTCTGTATGTAGTTTAAGTCATTTTCTGTAAGAAAGGTACCATTGGGGAAGACATCTTGCATTTTGTCTATCCCTGCCATAATCAGAACACGCTTAGCACCCGGCTCCTGCGTGACCGAAGCTGCCGCATGATAAGCGAGAGGCAGCAGGGGGGAATAAAGTGGCAACTTTGCCGCCGTACGGCCAAGCGCCTGCCAGGCCACTATCATAGCATCTATTGAGTTAATCTCAGTATTAGGAGTGCCTCTGCGGGTGTGTGTTAGTATGGATCCCAAAGGGATGGGATGTGTATCGCCATCCTCTATTGCAACGTGTGGGATGAAGTCGTGAGTAGTGTACCAGTAGTGGGCATATTGTGCGTGGGCGCAGAGGTAGTAAAGGTACATATCAGGTACACTGAATCCTCCTTTACTATAATCCAGTGTCGGTGTCGCACAGCTCACACGGGCCTGTTTGCCGCCCCATATCAGTTGTAGCTATGCTGACCTTAGTGTTTTAAAGAAGACTGAAGGCAACGAGATAGGAATATTACTGAATAGGTATAGGAATTTAGGCAGCACAATCATTTTTATGAGGGCTATTCGGTCAGCGAGTGATGAAGGCAGTCGTATCCATCTATCCACTTGATGCTCCAGCTTCGTAAACGCTGTGCCGTAATTTTCACGAATAACAGTTCTAGGATCTCATTGGACCCATACACCGAGATATTTTACAGGGTCTGTTGTACATATCAGAGGGAATTCGAGATTGTGGGGAGAGGTGGACTCCGTCATTGGCACCACAACTGATTTAGACCAGTTTATGGCAAGACCTGAAAACAGCCCGAATCAAATGTATTCCCTCAATATTGGCGCCATAAAGATGTGAGGTTCCCTAATAAACAGCAGCATATCGTCCGCATAAAGGGATATACTCACAGGGCGATGGACAAAACGCAGCGCCGCCGCTCCATGGCGCTGCCGAATAATACAAGCCAGTGGCTCCAGTACTATCGCAAATAGGAGCGGCGATAGGGGGCAGCCTTGCCTGGTCCCTCTGCTAATCCGTATAGGGTCTGAGGTATTGCTTTCCACACAAATTTGTGCTGTGGGATCAGTGTATAAGAGTCGTATCCAAGTGATAAAGTTAGGTGGGAACCGCATTCGCTGTAGAATATGGAATAGGTATCCCCATTCTATAGAATCAAATGCTTTTGCCGCGTCAAGCATTACAGCCGCAGCTTTTAAGGATGGATCAAGTATATGAAACATGGCAAAAAGCGTACGTAAGTTGTGCGAGGTAGAGCTGTCAGGGATGAAACCGGATTGATCGGGGAGGACCAGATTCGGCATCAGGGGTTTGAGTCTAGTTGCATGGATTTTCGCTAGTAGTTTCGTGTCTATATTTATAAGCGATAGCGGCCAATAGGAATCGCAACGGGACTGTGGCTTATCTTTTTTGAGTAAAGTGATTATTAACGCCTCCCGGAGCGTGGGAGGTAACTTACCCACCTCGAAGGCCTCTGCATACATCTCAAGGTAGGGTGTCAATTCCTCTGCGAATTCTTTATAAAATTTGCATGTGAGGCCGTCTGGGCCCAGGGCCTTCTTGTTTGGGAGTGTTTTGATTGCTTCACGAATGTCCTCTGCGGTGATAGGCTGGTTTAGATATTCCCGTTGACCATCAGACAACCACGCAAGGGCAACATCGGATAAGTAGTCATCAAGTTCCTGGACATCGGTCCTGCCATGTGAGGTATATAATTCTGCATAAGTGTGTTTGAATTGTGTCGTGATGTCTTGTAGAGTGTAATGGTCCCCACCGGTGGCATCAGTGATCTTGGTGATAGTGTGCCTGTCCTCACGGACGCGTATTTTTACCGCCAGATTATGCCCTGGCCGGCCACCCTCTCCGTATGCACGGGCCACGTGCCGTCTAGATAAGTAACGGAGTTCGTCCGCCGCTAGACCGTTGTATGCCAGTAAAGACTCCTTAATTTGTGCTAGAATCTGTGTGCTAGGAGAACTCTTGTAGACCCGTTCAAGCCGCGTCAAGGTGGTTTCGATTTTGGTTAATTGGCCACGGATATCCCTCATAATTCCTGCTGTCGCACTAATGCATTTGCCCCGTATTGTGACTTTGAAGGCCTCCCATAAGATAGCTGCACTATCTACTGAACCCTTGTTCTGCGCAAAGTATTGTGTTATGGCCTCACGTATTGTTTGTGTGTAGAGCGGGTCCAGTAATGCTTCGGAGCGAAAGCGCCATGTAAACTGTCGATTGATAATTTGTGGGATATGTAGTCGAAGTTTGACTGGGTTGTGATCGGATAATGTTCTGGGTAGACCCTCCACAGCTGACACCCAGGATGTGGCACTCTTGCTCAGCAGCCAGTAGTCTAGTCGTGACCAGCTACCATGCGCTGTGGAAATGTGTGTACCTTCCAATCTTTCTGCGTTGTGTAACCGCCATACATCTGTCAGATTGAGTTCAGTCAGCCCTTCGTTAATCATTCTGGTCGCTTTAGGTGAGTGTCCCCCTGTGCCACTAGATTTGTCTTTGCTGGGATCTAGATGGGTGTTTAAGTTGCCACCCTATATTATGGTGGCCTCAGGCCATGCGCGCAGTATGGAAAGTATGCGATAAAAAAAAACGGGATTGTCTGTGTTAGGTCCATAGACATTAACTATAGTTACTAATTTCCCTGTCAGTTTGCCATGTGTGAGAGCATAACGACCAGCATCGTCGGTACAGCTTTTGATCACAGTAAAGGGAAGAGTTTTCTTGATGAGGGTGAGCACACCTCTGGCATATGCTGAGTACAAGGAAGCCAATCTATAACCGGCCCATTGTGCACCTATTTGTGTGTCATTCTGGCGGGTCATATGTGTTTCCTGAATTAGTGCGATTTTTTCCTCGTGTCTATCTAAATATGCCAGAACCTGACATATCTTCTTGGGCGAGTTGAGCCCCCTCACATTCCATGTCAAACAAGTGATTGTTTCCTGATCTATTTGTGGCATATAGATAATTGGTACATTATACATGACACAATTGCATCGTAAAGCGCTAATATAGCATGCCCTGCAATATCTGAGTTACTTTTAGCCACTTGAACAAACCCCCCTTCCCCCTCCACTCAGTAACACCACCCACCCACTTCAGCATCCCCAACTCACCAAAGCCATCCTGAACCTCCCAAACCCTTACCCAAAAAGTAAACAGAGTGAAAGAACAGTTGTGGGGAACACCCATAGGGGGACGCTGGGGTACAGATAACCTCCCGGGTGTAGAGGAAGGCGGCCGGAGAACAGAAAAAGAAAGTGAAAGTTCCTGCCCTCATGTCAAGACAAAGTAAGATGAGAAAATAAAATCGTTATGCATATAAAAAAAATATCAAAAATCTTATCTGAGCAGTCAGAGTTCGTGTCAACAGTTCAGTTCGTAGCTGTAATTGTATGAGGGTGGTCACGCTAGCAGTCGGTCTGTGTGCCAAGGCGCTGACAGGGCTCACAGACAGCTGGTCATTCAACGTCTTCTCGGGAAGAGTCGCCTGGGTCGTCGTCCGCCATGTGAGAGGTCTCACGGTTTCTGCATTTGAGAGCTTTGGCTTAGTCCATTGCAGACTTTGGAGTGGCAAAGATTTTAGATTTTCCATTCAGATCAATGCGTAACCGCGCCGGGTATAGCATTGCGTAGGGGACTTTTTTGACTATGAGGAGTCTCTTTACAGGTTGAAATTCTTTTCGTGCAGCCTGCACAGCTGCTGTAAAGTCCGGATAGAAGGCTAGAGTGTTACCTTCGTAAGTGATAGTTCTTTTTTCCCTGGCCAGGCGTAAGATGGTATCCCAGTCTCTATAGTTCAACAAGCGCGCGATTATGGGGCGCGGAGAGGCCCCCGGTGGTGGTCTAACAGCCAAGGAACGGTGGGCACGCTCCACAATCAGGACCGGTGATAGATGTTCAGCCCCGAAAAGTGTTTGCAGCAGGGCCTCAATATAAGACTCTAGGTGGCCCGTATTTGTGGACTCTGGCAGGCCTGTGATTCTTATATTATTTTGCCGTGATCGGCCTTCTAAGTCCTCATTGTTAGCTTGTATGACGGCGAGCACTTTTTCCATAGCCAGTGTTTTAGACGTCATTTGCTGTAAGCCGTCCTCTGCATCAGAAATTCTCGTCTCAGCCTCACCAAGGCGCAGTGCATGCTTGTCCAGCTTTGTGGACATGTGATCCATTCGTAAATTTAAATTGTCAATCTTGCCATCGATAGACTGCAAACTATTTTGGACAGCTAGAAGTGTCTTTTCAATGGCGGATAGACTGTCCGGTGGAGTATCTAGCTCTGAGTCGGAGGTGGCCCGTTGTTGCGATTTACTGGCTTTTCGGGGCTCAAAGGTGAGTCGCGGCTGGCTGCGTTCGGTTTTGCCCATATTTGCTTTGTTTCGTCGATTGGTTCAAAGGAGAAATTGCGTGCTGGCCGGGTAAGATATGTTGCCGGCTGAGTTGGTGGCGAGACAGTAATCACAAGTGTAGCCCCAGACAGTTCCTTGCGTCAATTTATGCACACGAGCCGGGTCGCTAAAAGTGGGCACCACAGTTTCTCTTAACAGTGTTTGTTACCGGCTCGATAGCCACAGGACTTGTGGTCGGCGCTATTACCCCAGTGACGGGTGTAATGCTACACTATAGGTCTTTAACTTCAGTGACGTGACCTAGTACCAGTCCAGCGTGTGTCAGTGATGGGCTCTGGTGTGCGTAAACACAGGGGTAACCTCAAAAATTACAGCGCCAGCAATGGGAGTCCCAGAATCGTACCTTGTCCATAAGTGCACTGTGTCACAAAGTGCGCGTGGATAGATGGGCAATGTGCGTTAGGCTATGCTGTGGGGCGCGGTAATATGGCGTTTACATCTAGATAAATTGTAGGCGTATCAACAGTCCGTTGATGTGTAGGCCCAAGGCAAGCAGATAGCTTCACCACCGTGATGTTAGGTTAATAACAGGTCGTGTAGTTACTCACGGTTTCAAGAGCAATGTCGTAGTCTCAGCGCCCACGGTGGTCCGCGTCTGGCAACACCAGTGTGGACAGATGCTAATGGCGCCTTACGGGCCCGAGCGCAGCCGGCAGCGGAGATGGCTACCCCCGCCGCACCGCACCGCGCATCGGCACCCAGGTAGAGTCGCGTGGGAAAACAGGCGTCTCAGCCACGATGTAGCGTCCACAGCAGGCACTAATTTGGTGATATCGTTATGCATCAATGTCCCCCAGTGCAGTGCTCATACGGTATGAGACAGTTATCAGCGTCGGCAGCCCAACATCTCACTCGCACACTCACTTCCAGGGCGGTTCGTGGCGCAGTAGTGCACCTGGGCAAATACCACAATCAGACAGTCGCAGAGGGAGGGCCACGGGATCTCAAGTGGGCCACGACTTCTCTGTGAGGCAGGGGACCGATGCACCTCTCCGCCGCAGTCCAGAAGCCGCGCTCTGATGCGCGGTGATGGAGCCTGGCCGGTACTAGGCCGCAGTTGGATCGTAAAGCAGTGAGTAAAGGCCTGTAAAATCCAGACTACCGCACCAATGCAGTACTGAGGTGTTTGCCGTTTAAAGTTTGCTCCGCTCAGCAAGGGCTATTTGCGCGATGCAGGGGATCTTCTCTCAGGATATTAATCTCCCGGTAGTTCGGTGCGTGGGTAACGGAGGCGTCTTCAAGCCTGAGCGTGGCCGCGATCGGGGATCTCCACTCCCGCTGCCTCTATCGCGCTCAGGTACACGTCCTGCAGGCCTCACCTAGGCGGTGGCCCCCCGATCAGCAATGGGTCCGTCAGTATGTCACTGCGGCGTCTAGGACGGAGCCGCGCCCCTCTCTACCAACTCCATCTGCAGCCCGTCCCAGGCCGGGAGCACGCAGCAGGCAGGCAAGACGGTGACACCTTCCGTTATCGCCTCCCCACCGCACACCCAACAGCCATCCACAAGCGCAGGGGTCAGCAGGGCAGCGGCGCTGCCTACCGCTCCAAGCGTCGGGCACAACGCACTTCTTCCGTCGCGCACAAAGCCCGGCATTCAGCGAGACTCTCAGGCCGCCATCCTGACGCGTCAGGGCCCGCACTAGAATCCTCGGTTTACACCGCAGTTTGCAGCGCTGGCTTCAGTATGTGTTCACATTATGTTGCCATGATGTATGTACTGCCGGATCCCATAATTTGTGGCAGGGGATGCGGGCAGGAAATGCAGGATTTCTGTCGGATAGCTGCTCCGGCCGGCGGAGCTGCACTACAGCGCAGCCATCTTGCCGTGCGCCCTCTAGCGCCCCCCACCGGGCCGGGTCTACGCGATCTTTCTCCTCCAGCAGATGCCCCGGTAATTATTAAAAATTAATTCCTGCTCTTCCTCTGTTGCTGCCTGGTATGTCCTCTTACGAACGCCCACCCCGGTCCAGGCATGTTAAAAGATCAACATCATCACGTTAGTGATGTCACGTCAGCATATTGCGCCTGCCTTCCACAAGGAACATGTTTTCATTTCTGTAGGGGAACTGCTGAGGGCGGGCTTTTGGCTGAGCTGGGGCAAGGCAGGCTGGAATTGTGCAGTACTGCAAGTCAAATGTTATACAATAACGTAAAACGTCCAGTAGAAGTGAATTTAAACGAGCGCCCACGATCAAAGCAGGTATGAGTTTCATAGATTGGATTTACTTGCTTCATAAAAGCAACAAGAGCCGCACAAAAAATAAATACATATCCGGCATTAAGGCACATTCTATTAATCTCATGTCTTTCATGCTGAGGGCCTGCGCTTCAGATTTATTGCCATGTAAAATCCGACCGATGGTTGCCAGAACCTGTGCATGAGTCACATAGTTTGGGTTTGATAGTAGGATGCTATGAAATCCTCCATAGATTTATTTTGCTGCCCTGCCTTTCTGAAATTAAGAAAGAGTGCATCCTCGTAGCATGCATTTTCATCAGCACTGACATGGAGAGCTGTCTGTAATTCTGCTTTCGAACTTAGTACTCATGGCCCAAAACTAACTACAGTGTGCACGTGCTGCTCTGCACTTAGAAACTGCCAGCATTCTAATTGCGTGGCACAGGACGTGGCAGCATTACGAGGAGCAGCTGGGCAGCAGGCATAGCAGGACATGCTGAACCCAGTCAGCACAAGGTGACACAACACAATGTGACTAGCCCATCATCCCTCAAAGATCAGGTAAGTGGAGCAAATCATTTTCGGCGCTGGGAGGGCCCTTGCTGATTTTGTCATTTGTGTGTTTGCCTTGAAAATGAGGACTTTGGGTCACGCGCTTATAACTAACTGGTGAGCATGCCCCCATACAGCGCTTTGAACCAAGGGAGGAGGTAAGCAACGGTATATTTAATCATTTATTTGCCAGCTTCAGCGCTATCTCTGGCAAATGTCTTCTACCACTAAACATGTGAATGCCTCACAGGAACGCCTCACACATGTTACACAGCTTCTTCATGTTAAACTTGCCACACTCTTCTTCTGAAAGCTTCGTGCTTTTATTTAATTGATGCGGATGATTCCATATAGCGCTTTTGGCAGAGGAAGGTGATTTTGCGCTCTTTTCTAATTAATACGCAAGATTCCATATAGTGCTTTTGGCTAAAGAAGGAGAAATAAACTCAGCACAATCAGATGCATGACAAGAATACCCTCGTCATCTCATTCAGCTCTTTCATCTTAAATGTGCCTAGTTGCTCTGTGAACATAACACGTTTTTTCCTAAATTAATACCCATAACCCAATGCAATGCTGGAGGCTGCAGGAAGAGGTTAAATTAAGATCAAGACATCAACGACCAACATCAAAAGGGCATAAAAGAGATTTTTTACAGTCACATTAAGGCGCAAAAGATCACCCTTACGTTACCTCAACATACTGGACAAAACTTAAAAAGGTCAAATGGCTGGTAATAAAAACGGCAACAAACCCTCTAAACCACTTCTTTTTACAGAAGTTATCAAACAATCTAACACCATGCCCACGAAAGGGGGGTCCTCCTCTGTAACTAAATCGTCCCAACTTGCACCTCCTTCCACTGACTCTATATCAACGGAAACTATGGAACGCATTCTGCACGAAATTTCAGGGATCAGCCGTCGATTGGAAGGCAAGGATGCCACTATAACTTTTTTGGCCGCAGAAACCAAATCAATTAGAGCAGACATCACAAGTTTTCACACTAAGGTTGAAGTACTTGACTCGCGAATACTGACGGTAGAGAATCGTCTTGATTCATTGCAAACTAGAGACAAAGATCTTCTATTTCTTCGCAGTAAAATAGTTGATTTAGAGGATCATAGCAGAAGAGACAACATTTGATTTTTTGGATTTCCAGAAAATGTCGAAGGCCAAAATACCAGATCATTTCTCTGTGACGTTCTCCCAAAATTGATGGGTATCTCTTTTACTCCACCTGTAGAAATCCTGAGAGCTCATCGAATTGGCCCACCACGCAAAGACCCTGCAGCTCATCCGAGACCACTTATTGCATGCTTTCTCAGACACGAACAAATAAGACAGTTGTTGGCTACAGCTCGTTCACGAAACTCCTTTTCGTATCATGGTCACCTCATCTCCATGGCTGCTGATTTTTCTAAGGAAACAAACGACAGACGGAAGGTATTTCTTTCCATGCGACCTCAAATTCGACAATTAGACGTCAAATATGGATTATTCGAACCTGCACATTTCCGTATCACCAGAAATGGAGAATCCAAAGACTTTTATGACCCAGAAGATCTGCAAAAGTTCCTAAACTGTATGAAAATACAAGATATGGAAATTCAACATTCGCACCAAGATCAATCTCAAACAACCCCTCACCTTTCTCCACAATTACCGGATAACAGAAGACGAAACACCAGCAGTTCCAGACATCGCGGCAGGGATTTGGAAAGATCCAACCGCTCCCAAGAAGACAAGAATTCAGCTCTGCAATCTGTTTCTGCTTTTACACAGGAACCACATAGAGACAAATCCAGGTCCCCTCTTAAACCCACTTCGGACGCGGACTGAGTTTTTGCTGAATAGTCTACTGTTGTTACTTCCAACTGCAGTTCAAAAAGGGTCTCTCATTAATTTAAGATCCTTTCTCATTACTATAAGTAATATGATCACCTCGTATACTTTCGCAGGAAATGTTGTTCAAGTTCTGTTTAGTATGTTGTAATGCTTTATATGATTCTAGTCTATACCTATACAAATCTGTATTTATAATGCCTTCATGATCTTCACCTGCCATTTTTCATGTATAATGCCATTTTATATTTATTTTAAGTTACAGTATGCTATCTTAAATCTATATTATTCTATTTCATATTTATAATTCTAGTTAGAGGAAAGTCTTGGGTAAACCTTGAGTCTCTCTTCCTCGCATAAGTGTTATGAGCAAATTACATGGTTTTGCAAGAAATTGATATTTGGTGGTTTTTTCAATATCATTTTATTTTAAGCTATAGTGTGTTACCTCAATTTTATATTAATTATATTTAATATTTACAATGTTAGCTTAGAGTAAGTTTCAGATTACTTTTTAGGACCTTCTTTCCACCAGCATGAACATTATACACAACTTACATTTTACCACAGGTTACCGTTCTTCAAACCTTTATAAATATGTCATAACCCATTGCATTGCTATATCTTACACCTCTACTGTTCTGTCTTAGCTAGTCTTTTATCTGTTGCTCTTAATATTGTATGTTATATTATATTACTTTAGGCCACACTCTGCTACATATATCTCAGTATTTATTTATTCATTTTTATATTTATAATATTTCGCTTGCAATGATTGACTATCATTTCATTCTTATCTACATACTGTATACACCTCCAGATTAGCTAATGAAAATTATTATTTCTTTATTTATTGTGATAAACTCCATATTTTGTTATCATCATTATTAGTTTATTTATTATTTTATTTTGTGTTTCTCAGTTGGACTAATGTGTTACCATAGCCTTTTCTCTTAAAATCACTTTTAGCTCTACTAATTATTTTGCTTTCTGGTGGGACCCACCCCTGCGGTAGTGCTCCGGTGAACCCAGACCCGCGGTTAACAGTTTAAGGTCCCCAGTTCTGTCTTATCTCTACTCCCCCTTTTCATTCTAACTTCATTCTACACTCCCATCCCCACCCCCTCTCTTCTTCTTCTTCTTCTTTATCTCCCCAACATACAAACACAACTTAATACACTATCTAAACTATACTATTTATCTAGATTATTTCTTTTCCCTTCTTGATCGTTCTTACATACCAACATACTGCTGTTTTTGTGGTAAGCCAGAGTACCCTTTTTTCTATACCCCCCTTTTCTCCTCCTACTGTACTTTCACTACTTTATCATTTTTCTTTTCACTTTGACAAATATATTGAATTTTGAACTATTACTTCTTTTTTGACATCACTTCAGCATGACGAGTACTCATCCTCTATGTACCATTACTTGGAATGTCCATGGTCTCACCCACTACATTAAAAGGAAAAAAGTACTTTCTTATCTCCAGTCCAAGCACGTAGACGTGGCTTTATTACAAGAAACTCATCTAGATGCACTAGAATCTGATAAACTTTGCAGATATTGGGTGGGGAGAGTCATCCGCAGCAGCATTCGAAAAGGTGAACAAACAGACACTAGCCCTATCCGCAAATGTGGAGTTGCAATCCTTATCCGTAAATCACTCCCAGTCACCGTCTCCAAAACATGGTCAGATCCTGATGGCCGTTATGTATTCGCTAAATTACGTATTGGAGATTCTCACATTTGTCTGGGGTGAGTTTACGCTCCGACAAGGACTAAAAAATCATTCTTCCTTCAGTTGAACCGCCTACTAACAGATATTGATGCCTCACAATATCTCATAGGCGGTGATTGGAATTTGGTACGGGATCCAATTCTAGATAAAACAGGACCATTAGACAAAGGAAATACGGCAGACAGAGCTATATTAGATGATATAATTTCAGATAACGGATTAATTGATCATTGGCGTCTTAGTCATCCAACAGACACAGAATACACATTCTTTTCTCCTACCCATGGCACATTCTCTCGCTTAGATTATTTTCTGACATCTCATAAAACGGTTCACCTAATCATGGAGTCTCGCATTTTGGAAGCAGCTTTATCTGATCACTCCCCTGTCCTTTTGTCTCTAGATTTGAATCTCTTTCGACCAGGGCGTAAACCTTGGCGTATGAACATCCAATGGCACAGGACTGCCAAGGGTAAACTCCAACTACAATCTCATCTTCAAGATTATCTTTCCATTAATCAGGGTTCTGTAACTTCCAACAGGGTTATTTGGGCTGCGGCAAAAGCTACTATTAGGGATCAATTAATGCGCGACGCAGTACTCGCTAATAAGCAGAATGCCGCGCGACAAACAGAACTAGAACACGACATTCAATCTTACTCTCGCCTGTATACATCAACCCCAACCTTGCAGAATCGTAAGTCTCTAGAGCAAGCGCGTATGGCTTTAAACAGTCTTTTTACTTCTAAAGCCGAATATGCTCTACAGAGAATGAAGGGGCGGCATTACGAACAGGGAGAAAAGGTAGGGAGATTATTAGCTGCACAATTGCGTCAAAGGGAGGCAGCCATGGCTATCCCGGCCATTCAATCACCACAAGGTACGATACTCACGAGACCCAAAGAGGTTGTCAATGAATTCGCTTCTTTTTATCAGTCCCTCTACACCCCAGGCAATCAAATAGATCTGGATAAGATGTTGTTTTGATTGCGCCTATCAGATAATACAATCTTCCACACGGTAGCCCAACACCCGGCGCAGTCAAAACACTTTAACACAGCACCTTTAGAAAAGGGTTTTATTTTACAAAATGCAAGGACTCTCGCTCTTTTGAATAAGGCTTGGGGTTTATTTTACACAATGCTCTCTAACAAAAACAAAGCTTTCCCAGATGCCAAATGCAAAAGATTCAAATATACAAAGAGATATATATGTGTATATGCAAGCAATAATAACACACTTGGTAAATATAATGCATGAATAATACTGATGAATAAACAAGCAGCAAATAATATGAGATAAGACTCAAGCAAATATACTGGACGTCCTGCAAGAGATCAGAAAGCTATATATACATCAAATGAGTACTTTGGAGGTGCACCTTGACTCACTCACACATCACAAAGAAAACACACTGGCTCACATCACAATGGCAATAACCAAAACTCAATACATCACCTGGTGCAAAACACTGCATCTCGGACTGGGGAAGTAAACAGCTGTGGCTTGAGAGCTTCAGCAACCAGGGTCCAAGCTCCGAGATAGACACGTCCGTCCTCGCTCGGATTCCAAACTCCCAGTTTCCAAGTCCACAACCCTCAGCTTTAAACACACTAGAAGTTTCGAGAAAGACCCCCCACCCTGGGCCAGAGGAATCTTACCAGAACTGGCCAGGTTCCAGGCAAGCATTCCCACGGCAGGAAGGAGCTCTCACGTTCCCTTCTCCAAATCTCACATGTTCCAGCCTCTATCTTGACGAAGCTCACAGTACATAAACAATCCCTCACAAAAACAGAAAGACCTTGAGCGTGAATAACCCAAGCAACTTGCAAGCACTGCTGTGCACGCAGAAAAGCAGAAGCAAAGCAAAGCCAGGAACAAAGGATGACATGAGGCCATGTCAAAGCCAATATTAAGCACTTCATAACCCAAACAACTTGCAAGCACTGCTTTGCACGCAGAAAAGCTGAAGCAAGGCAAAGTCAGAAAAAAGGATGACATGAGGCCATGTCAAAGCCAATAGTAAGCACTTCATAATTCTCATACAACACCGAGCACGTGTGCATCACTGCCCACAACACTGCACTTCAAAACCAAATAGTACATTCCACACCTCTCTCTCCCTTTCATGCTTTCAAATGCACATCCCACATGCTCTGCTCTTGGCAAGGTTGTTCTACTCCGTGACAACTCCCACTGAAAGACAGCAAGATTACAAGAAAGAAGAGAAGCAGGCATATGCAGGACAGTCTCGTACATCCAGGCTAGGATAAAATAACACACTAAAGTCAGTTAAAATAATGGTAGTCAAAGGTCATCACAGGGTCTCAAACCACAAGAGTGCCTCTAGCACTACAGATGTCTACTTTTCTTACAAAAGTGGATCTTCCCCGTCTCTCTGATGATGGTAGAGCCTTACTTGAAGGTGAAATCACCAAAGACGAGATCTCCAGAGCCATTGCTGCTTTGCCTTACCACAAAGCTCCTGGGGAGGATGGATTCCCTGCGGAATTCTATCGTTGGGCAGTACATGATATCATAGATACATTAAATGCTGCATTTCAGGAAGCGGATAATGAATCCTCATTGGGACCTCTTTCTAACAGAGCAATTATCGCCGTTCTAACCAAACCCGGTAAAGATCCCTTGCTTTGCAGTAGTGACCGCCCCATCTCGTTATTAAATTGTTGTATCAAAATATTAGCCAGTATTCTTGCGTCTCGCCTCCGTAAAGTCTTACCTTCCCTGATACATCACACGCAAGTAGGCTTTGTCCCAGGGCGTTCCTCTAGGAATCATCTTCGTACGTTAGCCCACACATTATGGTCTGCTAAACACCTTCCAGACGATGCACTAGCTCTTTTACTTGATGCAGAAAAAGCTTTTGATCGCATTGAATGGGAATACCTTTTTACAATAATGCAACGATTTGGGTTAGGTGACCAATTTATATCCAAAGTACGCTTATTATATGACAATCCTTCTGCTCAAGTGAACTGTGGCGGTTTTTTATCTGATCAAAAGGGACTAGGCTGAAGGTATGTGGTAACACCAGGTGGGCCCGATGATGAAGCATGCCACCAACTAGGTTGGTGGGTGAGGGCTTTCCAAAAAGAAAAAATCTTTTTCTTTTTACAAAGATCATACTATGTTGCGTTACCACATACCTTCAGCCTAGTCCCTTTTGATGATATATATTAACTTTGGGGATAAGGACTAGTTCTCTAATCCTCTCTCTCCTCTTGATATTTAAATAGGTTTTTTATCTGATGCATTTCCGATCCGAAGAGGAACACGTCCGGGTTGCCCTCTATCCCCTCTTCTTTTCCTCTTAGCAATGAAGCCACTAGCTGCCACCATTCGCCAAACTGCTGAAATCACAGGTGTTCCCCTTCCAATCGGACACTCTAAAATTTACTTATATGCAGATGATATTCTACTTACTCTTACAAACCTCCCCCAATCTCTCCCTTCTCTTTTTCAAATCATTAACGATTTCTCTTCCTTCTCAGGTTATAAAATTAATTGAGACAAAAGTGAGGCATTACCCATTTCTGATGGAACTACAAAGGCAGCTATATACTGCTTTCCTTTTCATTGGCAGCCTTCACACCTTAAGTACCTAGGAATTCTAGTCAATAAGGGATTAGAAAACATGGTTACAGACAATATAACTCCTCTACCTTCACAAAAGCAGTGTGATTTTGACAAATGGAAGACTTTGGGGCTCTCTCTATGGGGCAGAGTCCAAGCTATCAAAATGGTTACTCTTGCGCGTTTCATCTATATTTTGGGAATGCTTCCCCTTCAGATTCCTTTATCTACGCTTTGATCAATAGATTCCAAGATTAAGACCTTTATATGGGGCTCAGCTAGACCTCGCCTTGCAATGGCAAAATTAAAAGCCCACCAATTATATGGAGGAATGGGTCTTCCATCCATTGAACACTATACACTTGGCATTGCACATCTCGCAACTCTCCTACTTATTGCCAGGAACCAAAGATATTCCGCAATGAGTTTATATAGAGCGCCATCTTTTATCTATGGACTCAGGTCTTTCTCTTTTATATGGTAGTGGCACAAGTCGTTCTGATCCCAAAAATCCGATCTTATCAGCTATGCATAAATCCTGGCAAAGGGGACATCGTTTACTAGATTCAAACCCACGTATTCATGACAAGGCTCCCTTGTGGAATAACTCGGGTATACGTATTAATGGTCGTACCTTATCTTGGCCTTTGTGGCAAGCAGCAGGCATTCAATCCCCAGATCAACTTCTCCATAATGGCGATTTTAAGTCTTTCTCACAGTTAAGGGAGGAATTTAATCTTCCTATTCAACATTCTTTTAAATACCTTCAATTCCAACAATGTTTGAGGAAGCATTTGGGGTCTCCACCTTGGTTGTTTCAAACATCTCCAATATTATCCTACTTAAATATATGGGGGAAACATAAAGGAGTGACTTCTGGACTTTATAAAACCTTTACGCTTCACCTTTTCTCACAAACTCTTTCGCACAATCTTCAAATTAAATGGCAATCCCGCTTATCAAACTCTTATACAGCTACTGAATGGGATCAGATATTGGAGGGTCTCCATAAAGGGGTTCGTGAAGCAAGGCTTACATTTTGTCTGTTTAAAATACTCCATGATTAGCATTGGTCACCGGTCAAATTGCATAAAGCTGGCTTGCTCTCACACGCTGCTTGCTGGAGATGTTCCACCCCAGGTTGTGACACAACCCACATTATTTGTGAATGCTCAAGAATTCAACCTTTTTGGATTTATGTAGGTAAAACCTTGCAATCCACAATGCCCTTGCATCTCAATCAATCAATCAGGGGTTTGTTAAAGCGTGACTACTCACCCGTAAGGGTCTCAAGGAGCTAGGGGTGGGGGGGGATGCAGGTTCCATTCCATCAAGGAGGGGGTCTATCGAAGAGCCAGGTTTTGAGGTTTCTTGCGAAGATGGGGTGCGATGTTGTCTGTCTGAGGTGGAGCAGAAGGACGTTCCATGCTTTGGCCGCGAGGAAGGAGAAGGAGCGGCCTCCCGATCTGGTCTTTCTGGTGCGGGGGACCACGGCGTAGGAGAGCTGGGCTGATCGTAGGGTCCTTTGGGGTGCGTGGAATTTGAGTCGGTTGTTCAGGTATGCTGGTCCGGTGCCGTGGAGGGCCTTGTGTGCGTGGGTGAGCATCTTGAAGGTGATTCTCGCCTCGACGGGGAGCCAGTGGAGTGTGCGTAGGTGCAGGGAGATGTGGCAGTGTTTTGGCAGGTTGAGGACCAGTCTTGCGGCGGCGTTCTGGATGTTCTGTAGCTTGCGGGTGAGGTTTTTGTTTATTCCGGCGTAGTGCGTTGCATCTACCACTCACATCTGCCAATATTCTCTTGCATGATGTACGTCATTCTCCAAAGCTATCTAAACCACAACATCGTCTCTTCCACATTGCATTAGCTACAGCTAAAAAATGTATTCTACGTCATTGGAAGGCATCATCTCCACCTTCACAGGAAGAATGGTTAGTGGCCATGATACAAACAGCAACACATGAGAGAGTGATCTATAACCTTCAGGATCAAGCTGATATGTTTCTCCAGGTCTGGTCGCCTTTCCTAAAAGCTAAAACTGATGATACTACCAATTCTTCTGTCTCTCCCAATATACCCACTCAAGGAAATTAACTCATTGCTCTACATCTTTGTATATTAAATCTTTCCCATTATTATTACTTGCTTTATCTTTTTCATTTTCCCATATTCTTTTCTCATTATCTTCTCTCCCTTCCTGTTCTTTTTTTCTACTTCTCCATACTCTGGCTTCAATCCTCCATGTTATTCTTCATGTTTATTATCTTTTCTTATCTTCTTCTTCTCCTTTTCCCTTCCTTATCTTTTTCCGTTATTTTCTCCCACTCTATTTTGTCTTAAACTTTTACAAGGTGGGTAATTTTTCTATGATTATACATTTCTTTATTATTACTATGATGATCTCATGTATTGTCATTATCCCATATTTATATTTGATCTATCCATATTTCATGAATTATTATTATATGTTTCACCAATTCCTTATTTAGGGAATTCACTATAGTTATTAATTATTACCTTTCTCTCATTTCCCTCCCTCCCTTCCCTTCCCCTCCCCTTTCTATTCTTTTCTCCTCCTCTGCCATTTCACTATTTATCTACCTATTTACTTAAATACTTCTTTACAATATGCTTATTTATATATTCCATATTTATACGTTTTATCCACTAGCAAATGTTTTGTATTTATCACTATCTTTTATTTTTAAGTATTTATTAATAATGTATTGCTATCTCCTTATTCTTGTTCTTTTTTTTTTTTTTTGAGTTTAGAAAGCTTTATTAAAATAGATAGAGAAAACGTGGTACAGAAATATAATAAGGAGAATGAAATACAAATCCCAAGGGTAAAAGAGAATACAAATTAAAAAGCAAATGGTGAAAAGTCTAATACGTCATAAATTGCAAGAATAAAACCAATATAAGAGGAAAACAAAATCATAGAGTACCATAATAAAATTAGCATTTTTGTTTTTGCTTTTTGAGATTGAAAGACAGAAAAGGGGGGGAAGAAAGAAGGAAGAAAGAGAAAGAGGGGGAAAGGAAGAGAAAGAAAGGAGAAAAGAGAAAAGAGAAAAGAAAAGAGAAGAAAAGAAAAGAGAGAAAGAAAGAAGATAAAAAAAGAAAAAGTTACCAGCAATCATATTCTATAAACTGGTAAAGCTTTCCAATGACTTATAAAACAAAAAACGCAATCATCAATAAACAATCATGTAATAAACACGCTATATAAAGGAGTAAGCAAAGCATTCATGGCGGTTGAAAAACAAAGTTACTGTCCTTGGCATGTAGTGCGGAGGAAGAAATATAATTAGTGAGAGGAGACCAGAGGGCTTCTTTACGAATAAGCTGCTGAGAGGTGGTTACAAAGGCTCTATCTAGCCTATGATGATGACATAAAAGATTCCACCAGGCGGGGAAGGAGACTTTGGAGGCATCTTTCCAATTCGAGGATATAACCTGAAAGGCAAGGGCAATAGATAAATCTATAAATGAGCCTAATTTTCGAGCACCCAACCAGCGTATGGAAGAACTACCCAAAAATATAGAAGGGATATCAAAAGGGAAATTAGTTGAACAAATAAAGGCAATAGTCTTGCATACTTTTGTCCAAAAAATGAAGATATTAGGGCAGAGAAAAAAGGAATGAAGATATGTACCGGGAGTATTTTTACAAGACCAACAGTTAGGGGATAGGGCAGGACTGAATTTAGAAACAGCTAATGAAGTTAAAAACAGTCTCTGATAAAAATAATAAAGTGTTTGAGTAGTACTGGCGTTGCATGAAGTGTGGTGTATCCGAGCCCAAATGGAGTCCCAAGTGTGTATAGAGAAAGTGTGTAGCAAATCTGTTTCCCATAAAAGTTCAATCTTGCTTTTGGGACGAGTAGGTAAAGAGAAAAAGAGGTATTTGTAAATGTGAGAGGCTCGAACAGAGGGGGAAGAAGGTAACGATTGAACAGAGGAATCAGATAAAGAAAAAGAAATGTCAGAGAGAAGAGAGAGCTGCTGAGTTACAATCGATCTCAAAGAATCAAACTTAGAGAGAGATGTAACGGGTAAGCTGTATTTAAATTGAAGTTCCTGGAAAGATAAAAGCTGCTTATTATGCAATAAGTGTTTAACCTGTATAACACCTTTGATAATCCAGTCTTTCCAGAAAATAGTACGGTTGGAAATTTTAATGGATTTATTATGCCAAATAGAGGAGTCCAAAAATAACTGAAGTGGAGAACGTGATTTGGTACGAATCGGGTAAAGAGTAGATATGAGATATGAGATAGTAGGAGATTTAAAAGAACGTGGAGGATGAGCAAGATTATCTAACGAAGAGAAGGGAAATGGATGAATAATTGATTCCTCTAATTTATGCCATACTGATAAGGGAGGGTCGTCTGATGAGGAAAAATAGGGCAAGGCTTGTCAAATTAGAAAAGAGGAATGATATTGGCGAAAGTTGGGAAAGTTAACCCCACCTCTATCTTTAGGAGCGGAGAGAGCAGAAAGAGAGATACGAGCTTTTCGATTATTCCAGAGGAATTTACTCCGAATACTATTAAGATTGTTGAAAATTTTTAAAGGAAGCCGTATTGGTAACATGGAAAGGTAAAAATTAACTACCGGAAGCATCATCATCTTAGAGGTATCCAACCTACCCCACCAGGACAAAAATAAAGGGGACCATTTCTCCACCATGGCAGAAATTTTAGATAAGACCTCATCCAAGTTCAATTGAACAGTTTTAGCAATTGAAGCAGAGTATTTTATCCCTAGACACGTAATGCATTTGGTATTCCATTTAAAATCCATCCCTTCAAACATACTTCTAAGGCAATGTTTATTGAGCGGAAGAATCTCAGACTTGGAAAAATTCAACTTGTATCCAGAGATGGCTGCATATGAAGACAGAAGATCAACAAAAGCGGGCAAAGATGTAGAAGGGTCAGATATATATAACAGAATATCATCGGCGTAAGCAGTGAACTTTATTTCAATAGATTTATGAGTAAAACCTCGAAAGGTGGGAGAATTCCTGAGAGAATGAAGAAAAGGCTCAAGAGACAGAATAAAAAGTAAAGGAGACAGGGGGCAACCTTGACAAGTACCTCGTTGGAGAGTAAAATATTGAGATTGAAAACCATTAACAAAAACTGAAGTGGTGGGAGAGGAATACAGCAAACTAATAAGTGATAGAATAGCAGGACCGAATCCATGCCACTTAAGGGCACCCATCATAAAGAGCCAGTGAACGCGGTCAAAAGCTTTCTCTGCATCCAGGGTGATAGCTGCAAACGGGGTAGAGCTTTTGGAAGCAAGATGTATGATGTTCAAAAAAGTTCTGGAGTTATCCGCAATCGTTTTACCCTTGACAAAACCTGTTTGCTCATAACCAATTAAATCAGGAATGACCTTATTGATACAAAGAGCAAGGACCTTGGCGAAAATCTTACAGTCTAAGTTAATTAAAGAAATATGGCGGTAATTAGCACAAGAAGAAGGGTCCTTGCCTTTCTTAGGAATGAGACAAATCATGGCTTCAAGAAAGGAACCGCGGGCTTCCTTGCAAGACAAAAAGTATTGGAATAAAAATAAAAGGTGAGGAAGTCAAAATTAGGAAAAACATGAATAAAATTCGGCAGTGAAGCCGTCTGGACCAGGGGATTTGTCCTTTGGTATTAGGGCTAGGGCGGACTTGAGTTCAGAGAGGGAAAGGTCCTCTTCTAATGTTGAACAATCGGGAAGCTCAGAGGAACGCGGACTGAGTGCTTCAAAAAAAGAATCCAACGCCGCTTCGGAAGGAAAGGATTCTGGAGTGTATAGCGTCTTGTAAAAATCCGTAAAGCAATTTAATAATTTGCCATCTTTGAAATGATCAACGCCACTATTGTCAGTAATTTTGACAACCTTAAAACATTGGGATTTAACCTTTAAATAATTCGCTAGGAGCTTGCCAGCTTTGTTGCGACATCCGTAGAATTTAGAGTTAATCTTGAGTAAGGTGACAGAGGCCTCCTCAGTTGATTTTTTATTAAAGGACAACTTAGCTTGAATTAGCTTTTTCAAATTATCCTCATTATTAGAAGTAAAGTAGGCATGTTCGAGACGCTTAATAGAGGCTAATAGAGAAGCAGAATCTTTACTACATTGCTTCTTTTTTGCCGCAACATAATCAATAATAAAACCTCTGGCTGTAGCCTTAAAGGCATCCCATATAGTGGAAAAAGGAATATCCGGAGAGGCATTCCTAAGGAAGAACTCTGGCAAGAACTCTTTAAAACGCTCTAGGAATTTATGATCCTTGAGTAAGTAATTATTGAAGCGCCATCTGCGTGACTTGGAGGATTCAGAGGGGAGATCTAGGTTAATTAAAACTGGAGCGTGATCGGAAATAAGAATGGACCCAATATCAGCATGAATTAAATTAGTGAGGAGATGAGGACTCAAAAAGATATAATCTATTCTAGAGGAAGATTTATGAGTAGGGGAATAGAAAGTGTATTCTAACGTGTCCGGATGGGATATTCTCCATGAATCGACCAAACCCCTCGATTGAATTGTAGTCGTAAAGGATTTTTGCATTTTGTTGGAATGTATCTAGCATTAGACTTTCTATCTGTGAAGGGATCCATAACCTGATTACAGTCCCCACCCACTAGATTGATATCAGGACAGGAATGAAGGGTGTGTGACATATCCTTCCAAAATTGTACATTAACACCAGTAGGGCCGTAGATATTAAGAAGGGAGATGGGGGAACCATTTAAAATGAGGTGTAAAAGGAGCCATCTACCATCCACATCCCTCTCCTCCTTCTCCACAACAAGGGAAAGTGATTTATGAATCAGAGTAATCACTCCATTTTTTCTATCTTTGGACGGGGAGCAAAAGACATAACCAATCCATTGCTTTTTAAGAGAATTAATCTCATTTTCAGTAAGATGAGTCTCCTGGAGCAATGCTATTTTACAATGCAGCCTAGACAAATGAGTGAGAACCCTCTGCTTCTTAACAGGATTGCGTAGTCCCTTAACATTCCATGAAACAATGCGAACATTTTCAGTCATGATAACCAGAAAAATACAAAATTAAGCAACAAGATAAGCAATAGGTAACTTTGAGAAATATCTGAGACAATTGATAAAGCTGAAAATAAGTGTAATTATATAATAAACACAGAAAAACATGTAATGCATAATACCAAGGAATACATATTGAAGAGTGGTAAGAAAAATGAGTAGCAAAATGATGATAAGGGAAACGAAATAGGATGGAGATAAGTAAACATAATGCGCTGCAGGGAAAGGAAAATGTAATGTCAGAGGACAGTAGGGAAAGAGTAGAAAAGAAAACCATAAAGAGAAGAAAGGAGAGAGAAAGAGGGGAGAAGAAAAAAGTAATAGACATGTAAAAGTTGACAAGAAGCCGAAGGACTTCCGTCAAGAATAACAAGGTAAGGAAAAAAAAAAAAAGAAATTAGCAAGAGGAAGCGGGAAGCCGCAAAGGAAGAATAGACGGCCAAGCCAGCCAGGGCAAACGAGAACGGCCGGAACCAATAATTAGAAAAAAGAACGGAACCACTAACAAGAACAGGGAGCCTATAAGAGATGACAAACAAGAGAGAAAACTGCAAGTCAAACCTGAATCAATAAACAGGGAACAAACATGCAAGGGGATCAAGGATGCGTGAACGAATACTTAACACTTACCAAACATGAGGGCAACCGTGAACACAGGGAGTAAGGTGGAAATGCAGGGAGAAAGGAAACATCTGGGATAAGGGTTTGTACAAGAGAAAAGAACATCTGTGGAGAAAGACGAAGAAAAACAATAATGTGAGATGACTGACCTAAATGACAGCTGGCAACATTAATCTAAGAAGAACAACAACAGTGAACCAAAACTGACAACATAGAGAGACATCCAATAAATTCAGAACTGTGAATTAGAGAGAATGAACCTCATAAAACATAAGACAAAGCAAAAATACTAAAGACGCTCAGGTCCCTCCATAGTCCATCTCGTCCCCCTTATGGCGAGAAATAAATTGTCGTAGGTCTTCAGGACGATCAAAGGAGTAGGACCTCTCCTTATAAGTGACTTTGAAGAAACAAGGATGAACCAGACCATATCTAGCATTCATGGAACGAAGAGCCGGTCAAAGAGAAAGAAATTCCTTGCGACGAGCTGCAGTAGCGCGGGCAACATCCTGAGAGATGAAAATTTTGTGACCAGACCATAACATCTGCTTTCTCTGTTTTTGCTGCCGAAAGAACCAGTAACATGTCAGTATATTCCAAAAATAATACAATTATCCCTCTGGGACGGTTGACAGACGACGAAGCAGAAGAACCTCCAGTTTTAGGACCAATGCGGTGAGCACGTTGCAGATTAAGAATAGTACCATCTTTAAGTCTAACAATTTTGGGGATGTGAATTTTTAAGAAGGCGAGCATATCTGACCCTTCCTCACCCTCAGGAATGCCATAAATACGTAGATTATTGCGTCTATTGCGATTTTCTAAATCCTCCGTTTGCGTCTTGAGAAGAGCAATCTCTTTAGACATGGCCGTAACCTGAGGTATCACATCTTGAACGTCGCCGACGTTCTGGAGTCTAAGTTCGACCATTTTTCATCCAGCCTCTGAAGGGTGGCGTTGGTTTCAATAACAAAAGGTTTGATCATCTTTATCTCCTCCATAAGATCCTCCAGTGTTTTAGGTAGTGGAGATTTAGTAGGTGAGTTAGGTTCTTTCTTGTGACGTTTAGGAGGAGCAGTTGACTTGGAATCCTTGCGGAGAGAAGACATATTTAAAGTATTTTTCTGCCCAAGAGATGAAGCAGGATCCATGTGGGTGAGAGTAATAATATAGAGAGCAAAAATGAAGCAAGACGTCAAGTACTCTTTTCACCCGAACATAGAACAGATATAATGACCAGTATCAGAGCTAGTGACAGCCTCCTGCGATAAAAACTGTCCACAAGTTGAAATGGAAGGCGTACGTAGCATGGTAGGTTAGCACAGAAAAAATAGTCCTGCAAATATGAAGAGCCGGTCACCGAAACAACATCAGCATGAGAGGCAGCACCAAAGGGGTTGCATGGTAGAAGTAATGAAACTCCAGCCATTGAGAAAAAGCAGGAAAAAGGACTTCCTCAGTCAGAAAAAAAATAATTCAGGGGTAGAGGACCCTATTGCAGATAAGAAATCATAGAACACATCCAAGGAAACGAGGTGCCAATAGCACCCGCGCCGCTGCTCCAGCGATGCGGGAAATGCTAGAGATTAGAGCAGTGTCCCGCCGAAAACAAAATGGCGGGTGCTGCTGATATCGCTGAGGAAAACGGAGCGCGGCGGGAACAGGGCGATAGGCAGCTTAAAATAGGAATATAAAGACTGCTACCTGAGCCCCTGCGCCCGCTCCTCAGCTGCCGGTGATTTTCTTATCCATAGATTCGGGATAAAGGCTCCAGTAAAGGCAAAGGTTCCGACCGATCCACGGAGCCTCAGCCGATCGCGGCCATCTTGGTGGCGGCTCAAGCCACGCCCCCCTTATTCTTGTTCTTAACATGTATATTTATTGTGAATTTCAATAAAATATTTCAACACCAAAAAAAAAAGAAAATTAGGACTTTGTGCATTTTTGTAGTGTTTTCTTTGCGACAAATAGTTTGCACTAGCTCAGCTGTAGGATATAAGAAGTCCACATTTGTTAGAAGAAATAGCTGAAAGAAATAGCAGATACCTGAAAAGAAGGCCGTTTCTAATCTACAAGTTGCTTTTGACTTTACCAAATTAAAAAGACTGGCTAACGAGAACCCTAAACAAAGAAAGCTTTTAAAAATGATACCCTCATCCAGAATCACAAGTGTATGCACTTTGTGATTTAAAAAGAGATTGGCAGTGGGCTGAAGCAGGTTAGTAAATAGCAGGAAAGTATTAGTGTGTTTGAATTTCACATACTTGCTGCATTGTCTCTGCAAGTGTGTCCTTTCATTTCATTTCCACTAAATTCAATTACTAGATGAATGAACACAACAGCTGAAACTGATTGATCCAAACATAAATGCCGGTTGATTAAAGTGTCCAAAAGCAAAATGAGCAATAGTATGCTGCGGAAACCATTGTCCGTCTCCATAATTAAATCCACTTATGGTAAAATGCCACCCCTGACCCACTAGACTGTATGTAATTGGCTTATTATGAGATGGAAAGGGTTAACTGTTTTGAAAAAAGATTTATCATTTAGGAGCTAAATTGAGAGAGTCATATATGACTTTTTCGTTCTTCCACCACTGTTGCCTCTTGAGGACTAAAGAGTCATTAATGTTGTGCAAATGATTCGGTGCACACTTGTTAAAATGTAGAATGTTTAGGATACACTACAGGAAGACCTGTGCAAACAAGCCTGAAGTGGAAAAATTGTAAAAGGAAGCGGTAATTTAAAAATATGACATTGTTTCTATCTTCACGTGGAGTTAATTTGTGATGTATTTTTCAATACTCAAGTCAATGTGAGTGGATGAATTAATGAGTTTCTAAGTGAACGTGTTGGCAGCGCCCGCTTTAGCGCTCTTGGCTCCTGATGCAACAATCTCTTTTGGGGGCGCGTGCACCAAGCTCGAGGAGGTGGGGGGGGGGGAGCACCATGCTCACATACACTCTGAAAGAACGAGTCCTTAAAACTAACAATGGCACGTGCTTTCACAGCGCATGCACAAATGGTGTGCCCCCAAGCTTTCAGTGATATGGTGTCCTTAATCGCTATTGTGTGTCTTGGACAGCACATCTATGCATTGATGAGACAGGCCAAGAATGATATAGCCCTTTCACCCCTCAACTTTACATCATTAATTACTGTATATTTAATAAAGCAGAGGTGTACTCTTTTCTTGCTCTTCCTCAGTATTTGCTTTTCTTCCTACCCTTCACACCTTACTCCTTCCCTTCTCTCCATTCTTCTTTCACTTTCTGCCCTACGTCCACGTTTCTTCTTAATCGCCACCTCCAATCATTAACTGCTTTTCATTTTTCACCTTCTCATCTTTCCCTTCCACTCTCTTTTCACGCACTCCCTGCAGTCTGCCCTTCTTCCCTTTCTCCTCTTTCCTTTTTTCATTCTCATCCTGTTGCCCTCCAATCTTGTAACTCCTCATCTCTGCTTTCCTCACTTCTCTTCACATTCTTTGTCTACCGTATCTATCTTTGCCTTCAGATCTCTCCTCCTTCCTCACTCCCCCTTTTATGTTTTTCCTTCTTGCACATTTTTTTATAACCACTCCAGGAATCAGTGTTTGTTCTCAGGGTCATAAATTTAAATCTTGGTGCAGCAACTCAGTCTTTCATCTTCCTGAGGTCGATAAAATTTGTGCCGTTGAGCTGGATCACAACATTTTAAATTTATTGTCAAGGCTTCCTTTGGTGCATATGTGCTTTACAAACATACATGGTATGTTAAGGACACAAATGTATTTTAATCTTTTTTTTTTTTTCAATTTCTTTGCATTATTACACTGTCATTATTCTCTCTGTCCCTCCTTGACCCAGTACCTTTCATACTCGTATCCGTTCCCCTGACCTCCTTTCTTTCCTTCGTCCCATCTTTTTCTTTTTTCTCTCCCTCCAGCCATACCTCCTTTCCCCTCTTGTTTCTTACTTCCTTACACCCTCATTCCATTCTTCCTTCCTTACACCCTCATTCAATCCCCATCCTTCCTCCCTTTGTGCATTCAATCCTTCTTCCTCCATTCTTTCCATACTTTTTTCCTGCTCCTTCCTTCACCTCTTCTTTAATTTCTTCCTTTCTTATCAACATTCCTTATGCTTATCTTGCTCCTTTCCTTTCTTCTTTCTATTCATCCATCACACATCATTCACTTCCTTTCTCTCTATTCCTTCATTTCTTCCTTTCACATTCTTTTCTTATTTCCTCCTTCTTTCATCCATTACTCATATATTTCCTCACTCCAGTGCTCCCCTTCCTGCCTGCATTTGTTGCTGCCTTCTTTAATGTATTCCTTCCTTCAACCCTTCCTTTCTTTTAAATAACACAGTACAAGCACATTCTCTTTAGTTTGTAAAACTGCCTCAAGTCCTCTAATGACCTTTCCTAAAGCGGCATTTTGAGATTTGCACACATTCTCTAATTTGAGTTCACTTTTAAGTTGTTGTCATAGGCTCCCACATGTTACATTATGTTATGTTGTAGTATTGATTTGTATAGCACACTAATTACCCAAGAGGGTATCCAGGCACTTGGGAAGGTGTGTAGGTGGGAGGTCCCCGAAGTGCTTATGTGAAGAGCCAGGTCTTTAGCTTCTTGCGGAACTCAAGATGTGAGGAGGTGGCTATGATGTGTTGAGGCCTGAGGATGTGGGTGGAAACAATAAAGGAAGTGGGTGGAGCCTCTCGAGGAAGTGGGCGGAGCTGGACAAGTGGGTGTGGCCTCCCCCAAAAATTTGAGCACCTGCACTTAATATTTTACAAATTAAGTACTGCTTCCGAAGATCTTAGAGATCTACTTGGGACATATGGTGTAACAAGCTTTTTCATTAAGACCGGTCCTTTGTCATTCATGGCTCTATGAGAAATACAAAGTGATTTAAATTTGATCCTGGCTTGGATTGGAAGCCAGTGCAGTGTGTTCAGGGCTGCTTTCGCTGACTGTTGTTTGGGGATGCACAGCAGTATCCTGGCTGCGGCATTCTGGACCACTTGTAATCGGTTTATGACATATTTGCGTGCGCCAAGATAAAGGGAGTTACCGTAGTCCAGCCGTGACACCACCAGGGCCTGAACCACAGTTCTGCGAGTATGTTACGGGATGATAAGTAGGATCTTCCGGAGCATGCGCAGTATTCCAAAGCATGCCCCATATAATTTCCTGGCTTGAGTCTCCATGGAAAGACTACCGTCTAGCCATAGTCCCAGATTTTTTACCACATTTTTGGGGACAGGGGTTCTCCCAATTCTGGAGGCCAACAGATAATGTTTCTTGGGACAGCTTTATTACCCAGGAACATAAGCTCTGTTTTTCCTCCATTCAGCTTTAGGCTGCATTTGTTTATCCAGTTTGCTACTTTTACCATGCAGGGTGCCAGATTGGTGTGCATGGATTGGGGCCTCTCTGTCACTGATAGTATCAACTGGGTATTGTCTGCGTAAGACACAATGGATAGCCCAAATTCTTGCACTATCTTTGCCAATGGTTGCATGTACAGATTAAATAGTGTAGGGCTCAATGCAGATCCTTGTGGGACTCCGCACGAGATTTGGAGGGTGTCTGAGAGATGCTCACCTTCCAGTATTTGGAAGGATCTATCTTCCAGGAAAGAGGATATCCAGTTTAGCGCAGAGTCTGTGATACCCCCTTCCTTTAGCCTGAGGATCATAGTGCCGTGATCCACCATGTCAAAAGCGGCACTAAGATCCAGAAGCAAGATGGCCGCTGTGCACCCCTGGTCCAGGATTCCCTTAAGTTCCTCCGTGACCACCAACAAGGCTGACTCTGTACTGTGCTGGGGTCGGAAGCCCATTTGTGTGGGATGCAGCACCCCATTCTCCTCTAAATATTGGGACAGGGTCTGATTGACGTCTTTTTCAGCTATTTTGCCTAACAGTGGTAGAAGCGAGATCGGTCGATAGTTCCCAGGCTCTGACGGGTCTAGATGGGGCTTTTTCAGCAGCGGTCGGACTACGGCATGTTTCCAGGTTTTGGGGATGATCCCTTGTGTGAGAGAGAGTGAGATTAGTGCGCGAGTTGTAGTCCTAGTCTTTTTGCCTCCCTGTGGTAGGATATGGGGCGGGATCGGATCTTGAGGGGAGCCGGATTTAATCTCCTGCAGAATCGAAATCATATCTTCCTCACTTAGGTCTGTAAAGTGATCTAGTCTTACCCCTTTATTAATTCCCAAGTCATCACCGATACTTGGGTGAACATCAGTGTTATTTGGCCTAATGTTTCCTTGAAGGGAGTTATATATTATTTCCACCTTATTTTTGAAGAAATTCGCCATCTCGTCACATCTCTCTTTGGACGAGGATTGATTATTCGTCTCCTGATCAATGGAGGTAAGAGAGCGCACTACTCTAAATAGTTCCCTTGAGGAATTGCAGGCTGAATTGATTTTATCCTCAAAATATTTGGTTTGGGCTTGGATCATCTCATTATGGTACTGTCTAATGGCTCTTGATGTCGGGATCATAGTTTTTCCTCCATTGTCCTTCTAATTTTTTACAGGATTTTTTCATCAGGATTAAGTTAGCGTTAAACCAAGCCACTTTTTTCCTAGGTGGGCGACTACTTAGCCTGATTATCTGAGGGCGCTGAGCTGTTGCTTTGTTGATCCAGTTTGCCCACATCTTATCTGCCTCCTCTATGTTGTCTGTCAAGCACGGAGCCTGAACTTCTAGTGCGTTGGCCATGCTGGCAGGCATAGTTCTTGGCCATTTATTCCCAGCCTTGGGGAATTTGTTGCATGTAGGTAGGGAATGGGGGTTGTCTAACGTGAAAGGTATAAAATAGTGATCTGACCAGGGGACTGGCTGCGGAGTCCCTACAGTTAGGTTGTGTTCATTGGAGAAGATAGCATCTAGTAAGTGCCCTTTTTCATGTGTGCCAGAGCTTACCAATTGTTTAAGTTGCATGGCTTCCATATCTTGAGTGAATCTATTTGAGGTGGTATTATCAAGTTTTTCTAGGTGTAGGTTAAAATCCCCAAGTATAGTGGTAGATCCTTTGGTGGCTACGGTTGTTGCTATTATTCCAGGAAAATCCTCTAGGAAGGAGTTATTGGAACCAGGGGGTCTGTAGAGTAGTGTGCCTGAGAAGGTAACATTGGGGGAAAGGTTAATACTGAATTGTGTAGTATCACAGTTGGTGATGGTCAGGGGTGTTGTCAGGCATCCATATTCGTTTTTGTATATAACTGCCACCCCCCCTCCTGTCTTTTCCATCCTGTCTTGTCTTCTGATAGAAAATCCTGGAGGGAATGCTTGAACTAGGTCTGGAGTAGAACATGCTTTCATCCAAGTTTCTGTCACGAATAGGATGTCAAGTTCCTCATCCTCAAATAATAGCCTAGTTTTTGTAATGTGTGCTGGTAGGGATCTGCTATTAATAAGTCCCATTTTCAACTGAGCCTTCTTAGCGGGCCTATTTGTTTGTAGGTGTTTGTCTGTGCTCCCTGTGCTAACCTTGATCAGGCAGTGAGGACAAATGGTCTCCTTGCCTATTAGGCTTGCTGGCGAGAAGACATGATCACACCGGGAGGCCCCTGTATGCCTCAATGCTACTATCTCATTCGCAGAATATTTGATGGTGGTGTGATCTTCTTGTGAGAAAAAGGCAGGGTTCCTGGCCGTGTCCGGACGCGGATGGGTGCCATAATTAGGCGTTCCAGCTAAAAAACTAGAGCGCTGCAATTCGATTTAGGATTATGCGCGCCTCTAAAACACTCTGTATTCGCTTGACGGTGCTTGACTAATAGCGTGTTACTGACCCTCTGTCAGTTTCTCCTTGGCGCGTCCGCGCTGCGGGCGCCATAAGTAGGCGTTCCAGCTAAAAAACTAGAGCGCTGACCTGAGACCTCTATCCCCACAAGGGCGGGTCTTCTCTACTGTGTTCTTTCTCCTGCCCCGCCCGGCCAGCCGTTAGCAGCTCTGCGTAGGTTCAGGACTCCCCCCACGGACGCAGTGAATTTTAAAAATACACAGCAAATTCAATACACAGTTCAATTCAATAGACTTGATTTTTACAAATTTAAAATTACATGCAATTCGATACAGGATTATGCGCGCCTCTAAAACACTCTGTATTCGCTTGACGGTGCTTGACTAATAGCGTGTTACTGACCCTCTGTCAGTTTCTCCTTCTGTGATGTGACATCTACATCATGGGGCAACGAGATATATCTTTTGTGCACTTACTTGGCGGTGTTTGGTCTCCAGCCTCCGCATCACCACTGATGCCAAAGAGTAGGTCATCCCTCTCAGGAATTCTTTTGTAAGGTGCCCCAACTTAGTTTCAGCAAACTTGACTTGGCTCATATGATATCACATGGTAACAGAGAATGGTGGAGGTTTGTCCCTGTTTATCAGTATGCAGCCATCTGCATTCAAAATAGCCTCCCTCTTGAGTTTGGTCGCTTGTGATCTCAGAAATAAGCTGTAGCTTAACCTTTTGGTGTCCACCTTCCTGGTCCTTGCTGGCCAGGGGTAAACTTTTCAATGCTCTGTGTCGATCAATAAGTGTTTTCCATGTTTGGGCCTATTTGTGTGCATGCAGTTACCTCGTGCGCTTTTTAGGTCTCGGGCCTAGCGTTGCAGTGCGCAACACTGCTCGCGCAGCGCGAGACCTTTTGTATGGGCTTTAGAAAGCTAACCACACGCTCGTGCGTGTGGTTTTGCTTTCGCAAGCTGCCATTGGCTGTAGCGTTTTTTTTTTTTTTTTTAAACTGCACGCAATTGGGCAAAGGCGGGCGCATGTCCCGCCTTTGCTCCGCCCATTCCCGTCCGTGTCTAGGACGCGCATCAGCGCGCGGCACAGACGACAGGCTCCCTCGCCCCCCGCTCCTCTATGGTGCGCGCGCACCACTGGTTTCGATTCCTGCGTTCGGCTCCTCTGTGGTGCGCGCGTACCACAGGTTTCGATTCCGTGCTTGTTAATGCTGTCTTGAGATTTATGGGGGCCATCTGGCCGGCCGTGTTTATTTCTGCATGCGCTTCAGCCCGGGAGGGGGCGGAGTCTCTGTGACGTCACCAAGGCAGTACCTGACCTCCGAGTCAGTGCGTGCAACTCTTCACAACAACGTTTCACTAGTGTACGAGCGTACTGGGCTTTAAAAGAGGAGAGTACACAACAGGACTGGGACCTCTCAGGCAGCTGCATGCGGTACAGGACCCCTCTGCAAACCCCCTAGCACAGGAGGTGTGTACCCCTCTGCACTGTCGCGGTATGCCTCGCGTTTATATCGGGCGCCTCAGCTACCAGGCCAGAGAGCGCGATGTCGAGCGCTTCTTTAAAGGTTATGGAAAGATTGTGGATGTGGATATGAAAAACGGGTGAGTAGGCGGAGTTTGTACCCTCTTTATGTCTCTTAGTCAGCATATGCAACACTTTCTTGGACTTTTTCTGCACCGCACCTTTCGTGTTTGCCGTATCTTCTCATTTCCGACTGTACGCATGCTTAGTGTAGGTATTCAGCTGTACGCACTTGCGCCACTCTGGAAAAGAACACCCGTTAGTGATCCCTGCACGCACTGTGTCTTTTCAGTGATTTTGCGGTTTCTCGTTATTATTGCGCACTGTTCGATTGCTTGCCTCAGTCCTTTATGGAGTCCCAAAGTGATGTAGAGCCACATCTGCATGCCCGCAGCAACTGTTTAAGTGGTTAAAAACGCTAACTAACTACTACGGTTCCGGTTGCCCAGCGACCCGCTCCCCTGCCGCTCTGGGAGGCGGGACTGTCCTGAGGTGCTAGCAAGGCAGTGTAAGGAAGAAGGAGCTACAGGAGAGCTGTGATCCTGCCCGAGCTGTGCCCTGCACACGATGCCCTGACCCCTCCCCATGAAGCGGTGTGCCAGCGTGGGGCGTTGGACTGCACGGGGGCACAGAGTCCGCGGGTACCGTGGCACCCCCAGAGAGGGACAGAGGGACTCTAGGCGTGTGAGCCGTGACACTTCTCGGCAGCAAGTCGTGTCTGTGTGACCCAGAGCACCGGATCGTGCCCGTGACGAGCTTTTGCCAGGTGGGCATGCCGTGCAGACCCCGATGCCCTCTCACCACACGGGGCAGGTTGCTCGGGTGGTTTTGCCGCGCTGACATCAGAAACACACCTGAGCATGGAATAGTCTCTTTGGTGAGACTTTGGAGGGCATCTTTAGAAACCTTGGGTAGTGCCCCCCCATCGCCTCGAGAATGGAAGGACCCCAGGCACTGCCACCTGCTCACCCTGTGGCTGCAGGAGGGAGTGGAGGACCGCCGCGCTGGGCTTCTCAAGACTGGAGAAGAGAGCGGAGGGCTGCCAGGCACTGCCCACTGAGCTACCCAAGACTGGAGAAGAGAGTGGGGGGGGCTGCCAGGCACTCCCCGCTGAACTACCCAAGACTGGAGAAGAGAGCGGAGGGTCTGCCAGGCACTGCCCTCTTGCTCTCCACACATTCAGGGTGATGCCCGACTCCTGGCTGTCTTACTGGTAGCCATGCGTTTTGGTTCAGGAAGGCCTCAGAGGAAATCTTGTAAATGTCCTCCTGGTCTCCTGCGGGTGGGTGCACGCTTGTGCTCTTCGAGGCCTCTGAGGAGCCTCCAAGCACCATCGCCTGGACTCTTAACGTGACTTGGTAGAGGCTTTGGAGGAGCCCCTGGGCACCGAACCAGTGCCCTGAGGCCTACAGTTCACCTCTAAACCTCTTCTCTACCCCCCCATATGGGTGGCGCGCCTCCAAAATGGTGGTGGTGTTGTGCTTCGGCAACCGGAACGGGACTCCGCCAGCACCCCCAGGGACCCGGTGGAACGAGCCCCCGGAATGAGAACATTGTGCGCCGCGCACGGCTACACGGAAGTGGAGAGCCCCACCCGCCACTGTAAGTAGAGCAGAGATGCTGCCCGAGCCAAGGGCCCTGCGTCTAGGCGCTATCACCTTTCAGTCCTCGTGTGAACTTCAGGGGCCCTAGCAAGCCATCACAGCTCTTGGTTATGGCGTGGCTACTGAATGTTTTCCGTCTGGGTCACTGGAAGGGCGTGTATTTTTTTTTCCTGGCTCTTATGTATTTTCAGTTGAGGGGAGGAGGGGTCGTTCTGTTCTGCTTTTTTGGGGCACTCTAACATCTCAGAAGGGCATTGTAAAGAGGTACGCGACATTACCCATCGTCATTCTGTAATGCATAGGGCCTCACCTGCTTCTTCTAGCCCTGCAGATGCATCTAGGGGCCATTTCATGTCTTTGGTGGACACTCGGTGCGAGCAGGGTCATTACCCATCTCTCAGTGCCACATAAGGGCGTGGTCCATTCCCTGTTTCTCATGGGCACTGTACAGTGGTAGTTAGTACCACCTCTCCTGGGCACTCTAGTGGGGATGAAGGCATTGGCCTGTAATGCGAGGAATGCTTGCAAAAAGTCAGACCACTGCCAATCACTCACCCTTTGGGCCTCTCACTGGCTCTGGGGGGATGGCACAACCATTCACTGCCGGTTTCTTCTTTCAGTGCACAAGGGATCAAGGCGTAACCTGTCGTTTTTTTTGTCTTGTGCTCACAACGAGGTAACCACTTATTTCTCTTTAGCATTATAAGGACATTGGGGTATTACCAGGGCCACTGGAAGTATGCGATTGTGCGCCCGCGGCGATTTTCGCATAATTATAGATTTACCGCATTTGCCACATAATCCATCATCTGCAGCATAATCTGCACATTTTAACAAAGAAGGTTGTTTCTAGCTCAAAAGGTTCAAAAGTTACTAATAGTGCGACTACAGATGTTGCCGTGCAGTGGATGGCCCTTTGTAGAGCAGGACTGGGCACCTTTCTGTTGCTTATTGCTATAGTTGGATGTTAAACAGGTTCTAATGAGGTGCAGCCAATGCCCACATAGTGTTACCACGTTTAAAAATGGTGAAATAATGAAGCAATACTATTACAAAATGTGCCGCATTATGCCACATAATTTGCCTTTTCTTGCTGCATAATTTACTCAACACTGACCCATATTTGGCCCTCTCTGCCACATAATTCCAGTGGCCCTGGGTATTACCCTCCCGCCTCTCCTCTGCATTAATAGATGATTGGGGCGTTGTTTCTCTCTCGTGCCCCCCAGTCGCTGTTATGGTGATGTCTCTTCTGTAAGGGGACGGAAGGCTGTCACTGGTCTGCCTCTGATAGCTCCATTTCCCTTCTTATCCCCTACCCCAGGCTCCATGTACCCTCCACCCCCCAATATTCCCAGTAATGTAGTGTCAGATTTATTACTGCCAGTCTGCCTGGCACAGTGTGTGGACTTTTTACACGTCTAGATTAGCTACCCTAGCCTTCGTAGGGCTGAATCTTCAATTCCCTGTCAGCCCCTTGATTCTGGTACCTGTGATGGTGTCCTGGCCTCTGTGGCTCCCACACCAGCCCCTGTTGTGAGCGCTACACTGACACTGGTTGTGTTGGCCATGCACTGAAAGAGACCATTGGAGTGATTTTAGATGTCTTGGGCCATGAGCTGGAGCCAGCTTATGTCCTGGTGTTTATTTGGCCTGCTCACAACACTACAACTTGTCTCACGAGCAACACTGTATTTATATAAATTGCCTTTTTGAGTGCAACATGAGCTGTGTGTAACATTTTCTCGATTTAAAACATTTTCATACAAGCTTCAAGGAAAACCGTGTGCTTATTGCTATGATGTATGTATTTCTATAGCTAGAAAAACAGGAAAACACCACATTTTTCTGCAATTCACTCAAATGCTTGCATGCGCGGCAAAACAACCGTTGACAAAGCCAATAGATCTGGCGTTGGCTGCGTGCCTTTTGGCTTTCTTAGTGCTTGTTTTGCTGTGGTTTTTGTTAAACTTTATCATTGGGGAGCTGCCAGGCACTCAGCAGTATTAAAAAAGATTACACAAAATGCCAATAGTTTTTGATATCAGAAAACACACTTTTACATAGCAGTTCCTGGCACTGAACCGAACTCCTATATGTGAGGATGCTCCCCTGTGAAAGAGCAGAATGCGGCCACTGACAGGGAGGTTAGCCAATGGCTGAAGGGGCCTCGGACTCTTTGTCCCACAGTGTATATTATAATGGGTGGTAAAAATGTGGCTGACTCAACCAATGTCATACACCTACTAACTCGGGGGTCGCTGCGTTGAGCAATAATTTAAGATTTAAATGCACCTGCTGCAGAGTTACAAACTTGTGCGTCTAGCTTTCAGGCAGCAATAAAAATGCTATGATAACTCTAGTGATTAATGTTCCTGTTAGAAATCCCGGCAGGGCCTCTCAGGCTTTCATCCTTCCAAGGTCGATGACATGAGCACGAGTTGGGTTGGGTAACAAAAACATCCGTTTTTTCTGTCAGTGCCATGATACCCCTACGGGGTGAATTCAACCGTAGACCCGTACCCTGAGAAAGGTTTGTTTTCTTAAGACACACATGGCCTTTCAAAAGTATCCGTGGCAGAGCGGCGAGGGATGTCACCCTCGCTGAGACAGAGTGCGTCACGGCGCCCTGATGATAACTTGGCCTTCACCTCATCGAACAGTCCATCGCTGTCACAGTTTGCACAAGGCTTGTGTACGCAATTAGCGACGCCAAAAAAAACAGCTGCGCAGGTTCATCTCAGGTCTCTCTGTTCCTCCCACTGTCTGCAAAAAAATTCTATTCAATAAAAAATCGCAGTGCACAAGTCTAGTGAGGTGACTTGGGGGAGGCAGTTGGTTAATAGGTCTGCTATTGAAATGCGTGCATATCAGGGGTGCTTGAAGGTTTACTGCGCAAGTGAAGTTTTACAAAATTCCCAAATATTGGCCTTCCTAGGCAGCGTTGCTACTCTCACTTCCAGTTCGCCCATCAAAAGCAAGAGTTACTTTTATGCTGAAACTGCAGTTGAACAGGTATTCTCAAGCGTATAACCTGAAACTCTGCTTTTCGTCCATTCAAAGTAATACAAAATGTGTCATGGACTTGGGCTTTTAAGCGCCAGGGGCCATGTTATGCAAGATGTAACACAGCACACCAGCCCACCTTGCGATGGAAGGAACGAACCGTGTTATTGCACCTGCTCCTGTCACAGAGGCGTTCATGCGGCGGCCATGCCCCTGAAGGAAGGAATCCTTTGCATTACACCATTTAATTAATGCTTCACAAAGGGAAAAAAAAAACAATAACATTTACAATGCCAATAGCTCAAAACAATGTCACTGCGAGACCTATTGCATTGTAAATGCTTGTTTAAATTTCTTGTGTGTAGTGTCCTGTGTCCTGCTGGCCACGTTCTGTTGTTCCAGGAATGTTCTGTACACACACTCTACACCCACCCATCACAGGCGTCACCTGTCAGGTGACCCTGCTAATAAAAGGGAGCGGGCGCACGTGCCCTGTCAGGTACCAGTAATACCAGTAACCATAATACTGTGCCACTGTCTATCATTTCCAAGTATGTGGGCCTAGAGCCCACTACTTTACATCGTTTTTGATGGTTCTGCTTTCAACATGGCACCACAGTGCTCTATCATGACCACCTTACAGTGATAAATAAACGAGGGTCATTATTGTCATGTCGCATGTATTGAAATAGCGTCGCAGGTAGGAGGCTCTAATCCTTTTACAAGCAGAGATCGGGATAAATGTGATAACATTACGAAATCCAAATTGTATTCTAAAAGCTTAGCCTGCCACCTATTGGCCACTCAGTGTACTGCTCAAATATACAATATTTGTAATCTGTCACAAGACAGGGTCACTTTTTCTGATTAAAAGCCACGTAGAATGACGTGCATAGCGATCTGTGTTCTCCAATCAAAAATTGTTTCTTTTTAGGTCTCGCGCAGCGCGAGCATTGCGTCTCGCGCCTAGCGTTGCACTGCGCGAGACATTTTGTAGGGGAAAAACGGGGATTCAGCACTGACCTAGGAATCGCACACGCTCGTGCGTGTGCGATTCCTTTTGTGCTACTCCATTGGCCTTTTCGTGCGTCTTTTTGTAAAAGACTGCACGCAATTGGCCAAAGGCGGGCGCATTGCTCCGCCCATGGCCTATTGGTGTCTATTACGCGCTTGGTGCGCGTAATAGACACCAATAGGCCATGTGGTTTCAATTATCGTTCCCAGACAAGGGCGCGATAATGGAAACCAGATGGCTCGCTGTGGCGCGCGCGCGCGCACCACTCGCGGGCGTGTTTTTTTTTTTTAACAGTAGCTTTCACTGCCGCTTGTCTTGTTTCCTTCTGCATTCTATTTCATTTTAACTCTCTGTTGCTGTAGTTTTCCTCAATAGACACACGAGGGCAGCAGTGCACTGTATACACTCATCCTTGTTTAACACAGCAGCCCTATAATCTGCTTAGTTCTGGAACTCCACTCACTGGGTGTCTGTTGTGGATTCTTGCTCTCCCACATCCACGCTTGCTTTGCTCCTTTGGGCCTTATTAGGTCTCGCCTGAGCCAGCGCATGCGCTGCCCTGGCGAGACTTTTAGTTAGTGGGCTTCAAAAAAGCCGACCACAGCTTTTTGTGAGGCATAGAGCGTGCGGTTACGCGCACAAGCGCGCGCGCCTCGCTCCGGCTCTCTGTCTTGCTTGCTCGCGCTTCAACGCTCCTCCCCCTCCCCCACCACAGAGCGCGTCTTGCGGCCGCGCGTCTTGTTTTTTTAATGCTTTCGGCACGTCGCTGCTTGTTAAACACGATCCTTCAACTGGATAAAAATGTGCTTTCCGTGGATGGAAACACGCTGACTGATACTTATTTTGTACAAAACAAACGGATAATCTTGGGCTCTTATAGCTGCTTCGAGGATACTTACCTCAGGTTTATACCGCAGATCTACCACGTAAATAAAGTCTTTAATCCATCGCCTCTGACTCCTTAAACAGATTTTCTCTTTCCTAGAGTTTTGCAATGAGTGCAAGCAACCATAGTACTCTATACACCCACATCGATTACAACAATGAACTGTATGTTGACACAAAGGAATACCTTCTGCATATCCTCCAGTGTTCTAAATTTGACTGTAAAACTTCTTATATATCTCAATCCTTGGCATGATATCTTGTCTGCCTTGCAAGTACTCTATTATTTATTTATTTATTCATGCGTTTTTATATAGCGCGGTCTTTACCCGAAGGTGTCAGAGCGCTTCACACTAGGAACAGTAACATTACATGAGGAGAAGGTTACAAGTGAGCATAATACAAAAGCAAGCGTTACATTACATGAGGAAAAAGTGACAATTGTGCAAATAACAAAAACAAACAAGATACAAAAAGAGGTATACGTTACAAGAGGAAAAAGTGACAGGTGTGCATGATACATAAGATACAAAATACAAATAGAGGTATAACACTGCAATAAGTGTCAGTCACTCAGAACACACTGGGAAGGCACTTCAATAGGCATGGAGTACAGAATTTCCTATAGTGGAAGAACTTCCTTGAGGGAGTAGAGAGGGCGTGAATTAAACAGGAGACTTAAAATGAAGGGTACACAAACAAAAAAATCCAACACAGCACGCAAGGGTGAGGAATGTACAGGAAAAAATACAAATTTACAATGAAGAGCGAATTTCCTAGAGGGGCCTGAGAATGAAAGTATTAGTTCTGAAAGTGTCTTTGGAAGAGAAGAGATTTGAGGTCAGCTTTGAAGATCCGGGTAGAGGAGGTGGCACGGAGCAATGGGGGAAGCGAGTTCCAGATTCTCACCGCATTGCCTGAGAAGGATTGCGCCATCGATCTTTCCCTTTTGAAGACGGGGGCTCAAGCAGAAGCTTTTCCGCATTGCAAGAAGGGCGAGAGCCACCGGACAATTTCAATTTATTCGCCAGGTAACGAGGGGAGGACGTGTGTAAGGCTTTGTGTGTGATGCAGGCAGTTTTGTAAATAGATCTTGCCTCGATCGGATGCCATCGAAGAGAGGACAGGATAGGCGTGACGTGTTCGCTTCGTTTAGACCCTGAAATGAAGCGAGCTGCTGAATGGAGGATGGATTTGAGAGGGGAGAGGTGGGATTTGGGTAGGCCCGTCAGAAGAGAATTGCAATAATTGGCTGCCACGTACTCGCCATATTTCACTCAGTGCTCTCTTGCGTTGTGCAAGCATATCCATAGAATATGCATATGTATAATTATTATTATAGAACAGGACCAACATTCATACGGCAGTAGTTGTGCAGCTAACAGCCTAAGTTAGACCCAGCCCTGAATTGAGATACCTGAATTCTTCAGATCAGAGGTGGAATGCCAATCATTCTTAGTAAAAACTGCTAAATTACCGAACGTCATACCAGCACACATCTAAAAAACAATCCCCTTTTCGGACGATTATCAAAACGTGGTTATTTCCATATTATTCTGCTTATCAAAAATATCTACAAGATCAAATGGATGTCTTTCAAACATGGCTATCCATCAGCACTAAATCTTAGATATGTTAAAATATGTCAGAATATGGAAAGCACAAATGAAGCACATTTTTGGAATTCTGAATTGTGGTGGAAACAAATATTTTAATACGATCAAAACAAATCAATACACCAGGTGATGCCATTTCCACACATTTTCGTTTGTGCGCTGTATAGTTTTAGCAGTAAAACTATGTCTGTGAAAATGTAATGCCCATTTTAATTGAAAATGTGGTGTCTGTAATGGCAGTGCACTACCACACAGTGCATACTTCACACTACGTCACTCCACTCTACAACACTCTATGGCACTCTACTTTACAACATGCCACTCCACTCTACGCCACTCCACTCCACTCCACGCCCCTCCCCTCCATTGTACTCCACTCTACGCCACTTCTACGACATGCCGCTCCACTCTATGGCACACCACTCCACTCTACACTCTTGCACTCAAAGACGCTCTAGGGCACGCCACTCTACAAAATTCCCCTCCCCTCCACTCTACGGCACGCCACTCCACAACACACCACTCTATTCCACTCCACGCCACAACACTCTCCGCCACTCCACTCTAAGCCACTCCATTCTATGACACTTTACTCCACTCTACGCTAAGCCACTCCACTCTACGCTAAGCCACTCCACTCTACGCTAAACCACTCTACGACACTCTACACCTCTCCACACTATGCCACTTCACAGCACTCTTCTCCACTCTGCTCCAGTCTACGACACTCCCTCTATGCCACTCCGTGCCACTTTACTCCGCTCTACGACACACTACTCTACTCCACTCTACGTTACTACACTCTATGGCACTCCACTCTATGTCACTTTACTCCACACTACTCCACTCTGCTACATTCTGCCTGTGGGTGTGTTTTGGGGTCCTCGCCCAGCTAGCTGCTGGTTTTTCATAGTTGTGTTATTATTCTAAAAGGTCATTGGAATAAAAGAAAGGCACCTTTTATTTTCGCCACATGTGAACAGCAAGCCCCTCCACCCCCCACTTCCCCACCCCATCTAAAGGACAAACAGCGCAGACACTTACTTTGAAGATGCACTGTCCTTTGTGAAAAGTGCAGGAACTTTGCGTCTTGCGCCATCTATAGTCCGGTGAGGAGTGCGGGAACACATCGAGAGTACTTGCGGTCTGGTGAACAGTGCAGGCACTCACTATCTGATGGTGCCTGTGCTCTGGTGAGAGGTGCAGTCATTGAGGGTGCTCTTTCTCTAGTGAGAACTGCTGTTCTATCTGACCAGGTCTGTAGCCTGCTATACATTCCATCGTACATTTTAAGATCCTGTTTTTGTATTTTTATTCATCCATTCACACCTCATTACGTTAAAATAGCCATAGCTTTACTGTACAGTTGCTATAAAGGCTTATAATATAGTATAGTGTGCACTTTTTTTTTTAAAGATAATCACTCCACTGCAAACAAAAAAAAACATAAATAAAAAAACATTGCCATTTACAATGCCAGTCGCTCCAACTCCCAACAAATGCGAGACCTATTGCATTGCAAATGCTTGTTGACTGAAGCAACTGGAACTTTATAGCCAGTGGTCCTTGAAAGTGTGGTACTGCACTGAATGGGATTATCTCGGTGGTTCTACACAGGGACCTAGAGTTCCGTTTCTGCTCGCAAGATAGAGCTTGTTTACTTTTTTGTTTACAAAACTGCATAATGAAGGGAAAGGGGGGACAGTGCCATGGTTCGTTTGTGGTTCATGTTTCCATTCGTCCCTAATGCTGGATCAGAGTCAGGTCAGGTAGGGAGGCAAGAAAGGCCAGAGACCCAATCCACTCAAGTCATGTATTGCTTTCATTGAAATAATTAGATCAACACAGCTGAAAGCAACGGTTTGTAGGTGAAGGGTTCAGGGCTGGTGGCAGCGTCTGTAATGACCTGGAGGCAGGTGGTCCCCTTAGTTGTTTATCATACAGGTGCCCGGGCTGCTGTTCACCCCCTTCTCTGAGGCGCCCCAGAAAGCATGACGTCTCTTCCCACTGACGGTGGGGTCGCAAGAGCTCAATGAGCCCTAATTCGAGCAAGGACATTGGGCACCGCATCCTCTGGCTATGGAGTAATAAGCAGGTAATAACTGGGGTGACGTATGCCATCAGAACTGTGGGTCCTGGTGCGACTGCATCTGCTGCACTATTGACAGCTGCGCCCCTGCCCACAGATGCCTCGGGTGTGTTTCCATCAGCAGTAACAATTCCATCACGCTAGAAAAGCGAGCCCTGGGGCTGGTAACACCGCTCAAGTACAGCGCCTGACGTGCTGTGGTGTTTGATAATGCGATACAAAAGGGGATGATGGACGGAACGTTTGAGCCAATCAAACACTCACCCCCAGTCAACTGATCTGGGTTTAATCCATCATCATTCTTTAGCTCACTCCACCACCCCAGTTCAGACATGGCCATATGCAAATCAGTCTGACCCTGTGCCTCATGGGAACAGTCCAGCCCGAACTGCCAAGCCATGTCTTCCCTGGACCGGAAACAAGCATCCTAGGACCGGTTTCTGGCATTCCAGCCGTCATCAGCCAGGCTTGTTTGAATCCAGTGGCAAAGTGAGCAAGGGACCCACGTCTGGGCATAGCCCCGCCAACTTAGGGCGAACAAAGCGATACAAAAGGGGATGATGGATGGAACGTTTGAGCCAATCAAACACTCACCCCCAGTCAACTGATCTGGGTTTAATCCATCATCATTCTTTAGCTCACTCCACCACCCCAGTTCAGACATGGCCATATGCAAATCAGTCTGACCCTGTGCCTCATGGGAACAGTCCAGCCCGAACTGCCAAGCCATGTCTTCCCTGGACCGGAAACAAGCATCCTAGGACCGGTTTCTGGCATTCCAGCCGTCATCAGCCAGGCTTGCTTGAATCCAGTGGCAAAGTGAGCAAGGGACCCACGTCTGGGCATACCCCCGCCAACTTAGGGCGAACAAGCGTATACAAAAGGGGATGATGGACGGAACGCTTGAGCCAATCAAACACTCACCCCCAGTCAACTGATCTGGGTTTAATCCATCATCATTCTTTAGCTCACTCCACCACCCCAGTTCAGACATGGCCATATGCAAATCAGTCTGACCCTGTGCCTCATGGGAACAGTCCAGCCTGAACTGCCAGGCCATGTCTTCCTGGACCGGAAACAAGCATCCTAGGACCGGTTTCTGGCATTCCAGCCGTCATCAGCCAGGCTTGCTTGAATCCAGTGGCAAAGTGAGCAAGGGACCCACGTCTGGGCATACCCCCGCCAACTTAGGGCTGAACAAGCGATACAAAAGGGGATGATGGACGGAACGCTTGAGCCAATCAAACACTCACCCCCACTCAACTGATCTGGGTTTAATCCATCATCATTCTTAGCTCACTCCACCACTCCCAGTTCAGACATGGCCATATGCAAATCAGTCTGACCCTGTGCCTCATGGGAACAGTCCAGCCCGAACTGCCAAGCCATGTCTTCCCTGGACCGGAAACAAGCATCCTAGGACTGGTTTCTGGCATTCCAGCCGTCATCAGCCAGGCTTGCTTGAATCCAGTGGCAAAGTGAGCAAGGGACCCACGTCTGGGCATACCCGCCAACTTAGGGCGAACAAGCGTTACACAAAGGGGATGATGGACGGAACGTTTGAGCCAATCAAACACTCACCCCCAGTCAACTGATCTGGGTTTAATCCATCATTATTCTTTAGCTCACTCCACCACCCCAGTTCAGACATGGCCATATGCAAATCAGTCTGACCCTGTGCCTCATGGGAACAGTCCAGCCCGAACTGCCAAGCCATGTCTTCCCTGGACCGGAAACAAGCATCCTAGGACCGGTTTTTGGCATTCCAGCCGTCATCAGCCAGGCTTGCTTGAATCCAGTGGCAAAGTGAGCAAGGGACCCACGTCTGGGCATACCCCCGGTCCTAGGATGCTTGTTTCCGGTCCAGGGAAGACATGGCTTGGCAGTTCGGGCTGGACTGTTCCCATGAGGCACAGGGTCAGACTGATTTGCATATGGCCATGTCTGAACTGGGGTGGTGGAGTGAGCTAAAGAATGATGATGGATTAAACCCAGATCAGTTGACTGGGGGTGAGTGTTTGATTGGCTCAAACGTTCCGTCCATCATCCCCTTTGTATCGCTTTGTTCGCCTCTGTTGGCGGGGGTATGCCCAGACGTGGGTCCCTTGCTCACTTTGCCACTGGATTCAAGCAAGCCTGGCTGATGACGGCTGGAATGCCAGAAACTGGTCCTAGGATGCTTGTTTCCGGTCCAGTGAAGACATGGCTTGGCAGTTCGGGCTGGACTGTTCCCATGAGGCACAGGGTCAGACTGATTTGCATATGGCCATGTCTGAACTGTGGTGGTGGAGTGAGCTAAAGAATGATGATGGATTAAACCCAGATCAGTTGACTGGGGGTGAGTGTTTGATTGGCTCAAACGTTCCGTCCATCATCCCCTTTTGTATCGCTTTGTTCGCCCTAAGTTGGCGGGGGTATGCCCAGACGTGGGTCCCTTGCTCACTTTGCCACTGGATTCAAGCAAGCCTGGCTGATGACGGCTGGAATGCCAGAAACCGGTCCTAGGATGCTTGTTTCCGGTCCAGGGAAGACATGGCTTGGCAGTTCGGGCTGGACTGTTCCCATGAGGCACAGGGTCAGACTGATTTGCATATGGCCATGTCTGAACTGGGGTGGTGGAGTGAGCTAAAGAATGATGATGGATTAAACCCAGATCAGTTGACTGGGGGTGAGTGTTTGATTGGCTCAAACGTTCCGTCCATCATCCCCTTTTGTATCGCCGTGGTGTTTGATAATGACAGATGACCCCCCACCCCCCTCCCTCAGTTCGCCTCATTCACAGGCGTCTGAATAATGTGCTGACGAGAAATCTGAACAACAAATCTCTCAGAAAATTCTCCATCGCACGGACATTCATGCAAAAATGTACATTTCCTGCCTTTTAATTAAAATGCTGACTCGCCGGCCATCAGCTCCGCTTCAAAGAGATGAATGTAACATGGAGAGGGTCGGCGCCTCGATGGAAGGGAACATTATTGTCTTGGAGATGTTAACCCATTCCTCGCCTGTGCACTTGCGCAGTGGGAAACAATATGAGGCTGCTAAGCGCTCTGAGCTTTCACACATCAATCACAGATGCTACTTTGAATAGAAATCTTTAGTTTTTATTTCATTTAGGGTTTTTGTAAAGCGCCACAAACCGCATTGTTGCTGCTTCAGAGCGCTAGAGCGGACAAGGGTAGCAAAATGCAAGCCATGTGAGCAGGTCCAAGTGTTCTGCTTGAGAAATGGAAATAGACCTTTTACCCTGAGTCATGATGATAAAGGTCTGATGAGCTCTGATGAGAAGGTGGAGCAGAAATCGTTTTTCTTCAATCCAGAGTAGGCGGGTGTGAAACTGCAGGCAGTTCTACATTTCCAATCCACACCACCTTCCATGGCCGAGGAAGGGAAGGATCGCAGGTCAAATGCCCTGGAAGTGAGGTTCCCTCGTTCGGCGCCCCGAGAAATGCAGGGAAGGGGGGGTGGTTCTTCTGTCACCCAGCACTGTCGGGGTGCACAATGTAAGTACCGTATTGGTAATTACATTGTCACTTACCCTGGCTGGCCCCTGAGAGTTCACTCCAAAGCAGCCTTCCCAGCAGGGGGGCTTGTGGGTGGCCCCTGAGAGTTCACTCCAAAACAGCCTTCCCGGCAGGGGGGGGGGGGGGAGGCTTGTGTGGCCACTGACAGTTCTTTCACCTTCCCTGCAGGGGGCTTGTGTGTGGCCCCTGAGAGTTATTTCCCCTCCCCTGCGGAGGGGGGGTTTGTGGGGGGGGGGGGGGGGCCTGAGAGTTCACTCCCCCTCCCTGCGGTGGGCTTGTGTGTGGCCCCTGAGAGTTCCTTCCCCTTCCCTGAGGGGGGGGGGCTTGTTGGGGGGGCCCCAGAGAGGTCTCTCTCCTCTTCCCAGCAGGGGGGCTACTTGGTGGCCCCTGCCCCCTGGATGGCCACTTGGTGGACCCTGTCCCCTGGATGGCCAGGAGATCCCTCTCCTCACGCAGGTGTGGCACACAGCCACACACACACACCACTGGTTCGCCTCCAACTGGCATCAGGGTCCAGGGAGTGTCACCTACATTAAGGTTCATACATTGCTCGTGGGGCAACGCAAAGGCTCTTTGATGTAAAGAGCTCCCGATGAAGGTACACGTGGAATTTTGGGCTGAATTATGGACCCTGACTGTAATAAATGACACTAGAGTGTTTTCTACACGATTTATTCTCATGGACTTTTTGTTTGTTGACTTTATTAAGAGCGCTTCGGTATCAATGTCTGTAATGTTCAGATGGAAACCCTCGGTTTATGATCCATGCACACCCGCTGGTAGCAGGGCGGTGATTACCATGTGAGCAGCATCACACACTGTATGTAGTCAGTGTAGTTACCAGACCCTGTAACCAATGGATTTCAGACATGTTCGGCCCCTCACAGCGCTTCTAAAACTAAATGCACGTTCAGCTCCGGGCTGGTTTTTTTTCTCCCAACGAAGCAGCGGTGCCGTCTTGATTCTGCTTCACAGATGGTTAAAACAAGCATTTGCAATGCAATAGGTCTCGCATTTACGTGAGTTTAAGCTGTTGGCATTGTAAATGACAATGCCTTTTATATATGTTTTAAAAACAAAAATAAAAGGCATTGTCATTTGCAATGTCAATAGCTGAAACTCGCGTAAATGCGAGACCTATTGCATTGCAAATGCTTGTTTACATTATGCTGGAGAGGCCCAGTAAATATCTTTCAGACGCACGGGCGCGTGCGGGGCGCGCGCGCACACACATACGTGACGTGTACAGGATGTAATGAGCATATTTATTACCATTGTATAATCTGAGGAGGTACCACGACTCACAATAGGCTAAGCATGATGTGGGTCATATTGTATTAGTTATAAACATGGAATTTGACCTTTCCACTGAAGTAATAAATGCGTGGAGGAGCGCTTATTAGTTCACTAACATATACACAATGAGTATCATGGGACCTCATCTACCTTCACTGACATTTCACTGCTGCTCCAGAGTGTCGCCCCACTGCTTTTCAGCAGTGTAAGGAAAAATAAAATGATAATAACTCAATGTTATTATCATTTTATTTTTTCCTGTTTTGGCAGCTTTGCAGGGAGGGGTGGGGCTGCTCTGCTGACAGAGCAGGGGAGGAGTGGTTTTCACTCCCTAAGTGCACAAGAATGTTTGGCCGGCCTCTGCCGGCCAAACAGTCATGCGCACTTAGCATACTCTCCACCCAGGCTGCAGAACTTTCCCAGGCCCCCAGCCCTTGTCTGAGCGCTGAACCAAACCGCTCAGACCAATCTTAACTCTGCATTGCAGCGTTTTGATTGGCTCAGGGGAGCCTGAGTGCTTCCTGTTTCGGCTGGAGGGACGAGGAGGACACGGCGAGGTGGTAAGTGGAGGGTTATTTTTTATTTACCCCCTTCCCTCCTCCCCGCCTCACCACCCTCCATCCTTGCCAGCCGTCACTGCATTTATATTTATTCTGTGGCAGTGAAAATATAAATGGCACAATTACATATGTTATTTAGATCATATAAACCAAAAAACCCACATTCACACATTTAGTACTTACAATAAAAAGTCCACATTGAATATCAATACCCCAGTATTGCTGTGTTGGCCTGCAGTTGCTGCTTCTGCTTTGGAGAGGAAAAGGACTGGACTTTGCTGTGTATCCTGCTTGTGAAGCTTCAACAAGGGCGTGTGTGTACTTGCCTCCAGTTCAGAAATCTCAGGGCCATCAAAGACTTCATCTGCAGCTTCCCTTAACTCCACTGCTGGGAGTTCTGACTTGCCAAGTGGTGCCAATTCCAGTTCTGGGCCCTTGGAGGTGTTTCCTGCTACAAAAAGCTGCAAAATCCTGCAAAATCGACGCTCCGCGCTTTCAGTGCCTGTTTTTCCGACACAGCACCACTGTGCAAGACAAATTTCCACGCACCACTGCCGTGCGGCAGAAGAAATCGACGCAGCACCTGCCTGCGGCCAAAGAACCGGCGCAGCCCAAGTTCAGCGCACCAGTCTCCTAAGTCCAAGACCACCACACTGACTGGCGCTGGCCCAGCTGTGCGGCTGAGAAGATTGGCGCATTGTTGGACCGCGGCTGAAGAAATCGACGCAGGGCCTGGTTCGCTGCCACCGCATTGACTCCAGCATGTCCGTATTTCCCATGGATCGCACCTGTGTGCCAAGTCTACATCGACGCTGGGGTTCAGTAAGGAACTGAGGCTGCGTGTCCGGAGAATCGATGCATCACCTCCCCATGCAGTAAGAAACCGACGCATCACCTCCCCTCGCAGTAAGAAACTGATGCATCTCCTCCCCTCCAGTAAGGAACCAATGCATCACCTCCCCTGCGTAGCAGTAAGGGACCAACGCATCACCTTCTCTGGAGCAAGGAACCAAAGCATCACCTTCCCTGTGAGTAAGGAACCGACGCATCGCTGTGCTTTCTGTCGCCTCACCTCCTCGGCACCTGTTTTTGCCTTATGATTTGGATGCATCCCAGGTACTTTGTACAAAAAGTGATGCATCCATAGTTTTATATGAACTGAACTGTTTTAACCTTTTTAAAGTGATATCTTGTTATATGTATGCTGGATTTTTGTCGTTTTGGTCTTGTTTGGTTTCGATAAAGATTGTTTATTTTTCTAAACTCGTGTGGTGTCCATTTGTTGTGTTTTCACTGTGTTACTGTATGTGGTACGTACAAATGCTTTACACATTGCCTCTGAGATAGGCCTAACTGCTCGTGCCAAGCTTCCAAGGGGGTGAGCAGGAGTTATCTTAGGTGTGTAATACCCTTATCCAGCCTAGATGGAAGGGTCCCTACTTGGGCAGGGTGCAAGCCACTGCCAACTAGAGATCCCCATTTCTAACAATACTCACTCCCACTCACTGTTAGTCACAAACAAATGAATTCATAATCACTGGTTCTCATTCTCACTTACAACACACTTAGACTCACCCTATCACACTCACTTACTCTGGACCCTGGTGCACCTGCTCCACATTGATAGCTACTCCCCGACTCACTTCCACTCCCTCTGACAATCTCCAGTTACTCACTCCATCTAATGCACACACTCCTTGATTCACTCCTTCATACTCATTTTCACTTATTCATACACACTCAAACTCAGATTCTGAATCATTTTCACTCTCATTGACACTCGCAAACACACTCGCAAACACACTTTCAGGCGATCCTATTCACTTTCAATCACTCACAGACACACCCCAAACACATGCTTACATGAACAGAGAAAAACATTTTTTACTAACCTTGCTTCCTTTGCAGCAGAGCAGGAACCTGCTGCTGGACATTGGAACCAGCAAGCCATGATTCCTAACAAGAGCCAGTTAGAGCATCCAGGGCAATTTGGAAAGAAAAATACCCACCTAAATTCCTCTCACATCTACTTGATAGGACTGGAAACACAGCCTTGCTGCTATGTGTGGCTTCTCATTGGCTTCCGGTATGCACTGATGTGCACCCTTACAGCCAAATATTAGCAGATATACTGTGCTGCCTGAGGCATGCACAGTATGCCTGCTAAATAAAATGGATTATGTCTGTTTGAGGGGACCATAGTTGAACTACACCCTCAGGCATGCACAACCCAGACATCCATCTACAGAGTGCTGTGATTTAGCAGCACTCTGTAGCTGGATTATGCCTCAGTCCTCTCGCGTACCTCAACGCTCTCAGGCCCCCTACCCCTCCTCCTGTCATCAGGAGCCTGGAGATGAGGCTGAGAGGGCTGACCTGTGCACTGGAAGTGTTCATGAAAACAGAAAAGTTCTAAATTAAATAATGCGCAGTGTCGGGACTTGGAGAGATAAGGTGCAGAATGTGGGGCCTCACAGGGGGCAGGATGGGATGTGCCCTGAAGCCCTTGACATGGAGCCGCCACTGATCTCTAGTGGCGGCTGGTAGGACATGAGGCCAGGGGAAGGTGAGGGGAGAGGAATAAAGAAAAAATAAAACTTACCTGCTGGTGCCGCCGCCAGCTGTGGCAATCCACCGTCTCTTCTCCACAGGTCAGGAACCAGGAACAGGAAGCACTCAGGCTTCCAGACTCCCCTGACCAATCACGGCGCTGCTGATAGCAACATCGTGATTGGTCTGAGCACCATGGTTCAGTGCTCAGAGAGAGAGAGTGGAAGCCTGGGCATGTTCTCCACCCAGGCTGTAATGCAGCCTGGGTGGAGAACATGCAAAGTGCGCATGACTGTTTGGCCGGGCCGAGAAGATCAGCCAAACAGTCATGTGCACTTTAGGTGCAGAAGAAGTAGCCACTCTTCCTCCCTGTGAATGCAGGAAGTCCAGCCCTGCCCCGCCCTAACCTGGCGCCACAGCAACTGCAATACAAAAAATAAAATGATAATAACACTCTGTTATTATCATTTTATTTTTTCTTTCGCACTGCTTTAAAGCAGTGGGGCGACGCTCCTCCTCCTTAGTGGAGGAGCCGCCGCTGCTGATCTCACACCATAAGTATCAGATTATGACTCTGGTGGCATGAAATTCAGCACCAAAGTTGCCAATCATTATCTCATTAAGCTTTGTTACTACCTACATACAGTGCTGAAATTGGAAAAATTTACTCCAGAAACCCATAGATTGGGGGTCAAGGTGTGGCAGAGGAAAGGGAGTGGAGTCACAAGGGGAGGGAGTCATAAGAAGCGAAGCATTACAGTCACCATATACATTTATTTTTTAGAAATCTGTCCCAAAGAAATTGGCAACAAGGACAAATGTGGCAGTATATCTCTTCTAGCCTAATTGGTCACAAAGAGGCTGCATTTAAAATATCTTACAGGGTTAAGGCACTTGCTGCACAGTGCTTGAAATGGAAATATAGAAGTGTAGGTGCTTGTTGTGTAGGTGTAGGTGCTTGTTGTACCTTTTTGCTGCTGAGAAGTACCAGTACTCTCCCATTAAAAGCACTGGAGCAGTGCTGAGAAGTGTCAGTACTATCTCTCCCAATTAAAGAAGTGCAAGTAACGGGGCCGATTCACAGAACTAATCTGAGATAAAATCCTAAACTTACTACTTTTGGTATTCACAGAAGGCATTTAGTAGTAGTAAAGTTAGGATTTTGTCTTAATTTTGACTTAAGACAGACTTAAGACAGACTTAAGACAAACTTAAGACAAACTTAAGACAAACTTAGGACAGACTTAAGACAGACTTAAGACAGACTTAAGATAGACTTAAAACAGACTTAAGACAAAATCCTAACTTTACTACTACTAAATGCCTTCTGTGAATACCAAAAGTAGTAAGTTTAGGATTTTGTCTCAGATTACTTCTGTGAATCGGGCCCATTGAGTACCTGATAATGCCCGGCCTTTTAAAGCACTGCTGCTGCAGAGATCTTTGTGTACCCAGCAATTTTCAGGAGATTGTAATAACGGTAAGATAACTCTTGTGGTTAATGCAGTTTCAGGTGAGTACTGTGTTTCATGGTTTTAACTCATGAGGTTTGGTCAAAGGGAAAAAGTGTTAGAAGAACTCAATCTGAACGATATGTCTAACACCTGACTTGGTGCATTCATGCATGGTGTCAGTATTTTATTCTATTTTATACCTGTTTTATGTTTTTCATTTTAACTGTCTTGGCACAGTGTGGATTTTGGTTCTAGGAGATTTATGTTTTTAACACTATTGTAAATAATTAATGTAATATGTTGTGCTTTTATGGCTCACAAAATGTTTGTGCCAAATAAAGCTTTTCTGACTGACAACTCATGAAGTGGCATAGAGGGCTCATGTGTCTTCTGTAAATCTCATTGTATAACATGCAAATCACAGATTTGTATTTTATTTAGATAGGTAAGTAGGTTACTGCTTAAGACACAGAGATCCTTTTGTTACTTCCAGTTCATAAACTGCAATCCTAATATAATACAGTGAGCTATGAACTGGCATCAAGGAGCTGTATGCAAACTGCAATTCATGGGTTTAGATCCTTATTGTTTTTTTTCAATCCGTTGTTATTCTTAGTTTGCAAAGAAGGGTTGCTTTGGATACTAATAAAGTCTTGTTAGTACAGACAAACCCAATCAATCCATTATGATTTAAATCCTGACTTTGTTCTTCTCTTGACCATGCACCCTTAACATATAATGTCTACAAGTATGGACGATATATGACTCCTACACCTTATAACCCTCATTGATTTTTGTAACATTTCCTGTACTTTGATTACAGTTGTACAAGGTGTACTTATAGGTCTTTGCACATGTAATTATTTTGGCATATATGATCAGCAGTACAATATCCCAGCCAAGCGGAGATGTGGTAGGTAACAACATCATTCATTGTGAATATTGAGAACAGCCAAAGCATGTTTCATCAATATATCTTTTTTAAGGCTATTAAGTGCCGCTAAGGCATTAGGAGAGAAATGGAGATAGTGATGTCCCAGAGGAAAGATACGCTGTAGCCTGTTCGGAACGAGATTACGACACACACAATGCCAGAATTGTGAACCTTACTACATAGCACTCTCTGGAGCTGATTGTCTGTACCAAATTTGGTATTCCTGATAACAGCTCATATTAAACTTATAACTGATTCAGTTACCTTGCAGTACCATTATTCTTCACCTGACCTAGTGCCAGTTAATAGCCTTAAAAAAGTGATACTGTCAACACACGCGTCGGCTGTTCTCGAAAGTCACCACAACTGTTTTTGTTACTTACCACATCTTTGCTTGGCTGGAATTTTATACTGCTGGTCATATATGACAAAAGAATTATATGTACAAAGACTTATATGTACACCTTGCACTATTGTTGTACATACATAAGTGGATGTCCTTAACACCCTAGCTTATAGTATAATGCTTCACCTACATTCCTTGTGATTGTAAAATTGGACTATTAGTAGACCATATATATAATAAATGAGACCTTCTTCTGGTCATCTTACCACTTTTTTGAATGTTACCACTTATCTTCTATTCTTTTTTTTGTGTGCTCCAGTTAATTTTCGTTAAACTGTCTAATGATGTATTAAGACTGCAGGAAGTTTTCTATTCTAAATGCCCGAAGCTTGGAGAAACCAGTGATTCATTTGTCACACATTTGAAGGTGGCATAAGTCATTGTAAGGCCGTCTGATAAAACTGTGATGACAGTCACAAATCAGTAGCAGATGCAATGGAAGCTGGAGATACTTTTGCCATGTACAGTGCTATGCACGCCAGTGCTTAATTTGTAACAAAATAAGTGCCAGGGCCCTAGTCAGGAGGCCCCTTCAGTTTACACCACCCATTGCCCCTTCTAGAGCTGCCAACAACAGTACCAACACAACCAGGGGCGGCTCCTCCACCTGGGCCTCGGAGCATCGCCCCACTGCTTTCTCGCAGTGCGAGAAGCAGAAACGTAAAATGGTATAAATACCATTTTACGTTTCTGCTTCTCGCACTGCGAGAAAGCAGAAGAAGGGTATGCCTGATTGGGGCGGGCAGGTGGGTGGGTCAGGGAGGAGTGGCTAGCCCAGTGTTATGGGCGCTGACTGTTTGGTCGGCCCCAGGGCCGACCAAACCAGTCATAGCACTCTCCGTTTTCTTCATGCAGGCTGCGCAGCAGCCTGCATGAAGAAAACTGCCTCCCCATAGACGCCTGCAAGGACGGCGTCCTAGCCAATCACAATGCTGCCATTGCAGCGTTGTGATTGGCTTAGGGGAAGAGAGGGAGGCTGTCTCCTTCTGCTTCCTGTGAGCAGAGAGCAGGAGGCGCGACGCGGGAGTCCGGCACCGGAGGCAAGTTTTTTTTCTAATGAAATTTTATTAAATTAACCCCCCCCCCCACCCACTCCCCGTGCGACCTCCTGCGATTCATGCCGGCCGTGGCCGAACACAACTACTAACCATCACGCTCCTACAAGTGTGACAATCAGACTATTCCACGCCCCTAAAACTATAAGAATGACTTCAATCAATCAATCATGATTTGTAGTGTGCAGATGCTTCACCTGTGAGGGTCTCGAGGCGCTGTCTGACTTGGGTGGCAAGCTTTCGTAATTTCTAATGCATACTGAATTAATAAATAACTGTTTTTGTGCTCATCTATAAACCAGGCAGACATCGCCACCATGTGGCAGACTGTCATAAGTGGGAAACATCCTTTAGTACGAAGCCGGAATCACGCTGGTGCCTTTACAGCGATGGCAATAGAACAAACGCGTTGTTACCACGCATTCATTTAGCAGGCAAGTCTTTACAACTACTTGCTTTAAGGGGGCACATTGGTGGAGTTATGTTGGATTTAAAATCCAACACCTTCCCTACTGATGCACAGACTGGAAATTAGTAAAAGATACTAATCCAAAGTCCAGCGCCCCCTAAGGCAAGTCGTTGTAACGGCTTGCGTGCAAAAGGAACGCGTTGTAATAACTCGTTTGTTCTAATGCCGGTGTTGAAAAGGCATTCGTGCAAAATGCATGCGTGAATCCGTCATACAATCGTCATAAGTGCCGGTGTTGGCAATTAAGTATCGGTGCCGAGCACTGGAAACCACCGGCTATAATTAAGCACTGATGCACACCAGAGAATATAAAGCAACTATGATGGCTCATCACAAACAAGAGGATTGCCCAGATGATGCCATCTGCCATGTCCAGAACTTGAGTGTCTTTCCACTCTTCTGGTCGGCACTGCTCGAAGCGTAGTTACAAACTTCTTAATGTCACTGTGTGCTCTGTAACAGACAAGCACCATGACTGTGCCAACATGGGCTATTTCCAGAAAGTATGCAGATTCCACCTTGTGAATCATCCCTGCAGATCACGTTTGTAGCCCAAAGGTCACAGCAACCCAATTTTACATATCAAAGCCAGCCCTGGCAAGTACCACGCATCAGGCGTTAGACTAACGTATTTCAGTGTGGTGGTCCGCATCACTGCACTGAAATGCTAAGTCACACATAGTAGTGCCTCGTCAGAAGCGCTAAGTAATTATGATGCACCTTACTGATTGAAACTAAAGCTGGTTTCCTCTGGAGTGTCAGCGCGCTGTGCACTCTGCTTGCGGCAGGCTTGGGGGCGAGTCTGCAGCTATAAGCTGCTACATTGTAATAGAAATTCACCCGACACGCGCCGCAGCATAATTAATGACATCAGGTTCATGGCGCTGCAGCGCGACTAGATAGCGCGGCGGCTACTGTTAGAATATAGTGACACAGACACAGATCCTTATCACGGGGTTAAAACTGCTCCTCTTGTAAGATGAATTGTGCCTGCTATAGTGCGCTCGTGTGATTTGAAAAAGCACAGCACTTCCAGGTAGTGAGTGGAAAGTCAGTGCAGCGTATTGCTTTCATTATAGAAATGTTATCAGGGGCAGGCAGGGGCGGCGTATTTAGAATTCACACACTTTCCGTACTTTACGGGAGGGTCGGTGCCAGGACAATACTATCTCTGCAGAGGCACCTATCTTCCTAACGAAACGCATCAATTACCCGGACTGTTTTTTGTGGCATTGAAGGCTTACTTAATTATACCAAAAAGCTCTTTAAACTAGCACCGCCAAACCTGCTTTCTGTTACAGCTCCCCGGGTCACGTCCCACGTGGACACACTGTTGCGGAGGAGCCATGTCCGGTCGGCGCGCATGCTGTGGCAGGATGTTGAATTTCCTGCCTGCCAGTCGGGCCCCAAAGCACCCAGGAAATCAATCCCCTGCTGCAAGGCCTAGAGTTAAAGGAGGAAGCCGGTGTTCAAGGATTGACCACCTGCTCACTTCCTCCTGACCTGGACCTGTGTTGTTGCTGTGCCCTGCCCAGGCAGAGCCCAACTTATGCCCTGGACTCACCACGCCAGCGTGACTCTCGTAGTGGGAGCAGGTGGCACAGGCTGAGGCACTGCAGCAGGGCTCGCTGTCTGACTCTGAACAAGAGACAGATCCACGCGGCAGGGTCGGTTTTAACACTGGTGGCGCCCTGTGCAACAATGTTTGTTGGCGCCTCCCCCAATGACCACCTCTGCCATGGATTCCCCCTCAAGTCTCCATAACCACTGTCTCTCAGATTCATTTAGTTTTATAGCACCACTCATACCAGTGTAAGGTGTCAGAGCACTTTACATCACACACACATTGCACAGAGACAATCATTTGTGTAAATCAGTGTATAGGATATGTTACATCAGAAAAGACTATAAGGTGTAGTGTAAGAGTGACATGTCATCGATACTGGTAGGCAATATAGTTTAAGAGTCCTTATTCTGGAAAAGCACAAATTCAGAATTTAAAACATAACATAATTTTTAGGGGTTCTCTTTAATAATAATAATTGTTTTCTACCCAAATGAACCCTTTTGGCAAGATTAGGATAATGACAGACTGGGCAAAAAAACATATAGCGCTAACATATACCTTGCAGTTTGCATGCAGCTCTTTGATGACAGTTAATAGCTCAATGTTCTATATTAGGATTTTGACTTACAAACGACAAGTAACTAAAGGAGCTCTCTTACAGAAGCAGTAACCCACTGACCTATTTCCATTATATGCACTTTGTTATCTGCATGGTACACGTTCTTAGCAGCAGACATTTTAACCCTCTGCACTACCTTAGGATAAGTCAAAACTTCCATGTTGTGAATAAACGGTGATCCAACTCCAGGGTATCTTTAGGCAGTATTTATTATGATGGTAAGTTCTGGAGTAGAAGTACAGAGAGCCCCACCAGGAGCAGCCTTCCTGCTGCTCAGCCCATACACCAACTTCCAACCTCACTCATCCAACATTCCATTGATCATCACTCATTCAACATTCCACACCCCACTAACACTGGCTGAGCAGCAAGTATGACACATCCCCCTTCTTTACAGTGAACAAGTTTACAGTGAACAAGAACACAATGCAATGGTCCAAGGAAAAGTATGCATAGGTAAAGGGTACATGCACAGAAATAACATGAGGAACCATTGCAAAGGCCTGAAGATGACTGAGGGCATGCAAGTTAACATCAAAAGCAAAAAAAGCATAGTACAATGGGCATGCAAGTTAACATCAAAAGCAAATAAAGCACAGTACAATGGGCAATATGCTTGAGTGTTAACAAAAAATATCAAATGACAGAAATTGACAATGCCCACCCATGTACACACACAATAATGAAAACAACCAACTGGGCAAGATAAAACAGTCTTTAAGAAAGCAAAAGACTAAACTTACACACATCCTTCCCCTTTCTACACAAAACAAACAAAAATATACTACCTTACGAAACAAAACCAAACAAGCTCGCTTTATACTACACCACGCATAACCGACCAAACCCCTTATGCCACAAACATACCAGCTGGCCAGGCTGAAATGGATATGAACACACAGGGAACCAAACAAAAACGGTGCAGTAGCAATCACCTCACAACAAAACCAAAAAAAAACTAGAGAAAAATCATGCAGCAACCACACAAGTGTGGAAGGAACGCCAATACAAGTACACAAATAAGCCGCAACCACCCAAGAGTGGAAGGAATGCCAACACAAGTGAACAAATACACTAAAGTAAAACAATGCCGCAACCACACGAGTGGAAGGAACGCCAACACAAGTGCACAAAAACACTGTAGCAAAACAATGCCGCAACCACACAAGAGTGGAAGGAACACCAACACAAGTGCACAAATACACTATCGTAAGACCATGCCGCAACCACACAAGAGTGGAAGGAACGCCAATACAAGTGGGTGTTTCCTAAAGTCAACCACCATCAAAATAAAGGTGGTGAACGCGAGTGACTCTTTCCCAGTCAACTCAAACACCACACCCAAAAGGGTGATTTTAAAAATCAACCCACACCTACAACAACAACAACGGTAGACCCAAGAGGCTTCGCACTTAAAAACAATCACACACTCACACCACTAAAGTGAAGGATATACTTACCCCACAACAATGCCATGGTGGAAACGACTCAACAATAAAAGTCATCTCACACACAACGCCAACAGGGTGAATTAACACAATAACCCCACAACCACAGAAACGTGGTAACCCAGTAAGACTTTAGACCTAAAAGTCAACTCACACACACAAGTAATCTAAAACAATATGGCTATAAACATCTAAAAACACAGCGCCGAAAGTGGTGAACAGTTATCCACCAAGCACGTAGACCCTTACCCAGGAAGATAGAGCTTAAAACTTAACTGTATACAATAATGAGCTCTAAAACCCACGAGAGAAAAATATGCATTTAAGTATACACAACCAATAAATCTTGCCACATACCACATTAATGATATCAACCTGTAACGAACTCCTGTTCGTCATGACCCCTTCAACTTAAACAAAAAACAGTCTGTAGTTTGAAAAGTGGCTTGGATGAAAAAACATGGCCAAGAGGGATTAATAGCCAGCACAGGAGTGGTTCCTCCTCCAAACTAGAGCAATAGCGATGATGGTGCTGCGACTACAAACCCCCAACCCAAGACCACAACTTACTTATGTTATGCATCCATTGGAAAATAAAGCAGCAAACATCCAATGGAAAACAAAAACCATTGACAACTATTGCATTTACAGGACTACATTGCCATAAGTTTCAATACAGGTACTTGTCCCCGCACATTGACGACAAAACTCTCCACTCAGGCCCGACGGGACAAACTGATCTCCATGACTGCGCTGGGGCCGCATACCGACACTATAATCTTGAATGTATCTCCTCTCAAAAATGAGCGTTGCTCGGGGAAGGATCAAAATAGTTGCCGGGCAAACATGAACCGGAAGTTCCACCAGCTGTCAAGATGGCAGCACGTACCCTAGGAGCGCGCCGGATGGCTCCAGGCACGTATGTGCTGTACAGCATCATGTTCCAGGTTCCTCAGCAAACCACGAGCTGCCGATGACGAAGAACAGGCACACGAGGAATAATTGTTGGTGTGATTGAGCGTGCTCACCGGTTTTCTCGCTGGAGTTTCACGCGTTTCTCTCGTCACAACACCACAGCAAGACTATGCATCCTCGCAAGCGTTTTGAATAGGTAAGCATTATTCATACCTCGCACTGAGATAATGGTCCTCCAAGTTTCCTTCCCTTGAGATGCCCGCACAAGAGCACAATCCACCTGACATTTGCCAATTGCTCAACCGTATACAAAGTTGCACCAACACTGTCTGTTTAAAAACGCTTGGGGGTGTCAGCTTCTTCTTTAGCGTCGCTCCTCACAAAGCAGCATTTTGAAAAAAACACTTGTGGGAGAAAGGTTCTTCCTGAGCGTTGCAAGCTGACACTTGGGTGTGTAAGCTTTAACATAGGCATCGCACACAACGCGGTACTCTCCAAATAACGCCCATACCAACACAGCATATGTGCCCACGATAAACCACTAGAGGACACACAACACTGCCATATGAAAGAAGAACGCCGCCAGTCCAGGTTAGATCACAACAGGTGCACTCCTTATAAATCAAAGACAACGCCGCCAGTCCAGGTTAGATCACAACAGGTGCACTCCTTACAAATCAAAGACGTTCTTCCCCACAAAAGTTGAGAGAACTCCTCTACGTGAAGACACTTTCCCAAATATGTAGATGGAAAGCTAAACAGGGACTGGCACGCCCGGGTTGGGGCCGACCAGTCTTGTGGTCACTGGTGGGGCTCAGGGCTGCCAATCTGCTTTTAAACTTGTTGCGCTTAGTTTCAAGAGGAGGTTCTTCGTTAAGGAGTTACTTCAAGCTTCAAATTCCATACCAGGTTAAGTTTCACTTAGTCTCAGCTTCTATAAAGTTCTCACACGCAGGCTCTTTTAAAACTCGTCGCCAAAAATTATGTGAATAAACGGTGATCCAACTCCAGGGTATCTTTAGGTAGTATTTATTATGATGGTAAGTTCTGGAGTAGAAGTACAGAGAGCCCCACCAGGAGCAGTCTTCCTGCTGCTCAGCCCATACAACAACTCCCAACCTCACTCATCCAACATTCCATTGCATCATCTCTCATTCAACATTCCACACCCCACTCACACTGGCTGAGCAGCAAGTATGACGGAAGCAGTAACCCACTGACCTATTTCCATTATATGCACTTTGTTATCTGCATGGTGTACGTTCTTAGTAGGCATTTTAACCCTCTGCACTACCTTAGAATGAGTCAAAACTTCCACTAGACAAACCTCCGGTCTTTTTCCAGGAAGACGATTAATCACAGGAGTTATCCTGACATTTTAATTGATGCCTGATAATTGCTGAAGGCCAGGTGCTTTTAGAATGAGAATATACTTGGAAAAATGATGCCCCGCCCCAAGTCAGCGCCCGGTGCGGTGGCACCGATCGCACCGCCCTAGAGCCGGCCCTGCCACGCGGAGCCACGCCTGCAGCTCCTCTCGGTAGATCATTCTGACAACTGTAAAGAGATTCAGGTAAGTCAGATATTCATTTATTAATCTGCTACTGCTGACATTTAAAATGTTTGTGTTACAAGAATGGGGAGGGGACTCCAGCACGGAATAGCGCCTTGGAAATGGGCACACTAACGTTGTCTGTCTGTGCTGTAAATAAAGGGCCATCTAAGGTGGAAGTTTTGTCTAAACTAGCAGTTTTTCTGATTTATTAGTGAAAAGTGTTTAATATCCTTGCTTGACAGTGGCACTATGAAGCAGCAGCCTTTATTTTCCCAGCGCAGTGAGACTTGCTAAGTTAGAGGTAAGTCAGGTGATTAATGTTCCCCCTGGAGAGAGGTCAGAGATTTGTCTACTGGCAGTTTTCACTCTGACCATAAAGCAGCACAAAGGGTTAATATGCCTACTGCAAAAAAAGTCTACCAGCATAGTGTATTGAACTGTATTGTATGTGGATAACTCAGTGGGTTGCTGCATTTGTCACAGAGATCTCTTTGTTACATATGGTTCAGCCGCTAACTGGAGCTGAGGTTGGGGTGGAGGGTGCTGAATATTTAGAAATTAAATAATAGCTTTAAAAGCACCTGCTGCAGAGTTTGACTTTCTTCTTGCTCAAATGAGTGTGATTTCTGATATTTGTCTATTTCCATAGACTTCATTGTATGATTTTGGTCGCAAGAAAGTGCCACACATTTAGTCGTTGAATGACCCTCATAAATCCCCTGAATCTATGAAAATGTCACACGTAAGCAATCTGAAATATTAGCAGCTATACTCAAATGGGTGCAATTTCTGATATCTATATGATTCCCTCGTCTTCATTGCTTGATTTTGCTCGAGAAAGTGTCACTCATATTTGTTGGAATGTCACTCATAATTACACTGAAATTATGAAAATGTCACACATAGCAATCTGAAACCTTGGCAGCTATGCAAAGCAAGCCACCAGGTCCAGAGACTGGGCTAGAGAAATAGCACTCGAAGTAGCCCATGTGAACATTCTCCGAATTGCGAAAGGGTCCTCGCACCAAAGATGAAAGAGTTTTTCTTTAGAAGAAGAATGAAGACAAAGATCTTACTGAACTGGTATGTGACGTAATAAACAAATGTAGAGTTTGAATTTATTTATATAATGTAAGTGGGTTGTCTGTCACTTATGGATTTCTGTAGTGGTCTATGTTTAGAATGCTATGAGGTAAAAAGGAATGTGCTAGGGGAAGCTTGAGAACAGTTGACCTGACGTGCCAGGGTTAATTTATCTACAATAAACTTTATTCCAACTACACTGGAGGTCGCTTCTCTACAAATGTGGCAAAGAGCGACCCTGGCACACAAACCTACACGTTTCCCATTTTAAGAATACATCACGTGTCGAGAAGCTATTTCATCATTGTAACTACTAAGGATTGCCGTCGACAGAAGTGTAATTTGGCTGTTTCTACAGATTTTCGATGATCTACAAACCATGACTGCAGTCGCTTTTGTGGGAAAGGTCGTCTGATTGTTTCAGGATATACGGTGGAATGCATACATAATGGTTAGTGGGATATTCAAATTACTCTCACTAGTACTCCATCTGCGCGCTCACCCGACAAGTCTCGAGCGCTCAACACTGGCTGTACACGACGTTCTGCGTGAGGTTACGAACGTGTAATCACGCTATGGACGACGCACGTGACGCCAAATTGGTTTTCAGCGCATTTCCCTTCACTTCTTGTGCTTCCACGTTACATCTGAGAGTGGTGCCATTAGCATAGGAAGCACTTCATTTCTCTCGGCGTCCATTCCACTTGCCACTTCAGCAGTAAAAGACTGAACATCGACGACCATCCACGTTAAAACGGTTGGTGCGTTCTAAGTGGTTTTTTTTGGGTTTCTCTACTTCTAGTGTTTCATTGATTTTGGGACATTTTGAATTCCCAGTCATGGTGCCCAGCAATACATTGAATTTGACATCCAATTAACCTTTCATTTTTCATCTGGTGATTCTTCATTAAAGTGGCAAGAGTGGTGTAAATATTTTTAAAACTACATTTTTCAACATTTGATAACGATGAGGATTTTACGCCTGATAAAACGTTTTTTTTTTTTTACACTGCCTTGGTCCATCTAGTTTAAAAACGTATAATCGCATAGAAAAGAAACCTAGGCAGCCCAGTCAGGGTGATATTTTTACCAATGCATTAAAGAAGCTAGCATTAACTTGTCCTTTTGGTGCCTTGCACAATGAAGTTATAGAGACCAAAGTGTTATACAAGCTGCTAATCCTGCTATACAGGCAGGGCCGGTTCTAGGATTTTTGGGGCCCCGGGTGAAGGGGAATGTGCGAGGCCCCTCTAATTTACATAAGTGACACCTTCAGGGCTCCGGAAGCTGCTTTGTGCAGACTGCTCCTGGGCCGCAGCTCCCCTCTCTGCCACCTACAAGCACCTTTTTCACAGCTCATATCGGGCTGAAGGTGTGAGAATAGCTTGGGGGCTGAGAGTTAAAACTGTGCAGACGGTAAAGTGCTGACAATGGTGTTATGTGGTGGGCCCTAGGCCCACATGCTGGGTAAATGACTGCACAGACACCATGGTATGTGGTACTGGAACTGGCCCAGGGCACGTGCGCCCGCCCCCTTTTATTTGCAGGGTCACCTGACCGGTGACGCCTGTGGTGGGTGTATGGTGTGGGTACAACAGGAAGCTGAACACTAGATCGTGTCCAGCAGGACACTACATCCCCCCAAACTTTAATGAAAAGAAACAAACAAAAGTCCAACCTATGAGGAAAACAAATAACCAATACACTGCACCAATGAGTCTCTTCAGACCTTCTGCCGGGCAGTGCTGGAGCTCTGGACCGCATGGTCAAGATGCTTTAGTCCACCTCGGCGATGTAGTTCAGACCGAACTGGTCTCGCGGTGTCGAAGTATATTTACACAGTTCCAATAACGGTGCAACTGGAGCGGTGGTGGAGTCCACTTTGGACATTTTACAGGCGCTCAGGCTTCGGTAGATAGCCAACCTGCAAATATGGAGGATGACCTTGGTGGCTGAGGGCTTTCCTTGGAGGTGATGACACTTTCCAGTTCCCGATAGCCGAGCAGCTTCAGACTTGCCTCTCCTGCCTGGACTCCCCTCTCACAGGAGTCTCCTGGAGGGCCTTCCTGCCGGGACCATGTGGCCTGTGCGGGCCTCGTGTAGGCCGCGCTAAGGCGTCGCTGAGGAACTGCCAACAGGACCACAGCCAAGTCGCTCATGCAGCTGCAAGGGGTGGTGTCTCAAAGTCTGTGTGCTCTCACTGTTAGAGACTCCAGTTCTCTGCCTTCCTCCGATGGTCTTTAGGTGACCAGTCTCCATCTGCGACCTCCATGCTTCCCGGTGCCTGTTGTGGAGCTGCTGCCGACGCATCTCTCCGATCCGGATTCCCCTCTCACAGGAACTCCATTGAGGCCCTTGCCCCTGGATTGCCACGTGACCGCAAGGGCTGTGTGGGCCTTTTGTAGGCCGCGCTGAGGGGTCGCTGCAGAACTCCCAACAGGGCCACGGCCAAGCCTCGTGTAACCCCAAGGGTGAATATTCCAATGGTCGGGTATGCTCTTCTTCGGCAGGCTTCAGGTTTACGGGGGCACACAAAAAGTTCCTTGGGTGGTTAGCCTCCCACGGCGCCAGGAGTGCCTCGTTGAACTCCGGATGTCTCGAGTGTTGGGATCCACTCTGGTGGTGCGATGCTCTTCAGATGTTCTTTGTGATGATGATGATGATGCACCTGGATGATGGATGCAATGCTTTCCTTTCAGTTGGGCAAAGAGGCAGCAACCTCTTGCTCTTGGGGACCTCGTGGAGTGAGGACTCTAGGAAGTTCGTGGCCACTTACGGTTGTCTTCAGGCAGGTGCACTTGCTAGATGTGCTGCCATCAATGTCAAGCAGCCGGTGACAGGTGAATAGACGGTCGCACTGTGAAGCGTGGGGCCCGGACTTAGATCGCGCTTGCTGGTGGCTTACGGTTGGTCCTCCCTCAAAGCTGTCTCCAATGATGTCCCTGTACCCCGGTGGCTGGCTTGTGCTGATGAACACCTTCTCCAGTGCTGGCACGAGCCCTCTGTCCTGTCGATCTTCTCCTTCTCCCTCTTGGGCGCCTGTGGTGGTTGTTTGCCCTGTGGCGTCGTGCCACTCTCCTTTCCTCCTTCCCGAAATGGCATCCTGCCATGCTCTTCTCATTCGCTATGTGGCGTCCAGCCATGCTCTTCTCCTCCTTCCGACCAGGTTCCTCATTCGGATGTGGTGTCCTGCCATATGTGTCATGTTCGTGCCACATGGACATCTCACTGGTCGTGTCCAGTTCTTGGGACTGTCTTTACTTTGCTACGGACCTTTCGCAGGTCTGCCCTGTTGGTAAGACTTGCTTCTTCTCCTTGAGGACCTTTTCGCAGGCCCCATTCTTTCCTCAGGGCTTTCGCAGTACTCCTCTGCCAGGATGGCAGGTTACCTCTTCGCTCGAGGGCGTTGTGCTTGCATCGTGGCGCCTGCTCCTGTCTCCATGGAGGCATGCTTGGCGGGGTCGGTCAATTCGTGTGTCATGCTCCTTGCTTGCGGTGCGATGTGGCATCCGGCCACGTGTTGCGTGTCTCTGGAGCACATGTTGCAGTGGCTGCTTGCCACGTGGAGTTTGCGACTCTCCTCTTGCCTGTCTGGGGCCACTGAGGCAGTGTAAGGGATGACACTCAGTGCTGTCTTTGGCCCATGGCTGGGCTTCGCTGGTGCGGTGGATATGTGGAAGCTCTCCCTGTTGCCTTCAGCATTGCTTCTTCTCTGTGGAGAGGTCTTTCTCTCCTGGGCGCCTACCTCTACGTGTGTTCTTAAGTTAGCTGGTTTGGCCTTCTGCGCGCCTCTGACTTTGCACTCTTCGGTCTCCTTCATGGGCGCCCTGTTCGGTTGCTTTGCATGCTTGCTCTTCTTTCTTGCAGTGGTGGCTTCTTGCAACCCGGGGCTTGTAATGCTCAGCTTACGATGGTTTCCTCTTCATGCTAGGTGCCGCGTTTTCTTATGTTCTGTGGCATAGTGCTTCTTGGGGGCTCTTTACTGCTGCTGTAGTGATCTACGGCCACAGGGGGGGTAGGGGGTACACTCAGCATCAGTCCTGGCTGTGTCTCTCACAGTCTTCTCCATTTTGGCTTTTATCTGTACTATAAATCCTGCTACCTGCTATCTTTGCACATAGAACTTGCCCTCTTTTCTCTCTTGCTGCGGACTTGGAACCATAATACCCCAGCGACGTCATTTTGAAAATTTTAACCAATCTTTCTTCGATTTTATATGCAAAACCATGTTGTTGTAAAATTGAATAATCACACTTCTTGTTTATTTATTTGTATTTTAAGTACATTATTGCAACGGTTTTAATTAATCATGCAAATAAGTATGTTATGTTCTTCTCCATTTTGTGGGCTTGCTGCTTTGGAGCCTTGCTGGCTGGCTAGCACGTCTTTTCAGTGTTCAGGGGCGCCCCCATTTTGCTGGTGGCTAATGAAGCGAGGCCCCGCTGGGGTTTACAGTTTCTCCCCTACCAAACAATAGGCAGCTACCAGGGGGCGTGCAATGCTCTTCTCCTGGTCGTTGTGTCTGCCCTGCTATCAGTGGGCGTAGCAGCAGTGGTGTGCTCACAGCACTGCTACCGCTCCCACCTTCCAGCGCTGGCTGTCTTTTCTTCAAATAGGTGGTTTCCCTTCTGACTGCAGGATGGGAACTGGAAACCTTTTCATGCCACCACTCTCCTGTTTGTGAGTCTGTGCTGGGAATGTGGCTACTGTTCATGGTCATGTTTATCGGTGCTCATGGACATTCTTGTGCAGTGTCCACTTTCTGGGAGGAGGCAATGACCTGGAAGCCTCCTGCCCTGACTCTCACTTCCCTGCTGACTCTGCCTATGGGAAGAACTGCCCCCCCACGACCAGTATAAGGGCCTGACTGGTGAGGACGGTGCAGTACTGATTGTTACAGTCCTTGTGGCTAGCAGGGGGTGGGGAGCCACTCCCTGTTTCTGATTTTTTATGTTGGTTCAAGCTGGAGTACGTGTCTGCAATAGGGTGACCAACTGGCATGGGTGCAAATTCAGGACGGTAAGTGTAAAAATTCAGGACAAAGGGTCAAAATTCAGGACAAAAATTCAGGACATAAGGTCAAAATTCAGGACAAAACTTCGGGACAAAAGGTAAGTTTTACAAACACATCAGAGGAAGTTGCGCAATAGTATAAAAGTAAGTAAATAGACAACCACTTAAGTACAAGTCAAAATAAGTTTATATTAGGTTGAGACAATCATGCACTTCATGGTTATTCGGTATGCGCGCAGCTTTGAGCAACTGTGCAGGTTTTTTGTTGTATTTCATATGATAATAATCTATTTATATGGTTACTCCACTGGGTTGTCCAGTCCGATATTTCGTTTACAACTCATGGTCCTCAGCAGGCATGTTTGGTGAGAGAAGTGGTCAGGAAGATCTGCTCGGATAGTCTTTGTTACTAGCATCTCATATCTGAGTGCCATTGTGAGATGTAAAGCGGCACGCATAGGCCAACTAAAGGGAGGATTGCTGTGATGAACCCACTACAGGGAACGCATTATGGGTGTTTCAGCAAGTGGAAATTAAAATATGAAATTTGACTTTGCTTATGGGGGCTTCGCAGAGAGTTGCACTAGCTGACGAAGTCACAAAGGTGCTTCTCCCTGCAGATTTCTTAAAGAAGGCACTGTCGATACACTATTACATTGTTTATTTTTGACGCCTTGCCTTTTGCTACAAACACAATATACATCTCAAGCACAGCTCATGGCACTATGAGGCTCTCCCTAAAACCTTACACCTAAAACAAAACATGCAAACATTTACCATTATTACTGTAACATTCAAGGAGCAGTTGGGTGTCACTCAAAATGTCATATGCATGATGTATAGATCCCACACATAAGCACACAGCAAATACAGAATAGTAACATATAGGCAAGGGAGTAGCCAGAAAATTAAAATACCTCCCACTTTGAACTAAAGCTCCTATGGCGCCAAGAAAGCAAATAAGTCATCACAACCCTCCCCAGAAGAGCTCTCTTGTCCAAGGATCTAGCCATCCATCCTTCCATCAAACTCCTGATATCCACCATTTCAAATTTACATTCTGTCATGTATTAATTCTTTCATCCATCATTCAGTCTTTCACCATTCATTCTGTCCTTCCATCTGTGTGCCCATCCATATCCAAACCTTTTCAACCATTTGCAAACCTATCCATCATCTATCCTTCCATCCATCATTTCACTCATCCACCCTTTCACTCCTCCATCCATCATCCATCCACCTTTTCACCCAATCCATCCTTTCACTCATCCATCCACTTTTCCACCCATCCATCCATCTATTCACTCATCCATCCAGCCATTTACCCTTTCATACAAAGCCATCCTTTCACTCATCCATCCACTCTTCCATCCATCCACTCACTCATCCATCCAACCATTTACCCTTTCTCCCATCCAGCCATCCTTTCACTTACTCATCCATCACCCAGTCACTCATCCGTCCACCCATTCAACTTTTCACTCATCCATCCATCCTTTCTTCCAGCTCTCCACCCTCCCTTTCACTCATGTATGCATTCTTTCACTCATACATCTTTACATTCTTCTTTTCACTCATCCAGGCACCCATTCGCCAATCCATTCTGCCAATCATTCATCCATGCTTTAACTCATCCATCCATCTATCCTCCCTTTCTCTCTCCATTCCCCTTTCACTTAGCCAGTCATCCTTCCATCCTCCCTTCACCTATCCACCCACTCATCCACTCATAAATCAATCCATTGACCCTATCACTCATCCATCCTTTCACTCATCCTTCCTTTCTCTCATCCATCCACCCTTTCACTCATCTATCCATCCTTTTTTCCATCTACCCTCCCTTTCACTCGCTCATGCATCCACTCGTCCACCCATCCATACATTCACTTATCCATCCAACCATTTACCCTTTCACCCATCCAGCCATCCTTCCACTTACTCATCCATCCACCCAGTCACTCATCCGTCCACCCATTCAACTTTTCACTCATCCATCCATCCTTTCTTCCAGCTCTCCAACCTCCCTTTCACTCATGTATGCTCCACATTTCAATGTTCTAATGTTATTTATTTCTTCTGCAAGCATAAGCAATGTGGAAAAAATAGCATTCATATTAAAAAATTAAAATAAAGGTGTTGCCCAGCAGCCCAGACACAAAGCCCAGGCACTGAAGGGCACCCCTTTTGGGCTGTTGTGCACATGTGATTTGTCACTTGCCGTGAAGAGAGCCAATGTGGGTTCACTCACTATGTATAAATGCATGTTTATTATAAACTTTTGAGAAAGCATGAGTTGGGCCAGACCTAAAACGAGACAGCCAAGTCCAACAAAGATGTTTACCAACCACAGCGTCCCGCAGAAGCACCAACTTCTCCCCAAATCTTCCGATTGCCTTTATGCCAATACACTTCAAGAAAGTTAGGGAGCATCCTTCATCAGCGTTTATTAACTACGAGCTATTGATAGAATCATTCCAAAGCATCTGTGTATTAAAACAGATGAGCACGGGGTCAACTGTTTACAGACCGAAAGTGCGGAACAGTTTGGAAGGGCAGGGAAGTATGAATCTCTTAGAAAATAACCGTCAGGCCACAGATCACGTCAGGCTTAAGGTGGTTTGAGTTGATTATAAAGTTATTAAAGCTAAAAACATGAGCGCATAATCTTGAAAGGAAAGGACTGCCGATTTGGGATCGAGGAGGCGTGTTAGAGGCAAATCTGGAGGTGGGTGACCGGGTGAATCTGCAGCAGGCACCAATTGTGCGGGAGAAGGGTTTGTCAAATTATTTGATCAGCGCTGCCCCAGCCGCCCAGGCAAGCCAGAGTCTCCTTGTGTGAAACACTGAGCATTACACGGATTGCTCCAGGGCAATCTTCACAGCATGTGCATCATAAGCGTAATCAAGACACTCACAGGAAGAAGGCCAGGGCAGACCAACGGGGGCAAAAGGACAGCTAAACAGAGAGCAGGGTGTAACAGCTCAAACTGGCCCATTGTCATTCTGTATGTGGCAATCAGCCGCAGACAGAATGACAATGGGCGGTGGGGCTGCCCTTGTGCTCGAGGAGGAGTGCGAGGCGGCCCCATCAGGGGACTGAGGCTTCTTGCAGGGAGCAGTGCTGCTCCCTGCAATGGCCATAATTACGGACAAAAGGCGTCCGTAAAAAGGACCCTCACGGACAACGGACGTGAGGTCCAAATTACGGACGGTCCGTGAAATTTACGGACGGTTGGTCACCCTAGTCTGCAAGTGTGCTCCTATTTCTTTTGCAGGACTTCAAACCCTTGTGCTCCCTCTTTGAGGATGGCGCGAGGCAATGAACAGCCACAAGGTGGCACTGCCACGCTTCTATTTACCGGTCCCGGCTGATTCCGGAGACTCCGGCCGGGAAGATCTCTTTTGCAGAGAGGGAGACTGCTCTCACTGGTGCAGGCATTTCGAGGAGCTAAGTAGGGGCACTGCGGGCTATTTTTTTTTTATTCCCGGTGTGCAGCAGGGAGGCTTTACAGTTGCACAATTGATGGCCCGAGTCACTTACATGGCCTGTTAGTGACACTGGTGCATGAGGCCGTGGCAGGTTTCCTTTGTGCTGTGGCACTTTCACCTTATGCGGCCGGTGATTTTGCTCAATTAGAGGTGCAGGGGACACATATAAGTTGGGTGCAGCAGGGTAGGCTTATATCTTCAAAAGCGTCTGGCCGCCCTCCTTTTGCAGTCACATTCAAACCCTAGATCGGTGCATTTATCCATAGCTAAGCGGCCCCTCTCCTCACAGGCCACGGCACAGGTTCTGACTGCGGACCCTCATCAGCCACTGGGGACGCCGAAACGGGGCTTTCCTTGCTGCTGGTGCAGGGCTCGGCCCTGTCTCGCTTGCTGGTGGTTTGTTGCGATTTTGGCCCCTATAAAGAATGTCTGTCAGGCTGAGCAAAGGTCAGCCTTACAGACACTCTTTATTTTCAGGTCAGGCAGCCAGGAGCTAGACATGCACTAAATGCGCAGGCTCCTGGCTGCCTTCGTTGAACTTTGCCGGGATGAAGGAGTCACAGCTCCTGTGGGCATGACTTCTTCAGTCTGGCAAAGCAGCTCGAGGCCCTCCTCCTTGTGATGAGGGGGAGCGTCACTGATTGCCTCGGACCTGGGCGCTTCAGTTCTAAGCCCTGAAGTGCTCAAGGCCGAGTGGCAGTCATTAACACCTCATCACAGGGTGGGGTGGGATGGGGTGGGGTCAGCAGTATCACTGACCCCATCCCACTCTGTGACAAGTAAAGGACTGCTGCCTTCCCTCATTAGCTGACCTTAGCCCAGCCAATTGGGAAGGCAGCAGTCCCAACCCCCCTGGTATCTCTGAGTTAGAGGTGAACAAGTAAGTCTGAATTTATTGTTAATGTTTGGTACGTGCGTGCATGAATATTTGGGAGTGAGTGTTGCGAATGGATGTGTGTGTGTGTGTACATGTGTGACTGCATAAATGTGAGTAAGTGAGTGTGTATGTGTGCGTGTGGCCCCCCCAACCCCCTCCCTGGTAAAAGTACAGGCCGCCAATCTTGAAGTGTACATTTGTCTCTCTTCTTCTTCTTCTTGAAAGACTGTCTGTCACAGTATTAGTGACTCCAAACAGTGGCGTAGCTAGAGCTTCTGGCGCCCGGGGCTATCCCTCAGATTGCCGCCCATGGCAGGTATCGGGGGTGGGGGGGTGCTGGGGAAAAAGGACGGCGAGCAGCGGGGGTGGATTGGCAGGGTGTAAGTTACGACGCCACTCTCTACTCCACTGCAGGTGAAAGCAAAGGTTGGAGCGGAGGTGCTGCATGCCCAACACTAACCTCTCCCATCTCCCAGAGAACACGCGCTGCCAAGGCGCACATACTCAACTGAGTAACGACCCCGTGAGTGGATAAAACTGCCCTGGGACAGAGGGGTCAGGTGGCCTCATAACCATGGAAAGTGAGTGAACTGGAGCAGCCATGGGCCACTAGAGCCCTACACATGCTAACCACTTGAAAGAGGTCCGAAAGACACGTGGTATCGCCGCTAATAGTTACCTCGATCATGCACGTTACATGCACATATAATACACGGTGCAAGGCTACACAGTTGAATACACCGGCAGTACAAAGGAGAACACATAGATTGCATGATCTATCTGGGGACTCAGAAAAACCGCATGTGACATCCATCAGAGAGCGTGAACGATTACCTGATCACCCCCTCAGCACAATGCAAACATGCACATACATGATACTATTCGGGGATCTACAGCTGACATTAAGTGACCAAACATGGTCCCCCCATTAAAGCAGTGTGGACGTGCACAAACGTGATGTGCTCTGGGGACCCAAAACCAACTTACAGCGTCGAAGCCTGTGATTCTTTCTCTTTCAAAACATCAATTAATTATTCGCATTAACCTTCTATACTACTTTGAGTCAGATCTGGGACTACACAAAACAGAAATCTCTCCAAGAAATACTTTAACCTCCAGGGTTATCTCACCAGTTATTATTCCCTGATATTTACTGGGCACCTATGCAGCAGATGTCTTAACCCTATAAAAATATTAGAAAACGCATAAAAGATCTACTAACATGCTTCTCCTTGTTGCCAATTTCTTTGTGGCAGGGTTTTAAAAAATTTGTAAAATTAGTCGAGGCCGAGATTTTGCATCGGGATTGCGCCACTTTTTTAGCACAACCCCAAAGCAAAATCTAATTTGTTAAATCTCATAATGGGCTTAAATGCACTCATGATATACCTAATAAAACAAATGTGTGAGATCTTAATAGCTGATGTTACTTCTTGTGATGTCACTTACTTTGATGCCACGTGTGATGTCATGCATTGTGACATCACAGACTGTGATGGCACACACCATGATGTCACTTGCATAACTAGGTTAGTCCCCCCCACGTGCTGGAGCTGCAAGAAAGTCCATAGCTTCAAGGCATTCCATTTTAGGAAGGAATAATTTTACCCAAAAACAAAACCTGCTTTGCCAATTTTGACCCAAAACTACCCCCCATTACTTTCAAGAGTAAAAAAATACAATTTACATATTTTTCCCCACAGCGCAGGCAGTTTCATGCTTTCTCATCCACATGCATTCCAAAGCCTGCACTCCTGGTAAAAGAACTGTATAACTTTCGGTGTTGCTTAAGTAACAGAGGTCAGTGACTAAACAGTCAAAACTGCGAGAGCTACTCTCTTGTAACCTCCCCGGCCACTAGCTAATGTAAATGCAAATCACCCTACATAGTAAGATACAAAACCAATTACAGTGTCAACAGACTTCACAAGTTCCCCAGAACGGTAAATGTTGCCCAGATTACAAAATTGGTGCAGGAGTCAAGGGCCTAGTGAACGCCACATAAAATGCACATAACGTTACAGAATAGAACATTTATTTCTGCATCTGTCTTTTTATACGCTTTTGAACCCACAACCGGTATTAAAGGAATTAGGATGGAGGCGTCTCACACATAATATTTATTCACAAGAAGTCCACCGCCCGGCTACCCCTTGAAGGTGGGAGGGACGCCACAGTGGCCTAGGTGCTCCGCATCGAGAAAGCTGGTATTGCAACTTTCCCATACTTAACGCTCTTTCCAAGCACATGTCAGCTGGAAAGGCAAACGTGCTTAAGAAACATCCACTCCCTGTGACTTTGTGGGCACATGCAATGACCGGTACTTGTGCCAAACTCTGTATGGAGTCATAAAGTTTTGCGATGTCTCTACCCTTCTTGTCTTAATTAACCTGTTAATGTCTGTTTCTTTTCCGCGCCTTTATTCGTACATTTCTTAAATCCTTATGTGTTGATTCTAGCAAAAAAATTAAATAAATGAAGACATTTGAGGATGGGAAAATCCCAGGTAGTTTAACATCTATCAAGGTGCTGACATCTGGGCATTTCACAGCCCTTGGGGATTCCTGGGGTGGCGTAAAATGTATTAAAGTGACAGGAAAGTTTGCAGGGAAGTTGGGTGGAGCACTGGGGCGGGGCGGGTCACGAGCACATTCCCAAAAACACAGCGTGCGACTAGAGTATCTCTTTGGGCCACAAACTGGAGTTTACCTGACAGTACATCATCTGTTTAGATGAAGTGTTTTGTCACCACAACATATACAGACTTGTGCCCTGTGGTAGTGTAGTGTGAACTGTGACTGCTACAGTGAGTTGATTGTCACTCATAACATAAAAGACACATCTGCAACCATGTCAAGCATTTGACTACAGACTGTCATCTCTGCAGCACTCCTGTCCGAACTCACTCCATGCCTGGTTGGTTTAACTGCACACCCTTACACGTTAACACGGCTGCTTGTGATACAGCGCCTTTCACGTCCCTGAAACAATAGAATCATAGTGAATAATTTAATGATCGTCGTTTACTGCGGAACTGTGACAGCCAATCAAGGGCCCCGTGGCTGCAGCACTGTTCCAAAATATTGGTGCCTTTTTAGAAACCGTAAAAGGTTTTAATTGATTTTTATAAAGGTTTCACATATGTGATTTTCACTTTTTTGAACTCATCTCTCTCTTTCGTTCTCATCGCGACGCTCTCACATTTACTCGCTCCTCAGGTCTTACTTCCCCCGTCACCAGCAATCACCTCGGCCTCCAAATATTACCACTACCCTCACGGTCAAATTTCGGGCACAAATATTTCTCACATGTATGTCACCCGTTTAGGCTTAGCTCTTACCTCTCCTGTGTAGACTCCACAGTGGCACCTGCAAACATGACCCGTTCTTTGTTGGGGTTGGGGAGGGGTAGGGGTAGGGGTTCTGCAGCAAATCGCCCGGCACTCCCAAGATTCCACTCAAGAGAGTGCGTGGTGGTGGCGTTCGTCACTGCTGCATTTTAACAGCACAGTGCAGGGGCTGGCCAAAAATGATGCCCAGGGCCGTCATTGGTAGCGCTTTCGCGCTACAAGATTGATGGCCCTGGGACCCACATACACGGTACGCCACGCGCCGCACCACCATTATGCTAGGTGGTGCGTGCAGCATTTGCAAGCAGGTGCGCTTGCACTTCATACACGTGTGCAGTGCTGCCACGGGCCACCAGTGCCGCGCAGCCACCCCCAAAATAGTGCCGCATGGGGCGGACCGCTCCCCACACCCCCGCCCCCACCCAGCTACGCCACTGACTCCAAAGCTGATAGTACCACAACACAGGTCATGGGAGTGACTAGAGTTCACACCTGGGTGTCAGCAAAAGTGATATGTGCATCAAAAGGTTAATCCCAGCCCTAGTCTTTATGATTCTCTTATCAGCAGCCCCCTGCCTCCATCTTGAGATGTGTCCAGGCCAAATGTGTGATGGTATTCCGCAAGCCAGAATCACGCTGTGCCTTCACAGCACTGTCATTAGAACGAATGCGTCTTTAGTACGCATTTGTTCAGCACGCAATTCATTATTAATACTTGCCTTAGAGGAGCGCTGGATTTTGGAATAGGTTAATTTAATATTCCAACTCCAGTTGCGCAACAGTAGGGAAGGTGTTGGACACCATTCCACCAATGCGGCCCTCCTAAGGCAAGTCGTTATAATGACTTGCGTGCTGAACAAATGCATACTAAAGACACGTTCATTCTTTTGCAGGTGCTGTAAAGGCACAGCAGGACTCCGGCTTCGGTCTGAAGGTCGTTTCCCGTCCAGGCCTCTTCCTTGTGATCTATCACTGAATCAAAGAGCACCCTTTTGAAGTCCACAGTGTCTCTTTCCCTTCCTCCAGTGTGTCCCACCCAGCTCACAGGAATGTAGCAATACACAAATCTGTCTGGGGGATTCTTCTACTCCCCATGTCTTCACCATGCAGGCCTGGGCTTCCCAAAATGGAATCAAGGTCCTCCATTTAATGTACCATTGCAGGCATACTTTGAACTCAGTGTACATACGCAGCACACATACTGTCCAGTACTGTCTCCTCCATGTACTTTGCCACCCCAGGCTCACATACATCCAACACACAGTCACCCTGTGTGCAAAGCCCAGTACTGTACCTTTTCTGTATTGTGCCATACTGTGCTATTTACATTCACACACACTGCCAGCACACATACTCTCTATACGCGCTCTGCACAACCCTTCACCCTTCATGTATTGTACTTCTCGCAGGCACACATACGCCCAGCACATGCTTTCATTGTGCACGCACTGCACAGCACTACCTTTCTCATGTAACGTATTCCTTGAAGGCATACATACACTCAGTACATGCACTAACCAGGCTTGTACTGCACAGCACTGCTCAATCCCTGTACTATATCCTTCACAAGCACACATACTTCCAGCGCAGAGTCACTACTCCTGGGCTGCGCGAATGTATGACATTAGAACAAATGTCTTTTTACCGCATGTATTTTCACGCCAACAACAGTAGCACGCCAGTCTTTTGACCGAAAACAGTTTTCACGTCATGATGTGCTTACCGGCGTTAGAGTCCTTTTGACCGAACCGCATATTAACGCTTTCCTTTGTACCGATTACCATTTGAACGACAAATGGTAATTAGGTAAAGGAAACATTTTTAAATGTGGTATTTGTAATTTAAATAAAACTTACCCTTCCCCATACAAGATGATTTTCAGTCAAAAGGTCATCTCCGCTCTTCTGAAATGCTTTGAATAGTTAAAGAACAGATTTCCCACAATTGTGCACAATGCGCTATGCAGTATAGGAATGGATTTGTAGTCCTACCTTTCTGTCTAGAAATGGTGTGTATTGTTCCCCAAAGCAAAATGGCTTATCTACTTAGCCAGTACCGGTAAACATATCAATAATAAATATTTAAAAAAAAATACATTCTGTCATGCTTGAATTAGGATAGAAAAATGCCTTTCAAAACATGTTTTGTTTAAAAAAAAAATATATTCTTAGTGAAATTGCTCAAAAGCAAGCCGGCCAACATTTTGTTTACAGTTTTGAGATGTCAGTTGCTGCCTGACACTGAACTGTGCTACACGTTTTTGAGTCCTCGGGTGAGAAAAAGACTTCTACAACGCGTCACTGCCACTTAGTGGTTAAAGTAAATTCATTATTCAGACAAACAAGATGACATTAAGTTCTATATACTGCATTTTATAAATATACTTAGAGTTATTTTTTTCCTCTTTATCCAGTTGTGTTGTTGTTTACTGAATGTCCTGCATTTATTACAGTACAAAAGAAAAACAACATACACAAGTACAGTCAACTGTTAGCGAACCAATTTAAAAAAAGATATATATATTAAATGGGAATTATTTGAAGAATAATAAGCACACCCTTCTGGACATGTAGTGTACAATATTGTGAGGGACACGTCTTTCTCAAAAACTAAAGTATGAAAATGAATTTTACATGTTGTGTGGTGATACCCAGCTAAATGTGTGAAGTATTTGAGCTGTGGATAGCCCTTAGATTGGACCTAGAGAGTGCTAATTATAGGTATGATACTATTGAAAGTCTGCTTTCATACTGTCTCAGATGATGTTGTGGAAAGTGCAAAGAGACAGCAAAGTTTTTTTAATATTTTGTATAGACCAGTCGTATTTGGTAACTGAAGTTTTTTTTTCCTAACAGTTTGACATTTTAAACATGCCTCCAGACAGGTGGTATAACTCAGGGCAGGTGCTGGACAGTGGCAGGGGATGGGATGAGAAGGGGGGGATTGTAACTCCACAGGCGGCATAACTCAGGGCTAGTTATGGACAGTGATCGGGGGTGTGAATTACTATTCTAACTCCACAGGGGGCATAACTCCGGGCAGATGCAGGACAGTGACGGGGAGCATGGATTACTATTCTAACTCCTCAGGGGGCATTACTCAGCGCAGGTGCAGGACATTGACCGGGGACATGAATTACTATTCTAAATCCACAGGGGCCATAACTCCGGGCAGATGCAGGACAGTGACTGAGAGCATGGATTACTATTCTAACTCCACAGGGGGCATTACTCAGGGCAGGTGCAGGACAGTGACTAGGGACATGAATTACTATTCTACCTTAACAAGGGGTATTACTCAGGATAGGTGCAGGAAACATGGATTACTATTCTAAGTCCGCAAGGGGGCGGAACTCGGGGCTGGTGCAGGACACTGACCGTGGGCATAAATTTGTATTCTAACTCCCCAGGGGGCATAACTCAGGGCAGATGCAGGACAGTGACCAGAGGCATGAATTACTATTCTAACTCTGCAGGGGATTTTACTCGGGGTAGGTGCAGGACAGTTACTGGAAACATGGATTACTATTCTAAGTCCGCAAGGGCGTAACTCAGGGCAGGCGCAAGACAGTGACCGGGGGCATAAATTTGTATTCTAATTCCGCAGGGGGCATAACTCAGGGCAGATGCAGGACAGTGACCAGAGGCATGAATTACTATTCTAACTCTGCATGGGGCATTACTCAGTGTAGGTGCAGGAGAGTGACCGGGGGCATACATTTCTATTCTAACTACACAGGGGGCTTAACTCAGGGCAGGTGCTGGGTAGTGACTGGGATCGTGTTTTTTTTTTTTTAACTACGCAGGGGGCATAACTCAGGACAGTGTCAGGGTGTGTGAATTTCTATTCTTACTCCGTTGGGGACATCCCTCTGGGCAGGTGTTAGGCAGTGGTTGAGTTTTAAATCACTATTCCCACTCTACTAGTTGTGCCCTGTAGGGCAGGTGTTAGACAGTGGCTGGGGTTCAAATGTACTATTTCCACTCTACTGAGTATGTTCCTTTGTGCAGGTGTTGGACAGTGGTAGGGGGTCTAATTTTGTTTTTCTTATCCGAAAGGGACGTCCCTGAAGGCAGGTGCTGAACAGTGACTGGATTTCAAATGTAGGTTTCTTACGGTTTTTGGTACTATTTTTATGTTGGTCTTTGGATGTAGACTGTAGCATATTACTCTGTGCTGAAAAGTATCACTCAGTAAACTCCTTATTCAATTGTTTTTTATTTTAAGGTACACAAACAATTTGGTAAAGATCAAACGAAGGTCCAGTCCCTTGTTGCGTGAAGATACACTTCCAAGATCATCTATCAACTAAACATCTACTTCATCCCTGTGAAGACAAATCTAAGGTAAACAGAAGAGTACTGTACAGTAATCGAGGGCTTTAATGTCTATCCCAACTTTGCAATTGGCATAACTCAGGGACAGTGACCGGGGGTATGAATTACTGTTCTAACTTTGCAAGGGTCATAACTCAGGGTAGGTGCAGGTCATTGACCGGAGACATGAACTATTATTCTAATTTTGCACTGGGCATTACTCAGGGTAGCTGCAGGACAGTGACCGTGGGCATAAATTACATTTCTAACTCCACAGGGGGCATAAATTTGGGCAGATACAGGACAGTGACTGGGAGCATCGTTTACTATTCTAACTCCGTAGGGGCCATTACTCAGGGCAGGTGCAGGACAGTGACTGGGGACATGAATTACTATTGTAACTCCACAGGGGACAGACCTCAGGGCAGATGCAGGACAGTGACCAGAGCCATGAATTACTATTCTACATCCGTACGGGACATTACTCAGGTTAGGTGCAGGGCAGTGACTGGAAACATGGATTACTATTGTAAGTCCGCAAGGGGCGTAACTCAGGGAAGGTGCAGGACATTGACCAAGGGCATAAATTTGTATTCGAGTTCCGCAGGGGGCATAACTCAGGGCAGATGCAGGACAGTGACCAGAGGCATGCATTACTATTCTAACTCCGCAGGGGGAATTACTCAGGGTAGCTGCAGGACAGTGACTGGAAACTTGCATTACTATTCTAAATTTGTAAGGGGCGTAACTCTGGGCAGGTGCAGGACAGTGACCGGGGGCATAAATTTGTATTCTAACTCCGCAAGGGGCATAACTAAGGGCAGATGCAGGACGGTGACCAGAGGCATGAATTACTATTCTAACTCCGAAGGGTTAGGTGCAGGACCGTGACTGGAAACATGGATTACTATTCTCAGTCCACAAGGGGTGTAACTCAGGACAGCTGCAGGACAGTGACTGAGGGCATAAATTTGTATTCTAACTCTGCAGGGGGCATAACTCAGGGCAGTTGCAGGACAGTGACCAGAGGCATGAATTACTATTCTAACTCTGCATGGGGCATTACTCAGGGTAGGTGCAGGAGAGTGACCAGGGGCATACATTTCTATTATAACTCCACAGGGGCATAACTCAAGGCAGGTGCTGGACAGTGACTAGGAGCATGTTTTTTTTAACTACGCAGGGGGCATAACTCAGGACAGTGTCAGGGTGTGTGAATTTCTATTCTTACTCCGTTGGGGACATCCCTCTGGGCTGGTGTTAGGCAGTGGTTGGAGTTCCTAATCACTATTCCCACTCTACTAGTTGTGCCCCGTAGGGCAGGTGTTAGACAGTGGCTGGGGTTCAAATGTACTATTTCCAATCTACTGAGTATGTTCCTTTGTGCAGGTGTTGGACAGTGGTAGGGGGTCTAATTTTATTTTTCTTATCTGAAAGGGACGTCCCTGAGGGCAGGTGTTGAACAGTGACTGAATTTCAAATGTAGGTCTCTTACGGTTTTTGGTACTATTTCTATGTTGGTCTTTGGATGTAGACTGTGACATATTACCTGTGCTGAAACGTATCACTCAGTAAACTCCTTGTTTAATTGTTTCTTATTTTAAGGTTCACAAAGAATTTAGGAAAGATCAAACGAAGGTCCAGTACCTTATTGCGTGAAGATACACTTCCAAGATCATCAATCAACTAAACATCTACTTCATCCCTGTGAAGACAAATCTAAGGTAAACAGAAGAGTACTGTACAGTAATCGAGGGCTGAAATTTCTATCCCAACTCCGCAAGTAGCATAACTCAGGGTAGGTGCTGGACAGTGACCGGGGGGCATGAATTACTCTTCTAACTCTGCAAGGGGCATAACTCAGGGCAGGTGCAAGATAGTGACTGGGGACTTGAATTTTCTTTCTTACTGTGCAAGGGGTATAACTCAGGGCAGGTGGAGGAAAGTGATTGGGTTGTAAATTACTATTGTAACTCCGCAGGGGTCTTAACTCAGGGCTGGCAGAGGACAGTGTCGGAGGGCACAAATTTCTATTCTAACTCCGCTGGGGGGAATCCTTCTGGGCAGGTGTTAGACAGAGGTTGGGGTTCTAATTTTCTATTTTCACTCCACTAGGCGCTTCCCTCAGGGCAGGTGTTAGACATTGGCTGGGTTTGATACGTACTATTTCCACTCTGCTGGGTACGTTCCTTAGGGCAGGTGTGGGACAGTGGCAGAGTATCCAATTTTGTATTCCTAATCCGCAGGGGGAGTCCTTTAAGGCAGGTGCATGACAGTGGCTGGGGTTCAAATTTAGTTCTTGCGTTGTGTGGTACAAATGTTATGTTCGATTTTGGGTGTAGACTGTGGGATATTACTCTGTAATTTAAAGAAATCACTTAATACATTTCTTTTTTATTTGTTTTTTTGTGTAGGTTCATAATCTTTCTGAAAACAATCAAACGAAGGAGCAGTTCCTTATTGTGAGAAGACAACTTCCAAGATCAATATCCCACGAAATATATATACTTCATCAAAAAGAATACAACTTCAAGGTAAACAGAAGTTTCTGGTAAAAAGTTTGAGTAAAAGATTAACAGTATTTTCCTCCCTCATGGCCTCTTTTAGATTTTGTACTTTTTAAAACTTTGCCCTTCAACTCTAAATTTCATTTCTGTTTTTAACCTTTTTGCGGAAGTTTTATCATGGTCATTTTTCTGCTCAAAAAATGTTTTTGTTTTCGTTTTTACAGGCCTGATCAAGATGGCATTCGTCAAGCTTTATATGTTGTATCTGCACGAGGAAACCGACTTTTAAAGTACAATGGCTATCTTTACTGTAAGGAGAAGATAACTGAGTCCAGGAATTATTGGAGGTGTGTGCATAATCGGTCATCCCAAGGCAGAGCAGTTACTCTGGAGCAGACTGTCCTTAGTACAACAGAACATAACCACTCTGCCTCTGCAATGGAGATTGAAGTTAGAGAACATGTGCAGCATATAAAAATGCTTGCATCCACTTCCAATGATCCCTGTGGCTCAGTTTTGCGGGAGGTATCACAAAATATTCCAATGCATGTTGCTAGCAGTATGCCCTCTATTTCTAACCTCCGCAGAATGATATAAAGAAGAAAACAGGCAAGTAATCCACAACGTATTGCCCCTCAAACATACTCTGATATTGTTATTCCCCCAGAACTTACATTAACTTTTAGTGATGAACCTTTCCATCTTCATGATAACCAAAACCCTCAAAAAAGAATACTAATTTTTACCACCACACATAACCTGATACATATTGAGAATTCTGAAATTTGGATGATGGATGGGACCTTTAAATCTACGCCCCCTCCATTCACCCAAATTTATACAATTGACGCTAATATTAATAATACAACTGTGCCCCTGGTATATAGTTTACTACCTGATAAGCATTCCTCTAACTATATGGAACATTTATCTGTTGTAAAAGTTAAAACAATGAGCAAAAGTCCAAGGAAAGTAATAATTGACTTTGAATTATCAATGATAACCACAGTAAGCAAGTTGTACCCTGAATGTCAAATTCAAGGAAGTTTTTTCCACTTTTCTCTGGCATTTTGGGGTAGAATTAAAAATACATCCTTAGTTGTGGATAATTTTTCAAATAGCAAACTACAGTTTGAATTACGTAAATTAACTGCGTTAACTTTTGTGCCTCCTGACAGTGTAGAAGAATTTCACTGCAATTTCTGAATCTGATTACTTTCTCCAAAATGATGAAAAATCGGCTCCCTTACTAAATTACTTTGAGGACACCTGGATTGGCCGTCTGAGCAGGTCGGGTCGCAGGAGGAAGCCAAAGTTTGCAACTGAATGGTGGAACTGCTACTCAACCTGTTTAGATGGAGGCACAAAAACTAACAATGCTGTGGAGGGATGGCATAATTCCTTCAGTATAGCAATTGTCAAACATCATCCTAACCTATACAATTTCTTGGAAATTTTGAAGAAGGAGCAAAATTTTCAAGAAATGAGGATTGTGCAATCACTGTCAGGTAATCTGAACTCACGTGTTTCAGAAAAGAGTAGAGAAATGTCTGAAATACTTTTGGCCAAATTGCAACAGTTTTAGTTGATGGTGGCTTCAGACTACCCGGACAGTCTTGCATACATCCTACACTACTAACACTACTTACCTACTCTGTTCATAAATTACATTTCTAACTCCACAGGGGGCATAAATCTGGGCAGATACAGGACAGTGACTGGGAGCATCGTTTACTATTCTAACTCTGCAGGGGCCATTACTTGGGGCAGGTGCAGGACAGTGACTGGGGACATGAATTACTATTGTAACTCCACAGGGGGCATACCTCAGGGCAGATGCAGGACAGTGACCAGAGGCATGAATTACTATTCTTTTTTTATTTTAATTTTTTTATTTTATTTATTCCGGTCAGCAAACAGCACAGCAAAGCAATGATACACAGCGTAACGTCATGTAATTCTTACATAGTTAGAATTCATCAGCCCAGGCATCACTATCTGCTATTTAAATACCCGCTCCATGGTCAAGCACCAGCTTGAAATCTTCCAGCTCATTGATTCTGACAGACCAGACATCCTCCTCATTTCGGAAACATGGCTCACTTCAGAGTCTATCCCTGATATCTTGGCAGCAGTACCCGCCAACTATTATATCCTTCAGGCCAATAGGCCCCCGGGGAAAATTGGAGGAGGGGTAGCTGCCATCATTCATTGCAAACTTCAGTTTACTTCTCTGGGGGTTACAGGCATTCCCTCAGTTGACAGCCTTATACTGAAATTTGAATCCCCTCACTCCGCATTTATTTGTGCCTTGTTTTATAGACCCCCGCTCACATGCCCTCGTTTCCTCTCCTATTGGGCGATATGATCTCCCATCTAGTCATTAATCACGCCCGCACTCTCATTATTGGAGATTTTAACTTTTGGCCTAACGATGCCCGGGAAAGTGCTACTTCCTCTGAATTCACAGACCTTCTCCTTGGGTTGAATTTTACCCAGCACGTGAACGTTGCCACGCACATAAAGGGGCACACTCTAGATCAGGTTTGGACATCCAACCTTGACATTTCTAAACCTTTAATTTCGCCTTGTACCTGGTCTGACCATTTCTTTATAACATTTGCGATACCCAGGGTCGCCCTTGTTAAAAATTCACCGACTGGAAACTTTTTGGCTAGAAGCTGGAACCGTGTTAACATCAAGGACTTTTGTTCTTTATTAGCCACCACGGCCCCCAAGGCACAGGAACCTCTTGACCGGCAAGAAAATAATCTTACAACATGGCTGGAGTCGGCCAGCGATAGCTTTGCCCCTCTAAAAACATTAAAAAATCTGCGTCCTTACGATGCTCAACGTTGGTTTTCTAATGAACTTAAGTCTAAGAAACTCGCCTTGAGGCAAGCTGAACGCAGTTGGAGACGCAATTACTCCTTACCTGGAAAGGCCGCTTTCGTATCTTTACTTAAAGCTTATAAACAAGCTATTCTCCAGGCTAAGGCCGAATATTTTTCCTTTAAGATCATAAGTTCGGCGAACAAATCCAAGGATATTTTTTCCATCGTCGACGAACTTGCCAACCCTGACAGAGTCATGGTAAAACCTGTCCCCTCACAAATCTTATGTGACTCTCTTAATTCGTATTTTATTGATAAAATTGCCACAATCAAGGCCAGCATCCCCCTCCTACCTCCTTTATAGCTCCTTCTACTTCTCGTCAGAATTTTTCCTCGATTGACCATATTCCTCCTATTTCAGAAGACACCTTTGCTACTCTTCTTAAAAAAGTTGGCTCCGGCTCCCCTACCGACTGCTGCCCCTCCCACATTCTACGTGAAGTCTTCCTTGCCTGCCCTGACCCTCCCCTGGCATTCCTTAATAACTCTCTTAAGTCCGGCATTGTTCCTAACACCTTCAAGAGTGCCGAAATTCTCCCAATTTTGAAAAAGCCTAACCTGGATCCTTCGGTCCTTAGTAATTATCGTCCCATCTCGTTGCTGCCCTATCTGGGCAAAGTCTTAGAGGCCCATGTCACCAGCTGTCTTAGCTCCTTCATCGAACAGTCGCGCTTCCTGGACTCCCATCAGGCAGGTTTTAGACCTGCCCATTCAACTGAGGCAGTCATCCTTACAGTTATGGACGAGCTTAGAAGGGGCGCAGACAAGGGATATACTCAAGCTCTGGTACTCCTTGACTTATCCGCCGCGTTTGACACGGTCGATCATGGTCTCCTGATCGACCGTGTCAGCAATGCCGGGATTCAGGGGCCAGCATTGAAGTGGATATCTTCCTTCCTCAGCAATAGACATCAAGCCGTCCGTCTCGGCAATTTCTTTTCTAAAAAAAGCACTCTGATCTGTGGGGTTCCACAGGGGTCCTCGCTGTCTCCGCTTCTTTTTAATTTGTATATGGCACCCCTGATTCGAGCTCTCCGCGAAAGAATGGTCAATATTTTTAATTACGCTGATGATCTACAGCTGGTTTTTGATATTCACTCTTCTACTTCTTCAGTGTCCAACTTTCAGGCTACTCTGAGTTTTATTTGTAACTGGATGAACTGCAATCAATTAAAGTTGAATCCGGATAAAACAGAACTCATCTTAACTGCTGGACTGGCTAACCCGTGGAACTCCAACTTCTGGCCTTCTTCTTTGGGCAGTCCTCCTCTCCCTGCAGCTTCTGTTAAGAGTCTGGGGATTGTGATTAGCAGCGATCTGACGATGAAAGCACAGATCAGTTCGGTGGTCTCTGCCTGCTTCTTTCATCTGCGCAGAATCCGTAAGATTGCCAGATTTCTAACCACTGAGGCTCTAATTCTGGTTACCCTTGCTCTGGTAATCTCGCGGATCGATTACGCTAACTCTCTATATGCAGGCATTCCAGCTTACCAACTTCACCGCCTGCAGCTGGTGCAGAATCACGCTGCTAGACTAATCGCTCGCCAGTCCAGCCGATGTCATGTTAAACCTCTGATGAAGAGCCTACACTGGCTTCCGGTAGGTAAACGCTGTATTTTCAAGATGGGATGCACCATCTTTAAGGCCCTTGCCGGTAATGGCCCTGCTTTTATTTCTTCCAAATTGCAGCGGTACGCCCCTCCTCGAGAACTGCGTTCCTCCACTCTCAACTTATTGACTGTCGTACCTTTCAAGCGTAAAAAGCATGGAGGACTTAGATTTGCGGTCTTAGCCCCTCAACTTTGGAATTCACTGCCTATTGAAGTAAGATCAGTGACCCTTTACTTCCAGTTTAGGCAAAAGCTCAAGACCTGGCTGTTCTCTCAAGCTTATCAGTAACATTGCCTCTCCACTCTCTGCACCGTCCTCTCGCCCTGAGCGCCATGAAACCGTTTTCGGTGTACGTGGGCTTTAACAAGTACTTTTAACATAACATAACTGTTGGACTTGGCCCTTTTGGCAGGTTCACCCCTAAACTTTTTGCTCGTCTCCTAGCCTTTTCCCTGTGTAGTGTTGGTGGTTTTAGGCCTCTGCGCACTTTAGCCCTGTGTCCCAGTGTAAAGTGCGTGCGCACTCTGAGTGCGTGTGGTGAGATTGGCCTGCCCTCCCATAGGAATGCATGGGGGATATGTGTGTCCATGGTAATTCCTGGTGTGAGAGTAGGGCAGGGGCGAGTTTAGTATGTGCGAACTCGTGAGAATAAATGCTGCGCAGTGGTGTGCGCAGATTTATTGTGACTAGTGGAGAAGTGCCACTTTTAGAAGTTGGCATTTATGTGTGCTCTGTGTCTGCCTGCCTGATGTGAATTGCATGTCTGGCTTTGTGAGTGACAGGGGCTGGGAGGTGTGTGTGGCTCCAGGAGGGGCAGGGTGAGTCAGCGCAGGGCTGAATAGGGAGATCTGCATCTAGATGGGAGGGAGGAGTTGCACCTGGGACCTGAATAGGGCTGTGCCTTCCCTCCACAATGCTGGCTCCACCCCCTGTGGTGCGTCTGATGTCCCTAGCCTGTCCTGTGAAAGGAGAGAGGAGCTGAGCAAAACAAAGTGCTCCAAAGCTCCCCAAAACCAGTTGCACCTGGTTTTTCCCCAGCCCTGTGCTATGTGACAAAGGAAAAGGGTGTATAAAAGCGGGGGCTGTGACCCCATGAAGAGGTTCTGTTCTGTTGTTCCTGTGACTTTGAGGGGACACTCTGCCAGGAGGAACCGCCGCGGGACCCAGCTGCTGGTTCCTGGGAGTCCCTGCGTGCTGGCCTGCCTGGCTGTGCTGTGGTCCCCCCCGAGCCCCAAGGACTTTTAATTCCTGCCTGCTGGATGCCTTGCCCAGCTTTACCCCAGGACTCTGAAGGGCCCTAGCGCCTCGTGAGCGCTACGACTTTATTTCCAGGTGAAAGGAGAGTGCTGGGGCTTCGCAGCGCTGAGCTGCCATCGTGGAAGAGGGAATCCCCGGTGTAGGGATTCCCCGTGCTGCTAACGAGGCGGGAGCCCACCCCGCATTGTTGCCTCATTTAGCGGGTGCCCACCCCGCATTTAGGTTTTTGTGCGGGAGCCTACCCCGCCTTGGATGTCTGTTATTTGAAAATGGGTGCCCACCCCGCGTTGGGTACTGCCGAGCGGGTGCCCACCCCGCTCTGGTGTGCATAGACGAGCGGGAGGCCACCCCGCCTCGCCGCCGTCCGGAGGAGCTGCCCAGATTTAAAGAATGCGGGTGCCTACCCCGCTGTGGTAATTCCCGAACTTTGAGCCTGAGGAAAAGGGCTCCAGCGCCTCTAGAGCAACGCGACGCGGAAGACAGGCGTCGGTTGCCTGACTAGGGGCGGGGCTACCATAGAGGCCAATTGCGGCCCAGCGCCACAGGAAGACGTCCGGAGCCCGCCCGCCCACGTCGAAGCCCCGGTCCCGAGAGACGGGACCGGGCGAAGCTAAGGAGAAGTCCTGAGCCCTACGAGAGGGCCCAGGTGAAGAGCAGTGATGGTCCAGGCGAAGGGGACAGGCGGCACTGCACTTGCGGCGAGGCGGGGCTCCCGTGTGGTGAGGAGAGCCCCGCGTGCAGTCTAAACGCCAGCCAGGAGTCCTCAGAGAGCCCGGTGAGTGGGGCTCAGCCTTCAAGGGGTTGGGGGTGTCAGGGCACATTGCCGGTGCCGCCCCCTGTGCCAGTGTCGTTGCTCATTTTCTCCAGCTGCCCCGTCTGTCAGTGGGCAGCTGCAACGTGTGGCCACATTGGTTTCTACGAGTCCCCCGAGTGGGGCTCCCCGAGGCACATTGTCGGTGCCTGGAGCCGCGTGGATGCTCCCTGGGGCCCTGAGGTGCCCGTGCTGATTTCCTTTTTGGGGGCATTATTGTAGAAGTCCCGGAGTGGGGCTGAGAGGCACGTTAGTGCCAGTTTCCTTGCCACAGCTGCCCCGCCTGACAGTGGGCATATTCTTTGTGGTGGAGTCCCAGTGGGGCTCACAAGGCACAGTGGTGCCCGTGCCATTCCCAGCTGCCCTGCGAGAGCGCAGGCCGCTGCAACCTTGGGGGACAGGTTCCTTTTAAATTGCGAGTCCCAGAGAGGGCTCAGGGGGCACGCTGGTGCCCGTGTTCATTTTCACAGCTGCCCAGCAAGTAGTGGGCAGCTGCCACGTTTAGGTTGTGCCTCTGCACACTTTGCCTTGGCTGCCTGTGCAGCCAGCCCGGACTATTCTGGACAGTGGGCATTTGAGCCCCGGTGAGAGGCCAGTTGGCCTGGGGCCAGTGTCAGTGCGTTGTGCCCCGATTGGGGCACACTGTGTTTATGCTACGAGGCCTATTGCCTCATGTGATTTATGCCTAATGTGATGTAGGTGTCCCATCTTGTAGGTTACAGGATCTCGTGCTAAGTTCCTACCTGTACCAGTAATTACTGGTTGTGCGCTACATTTATTATTTGCATTTACTTACCTGATCTGATGGTTCTGACCGTGGCCCGATTGGCCTGGTCCTGTATATAATTCCCTTGTGAATATTGCCTAGTGCCAGTTGGCACACTGTATATTATGTGATTATGTTTCTAAGGTATTTATGATAATACAAAGGCTATTTTTTATATAACCTTGGGTGGAGTTCCTTTTTGTGGTGTGCCTAGTGTGTTGCTGCTGTGTGAGTGGGTATTGCGCAAGCGCTTTACACATTGCCTCCGGGATAAGCCTGACTGCTCGTGCCAAGCTACCAAGGGGGTGAGCAGGGGTTATCGTCGGCGTGTAACTCCCTCGCCCTGACTAGAGTGGTGGTCTCTGCCTGGCTTTGGCGCAAGCCTTAGCCAACCAGAGATCCCATTTCTAACATTGGTTGTCAGCGGTGGGGATTTGGACTTGCGTTTGCGCAGTACCACAGCGACAACTGGTTGCACTACAAACTCTACATTTAGATAATCACGTGTGTGGGGATTATTGTTCTGAGTTTTGTTTTTAATTCTTCTCCTAAAAGTGTCATTTGTAAATTGTATACTCTTGCTTCAGCTCAGACACCTAGGTCTCCTGTGTTGCACGTGTCCCTGAGCGTCCTGCCAAAATGGAGTCTGCTTTTGATTTTTGTGGTCTGTTTAGATACAGCATGTGGGAGTTGGTGGAGTTCTGTGAGGAGAGAGACATAGCAGTGAGTGGGTCAGACACCCAGTCAAAACTGAGGGACAACCTGATCCAATGGCAAAAGGATGAATGGGACTGTGAGCGCAATGAGGAGAAGAGGGCCCTGGCCGCACGCCAAGAGGGTGGTGGGTCTGAGGGGGCCCTGAGGAGTCTGAAGAGGAGGAAGAAAGTGACAGGACAGGGACGCCAGTAGATAGTGAGGACCCCATAGATAGGGAGTCCCTTGTTGGGTCCAGTGTCGGGGGCAGTGCCCCATCCCTTTTCCTGTCCCCAGAGGAGTGGGTGGATAGGAGGGAAGAAAGGGAGCATCAGCTGGCTTTGGAGAAGCTCAGGTTAGAGCATACCAGGGAGATAGCGCAGCTGAGTATGGAGGAGAAAAAGCTAGAGACCGAGAGGGTCTTAGCGCAGGAGAGGATGGCGGAGGCTGAGAGGGCCTTCGCCAGGGAGAAATTAGCTCGGGAGGGTAGATTATCCCCTGAGTGCAGTTGTAGTTTTCTGGATTCCCCAGTGAGGGTGGAGTCCAGTGGTGGCAGCAATATACAGTCCAGTGCAGGAAGTCCCAGTTCCCAAAATATGGTACCTTGTTCCAGAGAAGAGGAGTACAGGTTGAAGTTCAGGGGCAGTAGGAAACTGTCTCACCAATCTTGGGTGGATTTTTCGGATGAATGTAATGATGCACTGGCTGATTGGGTAACGGTTAACACGGAACAGGATTTTGAAGGACTGTTCGATCTGGTTATCAGAGAGCACCTGCTCAGTTGTTGTTTGCCGGGGTTGCGCCAACACCTGTTGGAGGGTGGGTTTTCTGATCTATGGGAGTTTGCATGTGAGGCAGACCTCTGGGTGGAGGCCCAAGGTTCTGAAGAGGCATTGGGGAGTGATCCCAAAAGTAGTGGCTCAGGTATCTTCCCGTCCTGTATGGGGGAAGAGGTTCAGTGTAGCCCAGCTAGGTCCCAGTGTAGTGGGAGGGGTGTAGGGGCTCACGTCCTGTCTCAGTGGAGTAGGAGTGAGTGTGGGACTGAGTGTCCCCAGGTGCCCGAAACCCCGTCTCAGAGCCTGGATGGTTTCTTCAGGGAACACCAGGTTGGGAGCCTAGGCTGTCCTGTTAGTCCATTTGAGGAGGATCTCCTAGTGTCTGGAGAACCTGGAGCATCTGTAAATAGAGCTCCAGTGGTTCTGGTGTCTGGCAGTGCCGCTCCAGTTGGGAGGGTACAGAAGTCCGGATTGAGGGGTGAGAGGGGGATGTGTTCCCCAGTGGAAGAACCAGTGGGTCAGGGGCCAGCCAGAAGGGCTGAGTCTCCTAGAAGTGACCATGGTGACACCACTTCTGTCGTGGGGGATCTCTGCGCACTGTCAGATGGACAGGGGTCGGGAGGTCTGCGCCACGCAGACTGTCACGCAACACATGAGTCATGTGTTACCCTCGGGGGCTGCTGAGTGCGCCCCGGAAGTCCTGGTGTGCCAGGCAAATGCTCAGCCGTGGGGTTCAGCCCCAAGGTTGGGAGGCCAGGTTAAGGATCCGCCTGACCTGGAGGAAAGGACATCTGTAACCAGTGTCCTGACCGGTTCATCTTCCAGGGGTACCGCTCCAGTTGGGAGGGTGCAGAACTCTGGAAGGGGGTGCAGAGGGAGGGAGTCCTCGCCTCTGACCCCGGTGCAACCTGAAGGGTTAGACCCTAGGTTGGGAGACCAGTTGTGGGAGAGACGTCCTGAACTGGTGGGAGAGTTGTGTTCTGAGGGTGCTTCTCCAAGGAGGAGAGGGCGGAACACTAGAAGGAGAGGTAGGGGGAGGAGAGCCTCACCCGTGACTTCTGGTCCGCCTGAGGGTGCAGACCCTAGGCTGGAGGATCAGTGGCAGTCTAGACCTGCCCTGATGAGGGGAAGAGTGGAGAATGGCTACTATGTGCCAGGGGTTACTACCCCCACTCTGTGAATGGGCAAGGACCAGTGGCATCTGGATGGCCTAGGGCCTGGTCCTGGCCGCGGACAGCTAGGGAGTACCAGTGGGGTAGCCCAGTTGCTCCGGACAGCTTTTTCAGAAGGAACCACATGGGTTCACCGTGGCGTAGAACAGGAGGGTGTCCCTGCAGTTGCGGGCCCGCGTCCGTGTTCTATCGCCCCAAGCAGGGAAGCCCATCACGGTGGTGATTGGTCTGCCCTGCGTTTTGGCTGGAAGGGGGTTGTGTTGGACTTGGCCCTTTTGGCAGGTTCACCCCTAAACTTTTTGCTCGTCTCCTAGCCTTTTCCCTGTGTAGTGTTGGTGGTTTTAGGCCTCTGCGCACTTTAGCCCTGTGTCCCAGTGTAAAGTGCGTGCGCACTCTGAGTGCGTGTGGTGAGATTGGCCTGCCCTCCCATAGGAATGCATGGGGGATATGTGTGTCCATGGTAATTCCTGGTGTGAGAGTAGGGCAGGGGCGAGTTTAGTATGTGCGAACTCGTGAGAATAAATGCTGCGCAGTGGTGTGCGCAGATTTATTGTGACTAGTGGAGAAGTGCCACTTTTAGAAGTTGGCATTTATGTGTGCTCTGTGTCTGCCTGCCTGATGTGAATTGCATGTCTGGCTTTGTGAGTGACAGGGGCTGGGAGGTGTGTGTGGCTCCAGGAGGGGCAGGGTGAGTCAGCGCAGGGCTGAATAGGGAGATCTGCATCTAGATGGGAGGGAGGAGTTGCACCTGGGACCTGAATAGGGCTGTGCCTTCCCTCCACAATGCTGGCTCCACCCCTGTGGTGCGTCTGATGTCCCTAGCCTGTCCTGTGAAAGGAGAGAGGAGCTGAGCAAAACAAAGTGCTCCAAAGCTCCCCCAAAACCAGTTGCACCTGGTTTTTCCCCAGCCCTGTGCTATGTGACAAAGGAAAAGGGTGTATAAAAGCGGGGGCTGTGACCCCATGAAGAGGTTCTGTTCTGTTGTTCCTGTGACTTTGAGGGGACACTCTGCCAGGAGGAACCGCCGCGGGACCCAGCTGCTGGTTCCTGGGAGTCCCTGCGTGCTGGCCTGCCTGGCTGTGCTGTGGTCCCCCCGAGCCCCAAGGACTTTTAATTCCTGCCTGCTGGATGCCTTGCCCAGCTTTACCCCAGGACTCTGAAGGGCCCTAGCGCCTCGTGAGCGCTACGACTTTATTTCCAGGTGAAAGGAGAGTGCTGGGGCTTCGCAGCGCTGAGCTGCCATCGTGGAAGAGGGAATCCCCGGTGTAGGGATTCCCCCGTGCTGCTAACGAGGCGGGAGCCCACCCCGCATTGTTGCCTCATTTAGCGGGTGCCCACCCCGCATTTAGGTTTTTGTGCGGGAGCCTACCCCGCCTTGGATGTCTGTTATTTGAAAATGGGTGCCCACCCCGCGTTGGGTACTGCCGAGCGGGTGCCCACCCCGCTCTGGTGTGCATAGACGAGCGGGAGGCCACCCCGCCTCGCCGCCGTCCGGAGGAGCTGCCCAGATTTAAAGAATGCGGGTGCCTACCCCGCTGTGGTAATTCCCGAACTTTGAGCCTGAGGAAAAGGGCTCCAGCGCCTCTAGAGCAACGCGACGCGGAAGACAGGCGTCGGTTGCCTGACTAGGGGCGGGGCTACCATAGAGGCCAATTGCGGCCCAGCGCCACAGGAAGACGTCCGGAGCCCGCCCGCCCACGTCGAAGCCCCGGTCCCGAGAGACGGGACCGGGCGAAGCAAAGGAGAAGTCCTGAGCCCTACGAGAGGGCCCAGGTGAAGAGCAGTGATGGTCCAGGCGAAGGGGACAGGCGGCACTGCACTTGCGGCGAGGCGGGGCTCCCGTGTGGTGAGGAGAGCCCCGCGTGCAGTCTAAACGCCAGCCAGGAGTCCTCAGAGAGCCCGGTGAGTGGGGCTCAGCCTTCAAGGGGTTGGGGGGTGTCAGGGCACATTGCCGGTGCCGCCCCCTGTGCCAGTGTCGTTGCTCATTTTCTCCAGCTGCCCCGTCTGTCAGTGGGCAGCTGCAACGTGTGGCCACATTGGTTTCTACGAGTCCCCCGAGTGGGGCTCCCCCGAGGCACATTGTCGGTGCCTGGAGCCGCGTGGATGCTCCCTGGGGCCCTGAGGTGCCCGTGCTGATTTCCTTTTTGGGGGCATTATTGTAGAAGTCCCGGAGTGGGGCTGAGAGGCACGTTAGTGCCAGTTTCCTTGCCACAGCTGCCCCGCCTGACAGTGGGCATATTCTTTGTGGTGGAGTCCCAGTGGGGCTCACAAGGCACAGTGGTGCCCGTGCCATTCCCAGCTGCCCTGCGAGAGCGCAGGCCGCTGCAACCTTGGGGGACAGGTTCCTTTTAAATTGCGAGTCCCAGAGAGGGGCTCAGGGGGCACGCTGGTGCCCGTGTTCATTTTCACAGCTGCCCAGCAAGTAGTGGGCAGCTGCCACGTTTAGGTTGTGCCTCTGCACACTTTGCCTTGGCTGCCTGTGCAGCCAGCCCGGACATTCTGGACAGTGGGCATTTGAGCCCCGGTGAGAGGCCAGTTGGCCTGGGGCCAGTGTCAGTGCGTTGTGCCCCCGATTGGGGCACACTGTGTTTATGCTTACGAGGCCTATTGCCTCATGTGATTTATGCCTAATGTGATGTAGGTGTCCCATCTTGTAGGTTACAGGATCTCGTGCTAAGTTCCTACCTGTACCAGTAATTACTGGTTGTGCGCTACATTTATTATTTGCATTTACTTACCTGATCTGATGGTTCTGACCGTGGCCCGATTGGCCTGGTCCTGTATATAATTCCCTTGTGAATATTGCCTAGTGCCAGTTGGCACACTGTATATTATGTGATTATGTTTCTAAGGTATTTATGATAATACAAAGGCTATTTTTTATATAACCTTGGGTGGAGTTCCTTTTTGTGGTGTGCCTAGTGTGTTGCTGCTGTGTGAGTGGGTATTGCGCAAGCGCTTTACACATTGCCTCCGGGATAAGCCTGACTGCTCGTGCCAAGCTACCAAGGGGGTGAGCAGGGGTTATCGTCGGCGTGTAACTCCCTCGCCCTGACTAGAGTGGTGGTCTCTGCCTGGCTTTGGCGCAAGCCTTAGCCAACCAGAGATCCCATTTCTAACAATAACATACATAGGACCACTCACAGGGTATACAAAACAGTAAGCATGAAAGGATCCTTCCCCCCCCATACCTTTGTGTGTCAACTATTTTAGCACACTTTTGCCGTATATATCCCCTTCACAGCACCCTGTCTCTGCTTCTCTCGAACCATCTCCGTGCCAAGTTACATTTAGTTAGTCAGTATCTTGTAAGGACTGAAGATATTGTACAAAAGGCTCCCAGAAGTCTCTAGGTCTTGAGGCCTGAGGTATGTCTTCTGCATATGTTTCCAATGTCTCTTTACAAAAGGTCATATCTTTTAACCAATCCTTGTGGCGCGGTGGGCGCTTGCTACCCCAGCACATCGCCACCCGGCGCTTAGCCAGTAGCAGTGCCACAGCTAGCAGTTTGTGTTGTTTGGCTGGCCGAGTCTTATAGAGTCCCAGCAGACAGACTAGTGGAGCATTTGGGATCTGTTCAGCGAGCATCGCTGTAAGGGTATCAGTGACCTCTTGCCAGTATAATGTAAGTTGATGACATGCCCATGCCAAGTGAAGAAAGTCTGCATTTGGCGTCCCCCATCTGTGACATCTAGTGTCTGGTCTGAGTCCGCATTTATGTAATTTTACTGGGGTGTAGTAAATTTGGTGTAGAAACTTAAAATGAATAATTCGCAAGTTGCAGTTTGATGTTAGCAGTTGCAGTTGTGTGCAACTAAAGTCGAAGTCCTTTCTATCTATAGTAGTCCCTACCATCTCTTCCCACCGCTGAAGCGATTTATCTGGGCCCGAACTCAATTCTCCCTGTGAGGCGTTATATAATCGTGTCACTAAGCGTTGTCGTGTAGATGATGTTAGTAGTATTTGTAATGCATTTAGCTGGGGGGGTTTGTCTGGAAACGTTGTGTACAGTTCCCTATCCGCAGCCCGCAGTCGAAGATATCCAAATATCTTCAGTGGTGTGCAATGTGCACTGAGGGATGGATCGTCCCGTGAGATAAAGCGGTTATGTGGAAAAATATCACTCATGGTGCGTAAACCCATAGTCCCCAGAACAGTGAGCATGTTTTTCTCCTGCGCAACTGTTATACGTGCATGGTGGGCTAGAGGCATCGCCGGAGCATAGATCGGGAGTTTCTGTGCGTGCTGCGCTAATGCACACCATGCCCTCGACGTGCAATGTACAGAGTCTATCACGCCGCTCGGGGTGTGTTTTTTCGGGTCAGATAGGAATGTAATCAGCGGTGTGGGCATCGCGCTTTCACATTCCACAGCTATGTGCGGTATATGCGCATGCGGTTGCGTCCAGTAGTGAGCGTGTTGGGCCTGAGCACAATAAAAATATAGTTGGAGGTCTGGTGCACCGAAGCCCCCTTGATGATATGGCTTGGTTAGGACTTTCCAGCCTACTCTGGCCTGTTTCCCGGCCCAGGTTAGGCGCTGCATAGCTGTGCGCAACCTAGAAAACAGTGCTTGTGTGAGCCAGATCGGTATATTCATATGAATTACTATTCTACCTCCGTACGGGACATTACTCAGGTTAGGTGCAGGGCAGTGACTGGAAACATGGATTACTATTGTAAGTCCGCAAGGGGCGTAACTCAGGGAAGGTGCAGGACATTGACCAAGGGCATAAATTTGTATTCTAATTCTGCAGGGGGCATACATCAGGGCAGATGCAGGAGAGTGACCAGAGGCTTGAATTACTATTTTAACTCCGCAGGTGGTATTACTCAGGGTAGGTGCAGGACAGTGACTGGAAACATGGATTACTATTCTAAGTCCGCAAGGGGCATAACTCAGGGCAGATGCAGGACAGTGACCAGAGGCATGAATTACTATTCTAACTCCGCAGGGGGAATTACTCAGGGTAGGTGCAGGACAGTGACTGGAAACTTGCATTACTATTCTAAATTTGTAAGGGGCGTAACTCTGGGCAGGTGCAGGACAGTGACCGTGGGCATAAATTTGTATTCTAACTCCGCAAGGGGCATAACTAAGGGCAGATGCAGGACAGTGACCAGAGGCATGAATTACTATTCTAACTCCGCAGGGTTAGGTGCAGGACAGTGACTGGAAACATGGATTACTATTCTCAGTCCACAAGGGGTGTAACTCAGACCAGCTGCAGGACAGTGACTGAAGGCATAAAATTGTATTCTAACTCCCCAGGGGGCATAACTCAGGACAGTTGCCGGACAGTGACCAGAGGCATGAATTACTATTCTAACTCTGCATGGGGCATTACTCAGGGTAGGTGCAGGAGAGTGACCGGGGGCATACATTTCTATTATAACTCCACAGGGGGCATAACTCAAGGCAGGTGCTGGACAGTGACTAGGAGTATGTTTTTTTTAACTACGCAGGGGGCATAACTCAGGACAGTGTCAGGGTGTGTGAATTTCTATTCTTACTCCGTTGGGGACATCCCTCTGGGCTGGTGTTAGGCAGTGGTTGGAGTTCCTAATCACTATTCCCACTCTACTAGTTGTGCCCCGTAGGGCAGGTGTTAGACAGTGGCTGGGGTTCAAATGTACTATTTCCTAACTACTGAGTATGTTCCTTTGTGCAGGTGTTGGACAGTGGTAGGGGGTCTAATTTTGTATTTCTAATCTGAAAGGGACGTCCCTGAGGGCAGGTGCTGAACAGTGACCTGAATTTCAAATGTAGGTCTCTTACGGTTTTTGGTACTATTTTTATGTTGGTCTTTGGATGTAGACTGTGACTTATTACTCTGTGCTGAAACGTAACACTCAGTAAACTCCTTGTTTAATTGTTTCTTATTTTAAGGTTCACAAACAATTTAGGAAAGATCAAACGAAGGTCCAGTACCTTTTTGCGTGAAGATACACTTCCAAGTTAATCAATCAAATAAACATCTACTTCATCCCTGTGAAGACAAATCTAAGGTAAACAGAAGAGTACTGTACAGTAATCGAGGGCTGAAATTTCTATCCCAACTCCGCAAGTAGCATAACTCAGGGTAGGTGCCCGACAGTGACCGGGGGGCATGAATTACTCTTCTAACTCTGCAAAGAGCATAACTCAGGGCAGGTGCAAGATAGTGACTGGGGGCTTGAATTTTCTTTCTTACTGTGCAAGGGGTATAACTCAGGGCAGGTGGAGGAAAGTGATTGGGTTGTGAATTACTATTGTAACTCCGCAGGGGTCTTAACTCAGGGCTGGCAGAGGACAGTGTCAGAGGGTACGAATTTCTATTCTAACTCCGCAGGGGGAATCCTTCTGGGCAGGTGTTAGACAGAGGTTGGGGTTCTAATTTTCTATTTTCACTCCACTAGGCGCTTCCCTCAGGGCAGGTGTTAGACATTGGCTGGGTTTGATACGTACTATTCCCACTCCGCTGGGTACGTTCCTTAGGGCAGGTGTGGGACAGTGGCAGAGTATCCAATTTTTTATTCCTAATCCGCAGGGGGAGTCCTTTAAGGCAGGTGCATGACAGTGGCTGGGGTTCAAATTTAGTTCTTACGTTGTGTGGTACAAATCTTATGTTCGATTTTGGGTGTAGACTGTGGTATATTACTCTGTAATTTAAAGAAATCACTTATTAAATTTCTTTTTTATTTGTTTTTTTGTGTAGGTTCATAATCTTTCTGAAAACAATCAAACGAAGGAGCAGTTCCTTATTGTGAGAAGACAACTTCCAAGATCAATATCCAACGAAATATATATACTTTATCAAAAAGAATACAACTTCAAGGTAAACAGAAGTTTCTGGTAAAAAAGTTTGAGTAAAAGATTAACCGTATTTTCCTCCCTCATGGCCTCTTTCAGATTTTGTACTTTTTAAAACTTTGTCCTTCAACTCTAAATTTCATTTGCCTGCTTTTAACCTTTTTGCAGAAGTTTTATCATGGTCATTTTTCTGCTCAAAAAATGTTTTTGTTTTCGTTTTTACAGGCCTGATCAAGATGGCAATCTCCCGTCAAGCTTTATATGTTGTATCTGCACGAGGAAACCGACTTTTAAAGTACTATGGCTATCTTTACTGTAAGGAGAAGATAACTGAGCCCAGGAATTATTGGAGGTGTGTGCATAATCGGTCATCCCAATGCAGAGGAAGAGCAGTTACTCTGGAGCAGACTGTCCTTAGTACAACAGAACATAACCACTCTGCCTCTGCAATGGAGATTGAAGTTAGAGAACATGTGCAGCATATAAAAATGCTTGCATCCACTTCCAATGATCCCTGTGGCTCAGTTTTGCTGGAGGTATCACAAAATATTCCAACGTTTGTTGCTAGCAGTATGCCCTCTATTTCTAACCTACGCAGAATGATATAAAGAAGAAAACAGGCAAGTAATCCATAATTTATTGCCCCTCAAACATACTCTGATACTGTTATTCCCCCAGAACTTACATTAACTTTTAGTGATGAACCTTTCCATCTTCATGATAACCAAAATCCTCAAACAAGAATACAAATTTTTACCACCACACATAACCTGATAAATATTGAGAATTCTGAAATTTGGATGATGGATGGGACCTTTAAATCTACGCACCCTCCATTCACCCAAATTTATACAATTGACGCTAATATTAATAATACAACTGTGCCCCTGGTATATAGTTTACTACCTGATAAGCATTCTTCTACCTATATGCAACATTTATCTGTTGTAAAAGCTAAAACAATGAGCAAAAGTCCAAGGAAAGTAATAATTGACTTTGAATTATCAATGATAACCACAGTAAGCAAGTTGTACCCTGAATGTCAAATTCAAGGAAGTTTTTTCAACTTTTCTCTGGCATTTTGGGGTAGAATTAAAAAAACATCCTTAGTTGTGGATAATTTTTCAAATAGCAAACTACAGTTTGAATTACGTAAATTAACTGCGTTAACTTTTGTGCCTACTGACACTGTAGAAGAATTTCACTGCAATTTCTGAATCTGATTACTTTCTCCAAAATGATGAAAAATTGGCTCACTTACTAAATTACGTTGAGGACACCTGGATTGGCCGCCTGAGCAAGTCGGGTCGCAGGAGGAAGCCAAAGTTTGCAACTGAATGGTGGAACTGCTACTCAACCTGTTTAGATGGAGGCACAAAAACTAACAATGCTGTGGAGGGATGGCATAATTCCTTCAGTAAAGCAATTGTCAAACATCATCCTAACCTATACAATTTCTTGGAAATTTTGAAGAAGCAAAATTTTCAAGAAATGAGGATTGTGCAATCACTGTCAGGTAATCTGAACTCACCTGTTTCAAAAAAGAGTAGAGAAATGTATGAAATACCTTTGGCCAAATTGCAACAGTTTTAGTTGATGGTGGCTTCAGACTACCCGGACAGTCTTGCATACATCCTACACTATTAACACTACTTACCTACTCTGTTCATTACTTGCCTGTTTTCATTTTTTCTATCAATTCAATTGGCTTTTTTAACAATATTTTTTAATGGTAAATTGGTTTGTAGTATTTCCCTAGTTTGTAACATTCAATCTCCTTTGTTTATTGTGTTTTTGTGATTTTTTTTAATTGAATGGAGGGTAAACTGCCGCAACATGCAAGGGAAATATTTTTTCCAATAATCTTTGTACCTCCCCAATTCTACCTTACAGTAAAGATAAACACCAATGTTTTGACATTATGTATCCAGAAACATTATATAACTTCTTTGATGTATTCCCTGGATATTTATTTTGTGGCTTCTACACGCCTTTGTACTTTTTGGTAGTTGCTCTGCTTATGTCATGTTTGGTTATTATATTTTGGGAAGGACGTATTGCACCTTTTGTCCCTATATATTTCTTTGTGTAAATATTTTTAAGGAATGTTTTTTATGAGTGTTCTATTTTGTTGTAAGATTTTTACTAAATTTTGTAAAAGTTTTAATACTAAATATTAAATCTCTTGGGATCTGCTCCAATTTTAAATAAAGATAATATTTTTCTAATGAGTTCGTCTTTACTCATTTCTGGCTGCCTGCATTCTTTAAATGTTTTCCCTCTGAGAAAAAATGGATGAAATCATTGTGTTATCTAATTTTTTCCCTTTCCCGGGGAACTTTCAATATATGTTTGTTGTTTGTAATATAAATTACCCCCAATTATCCTAACCGCTTAGATAAATACTCAACTATCAAAATTAGTATCCGAGTATTAATACACTTCTCCACCCAAAAACCCCTATTTTCTCTAGGCTACCCTCCCCTAAAAGTAAGAGACTTTAATTATAATTCATTTAAGTACTTCTTCAATTCTAATATAATATAAACATTAAGGGGTCGATTCCGATTCGGGCCGGAAAAATCGCCGACCGACTCGGATCCGGAAATAATACCGACCGACACGTACCCGTGGCGCACGACACGCCAAGTACGATGCAAGGCGCGAAAAATCCGACCGACACGTACCGAAACCAAGTCGACCGACCGAGCGGCACGGAAAACAGCAATCCGGCCGGAAAACACACGAATCCAACCGACCGACACGCACCCGGAACAAATCCGACCGAAACGTACACGCGAACTCCAAACCGCAAAGTACGATGCAAGGCGCGAAAACCACGAGCGAGTCGGACGGAGGACAAGCCGTACGACCGACACGCATACAAAACCGAGCCGAAGCAACACAATACACCGCGACCGACGCGTACGCAGCATAGAAAACTGCACAAACACAGCGTGAACGAAACGGAGAACACCGTACGAGACCAATGCAGGGTCCGACTCGGTCACAAGAACTTTTCCAACATACACAAACAGCACAAAGGAAAAATCACCCAAAAAAAAGGCCAAACAAGCAATTACCAAGCCAATAAATACTGGGGGGGGTGGGGACAGAACAAAGACACACCCACAACTCCACCTATATAAAGGACACAAATCACAACCATGAGCCTTTGCAAATGCCATTCCACTGCCAGCACCCAAGAGAAAGCAACCACACACCCACAGCTCATCCCTCACACAAGCCACACACCATCAGCACACCAACAAACACCTACCTCACATACACCCAGCAAAACACACACTCACACACCCTCACCTGCACACCTACACACACATCACTCACCATCACCACCCATCACCATGCCCCCCAAGAAGAATCACAAGTTCCTAGATTGTGAATTGGAAGTCCTGGTAGACGAGATCCTCAGGGTAGAGCCACAGCTGTTTGGCACACTGGTCCAACAGACCCCCATCTCCCAGAAAACCAAGATGTGGGAGAGGATCATCAACAGGGTGAACGCACAATCACCATGTCTGCGCACAAAGACCGACATCCAGAACAGGTGGTATGACGTGCGCAGGAGGGTCCGGGAGCTGCTCAAGAAAGACTACCTCCTGAGCCAATACACCGGCAGTGGCCCTCCTGCCAAGCCAGTATACCTCAGGCCCTGGGAGGAGAAGGTGCGGGCCATCCTTCCGCCAGTTAGCGTATATGGACTAGAGAACATCCCAGAGCCTGGTGAGTACACAACAAATGTACACAATATTCTGCCACAATACACACACACATCACTGTCAAGGGGAGAGTCAAACCATGCACTCATAGCAATTACACAGCAACCAGAACAGAATCATCCCAAAATGTGTATGTCAGTCAGATAAACACAACACATGCCATCTCAAAGTTACACTTAACCGTGTCATCACATGTACAAACACAACTACAACTACAGCTAGGCAGTGGCACAAATAGAACTAACAAACACATCCAGACATGTAGCCACCACAACAACACCAACACACAGTGAAGACCACTCAAAGGAAGGAATTCTGTGTATGCTGGCCAAGTCAGTGTAGCCAATAGCATCATGGGAGTCGCAGTCACACATATTGCCCCCCCACAACTGTCCCATCAACACCACCCTGAACCATGCTCACATCACAGGAAGTGGAGAAGGACTCACAAGATGGCTGACACTGGCTACTGCTGTGGGGAGCACAAGGCCCTGCTGGCAACTGTGCACCAACAAACAGCAGGACACCACTGACTGACATCCTGAGAGACAACTTACACTCCCTGCAATGCAAGCACGTTCCATGGTGGGATATCTGGCTGGCTGGGTGGGAAGGGGGACTTGCAGCACTGACCATAGTCACAAGCACCTCCCCTCACACACACCCCAACACAAACTCCACAGAACCCACCTGGTAGAATGCAATGCCCCCCATCCTAACACAAGATCCCACAAAGAACCACCACCCTGGGTTATGTTGTGTGAAGCACAGGGACACTCTTGGGACTTCTAGCCAAACAACTGCCAGGACAACACTCCCAGCCATCCTGTCAGCACAGCCAGCCCACCCCACAGGGAAGCAGAGTCAAAAGGAAGGAAGCATGGGCATGCTGGGAAGGGGGGTGGAGGCAATAGCATGATGGGAGTCGTAGTCACTGATATTGGTCACCCTCACAACTGTCCCATCAACACCACCCTGAACCATGCTCACATCACAGGGAGTGGAGAAGGACTCACAAGATGGCTGACACTGGCTACTGCTGTGGGGAGCACAAGGCCCTGCTGGCAACTGTGCACCAACAAACAGCAGGACACCACTGACTGACATTCTGAGAGACAACTTACACTCCCTGCAATGCAAGCACGTTCCATGGTGGGATATCTGGCTGGCTGGGTGGGAAGGGGGACTTGCAGCACTGACCATAGTCACAAGCACCTCCCCTCACACACACCCCAACCCAAACTCCACAGAACCCACCTGGTAGAATGCAATGCCCCCATCCTAACACAAGATCCCACAAAGAACCACCACCCTGGGTTATGTTGTGTGAAGCACAGGGACACTCTTGGGACTCTTAGCCAAACAACTGCCAGGACAACACTCCCAGCCATCCTGTCAGCACAGCCAGCCCACCCCACAGGGAAGCAGAGTCAAAAGGAAGGAAGCATGGGCATGCTGGGAAGGGGGAGGAGGCAATAGCATGATGGGAGTCGTAGTCACAGCTCTACATCCCCCACCACATGGCCCAGCAAGCTCACACTCACGCATGCACATCCCACAGAGAGTGGAAAGGCCCATCAAAGATGTCTGACACTGTTGCTGTGTCGTGGGGAGCACAAGGGCATGCTGGGTACTGCAAACCAACCAACAGCAGGACACCACTGTCAGCCATCTTGCCATTGCTCTCACACCCACACACACTGAACTCCCCACAAAAGCAAGTAAGTATGGGAATGCTGGGAAGTGGGGTGGAGGCAATGGCATGATGGGAGTCGTAGTCACTGATATTGGTCACCCCCACAACTGTCCCATCAACACCACCCTGAACCATGCTCACATCACAGGGAGTGGAGAAGGACTCACAAGATGGCTGACACTGGCTACTGCTGTGGGGAGCACAAGGCCCTGCTGGCAACTGTGCACCAACAAACAGCAGGACACCACTGACTGACATCCTGAGAGACAACTTCCACTCCCTGCAACGCAAGCACGTTCCATGGTGGGATAACTGACTGGCTGGGTGGGTGGGTGGGAAGGAGGGCCGGCTGTCAACCAAACACAACCAATGCAGACCATGTTCACACCCCAGAAAATACATAGATATGCCCAAATAATGCAGGACAATGTGCCACACCAATATCAACCCCTGACTGTGACGACTTAGGACAATGCAATGTACAGGCCCGCACCCAGAGGCACAGTCACAACTGTCATGTGTGTCAACCATTGATGCCTGCAGAAACATAACATACATTGTTTGTGTCTCCCAAAAACAGGTGATGATGGGGACACAGCAGCAGACGCTGAGGAGTCCCAGTCCCAGGCTCAAGAGGATGCCGAGCTCACTGGCGTCGTACAGCCTCTGTCCTCCTCGGACGATGAAGAACAACCTGGCACATCCGGTGCAAGTCAACATGCAGCACCAGCAGGACCACCAGCTGCAGCACCAGCAGGACCACCAGCTGCACCCCTGCACCCACCCCTCCAACGACTGTCACCACGAATACCACCCCTGCCGACATGGACAGAACAAGGAGCAACACCAGCACAGTGACCCTGGACCAACCTGGGGCCATGGACACCACCACCACCACCAACCCCCAAGGTGGACCAGGGTTATCTGTGCGTGCCACTGCACACACTGCACATGTCAGCAGGGGTGGTGGGAGGGGTGGGAGACAGAGGTCGCAGCTTGCAGATGTTGCTGGTGTGCATGATGACCCACAACTGGTACGCATAGCTGATGCGTACCAGTCCAGCACCGGAGAGCTCAGCCAGGTAGTGGGGCTCCTCAGAGACATTAAACAGCAGCAGGCTGCCCATCATGCCCGCTTGGACTCCCACATGTCCCACGTGGAGTCACACATGTCCCGTGTGGACTCACACATGTCCCGCGTGGAGTCCAAGTGGGATGCACTGCATGAGATGACGGCGGTGCACAGGGACATTTTACAATGCCTCCGCCAGATGAACAGCAACCAGTCCACACCTCCCTGTGTGCCAACAACATCTGGTGCCGAACAAACTGCAACTGCCACAGGGAGGGAGGAGGACTCTGGCGGAGAGTCCCCTGCACCGCAGCAGCCTGTACTTGAGGGCCCCCCCCAAGAAGAGGGGTCGTCCGAGGAGGGAAAAGTGAGAGGCCGATGGCCAAGCGCAACTCCCAGGAAGCCTGAACCTGTTCTGGATGTTCGCCTTTGTGCACAGACTGTTCACCCTGTTGACGGCAACACTACTCCCACACATTGCATGGGGAGTACAAGTTGGACCAATGTGTCAGACAACTGTGGCCCCGATACTGGGGATCCTGTCTACCAGGACTTTCAATTCACCTAGGAACTTGGGATTGCAAGATTTATGTACAGCACTACCCATCCTATGCACTATTAACACAAATGTATCACAATAAACACACCAATACACCATACTTGCCTCTGTCGTGATTCCAACGTGGGTGCTGTTATGGGGATGATGAACTGCAAAATTACACTGTGTATGCGAACTGCAACAGCAAGGACAACACAGGCATGTGAGTACAGGCAACGTGACACACATGAGGGAGACACACCACCAGGGCTACACAACACATACACACCTAGGCCATCTGACTGATTGCCTACACTGATGTTGCCAGGGAAGACGGTGCAATGCACAGACACCACACCCATTCCCAGTTGTAGTCAAGTAGCCCACAGGTGCAGTAAGCAAATGGCAGTCAAATGTGTGACCACAGACAACGCACATCACAAAGTGAAGCACAGGTTTATTACACAGTTGCAACATGCTGTAACCACTACAGATGCAAGGTAATCCCACCTGGCAGCGGGCACACAGTCAACAACTGTAGACGGAAGGAAGTCCATGGGTGTGGCGCACATCACCTGTAGGGACACAACAGCTACCAGCCTGGATGTGCAATCACGTCGTCGGTGGACACAGTTGACCAAACGAATCTGAAAGTACCCTGTGAAGGACAGAAATGACACACAGTCAAAAGCAATGGAGTACAGGACAGAACAGCAAAACTCATGCACAATACATGTTACAAGATACCCACCCAGAACCAAGTTAGCATGTCAACACTGTTGGGGAGTACAGCCCACCTGTCACCACACATCGCAACACACATCCAGTCAAGTAGCCCATGGACACACTCCAACAGCACCAGAGCACCACCCACACATCATGCCAACTCACATCATTGACATGACACCTCAGGATACTCACATTCAGCTAAAGAAGTTGGTGATGAGCTGTGTGCGGACATCACCCATCATCATCATCGTCACTGGCATCGTGGTCCAGGCCAGGATCCTCCACAGGTGGCGGATGTTGGTCATTGTCATCCTGGATGAGAGGCAACTCCTTCCGCACTGCCAGGTTGTGGAGCATGCAGCAGACGATGATAATCTTGCACACTTTCGCAGGGGCATATGGGAGGGACCCTCCGGTCTTGTCCAGGCAGCGGAAGCGGCTCTTCAGGAGTCCAAAGGTCCGCTCAATCACTCTCCTGGTCCGACCATGTGCCTCATTGTAGCGCATCTGGGCTGGTGTCACAGGGTTCCTGAGGGGTGTCAGCAACCACGGCATGTTGGGGTATCCCGAGTCACCTACGGACAGACAAGTGCACATTAGCTGACTTGGAAAAGTGGGCGGAATACTACAGATCAGATCACACACAATGGCACAAAGTCAGTACACACCGACAAGCCAGGCACGCTGGTTCTGCATCTGTGCCATCATCCTGGGGATGCGACTACTCCTCATCACAAAGGCATCGTGTGCTGAACCAGGGAAACGGGCACACACGTGTGTGATGGTCATGTCTGCAAGACACACCACCAGTGCATTGACCGAGTGGTAGTGCTTGCGGTTCCTGTAGGCCTGCTCCTGGGCCTGTGGTGGTACCAAAGCCACATGTGTCCCATCAATGGAGCCAATTACATGCGGCATCCTCCCCAGGGCATAAAAGTCACTCTTCACGTCAGTGAGTCGTCGCAGTCTAGGGAAATAGATGTACCGGTTCAGGAAGAGCAACATTGCCGCCAAAACATCGCGGAGCACACGGCTGAACATGGTCTGTGACATCCCACCAGCAGTCGCCACAGTATGTTGGAAGGTACCAGTGGCAAAGAAGTGTAGGGCTGCCATCACCTTCACCTTGGGGGTCAGCGCTGTAGGATACGGCCGGCCAGGCTGCAAATGTGGGGACAACTGCACTGCCAAATCCTCAATCAGCTGCCTGGTGAAGCGGTACCGTCGGATGCTGTCCCGTTCCACCATCGTTGCCAGGTCTGGGAATGGTCGATGGACAGCAGGAGCCCTGCAGTGCAGAGGAGAAGTGAGCAAGATTGTCAGTCACCCCACATATGCGGCATTGAACACACTCAAGATCCCAACATACATCATTATGAGGCACAACTACATGAAGTGTGCAGTACCGGAAGGACATGTATGGTACATACATGGCCAACATCTGTCAACACGGTCCAACAGGTGGCATCAATTAGTCCCAGGTTGGCCCATTGGATATCATGAGGCCGTGTCACAGTTCCCATCTCCTGCTGCCGTGTCACAATAACCCCCACAGTGACATGTGAGGACAGATGTGCCCCAGGCACCACAGCTCAACGACAGGTACATTCCCAGGGACCCTGTAATGCCACATGGACACTGGCATTACATGGAGTATCATGTATACACCACAGCAAAACAACCATGACCCCCACAGGTAGTGGCCCCACTTGCCACGGCAGGACAGACATGGACGTCTGTGACACACACGCACAACATCAGAGTCCATGCACACACAACGTGGATGTGGAGACTGTCTCCCATTGTGCACATGACATCAGAGACATTGTAAACACTACATGCACAAAGACTGTGGAGGACCATCACTATTGTGCCACTGGGACACCCTGGCTCAAACATACCGTCCCACATGGGACTCATGGGGTATGTGACATGACATACACATACACCACTGTGAAATGTGACCATGGCACATGCACAGATATGAACAGTTGCACATCACAGTGGACATGTACACGTAACACCCAGGATCCTGTCCCCATGAACACGTGCACAGCCTGGGGGTGGCTGCCCACAGGTGACACCCACAGGACAACATGTACACCAACATACACACAATAGGAAATGCAGCCTTACATGCCTTATGATAAAGTTTGGACAGGCTGTCGTGATGTAGGTGTGCCCATCACTCCCTGGGAGCTATCTGTGGCTGGCATATGTCCATCTGAGACAGGCATGCTGACATATGCCAGTCACATGTACAGTGATGCGTTGTACTGCAATGGACCGATCGGTGCCTCCGGCCGGCCCATTGCATTCAATGTGTGCGGGTACGCGTTGTACCCCTGTGCGCGTTGTACTGCAATGGACCGATCGGTGCCTCCGGCCGGCCCATTGCATTCAATGTGTGCGGGTACGCGTTGTACTCCTGTGCGCGTTGAACTGCAATGGACCGATCGGTGCCTCCGGCCGGCCCATTGCAAACAACGTGTGCGGGTACGCGTTGTACCCCTGTGCGCGTTGAACTGCAATGGACCGATCGGTGCCTCCGGCCGGCCCATTGCATTCAATGTGTGCGGGTACGCGTTGTACCCCTGTGCGCGTTGTACTGCAATGGACCGATCGGTGCCTCCGGCCGGCCCATTGCATTCAATGTGTGCGGGTACGCGTTGTACCCCTGTGCGCGTTGTACTGCAATGGACCGATCGGTGCCTCCGGCCGGCCCATTGCATTCAATGTGTGCGGGTACGTGTTGTACCCCTGTGCGCGTTGTACCGCAATGGACCGATCGGTGCGCACCCATTGACAATGGGCTTGCCTGGCAACGGACGCGTTTTCTAATTTCGAACGAGTCGGTTGCTGTAAATTCAGTTGGTCACCCACAACAATGTTGCAAAATCATGTATGTCATGAAGTTGAAGATTTGAAGGATGCTGTGGGCGTGTTTTGGTGCTGCTATTCCATGGATTGGCCAGATTCAGAAGATGCAAACGACTTGGACCTATCACTTTGGAAACAAGGGACAGTATCTGCCTCTCCAGCACATATATATTGCTGGCTGTTCCCCTGAGAGCTCACTTGCCTGCACTACATGCTCCAGGACGACATCTGCCACTGCACTGCTGCTGTCTCTGCCCCCTCTGGACCCTGCAATGGCACGTACTGTGGAGAGAGCCCCAGCCTTCAGCCTTGAAGAGAACCAGGCCCTGCTGGACAGCCTACTTCCACAGTACAGCAAGCTGTATGGGACACCAGGGGAGCAGGTGAGTGTTCTGTGCACTGCCTTTCTGAATGTGCATTTTGTGTGACTAGCAAGGCTGAGAGTCTGCACGCCACTGGCTAGCAGGCTCACTGAGTAGTTGTCACCCCCATAGTGTGTAGTGACTTGCACTGGACAGGTATGGTGCAGTGACAGTGCATTTGAACATGGTTTTACTTCCCATGCAATGATACCATGTAGTGACGTCTGGCAAACTGTCCATGGTCAGCTTTGCACTGCCTGTGTACATCATGTGCCCCTGTGATTGAGACATGTATATACAACTGTGTCATGCACGGATATGTTGCATGTGTGGTAATGGCCTTTTCACTTTGTCATCCTGAAAGGTTAATGCCCATCGGAAGCAGGAAATCTGGAAGGACATCGTCCGGGCTGTCCGGTCCGTGGGGGTCTACAAGCGCCGGATCCGCAACTGCCAGAAGAGGTGGCAGGACCTTCGGGGCTGGACCCGGAGGATTGCACGGGTCCAGCTGAAGCTGTCGCCTCCTCGCAGGAGGGGCGGAACACGGACCCTGACCCCCACATGCTCCAGATCCTGGCGGTGGTCTTTCCAGACCTGGATGGGCAGCTGAAGGCCAGACAGCAGCAAGGAGGGGGTGAGTCAAAGACTGCACTGTGAACTCTGTATTACATGCTTTGTGCCCTCCTCTGGCCTGGTTCAACTGCCACAGTGCAGCAGTCATGTTGTCCAGGAGCCATCTCCCTCTATTGTGCACTGCCCACTGGTCATCTGATACCCAGGTGTGGCCCTTACATTCAGGGAATTGTGTCACTTGGGACTGTGTCCTTGCAGTTTGCTTCACTAAAGGTGGGGGACAGCATCTGTTTCTCTAACTCTGTTGTGGGCATCATGGGTGGGTCCATTGTTCACACAACGCCTGGGTTTGGACATGTGATCTGCGTGTTGCTTTGATATGCGGTCCACTTCCTGAGCTGAGCCACCACATGTGCCTGGGGTATGTGGCACACGCCCATGCAGTGGGTGGGAACAATGTGTGGGCCCCAGGAGTGTGCAGATTACGTGTGTCACACATACATAGCCAGCTATCCACTGTCCAGGGCACATCCCTCATTCATGTGGAGCAGGACAGTCATGCCTACTCCAGGCCTTGCAATGCACTCTGTACTCCCACTCCCGTGTATCAGCTGACACATTGTGCACAGTGATTTGACCCCTCAGGTGTCTGCCTCTGTGTCAGTGTGCTGTGGATTAGTTGCCAGGACTGCTGGGGTGTTTCTTGGTAGGGGCTCAGCATGCCCCTGGAGATGTGACCATAGGAGACGATACTTGTGTGTCACATAGGTGTTTGATCAGCTGCCCGTTCAGACTGGGGTATGCGAATGTGAAGTTCAGGCAGCTGTTCCCCATTCACAGCAAATTGTGAGGGGCTCAGGTTCAGAGGGTAGTGTCACAGGTCTCCCATATGTCCAATAGGTGTGACCTGGACAGATGAGGGTTAAGATGATGTGTTGTGTGGGGGATGTACATGTGCACTTGTGCAGCTCCAGGACTTGCATTCCCCATGACCTACTATTGTGACACAGTGCATAGTGTTGTTGTCTGGCTGCCAAGTCATACATCACTGAGACAGTGATGTATGACTTAGCAGTCATGCCTCTGCCATGGCATGTGTCAACTTATTGGTGGTCCTGCAGGGGAGTGACATGTGCTACATGCACACCATAGTGGCGCTGGCTATCAGGACATGGGTGCATCATGGTGTCTGTCGCTGGTATGCATCACATGCATTTCCTATTTGACTCTGGGCATCCCTTTCATCCGGAAACCTGTACTGACTCAGTGGCAAGAGCTGTGATGTGTGCATGTCCACATGCCACACCGTGTCCTCTGCACTGTCCAACTACTGTGTACTTGGTGCATGTGTCCACACTGGGGTGTTGCAATCCAACAGACACCAGACAGATGGGTGCAAGGCCATGTGGGATGTGAGTGCCATGCTTGGCATCAGACTTACAATTGGCTTCTCCTGTTCAGTTAGGGCACTTTTAGCAATGTACAAATAATGATGCCAGGGCTTGCTCTGTAATGTGCTGTGCTCACAGTGGTGTGTGCGTTTGGTGCAGGTGACTGATGTCTGTCTGTTTCCCCATTGTTTGCAGATACATCCACGGCCACGGAAGGGGACAGCTCCACGGACCAGGAGGAGCCAGAGAGCCAGACTGGGTCAGCAGCCGAGGAGTGGTCGGAGGGACCCAGTGGCACGGAGGGCGATGGGAGCCACACCGAGGAGTCCTCAGCACCATCCACCTCAGCTGAGGACCAGAGCAACTCGGAGGATGACTCCCTTGTGGAGGCGGGTGTCAGCAGCCACCACACCCCAGCTAGTGTTGCTGTCCCCGCCACCACCAGCACCACCACCGCCCTCCCATCGGCTCCCATTCCCCAGGTCCGTGGAGGCTCCCATGTTCGGGAGCGTGTCTCCTTTGGGACAGGCACCGCACCCCCTGCCCCTGTGTCCCCTGCTGCCCTGAGTGAGGAGTCTGTGTACCTCCTTCGCCAGCTCCATGTAGGGCAGACAGCCATGCTGAGTGTCCTCCATGCGCACACCGCACTGTTGACTCAGCTGGTGTCGTTCATGGAGGGCATCTCATCGGGCATGTCTGACCTACAGAGGGGCAACAGGTCCATGGACTCCTCCCTGACGGCAGCAGTGTCCCTCCTCAGACAGTCCCTCACCCCTCCTGCCTCTGCTCCATCCACACTCCCCAGCACCTTACCCGTCCCAAGCACACACACACCGGCACAGGCACACACCAGCACACACACGTCCAGCACACAGACACACACGCCACAAACTAAACGCACACGCACGCACAGTCAGGGGACTGAAACCAGACTCACAGGGGATGGGGCCCTGGTACACACACACGCATCCACGGGCACTGCGCAGTCCTCAGTTGCCTCTCCCTCCAAAGCACCCTCCCTTGCCTCACCTGCAACCCCAAAGACCCAGCGCCTCTTCCTCAGTGACCTCGGCCTCTTCCCCTCCGATCCAGCTGCCCCAGCATCCAGGGGGAAGAGGAAGCCCCCCACCCGGAGCAGAGTGCCCCTCGCCCCCGGACACCCTCCCCCAGGCGCAGACAGACTGAGGCCCCCACCCGCAAGTCCCCCCGGAGTGGTAAGCGCAAGACCCCGCCGCCGCCCTGCAGCTCAAGCACCAGGTCTCCTTCCTCCATCCCTCAGGCCCCCACTCCACAGGTGCCCCCACCACACCCTGCCCCAGGTTCCCCCACCCACAGATATACCATCCCCAAGAGGCTCCGGCCTTCTCCCCTGCCACTTGCTCTCCCGGCACCACACCCCCCGCTGCGCTTGTCTGTGCCACTGATGTGGTGAGGGTGTCCTCCCCTCTGTCCAGCCCACCTTGCCTGTTCCCCATTCTCCTCCCCTGGTGGTAGGCACTGCAGTGGAGTCCACTACCACCCTGTCTGACTTGGGCACTGCAGTGGCGGACCTGTCCACTCCATCTGCAGGGTCCACTGCAGTCGTGCCGGCACCCACAACATCTGAGCCATGCCCCCCAGTTGTGCCGGCACACACCATGTCAGACACCTCCACTGCAGTTGTCAGTGGCTCTCCAGCACCCACCACCCCTTCCCTGCTTCCTCCTGGTGAGCCCTGATCCTGTCCCTGCGGTGCCTGGCCTACCCCCCCGGATGCCCCTCCTAGTGGATTGTCCCTGGTTTTGTGCAGGCATGTGTAGGGTGGCATCTGCCACTGTCACCCACTTGTGACTTTGTTGATGGACTGGCCATTGGCCTTTGTTTATGTTCTACCGGACTTCTACTTTTAATGCCACATATGCTGAATAAAGCAACTTTCTGTTCTCTAGTGCTTTTGCTTCTGATGTACATGATGTTGATGATGCTAACCATGCCCTTGCTGCAGTGATGGTGATATTTGGTCTCATGATAATGATGTGTTACTGTGCAGGAACCCATGTGGTCCAGGGGGAATGTGTCCTATCCTGTGGTGTATCCATGTCATCCATAGCAGCATCTGAGGGTGTCATGTGTTCAGTATTTGGCAATGGGATTTCCTACTTAGATTGGCAATTTCACATCTGTGGCTTCCACCCCTGCACATCTGTTGTGCCTGCCATTGTTCTATTCGTCTACTTCCCTGACCGTGTGGCCATCTCCAGTGAACATGCAGGTTTGGGCATCAATGGGGAAGGACTCATCTGTGTTGTCAGTGCAACATTGCAATACAAGTGTGTTGGATCTGTGCTGATGATTCCGTTGGCACTTCCATGACCAGGCTGATGGGACGGGAGCCCTCATTTGGTGCTAATTGTTGATTGTGTGTCCCATTGCTGCCATGGTATGGTATCTGTTCACCTCACATCTGCAGTCTCCACAGGGTATCTGCATGTGTGTGCCCATTGGTGCAAATATGTGAGTCTGCATTCTGATGGTCACTTCTGTCATTGTGTCATTGATGATTGTTGACGTTGTCAGCCCCCATGGGTGTTGTTTGTCTGCACATGGCCAAAGTTATGTCTTATTTGCACTGCAGGATTTGGCTCCCCCAATTTATGTTGCAATGGGACACATACACTACTTTGCCACTGATGTGTTTGTTGTTCTGTGACCAGGAATCATCCATGCAGTTTGGCAGTTGCACCTCTTACTTTGTCAACACTTACCTTTTGGTCACTGTGATGGTGGGGGTTTGGACCCCATTGCCACAATGTTCAAAATGTGCTGCAGCTATGGACCCCACACTTGCATTTTGGTCACTGTGATGATGGGGGTTTGGACCCCATTGCCACAATGTTCAAAATGTGCTGCAGCTATGGACCCCACACTTGCATTTTGGTCACTGTGATGATGGGGGTTTGGACCCCATTGCCACAATGTTCAATATGTGCTGCAGCTATGGACCCCACACTTGCATTTTGGTCACTGTGATGATGGGGGTTTGGACCACATTGCCACAATGTTCAAAATGTGCTGCAGCTATGGACCCCACACTTGCATTTTGGTCACTGTGATGATGGGGGTTTGGACCCCATTGCCACAATGTTCAAAATGTGCTGCAGCTATGGACCCCACACTTGCATTTTGGTCACTGTGATGATGGGGGTTTGGACCCCATTGCCACAATGGTCATGGCCTGCTTGCGTTGTGTGTGCCACACACATTTGTGTGGCACATGTGCTAGGGGGTCACATTGTATGTTCGAAGTCATGTTCGGTGTTGTAGGCATTTGACACAGTCTACACACGCTTGTCATGGTGTTGGGGGATGTCTTCTTCTTGCATTCCCTAGGTTGTGGTGTGCTGGTTGTGTCATGCATTATCCATCCTATGGGTGGGGGTGGTAGTGGTGGTAGGCATCCTGCCCCCCTGGCTAAGGGTGGTAGTAGTGGTAGGCATCCAGCCCCCCTGGGTGAGGGTGGTAGTAGTGGTAGGCATCCTGCCCCCCTGCCTAAGGGTGGTAGTAGTGGTAGGCATCCTGCCCCCCTGGGTGAGGGTGGTAGTGGTGGTAGGCATCCTGCCCCCTGGCTAAGGGTGGTGGTAGGTATCCAGCCCCCCTGGGTGAGGGTGGTAGTAGTGGTAGGCATCCTGCCCCCCTGGGTGAGGGTGGTAGTAGTGGTAGGCATCCTGCCCCCTGGGTGAGGGTGGTAGTAGTGGTAGGCATCCTGCCCCCCTGGGTGAGGGTGGTAGTGGTGGTAGGCATCCTGCCCCCCTGGGTGAGGGTGGTAGTGGTGGTAGGCATCCTGCCCCCCCTGGCTAAGGGTGGTGGTAGGCATCCAGCCCCCCCTGGGTGAGGGTGGTAGTAGTGGTAGGCATCCAGCCCCCCCTGGGTGAGGGTGGTAGTAGTGGTAGGCATCCAGCCCCCCCTGGGTGAGGGTGGTAGTGGTGGTAGGCATCCTGCCCCCCCTGGCTAAGGGTGGTGGTAGGCATCCAGCCCCCCCTGGGTGAGGGTGGTAGTAGTGGTAGGCATCCAGCCCCCCTGGGTGAGGGTGGTAGTAGTGGTAGGCATCCTGCCCCCCTGGGTGAGGGTGGTAGTGGTGGTAGGCATCCTGCCCCCCTGGCTAAGGGTGGTAGTAGTGGTAGGCATCCTGCCCCCCTGGGTGAGGGTGGTAGTAGTGGTAGGCATCCAGCCCCCCTGGGTGAGGGTGGTAGTAGTGGTAGGCATCCTGCCCCCCTGGGTGAGGGTGGTAGTAGTGGTAGGCATCCAGCCCCCCTGGGTGAGGGTGGTAGTAGTGGTAGGCATCCTGCCCCCCTGGGTGAGGGTGGTAGTGGTGGTAGGCATCCTGCCCCCCTGGCTAAGGGTGGTAGTAGTGGTAGGCATCCTGCCCCCCTGGGTGAGGGTGGTAGTAGTGGTAGGCATCCAGCCCCCCTGGGTGAGGGTGGTAATAGTTGTAGGCATCCTGCCCCCCTGGGTGAGGGTGGTAGTGGTGGTAGGCATCCTGCCCCCCCTGGCTAAGGGTGGTGGTAGTGGTAGGCATCCTGCCCCCCCTGGGTGAGGGTGGTAGTAGTGGTAGGCATCCTGCCCCCCCTGGGTGAGGGTGGTAGTAGTGGTAGGCATCCTGCCCCCCCTGGGTGAGGGTGGTAGTGGTGGTAGGCATCCTGCCCCCCCTGGCTAAGGGTGGTGGTAGGCATCCAGCCCCCCCTGGGTGAGGGTGGTAGTAGTGGTAGGCATCCTGCCCCCCCTGGGTGAGGGTGGTACTAGTGGTAGGCATCCTGCCCCCCCTGGGTGAGGGTGGTAGTGGTGGTAGGCATCCTGCCCCCCCTGGGTAGGGGTGGTGGTGCGCATTCAGGCCCCTGTGTGCATATGTGGCATTGGTGATGGGCATCCTGCCCCTATGGTGCTGCTGTTGCTGGTGTAAGTATATTCTGCATCCCTCTGTGTGTGTGTGTGATGTGTCGTGTACGTGTTGTATGTGTTTTGTGGTTGGTGTCTGGCTTACCTTCTGCGCCGTACGCGTCCGTGCCTGTTCCGGTAGTAAATGTAGAATATTGGTATGATCGGGACGAAGGGATTCATGGTTGGTTCGTGTCGTTCGTCCTTCTCGTTGCTTCGCGTCGTCCTCGTCGCTTCGCCTCGTCCTCGTCGCTTCGCGTCGTCCTCGTCGCTGCCGTGTTCATTTCGGAGCCGTGGATCGTGTTGTGGCGCGAATCGGAGCTTATGTGCGCCTCTCCCGGATGCTTTGACGTGCCGTGCGTAGCGACGGGTTCGGCGCGTACGGAAAGCGCATCGGACTCGTTCGGCCGGACGGAGCTGCATTTTTCCTTCCGTGCGACTCGATTCGGCGTTTCCGGATTCGCCTCGGTCGGAGAACAGGACCTGGTTTGGGTGAGTACGGCTCGGCCGGATTCTTTGCTGTTGTGCGCATCGTACTTGCTCGTTCAGTGTGCTGTACGGATCGGTCGGGAAACAGGCTTTCGCATGGCTTTTTTCCCGACCGAATGGTGTTGGGTGCGCCTCCGACCGAGATCGGAATCGGCCCCTAAATGTGGATTACAACTCAGGTTTTTAAATCAATTTGAGTATTAATACACTACCCCATCCAGAAACCCCTATTTCTACTAGGCCACCTGCACCTAAGGGTAAGTGGTATTAATGTAAATCTGTTTAAATGCCAGTGCTTTCGTAACGTTAAAAGTGCATTAATACTCAAGTATTAAAATTAGTACCCGAGTATTAATACACTTCCCCACCCAAACCCCCTATTTGCTCTAGACAACCCACTCCTGAAAGTAAGTGTCTTTGATTGTAATTTATTTAAGGGTTTGCTTCTTGTTTTTTATTATAATATTAACATTAAATGTGGATTACAACTCAAGTTTTTAAATCAATTTGAGTATTAATACACTTCCCCATCCAGAAACACCTATTTCTCCTCGGCCACCTGCCCCTATAGGTAAGTGGTATTAATGTAAATCTGTTTAAATGCCAGTGCTTTCGTAAATGTTAAAAGTGCATTAAAAATCTAGTATTAAAATTAGTACAAGAGTATTAATACACTTCCCCTCCCAAAAACCCCTATTATCTCTAGGCAACCCGCTCCTAAAAGTACGTGACTTTAATTGTAATTCATTTAAGTGCTTGTTCATTTTAATAAATTAACAATAAATGAGGAATACAACTCAGGTATTCAAATTAATTTTGTGAGTATTAATACACCCGCCAATCCAGAAATCCTTATTTTTCCTAGGCAACCATCCCCTATAAGTATGTAATTTAAATTTAAATGTGTTTATATGCCTGTGTTTTTATGACATTAAATGTGCATTAATACTCAAGTTGTTAAATGATTACTTAAGTATTAATACACTCCCCAATCCAGAAGCCCATATTTTTCTAAAGCCACCCCTATCATTAATTAAGATACTTTTTTGTAAACCTGCATAAAAGTGTGTGTTTATTTACAATCAATATGCATTAATAATCAAGTATCAAAATTAGTACCCGAGTATTAATACACTTCCCCACCAAAAAAGCCCCTATTTTCCCAGAGCAACCTGCTCCTAAAAGTAAGTGAGTTCAATTGAAATTCATTATAATGCTTGTTTTTTTTTTTTTTTTAAACATTATAACATTAAATATACATTACATCTCGGGCATTGAAATTAATACCTGAGTATTTAAAAACTCCTTCACACAGACATCCCTATTTTTCAAAACAACCTGCCCCTAAAAGTAAGCGTTTTCAATGTAAATGTATTTAATTGCCTGTGCTTTTTAATAAAATGTAAACAATAAATGTGTAACAATACTCAGGTATTGAAATTAATCCCAGAGTATTAATAGACTTTCCCACCCAAAAAGCCAATATTTTCCCAAGGCAACCCGCTCCTAAAAATAAGTAACTTTAATTAAAATTAATTTAAATGCTTGCTCTTTTAAAAAAAATAATCATAGCAATAAATGTAACATAAAACCCAGATTTGTTACATTAATACATCAGTATTAAAACATTCCCTCACACAGAAACCCCTATTTTTCCTAGGGATTCCGCTCCTAAAAGTACGTGATTTTATTGTAAATTAAAAAAAAAAAAATTTCTTTTAAAAATAATTTTTACATGAAATATGCATTAATAGTCCGGTATTGAATGTAATACCCGAGTATTAATACAGATTACCCTTCATAAACTAGCGCTGTACTAGCGATGTACCTAAATGTACCTGTTCATTTTCATATTTTCTATCTCCTGAAATCAACACAAAGGGTGCACTATTTCTCTAGTTTTAAAATTTATACTGGAGTATTAATGTTTTTTCCTACCAAAAACGCCTATTTTTTTTTTTTACAATCCGTACTGCAAGGTATTTGTTTTAACCCCTTCGCTGCTAGGCCTTTTCCCCCCCTGTGCTAAGCCTTTTTTTGGCTATTTGGGGTAGTTCGCGCTTAAGTCCCTGTAACTTTTTGACCACATAAGGTATCCACGCCAAATTTGCGTCCTTTTTTTCCAACATCATGGGGATTCTAAAGGTACCCAGGGTTTGTGGATTCCCCTGGAGGGGACCCAGAAATTAGCTAAAATACAGCTACATTTTGTTTTTTTTGGGAAAAATGGTAAAAAAGGGCTCCAGATGAAAGCGTCTGGTTTTTTCCCTGCAAATGGTATCAAAAAAGGGGTTGTGGTGCTGAAAAGACCATCTTCCCAGCTTTCAGGGACAAGCAGACTTTTGTCAGAAAATCTAAATTTTTTACACAGTTTTGGCATTTTTCTGGGAAAATCGGTATGAAAGACACCTAGGTATTTCTGAAATGGGAGCAAAATATAGAGTTTAGAAACAGTAGATATTTGCGAAATTGGGAGTACCCATACTAGCATGAGAATTATAGGTCATTATTCAAAATGACTTCTTTTTTGCACATTGTCTTTCATTTGGAAGGCAGAAATGCATCGAAAGTCAATAGGCAATAACAGTTGCTCTACAATTCTATATTACCCTAAGTCTCCCGATAAAAATGGTACCTCACTTGTGTGGGTAGGCCTAGTGCCCGCGACAGGAAACGGCTCAAAACGCAACATGGACACACCACATTTTCACAGTGAAACATGACCCTTTTTTTGCAAAGTGCCTAGCTGTAGTTTTTGAACCCTAGCTCTGCCGGCACCTAGGGAAACCTAGCAAACCTATACATTTTTGAAAATTAGACACCCAGGGGAATCCAGGATGGGGTGCCTTGACTGGCTCTCACCAGGTTCAGTTACCCAGAATCCCTTGCAAACCTAAAGAATTGTCCAAAAAACCCACATTTTCCTCACATTTCTGTGGTGGAAAGTTCTGGAATCTGCGTGGATCCACAAAATTCCACCCACCCCACGTTCCCCAAAGTCTTTCGAGAAAAATGGTACCTCACTTGGGTGGGTAGGCCTAGTGCCCACGACAGGAAACGGCCCAAAACGCAACGTGGACACACCACATTTTCACAGTGAAAAATTACCCTTTTTTTGCAAAGTGCCTAGCTGTAGTTTTTGAACCCTGGCTCTGCCGGCACCTAGGGAAACCTAGCAAACCTATACATTTTTTAAATTTAGACACCCAGGGGAATCCAGGATGGGGTGACTTGACTGGCTCTCACCAGGTTCTGTTACCTAGAATCCCTTGCAAACCTAAACAATTGTAAAAAAAAACCACATTTTCCTCACATTTCTGTGGTGGAAAATTCTGGAATCTGCGTGGATCCACAAACTTCTACCCACCCCGCGTTCCCCAAAGTCTTCCAAGAAAAACGGTACCTCACTTGTGTGGGTAGGTCTAGTGCCCGCGACAGGAAACGGCCCAAAACGCAACGTGGACACAACACATTTTCACATTGAAAAATGACCCTTTTTTTGCAAAGTGCCTAGCTGTAGTTTTTTAACCCTAGCTCTGCCGGCACCTAGGGAAACCTAGCAAACCTATACATTTTTGAAAACTAGACACCCAGGGGAATCCAGGATGGGGTGACTTGACTGGCTCTCACCAGGTTCTGTTACCCAGAATCCCTTGCAAACCTAAAAAATTGTCAAAAAAACACATTTTCCTCACATTTCTGTGGTGGAAAGTTCTGGAATCTGCGTGGATCCACAAAATTCCACCCACCCCGCGTTCCCCAAAGTCTTCCAAGAAAAACGGTACCTCACTTGTGTGGGTAGGCCTAGTGCCCGCGACAGGAAACGGCGCAAAACGCAACGTGGACACACTACATTTTCACAGTGAAAAATTACCCTTTTTTTGCAAAGTGCCTAGCTGTAGTTTGTGAACCCTAGCTCTGCCGTCACCTAGGGAAACCTAGCAAACCTATACATTTGTGAAAACTAGACACCCAGGGGAATCCAGGATGGGGTGACTTGACTGGCTCTCACCAGGTTCTGTTACCCAGAATCCCTTGCACACCTAAAAAATTGTCAAAAAAACCACATTTTCCTCACATTTCTGTGGTGGCAAGTTCTGGAATCTGCGTGGTTTCACAAAATTCCACCCACCCCGCGTTCCCCAAAGTCTTCTAAGAAAAATGGTACCTCACTTGTGTGGGTTGGCCTGGTGCCCGTGACAGGAAACGGCGCAAAACGCAACGTGGACACACCACATTTTCACAGTGAAAAATGACCCTTTTTTTGCAAAGTGCCTAGCTGTAGTTTTTGAACCCTAGCTCTGCCGGCACCTAGGGAAACCTAGCAAACCTATACATTTTTGAAAACTAGACACCCAGGGGAATCCAGAAAGGGGTGACTTGACTGGCTGTCACCAGGTTCTGTTACCCAGAATCCCTTGCAAACCTAAAAAAAAAAATTTAAAACCACATTTTCCTCACATTTCTGTGGTGTAAAGTTCTGGAATCTGCGTGGATCCACAAAATTCCACCCACCCCGCGTTCCCCAAAGTCTTTCAAGAAAAACGGTACCTCACTTGTGTGGGTAGGCCTAGTGCCCGCGACAGGAAATGGCGCAAAACGCAACGTGGACGCACTACATTTTCACAGTGAAAAATTACCCTTTTTTTTGCAAAGTGCCTAGCTGTAGTTTTTGAACCCTAGCTCTGCCGGCACCTAGGGAAACCTAGCAAACCTATACATTTTTGAAAACTAGACACCCAGGGGAATCCAGGATGGGGTGACTTGACTGGCTCTCACCAGGTTCTGTTACCCAGAATCCCTTACAAACCTAAACAATTGTCAAAAAAAACACATTTTCCTCACATTTCTGTGGTGGCAATTTCTGGAATCTGCGAGGATTCACAAAATTCCACCCACCCCGCGTTCCCCAAAGTCTTTCGAGAAAAATGGTACCTTACTTGCGTGGGTGGGTCAAGTACCCGCGACAGGCAAGGGCCCAAAACCTATTGAGGCGACATCAAAATCACCTATCACAAACCAACCTGGTTTTGCAAAGGGGGTCCCATGACTTTTTAACCCGGGGCTCGGCGGTCACCTAGGGAAACCTACCAAACCCACACATTTCTGAAAACTAGACACCCGAGGATTCCAGGGAGGTATGGCTTGCGTGGATCCCCCAACGTTTTCTTACCCAGAATCCCCTGCAAACCTGAAATTTAGCTGAAAAAATCACTTTTTTCACACATTTTTGTGTGGGAAAGTTGTAGCATCACAGGGCTGACACAAATTTCCTACCACCCAGCGTTCCCCCAGGTCTCCCGATACAAATGGTGCCTCACTCGTGTGGGAGGCCCAAGTACCAGCGACAGAAACGTATTGAGGCGACATCAAAATTGCCTATCACAAAACAACCTGGTTTTGCAAGGGGGGGTCACCTGGGTTTTTGGCCCTGTGCTCGGCGGCCAGCTAGGGAGACCTACCAAACCCACACATTTCGGAAAACTAGACACCCGGGGGATTCCAGGGAGGTATGGCTTGCGTGGATCCCCCAACGTTTTCTTACCCAGAATCCCCTGCAAACCTGAAATTTAGCTGAAAAAAATCACCTTTTCCACACATTTTTGTGTGGGAAAGTTGTGGCATCACCGGGCTGACACAAATTTCCTACCACCCAGCGTTCCCCCAGGTGTCCCAATAAAAATGGTGCCCTGGGGGGGGGCAGAAAGGCTGTAGATTTTTTTAAATTTTGGGTGGGTGTATTTGCATGCCCATTCTGGGCAGCCCCCACCCCTAAGGATATATAAAAAAAAAAATCCCTGGGGCCTAGTGGGCTTTCTGCCACCCAGATCAGGGGCTATTGCCCCCATCTGCCTCCTGGTGGGGGCAGAAGGTCTTATTCTTACTTTGGGGGGGTAGGGTGGGGGCTTTGGCATGCCTATTCTGGGCAGCCCCCACCCCTGGCGCATAAAAAAAATCCCTGGCGTCTAGGGTGCTTTCTGCCCCCCAGGGGGGGCAGAAAAACTGGAATTTTGTGTGGGGGGAGGAGTGGGGGCATTGGCATGCCCATCTTTGGCAGCCCCCACCCCTAAATTAATCGTAAAAAAAAAACCCTGGCGTCTAGTGGGCTTTCTGCTACCGCCCCCATCTGCACCCAGGGGGGGGAAGAAATTATCTGTTATTGTGCAGGGGGGGGTGGGGGCTTTGGTGTGCCCATATTGGGCAGCCCCCACCCCTAATTTACATTAAAAAATAAATCCCTGGTTTCTAGTGAGCTTTCTGCCCCCCCGGGGGGGCAGAAAGACTGGCATTTTGTGGGGGGGGGTTGGGGGCTTTGGCGTGCCCATATTGGGCAGCCCCCACCCCTAATTTACATAAAAAATTAATCCCTGGTTTCTAGTGGGCTTGCTGCCTCCCCGGGGGGGCAGAAAGACTGGAATTTTGTGGGGGGAGGGGTGGGGGCATTGGCATGTCCATCTTGGGCAGCCCCCACCCCTAAATTAAATCTTTAAAAAACAAACCTGGTGTCTAGTGGGCTTTTTGCCCCCCGGGGGGGCAGATTGGGGGCTACTGCCCCCTAGGGGGGGCAGAAAGACTCTAATTGTGCAGGGTGGGTGGGGTCATTGGCGTGCCCATATTGGGCAGCCCCCACCCCTAATTTACCTAATAAAAAAAATTCCCTGGTTCTAGTGGGCTTTCTGCCTCCCCGGGGGGGCAGATTGGGGGCTACTGCTCCCATCTGCCCCCCGGGGGGGCAGAAAGACTGGAATTTTGTGGGGGGAGGGGTGGGGGCATTGGCATGCCCATCTTGGGCAGCCCCCACCCCTAAATTAAATCTTTAAAAAACAAACCTGGTGTCTAGTGGGCTTTATGCCCCCCGGGGGGGCAGATTGGGGGCTACTGCCCCCATCTGCCCCCTAGGGGGGGCAGAAAGACTCTAATTGTGCAGGGTGGGTGGGGGCATTGGCGTGCCCATATTGGGCAGCCCCCACCCCTAATTTACCTAATAAAAAAAATTCCCTGGTTCTAGTGGGCTTTCTGCCCCCCCGGGGGGGCAGAAAGACTGAAATTATGCCCCAAAAAATGGGGGGAACAAAGGCCCTTGCCCAAGGGGCTGCTCCCCCCTCCCTGGTGGCTAGTGGGTGGATCCCTGCTTGGGGATCGCCCTCCTGGGGCGATCCCCAAGCAGGGATCCACTAGGGAAGGGTACCATTGGAAAGGGGAGATCCTCCCCTTTCCAACGATACCTCTCCCAAGTGTTTCAGTGCTCGGGGGGCTGAGATAGCCCCACGAGCACTGAAACTGAAACTAAGTATCTGAAAGAGACACGTTAGTGATAGATTCCTTACCTTAGAATATCCCCAGGCGTCAGGCTGGATCCGGAAAGTTTTGCGTAGCAGTACCCTTGCGCGTCGGTAGGCGGCGTCGTGCGGCTCCACGTCCGTCGTCGGCGTCGTGATCGCCGGGATGACGTCGCGGGCAGTACTTAGGCGCCGCCCCTGCGCGCTGACGTCAGTTCTTCTTTTTCCGCGCCAGCAAGCGCAGATCCGGGAAGAGCAGTGCCCTGGTCAATTTTTGACCATACTTTTTGGTGATTTTTTCACTGTTTTTTCCATCTTTAAGGTGTCGTAGGGATGCCCGGCTTCAAGCGATGCGGCGCCTGTGCGCGGATGATGTCCGTCACCGACCCGCATTGGGAGTGTCTCTTCTGCCTCGGCCGAGGCCACGACACCGAGTCTTGTCCCGAATGCCAGGCCCTCAACCCGAAAGCTTTGCGAGAGCGGTCTCGAAAGCTCCTCGAGGCCCGGCATTCGGCTCCACGGAGGCCCCGGTCACGTGAGAGGTCCAGGGGTCGCTCGCGGAGTGCACACCGGTCGTCGGCGTCGAAGTCTTCTTCGTCCGGTAAGTCTAAGCACAAGAAGTCCAAGAAGCATCGTCGCTCTCGGACTTCGCCTCGCCGGTCTCGCGACTCGGCTGAGGCCCCTCCCGGCACCGTCCCCGCCCCCGCGGCCCCGGACTTGCCTGTGGAGTCGCCCCCGCCATACCCGCCCTTCCCGGGTTCGGGGGCGGATCCGGCCAAGGTACAGGAGTTCCTGTCGGCCATGGCCCGCCTCTTCGGGCCTTCAGGCCCCTCCGGTGCGCCTTCGGGCCCCGCGGGCCCTGATGGGGTTGCTCCGGCGTCGCCGGCGGCTCCGGCCCCGGCGTCGCCCGTGCCTCCAGCCTCGATCCCGGCTTCGGCCCCGGCCTCGATCCCGGCTCCACAACCCCCATCGACGCCGGTCGACCTCACAACACCTCCGCCGGCGCCGATGTCTCCGGTGCCGTTCTCGACGCCGCCCTGGGCTCCGGGCGTCGTCGTCCCCCAGTTCCTTCCGGCTCCGGACATGGACCCGGAGCGACGTCGCTCGACGCCGGCTCCGGCGCCGATGGGACCTTGGGTCCCAAATGTCCCTCCTCCTCCTTATTTTGAACCAGAGGAGGACCAGGAGGACTGGGAGGGGTCTGATGACCCTCTGACGCGCAACTGTCAGTATGATGAGGACTGGACAGAGAGTCTAGGGGAGGCCAGTGGTCTGGATACTTCCCCTGACACTGGCATGCTGTCTCCTCCCGTGGCTACGGAGGAGGGGGCCAATTTTGGTACGGTGTTGCGTAGGGCTGCTGGGGCCTTACGTCTCCAGCTCCCTACTTTGACGGTCAAGCCTAACATCTTGACAGAGGTGCTTCAGCCGGCAGCCTCCTCTGCGGAGACTGTGCTGCCGTTTAACGACGCCCTCACTGACGTTCTTTTGGGCGCCTGGTCCAAGCCCAACACAGGGGCTCCTGTGGATCGGAACGTGTCACGACGCCATCGCCCCGCTCCGGGCGACCCCCTGTTTCTTTCTGTCCACCCCACTCCTGAGAGCTTGGTTGTCCAAGCCTCCGCTTCCCAAACCGCCTTCCCTACCGCTCCTCCGGATAGGGAATCCAAACGCCTGGATCAGTTTGGGAAGAAAGGTTTTTCTTCCTCCAGTGCTGGCTTGCGGTCCGTTAACACCGCTTGTCTTTTGGGCCGATATACCCACTCCCTGTGGGATTCGGTGGCGGATGTTTTGCCCCAGTGCCCTGAGGAGGTCCAGGCACTGCTTTCCCGCGCCATTGCGGAAGGAAGGGATGCGGCCAAATACACTATCCGTTGTGGCCTTGACACCGCCGACTCGCTGGGCAGGTCGATTGCAACGACGGTGGCGCTCCGACGCCACGCCTGGCTGAGAACCACTGGTTTTTCAGGGGATGTCCAGAATACTCTCATGGACATGCCCTTTGATGGAGTCGGTCTTTTTGGGTCCAAAGCAGACCATGCGTTGGAGCGCTTTAAGGACTCACGGGCTACTGCCAAGTCCCTGGGCCTTTCTGCTACACGCCCTCCGCTGCCTTCTGCTTTTCGCCCCTATCGTGGCCACGGTAGGGGCGCCCCTTCACGTCAGCAGCCCAGCCACCGGCCCGCGCAGCAGGCGTCTTCGCGTGGCCGAGGACGTGGATTCCGCCGTGGCGGATCGGGCAACCAGCGTGCGGGTCAGGCCACCACCTCCAACCCGTCCGCGGCCTCCAAGCCCTCCTAGTCCCTCCTTTCAGGTGCACGGCACGCCAGTAGGGGGCAGGGTCCGCCATCACCTTCCCCACTGGCGCACCATCACCTCGGACAGGTGGGTCTTGGACATTGTCCGAAGGGGCTACTCCCTCCCCTTCGAGACCACCCCCCAGCCATGCCACCTCAATTCCACCGCATGTCAGGGGATCACTTGGTGCTTCTACAGAAGGAAGTCACGGCCCTCTTGACCAAGAGGGCCATCGAGCATGTTCCGACCCCAGAAGTAGGGCGTGGTTGCTACTCCCACTACTTTCTGGTGCCCAAAAGGACAAGGAGGACATGCGTCCTATCTTGGACCTCCGGAACGTCAATCGCTTCCTCCGGAAGGAGAAGTTCAAGATGCTCACCCTAGCTCAGGTCTTGACTGCCCTCGACCCTGGAGACTGGTTGGTAGCGTTGGACTTGCAGGACGCGTATTTCCACATCCCCGTCCTGCCGGCCCACCGGCGTTACCTTCGGTTCACGGTAGGCCCCGAGCATTTTCAGTTCACCGTGCTCCCCTTTGGCCTTACCAGTGCCCCTCGGGTGTTCACGAAAGTGATGGCGGTGGTCGCAGCTCATCTGCGCCGGGCAGGGGTTTCAGTCTTCCCCTACCTCGACGACTGGCTGCTGAAGGCGGGCTCGTCCCAGGCAGTCGTCTCCCACCTCCAGACTACGGCCGAACTCCTGCACTCGCTGGGGTTCTCCATCAATGTGCCGAAGTCGCATCTGATTCCTTCTCCACAGCTCCTTTTCATCGGAGCAGTTCTGGACACGACGCAGTTTCGGGCCTATCCTCCCGAACGGCGAGTCCGGGATATTCAGGCTATGATTCCGATCTTTCGGCCTTTATCCTGGGTTTCGGTAAGGATGACCCTGAGGCTGCTGGGCCTCATGGCCTCCTGCATCCTGCTGGTCAATCATGCCAGATGGCATATGCGGGCTCTGCAGTGGGACCTGAAGTTCCAGTGGGCGCAGCACCAGGGCAACCTGTCCGATCACGTCCAGATCTCGGAGGGGACTGCAAAACAGTTGCAGTGGTGGCTCTCGAACCGGCAATGGGTCATGGGCAGATCCCTCTCCCTTCCCCAGCCAGAGCATACAGTTGTGACGGACGCGTCCCTTCTGGGATGGGGCGGTCACATGGGAGAGGCGGAGATCAGAGGCCTCTGGTCTCCGGCGGAGTCCCTGCTCCATATCAACCTTCTGGAGCTCCGGGCGATCCGGCTTGCACTCAAGGCATTCCTTCCCTCTGTCAAAGGGAAGGTAGTGCAGGTGTTCACAGACAACACCACCGCCATGTGGTACTGCAACAAACAGGGCGGGGTGGGGTCTTGGACCCTTTGTCAGGAGGCTCTGCGCCTCTGGACATGGCTGGAACATCAGGGCATGTTCCTGATGGTTCAACACCTGGCAGGTTCTCTGAACGCCAGGGCGGACGAACTCAGCCGCAGGTGCATGATGGATCACGAATGGCGTCTTCACTCGGAAGTGGCGCAAGGACTCTTTCTACAGTGGGGAGAGCCTTGGTTAGATCTATTCGCCACCGAAGAGAACGCGCAATGTCATCAGTTCTGCGCGTTGGAATTTCCAAGGCGGCACTCGCTCGGCGACGCTTTTCGTCGCGAGTGGAGTTGCGGTCTGTTGTACGCCTTTCCGCCTATACCACTTCTACCCAGAGTGTTGAAGAAGATTCGGCACGACCGGGCCCAAGTCATTCTTGTGGCTCCGGACTGGGCTCGAAGAGTTTGGTATCCCGAGCTACTCAATATGAGCATAGATCCCCCGATCCGTCTGCCTCTTCGGGAGGATCTTCTGTCGCAGCAGCAGGGGACGGTCCTCCACCCGAACCTGTCCAGTCTACACCTGCTTGCGTGGAGATTGAGCGGCGGCAGTTGATTCCTTTCGACTTGCCTCCCGAAGTTTGTGATGTGATTCTGGCAGCCAGGCGTCCCTCCACTAAGGTGGTATACGCCTGCAGGTGGAACAAATTTGTGGCATGGTGCACAGCAAAGGCTGTGGATCCCCTTTCTGCCCCTCTTTCTGAGGTCCTTCTGTTCCTTCTCTCTCTGGCCCAACAGGGTTCTGCCCTGGGTACCATCAAGGGTTATCTTTGTGCTATCTCGGCCTTCCTCAGGCTCCCTGATCAGCCCTCCCTTTTCAAGTCCCCTGTTGTTAACAGGTTCTTAAAAGGCATTACTCACCTCTTCCCTCCTGTTCCGTTTGTGATGCCTCAGTGGGACTTGAACTTGGTTCTTACCTTTTTAATGTGCGCTCCCTTTGAGCCTCTGCATAACTGTCCTCTTCGTCTTCTGACTCTAAAGACAGCCTTTCTGGTGGCCATCACCTCCGCTCGGCGGGTGAGTGAGCTCCAGGCTCTTTCTTGCAAACCTCCCTTTCTGTCTGTTCATCCAGACAAGGTTGTTCTTCGGACGCGTCCGTCCTTCTTGCCAAAGGTGGTTACTGCTTTCCACATTGGGCAGACCATCACTTTGCCCACCTTCTTTCCGCCTCCGCATCCTTCCAGAGAGGAAGAGAGGCTCCACCGTCTGGACCCAAAACGTGCGCTCTCCTTCTATATCGACCGCACAAAACACTTCCGGGTGGATGACCAGCTCTTTGTTGGCTACGTGGGCGCCAAAAAGGTCGGGCGGTGCACAAGAGGACCATCTCCCGCTGGGTTACCTTGTGCATCAAGACCTGCTATTCTTTGGCCAAGAAGGAGCCTCCTGTTGGGCTGCGTGCCCATTCCACCAGGGCAACGGCTGCTACCACGGCCTTGGGCCGCGGTGTTCCGCTGCCGGTTATCTGTCAGGCAGCTACGTGGGCCTCGCTGCACACGTTTACTAAGCATTACTGCCTTGACAGTCAGGTCCGGAGGGACGGCTTCTTTGGCCGTTCTGTCCTCCAGGACTTCCTTGTCTGATCTTTGTTCGCAGACCCACCACCGGGGTTGGTATTGCTGGGGTATCTATTCTAAGGTAAGGAATCTATCACTAACGTGTCTCTTTCAGATGCACAAGTTACTAACTTGTGTAACGATATATCTGTAAGAGACAGTAGTTAGTGATAGATTCCTTACCGCCCACCCATCCTCCCCGTTCTGCGAACTGATTTCTAGGGTTAAGGACATCCCTTTCAGGGCCCTAGTATTTTTCAGACACCTGTGTCAGCTTCTTGCATGGCTCTGCGTTCCTGGCGCGGAAAGTCGTGTACAGAACTGACGTCAGCGCGCAGGGGCGGCGCCTAAGTACTGCCCGCGACGTCATCCCGGCGATCACGACGCCGACGACGGACCCGGAGCCGCACGACGCCGCCTACCGACGCGCAAGGGTACTGCTACGCAAAACTTTCCGGATCCAGCCTGACGCCTGGGGATATTCTAAGGTAAGGAATCTATCACTAACTACTGTCTCTTACAGATATATCGTTACACAAGTTAGTAACTTGTGCTTCAGTTTCGTTTTCAGTCTAATGACAGCACGTCATGCGCGCGATCGTCATTAGACTGAAAACAGCTGATGGGCCTCGGTGGTTCCGTCATGAGCACAGGAGCACCGAAAGGGCACCGAAAGGGTTAAACAAATGGCCATGTTTATGTCATTGTTTAGTTTTACCTTGCATTTTAACATTATAGTGCTTTAGATCCCGGGATTTTAAATTACATACCTTATAATACAAATTCCTTCTGCATATTTAATTGCCATCTCAATTCCTTCTTCATAAACAGCAAACAAATAAAAAGCTTTTTTTTCGGACTTGAAGTTTGGCTACTTGCTAAGCAGAAGTCTGAAACGCCATGTCTAGCTTGGTCTTCGTCGGGAATTGTAATTACTTCCTCATAAACACATGGATGTCAACTCATCAAAGCACCAAAGGTAGGGGAAGTGACATCAGGCATCCTTGGCACCGCAGTGACATCACTAGGCTCACCCCTTTACCCAGCCTTAGTCCTTAATACACTTATTTGGCTCTCAAACATAGTGGAACAGCACAGTGTGGAGTCTAAAAACAATGACTTACCTTAAAATGGCATGACATGCAATGCTTGAACAATGACATGCATGCACTTTAACAACGAAATATTTCTTTGTAATGACATGCGTGCACTTTAGCAACGAAATATTTTGTTGTAATGTCATGCCTGCACTTTAACAATGAAATATTTCGTTGTAATGACATGCGGGCACTTTAACAATGAAATATTTTGCTGTAATGGCATGCATGCAGAACACATTCGTTGTAGGCCACGAGTCGGTGTCTTGACAGATGTCCTTATGACGCTGTCGTTCTGCCGGTTTCGGATTGAAGGCATTTAGTTCTAATGTCTCAGTGAAAAAGGCTGTTCTCCGCGCGGCGCAGCACCATACATCCAACTGGTGTAGGCCAAGGGCGAGTTAAGCACACAGCAGCGGAACTTTGAAAAACAGGTGAGCCTGTAAGATTCACTCCAGTGACACAGGGTAAAAAGGCCTATTTACTACACAGTATGCTGCCACCACTGTACTTGTGCTGCTTGACTTTTGGTGAAGGCGGTAGCTTTCCACCACTATGAGGGTAGCACTTTGGGTGCCCCTCCTGGTCCAACAAGACCGCAATCTGTGAGACAGGCTTATGAAATGGAGCACATGCATGATCAGTGTTTGCTTATGACAACAAAAATCAGCATTAGGCATCCAGACCACAGCACAGAGGGGTACTCGGGGCAGGGGTACACATCTTTTGCCAAGCAGAGAAATTGTCCGTCCCAACAGTGGTGTTTTGTGGAGTCTGGAAGTGCACTGCCCTTTTTGTCAAAGCTGTGGTTCATTTTAGCTGCACATTCTAGCTTGTTCGACTTAGCTCCTGTTCTTTCTTTGACAGTGTTTGGAGTGGTAGCAGGACAATGGAGTTGGCTTCTAGCAGACGACTAAGATTGCGGGTCGTGGTCTGCTCTGTCTTTAAGTAAGAGCTTGGGCTCTCAGGACACACGAGGACTGCTGGCTCCCCCTTGGGATCACAATTGCTTAGCCAGGTCTATGAAATCTGTGTGTGGTGTATTGGCCGTGGCTCCAAGATGGCCACTAAGATTCAGTGTTCTTATAAGACTTTACAAGTACTGTGAAAGCAGCAAAACGTGACCACGGGATTGTGCTCTGTGATCTTCTGATCAGATGAGCTACACTACGAGACCTGCTTATAGTGCCTTGCGCATCCATCTGATTGCATGCATCAGCCCTGGTGTTTTCCGGTCTCAGTGTGCCATATTTGCCTTCCACAGATCTAGGACTGTCTGCCCCTGTCTCTTTGCCAGCCACTAGTGCACTCACAACTGTCCAAACAGCTCCACCCTAACAGTTCTACTTTAATATCCACCACACCGGAGGTAGGTATGCGATGTTTTCCTTGGTGTCGCTTCTGGAAGTGCCCAAGCAGATGTGGGGAATGGAGGTTGGCAAGGGGTTCAAAAACTTCCTTCAGAATCACAATCCTGCCAGTCTACCAGGTAATAGACTTCAACCCCTACCCTCCTGGAGGCAAGTAGATGATGGGCCTCTTACTCTTCATCCTTTCAACCAACACAGGAGAAGGAGGATGAGTGGACTGCGTTTTTGGAGAATCAACATTTAAGCACAGAAACATGAAAAACAGGATAGGATCTCTTTCTGAGTACGTAAAGTAGTATCTAGTAGTACTACTTCACGTAATATACAGAGGTCACTACTAATAGTTTTATGTTATTGTAAAGTTTTTATAATTAACACCATTGTGATGGAGCAAGGACTCGTAAATGAGACTTCCTCGGAAACAATCCTTTAGTTTTAACCCACTAACGAATTACTAACTATGTGTTTGTAATTAATAATTCGCATTTTAGAAAGACACGCAGGACAAGGAAGTTTGCGAATGTGTTTACTAACTATAACAAAATGAACGAAGGACTAAAATGTACTCTAACAAGGGATCTTTACTGCGCATGCGTCTACTGCATCTACGTAGTATGACGTATTAACGCTTGGAGGGAAAATCTTGCGCATGCGCAAAAGGCATTAAAATGGCAGCTTGAAAGTTCACATGCATGGCATCTGCTTGGCTAAATAGAAATAAGCTTTTATATTAACGCAAATGCAGAAAGGGTAATAATAATTAAAGTGGGTTAGAGTAGAGGTTGGTGTGATACAGTGAAACCATTTATTTTTTAAAATAACATTTCTTCTTTTGACTTTATTATTAGTGCGCATTTGGGCCTATCACATTTGTCTGAATTGAGCTGACTGACTTGATCCCGCACATGCGCAGATGAGAAAGAATAAGGAAGGATGAGTAAGGATTTGTCACGCGTCCAAGGCCAGAGAAGATGTGCCCTGGGAACATGAGGGTGAAGAGTTCATATGAAGAAGCCTTATGCATAAAGTTGAAACATTTTGTATTAATAAAGTTTGGAAATGGATGGGAAAGGAAATGATTTAATAAAGTTTAAGGGGATGGGCTTAAGACAATGGTTCAATGAAATAAGTGAAATGTAAGCATGGTGTGATGATCATCCCCCTCGCCTGACCAATCAGAGTTAGTATTTTGCGAAATTGAAACATTAATGGGTGGTACAAGAATATTGAAAGGTATAACTGAGGTATTTTTAGTTAGTATAGCAGACACTGTAGAGAAGCAGACGCGAGAGCTGAGACGATGCTGCAGAGCTCGGGAAGCTGTTGGTGCTGTGGGTGGTGCTGATGCTGTTAGATGCTGATGAAGAAACTGAATGCAGAGACTTTCATCTTAAATTAATTGGGTTAGAAAGAAGATCGCGGAAGAACCACGAGGAGGAAGAGAGTGTCAGAGAGGGGTGCGACGCAGTTGTTGGTATTCTAGAGAGGTGAAGTATCCTGTCCTGATCCTGTCCTGAAGTCCTTGTCTCCTGATCTATCCTGGGGGACCCTTACCAGCCCTTTGGCCAGGGGGTTGGTCTTCACACCATTCTTGGTAAATATAAATTCATTGTATTGATAGATGTTCTTCTCTCTCTGTCCTCTCCTTTCTAGGCATAGTTATTGTGAGAGTCTGAAATATTTTTTTTGATTATTGATTATTGATTGAATTGACACTCTTGTGAATGAGGGTGTTTGTACTGAAACTTTGAGATGGTTCACATTCAATTAATTTAGATAAAGATTTTAAAACTTCCCGAGTCTGTGATTATTTTATTAAAGAATGTTTAATAAGACATGTTAATTATCACCATCAATTAGTTCCAACTAATTGGTCCATCGACCAGAGGAAAGAACTTTTTGATCAGTGAAAGGTTTAGTTAGGACAGAATAATAACTATTCTTGGAAACATGAAATCTATAAACTACAAGCTCCAGCGATCTACTAGGTATTAGTGGAAGAAATTATATGGGCCCAGGTGAGTATATGGTAGTGGAGTATCTGTTAGTACACCGCTGGATCAGTTTTCTGATAGCAGAGTTATGGTTATTATTGACTAGTTTGGTGATAAGTATATATTATTGATTATTGATTTATGTTTTAACAAAAAGAGTTCGCGTCTTGTTTTATGTTGTCTGGAAAATTCTTGGGGAATGAATAGCGGGTGGCGATAGAAACCACACTGCAGTGAGGTTACTCGTCTGTTGGAATAACACTGAGAAGCTAGGTAGGGCTGGCAGTGTTAAAGTAGGGACTATTTACTGTGTAAAAGTGAGAGTGATTGATAGCAAAGAGTTCGCTAGTGAAACTTTAGGCGTTATATCACCTAGAAAGGGTAACCCTAAAGGAGTAGCAGGTGATTCCAAGCTAGATTGACAGCAAAAGGAGTTCGCTGGTGAAACTTTGGTCTCAAATTTCCCAAAACGGGTGACACCGGAGGAGTAGCAGGTTCTCTGGAGCTTGAATGAAGGGTAAGCGGAAGGGTTTTACTCGTAGTATATGAAGAGTAAGCGGAAGGTTTTACGCGCAGAAATAAACCATCCTTTGATTTAGTGGAACAGACAGAGTAGCGAATGTTTTTATGTCGTTAATAACAAAGAATTTTAAAGAAAATTTTGAGAAATAAGTTTTTTTATTACCTTGTGAAGGGAGGGTCAGTCGCTGGGATTATACTGACGTCACAGTAAGCCGCGCTGGGATTGGTAGCAACAGCGGGCTTGTGACAGGAGGAGCTTTGTAAAGGAGGGGTCAGTAGTCGCCGGAGTTGGATTGACGTCACAGTGAGCCGCGCTGGGATTGGTAGAAACAGTGGGTGTGTGACAGGAGCAGCCTTGTAAAAGAGGGGTCATTAGAAAGGAGTAGAACTGACGTCAGAAAAAGGCCGCGCTGGCATTGGTCAGATCACGAACGTGAGCCTGATATAATTGGATAACTAGCTAGAAGCAGCGTTGGGATTGGTGGAGAGAGAGATTGTATGAGGGATTTTGATTTGACTGTTGATACAAGGCGTACAGGAAGAAGATTTCAAGGGTTTGCAGAATACAATTTTATACATCGTTCCTCAAGGATGTATGGAGAGAAAATAAAAATGTCATTTATAGAGAAAATTAAGAATTTCTTTATAAAGGATAAGCCTGTGTTGACCAGAGAAGGAATTCCTATTCCGCCACTGAAAACACCAGCATCTTTTATGATGATGGAAAGAGGATATCATACCTGCGTGTGGTTGGAAAACTGGATAGAATATACGAAGGATGATGGAGTGTTAGCATTTCCTAAAGATGGTACGTTTAATGGAAGGATTCTTGAGAATTTGAGATTGAAAATGAATGATTTAGAACCTAGACCTAGATTAACTCAATATGAGGCTTTCGAAGAATGGGAGACTGAGTCATATGACCGAGAGAAATGCAGAGGTGGGAGATATAGAGGATTTTTTCCAAGACACTTGCATGAGTCACGCGAAGGGCAGATGAAACAATGGAGGAGAGCTATGGTATCAGAAGGTTTATATCCAGTGTTAATGGCTGAGGAACAGTCTGGAGGAAAGTGTAAGGAGAAAACGAAACATATGAATACAGCAGGATATGGTGAATCAGATGACGAGTTGTTAGAAGACATTTTAATAAAAAATCCACCGCCGTATCAAGAAGCAACCAGTAAGGTTACCCCAAGTGCACCAGTAATGGGAGTGCCATTGACCCCACAGATTTTACAGGATACATCATATAATAGAATGTTGCACGATAATGAAAGAGATGTTCTAAGCAAAACTAGAGAAGAACTAGTTCAGAAAATAAGTCAATTAAATTTGAATACTGAAGCTTTGACAGTACCAGTAACCATTGGTCCAGTAATCCCGTTGTATGGAGATAAAAAGATTTGCCAGAAACCACAACCTGTGACAATTCCATTAAATAGTCCCAGGAAAGAAATAATAATAACAGATGATCAGGTTAGTGAAAGTGAGACAATTATTTCATTAATGGACCTACCTAATGTGGAACCTTTGACTGAAACTCCAAAAAGAGTTACGCCCATGAATTTGAGAGAAAGAAGACCTTTAGTTCATACAGGAACTGGAGGCGCAACAGTAGTTACCTCTGAAGATATAGAAAGATGGGCACAGGAAAGAGATAATCAGAACCCAACACCAAGGATATTAGACATCAGCAGATTGAAAGTGGAATTGAAAGAGATGATGACAGGATGTGTGGGCACAGAAAGATTGAATGCTTACAATGAAGAAGAATTATTATTTTTATGTAAGAGCATAACCAGGAGAGCAAGGATATTTCATGAGAGATTGACTGAAGTTGCTTCAGAGATTGGAATAGACATAGGGAAATCAAAGTTGCTACAGAAACCAATTCGAATGGACTTTACTGATAAAGATCTAGAAAGTGTAAATATTTCTGGAAAGAGACTACAGATAAAGGAATTAATGAGCATTTTGCGAAAATGGAGAGACATTGATAAATGGAGAATTAGATGGATAAGAAAGAGGAAGTACAAGCGAGAGAAGCCTCAGCTGCATTTCCAGTAAGAGAATCAAGCAAAGTGGAAAAATTATGTCCAATGAAAGAGGTTCCCGGAGGAGGATATGTTCATGTTCCTTGGAGTAGACAAGATATTTTGTCATTTACAAATGATTTCCCAAAGCTGAGAGAAAAACCAGTTGAATGGTATAAACAGGTAGAGAGATTTGTGAAGGTTTCAAAGGTTTTATTGAAGGATTTGGATGGTCTATTTGATATAGTGGTACCTGCTGATTTATGGACGGAATGTAAGATTACAATTGATTGGCCTAATGAGGAGTATGCTAGAGACTCAAAGACAGGAGCACCCTCGGAGGAGGTGATGAAAAAGTATCACCAAGTGATTACGTATTTGAAAGGGAAAATTCCTCCTAAAGAAACAGACTGGGTAAAAATAGATAGAACAACTCAAGAACCAAATGAATCTGTACATGCATATTATGAGAGGTTATTACAGGTGTTTAAGCAGTATAGTGGTTTTGAGAATATCGGTGATAAGGATATGGGACATTTTGTGTATCGGTTTGTATATGGTTTGAAACCAGAGATTAGTCAGATGATACAGCAGCACATGTTGTGTTGGCAAAGCAAGACAGTGGATGAAATTTTAAAGTACGCAAAATATTGCGGAGATGACATTGAGGCCAGGCGTAGAAAGCTAAAAGAGAAAATGATGTGGGCACAAGTAAAATTGGCAGAACAACAAGAGGAGAAAACTAATGCCCAAAATAATAATCAAGCAAAAGAGAAGAGTCAGAATGATCAAGGAGCGAATGGTAATATAGGGGACGAATGGACAGAGAAGAAGCGAAAAGAAGTTTCCTTGTCATGCGTGCGGAAAGCTTGGACATTGGAAGAACGAGTGTAAGAGTACTCAGAATAATAAGAGTAATAATGGGCCAAATCAAAATGTAATCCCACAGATGCAGAATGAAGTACATATGAATCAGCAGCAGCAGGTAGTTACTCCACAATATCAGGTGCCACCAGCTCCTATGCCAAATTTTGTGAATCATCAGAGTTTCAGTGCGAACACCGGATTTCAGGGAGAAAGTGGTAAGAATAATAGAACAATTACACAATATTTGTTACAGAATGATGAGGAAAATTCAGATTACTCACAATGACGGTGCCTGAGGGGGGAGGAAGAGGAGTGCGTGCTTGGCGCATCCTTGCCGGTAGATCAGTCAGGTCCATTTGTTGATGGGAAAGTAGAAGGTAAAGACATTACTTTCCTATTGGATACTGGTGCTACCAGGTCTACTGTGAGAACAGCAGACATCCCAAACCTACCCCTCTCAGGAGAATCAATCCAAGTTGTAGGCGTGTCTAACCAACAGATTAGAACCCCAATTACAAAACCAATGGAGGTGCACATTGGAAGCTTTAAAGAAATGCATCGGTTCGTAGTTTGCGATTCCAGTCCTGTAAATCTGTTGGGAAGGGATCTATTGTGCAAGATGAACTGCACAATCTATTGTACACCAGATGGTGTCGCTTTCCAAACCCCTGATGAAGACGTTGTATACAAGATGATGTTAGCCAAACAGGGAACAGAAGTAGATGAAATGTTTTCACTAATTACTGAAAAAGAATTACCAGAAGAATTGAGAGCTACAGTTAATCCAGAAGTGTGGGATTTTACAGGAAAAGACATTGGGTTAATGACAAATATAGACCCAGTTAAAGTAACAGTGAAAGAAGGTGCGGTGTATCCAAATACCCGACAGTACAAGATGAGTCCAGAAGTAAAGGCAGGAATTATTCCAGAAACTGAATGAATGGTTAAACAAGGTATTTTAAAAGAAGTGATGGGTAGTCCTTGTAATTCGCCAATAATGGGACTGAAAAAGCCTAGCGGAAAATATAGAATAGTGCAGGATTTACGGAAAATAGATAAAATTGTAGTGCCATGTTGTCCAATAGTGCCAAATCCAGCAGTGATCCTTTATCAGATACCTTGGAATGCAGGCTGGTTTACAGTAATTGATTTATGCCAAGCGTTCTTTTCTATTCCTTTGCACCCAGACAGCCAGTATCTTTTTGCGTTTAAGTTTGAGGATCGTATTTACGCATGGTGTCGAGTTCCTCAAGGGTACACAGAGAGTCCCTCAATTTTTAATCAGATTTTGAAAAAGTGTCTAGAATCATTGATTATGCCTGGAAAATCTGTTCTGGTCCAGTATATTGATGACCTACTGGTGGCATCAAAAACACGAGAAGATTGTGTCACAGACACAATTGCATTACTGAACCATTTGGCTGAGGGAGGACACAAGGTATCTCCAGTAAAATTACAGTTCTGTCGACAAGAAGTTAGATATTTAGGGCATAAAATAGAAAGAGGAGTTAGAAAAGTGACACCGGAAAGAATAAAAATAATTAAAGAAATGCAATTGCCGCAGACTCGGAAAGAAATGAGAATGTTCCTGGGAGTGGTTGGGTACTGTAGGCAATGGATTAATGGTTTTTCTATGTTAGCGAAACCATTAATACAAATGACCCGGAAAAGAGCAAAAGATCCGATTGATTGGAATGATGACTGCATAGAGGCATTTGTGAAATTGCGAAATTGTTTGTGTGAAGCTCCTGCCTTGGGTATGCCTGATTATTCAAAAGATTTTGCGTTGTTTTGTTATAAGAGAGAAAATTGTGCACTTTCAGTCTTAACACAGAGACATGGATTGAGTCGACGTCCAATGGCATATTTTTCAGCTACATTGGATCCAGTGGCTTCAGCATTACCTGGCTGCTTAAAAGCAGTAGCTGCTACTTGTATGAGTCTGGAGCAAAGTAAGACGATAGTGATGGGACATCCAGTAAAAGTTTATGTTCCACACTCAGTTGAGATTCTTTTGACAAGAACACAACATCTCACCTTTAGTCGATTGACTAAGTATGAAAGAGTGATTTTGGGATCTGAGAACGTGACAGTGATAAGGTGTACGATCATGAACCCAGCCACCCTATTACCAGACCCATGCAATGAAGAAGTGAACGATGAGAGTGATCATGATTGTTTGGACGTAACTGAATTATGTACTAAGCCCCGTCCGGACATAAAGGAGACACCTTTGAAAGAGGCTGACCATGAGTTATTTGTAGATGGGTCCTGCCTCAGGACACAAGAAGGAGGATTAAGTGCTGCATATGCTGTTTGTAAAATATCTGGGGTAATTGAAGCATCCTGTTTACCGGGGGTCAAATCTGCACAAGTAGCCGAATTGGTAGCCTTAACAATGGCATGCAAAAAGGGGAAAAATTGGAGAGTAACCATATTTACGGACAGTCAATATGGGTTTGGGGTTGTGCATGATTTCGGCCAGCTCTGGATGCAGAGGGGATTTCTGACTTCCTCAGGATCTCCTATTAGAAACAGCAAAAATGTGAAGAATTTGCTGGAAGCATTACAATTGCCAAAAGAGATAGCAGTTGTAAAATGCGCTGCACATCAGTCAGGAAATGACTATGTGACTGCTGGCAACAGATATGCTGACCAAGTGGCTCAATACTGTGCCAAAAATACAGTGGCCATAAACAGAAAAATTGAAACGGGTGAAACCAGATGCCAACTTATGTTTTTCTCAGTACCAGAAACATGGGATGAGATTAGACAATTGCAGGAAGAAGTTGAGGAAAAAGAAAAGGAAATTTGGATAAAGGCAGCTTGTACAAAGAGACCACACGATGAGGTATGGGTGTATTTAGATGGAAGACCAGTCATGCCAGATTGTTTGCTTTCAAAAATGGCAAGTGTATCATAGAGCAACACACATAGGGAGAGACTCAATGATCACGCTATTCAGACAGAGTTGGTACAATCCGAAGTTCAGGGTAGTCGCAGAGAGCCTTTGCCAAAGATGCCTAACCTGTCAGCAGCAAAATCCAGGTAGGAAGACAGTGGTTAGCTGGGGAAAGATTGGAAAGGCAGAAGAACCCTTCACCAGATTACAGTTGGATTTTATTAAATTGCCCCCATGCAATGGACTGAAATATATACTTGTCATAGTATGCCTCTTCTCAAGGTGGGTAGAAGCCTATCCCACTCGAAGAAATGACAGTCTTACAGTTGCAAAATTATTGTTGAGGGAGTTGATTCCACGTTTTGGTTTTCCAGTCACTTTGGAATCAGATAGAGGCCCTCATTTTAATAATGAAATAATTCAATTAATCTGTGCTGCATTTAACATAGAACAAAAACTGCACTGTGCTTATCGTCCAGAGGCTTCTGGAATAGTTGAACAGCTAAATGGCACAATCAAGTCAAGACTAGGGAAGGTGTGTGCATCCACAATGCTGAAATGGCCAGATGCATTACCTCTTGTATTGATGGGTCTCAGAAGTATTCCAGACAGAAAAACAGGAATGAGCCCACATGATGTTCTCATGGGAAGAGCAATGAGACAGGCATTTATTCCTGGAAATAAATTAATGAATATAACTGATGATCTGGTATTGGACTATTGCAAAGGATTGGCTGAAATGGTGCGTTCTGTCTCTCACCAGGTTGGAGAAGACGCAGTTGAAAGACAGCCAGACCAAGCACATGATTTGAATCCTGGAGATTGGGTGCTAGTGAAGAAACATGCAAGAAAGTCGTGTCTAGCACCAAGGTGGGATAAACCGCGTCAAGTCATACTAGTCACTACCACAGCAGTGAAGTGTGCAGATTTGCCCAATTGGATTCATGCTAGTCATACCAGAAGAGTTCCGAGCCCATCAGAACAACAAGAGCAACCACTGACTGAACAGGCTGAAGCGTCAAGAGTTGTAAGCTGTGAAATTGAAGAATCAAGAGTAATAGATTCTGAAAGACAACCATATGACGAACAGCCAAGTATAAGTCAGGAAGAGTGGATACCAGTGATTGAAGTAATTGATGATGCTATTGAAACAAGAAGTGGAACAGAACTGAAAAGACAGGAAAGTAGTCAGGAAAAGACCGGAGAAGAAGAACATACTCAGGTGGAGATAGAAAAAGACTTTCAGGAACCTGAGGAGGGAATATTAGAAGAAAACGTTCAGGCAGAAGAAGAAGAAAAGTTTGAAATAAGACCTGAACAGGATCAGGTAGAATTAGAAGAACAAGTTCAGGCAGAAAAAGAACAGTTTGAAGTAACACCTGAACAGGGTCAGATAGAATTAGAAGAACAAGCTCAGGAAGAAGAAGAACAAAATACAATAAGACCTGAGCAGGAGAAAGTAAAAGAAGGTTCAAGCACAGAGAACGAGAACAGATTGTGCCTAGATTAAGTGAAATTAAAAGAACTTTGAAAGGAGATAAAGAAGGTGAAAGTGTAGTACAAATTAAAAGAATCAGAAAAGGAGACAATTGGCCAACTGGAATAAAGAAATTAAGATATCATTTGAGAAAATCAGAAAAGAAACCAGAACAAGTAAATGAAATTACAAGTCAAACACAATCTAAAACAAACTTTAGCGAAAATAACTCGAAGAAGTCCAAGATTGAGAAATTTAAATAGAAGGTACAAGGCCCCTGAATGGACCTATGTAGTACTCGAAGAATTTGAATCCCTAGATCTAAGTGATGAAACAGAAGAAGTTCATGTTGCACAGATTGATGAAAGCAAATTGAGGTCTCCTTAAGAGCAAAAAGAAAGTTAAATTGACAAAGAGAGGAAAAGAGAAAAGAAATTTTCTCAATAGTAAAAATGGCAGAAGTTACCGAAAGACCAAAACGAGCATTGAAAAGAAAATGGTTTAGATTCTGTTTTTGCAGTATTCTATTAGTACTATTAGTATGGTTATTCCTAACAGTAGGAGTACCTTTGTTAATGAAAACAAGTAACAAGAATAATACAGATACTAATGATAAGATAGATAGAATAAAAGGAACTAAAATAGAAATAGGGGTAGAAGATGAAATAAATTATCATAATGAATCAGATTATAATACGTCTTCAAATATGTTTATTAAATTGTTATTTCAGTATGTCAATACAATGGAGATTAGTAATTGTTATGTGTGTATGAAGTTACCCACATTAGTATCAGAAGGGGTAATGTATCACCATATACCTTTAACATATGGTGTGTCATGTAGTATTTTATCAAGTTTATTTTATGCTACAGGGAGACTTCAATATTTTTATTCAGACATAGACATAGTATTTTCTGAATTACCTATTAGAAAGAATATGAATCCAGTAGTTAGTAGTAAAAATGCACAGTTTATGGGTGAATTTTTCTTAACAATGAGTTCAATAGATTTAGTTCAGGCACATAAAGATAATCTAACATGTACATTGAGAAAAGAAGAAAAAGATTTTTTGGATTTAGTAGAAGACAGGAGACAGGATTTAATAAAGAAAGGGACTGAACAGAAAACCCATGTACCTCCATGGGCTGGGAAAGAGGCAATCTATGCAAATGGCAAGGCTCATGCTGCGATGTCCCTGGACTTTGTGAAAAGGGGAAAATTCTGCCTCCATAGATTAAAGACAGATTAGAACAATAATTACATTGGTTCAAGTGAATGTGAACACAACTTCCTAATTCTAGGAGGGTGGGGACTAAAAGGGGGAACTGATCCTGTATTTCCAGGAATTTATTATGTTTGTGGGAACTATGCATATTATAGGTTACCTGCAAGATGGTACGGGAGCTGTTATTTTGGAATAGTTTTTGCAAACATTTATCATATGGACAGAATCAGTGGAACCAATGGAAATTCTAATGGACTAACACGTTTTCTGAAATTGTAGGGGATATTTTCAGTGCATTGATACCCTCAGTTGGAGTCATTCTTAATTCACAGAAAATTTGTAAGTTATCAACCATAGTTGATCGTCTTTCTACAGATACTGCAGGAGGATTCTTAGGGGCCGATTCCGATTCGGGCCGGAAAACATACCGACCGACTCGGTACGGGAATGTTTCCGACCGACACGTACCGGCGCTGCCCGATCCGCGTAGTACGATGAAATGCATGTGAATCACGACCGACTCGTACGGAACACAAGCCGAACGACCGAACCGCACGGAAACCAGCTATCCGGCTGGGAAACTACGTGAATCGAACCTACCGACACGCACCAGGAATGAACCCGACAGAAACGTACCCGCGAACTCCGACCCGCGCAGTACGATGCAATGCGTGTAAAACCAGACCGAGTCGCACGGAGCCCAAGCCGTACGACCGACACGCATACAAAACCGAGCCGAAGCAACCCAATACTCCGCGACCGACGCGTACGCCGCACATGAAACCCATCAGGAACACAGCTTGAAAGACTCGGAGAAGCCCGCACGAGCCAACTGCAGCGTCCTACTCGGTCAGAAGAACGTCTCCTACATGCTTAAAAAACACAAAGGAAAAAATACAAAAAAAGGGCCAAACAAGCAATGACAAAGTCAATAAATACAGGGGAAAAAAAACATGGAACAAGGACACCCCCCCAACTCCACCCATATAAAGGCCACAAATCCCTACCATGATCCTTTGCAAATTCAACTGACCTGCCAGCACAGAACACCACCAGACAGCAACCACAGACACACTCACAACTCATCCATCACACAAGCCACACACCATTAGCACCTCCCAAATAGCACCCTCACATACACCCAGCAAAACCTACACTCACCCACCCTCACTTGCACACTCACACACACATCAGTCCCCATCACCATGCCCCCAAAGAAGAATCCAAAGTTCCTAGACAGTGAATTGGAAGTCCTGGTAGATGAGATCCTCAGGGTAGAGCCACAGTTGTTTGGTACATTGGTCCAACAGACCCCCATGTCGCAGAAAACCAAGATGTGGGAGAGGATCGTCGACAGGGTGAACGCACAATCACCATGTTTGCGCACAAAGGAAGACATCCAGAACAGGTGGTATGATGTGCGCAGGAGGGTCAAGGACCTACTCAAGAAGGATTACGCCTTGAGTAATCGCACCGGCAGTGGCCCTCATGCCAAACCAGTATACCTCAGGCCCTGGGAGGAGAAGGTGCGGGCCATCCTACCACCAGTGAGCATATATGGACTATCAAACATCCCAGAGCCTGGTGAGTACACAACCAATATACACAATATTGTGTGACAATACACACACATCACTGTCAAGGGGATAGTCAAACCATGCACCCTTAGCAAATCCACAGCAACCAAAAGATAATCATCCCAAGATGTGTATGTTAGTCAGATAAACACAATACATGCCATCTCATAGTGATATGTAACTGTGTCATGACATGTACAAACCTAACAACAAATAGAGCAAGGCAGTGGCACAAATCTAACCAACAAACACAGTCAGATATTTTGCCACCACTAGAACACCACCTCACAGGGAAGCTCACTTAAAGGAAGGAATTCTGTGTATGCTGGTGAAGTGAGTGTAGGCAATAGCATGATGGGAGTTGTAGTCACAGATATTGGTCACCCTCACAATTGGCCCATCAACACCACTCTGAACCATGCTCACATCACAGGGAGTGGAAAAGAACTGACAAGATGGCTGACACTGGGTACTGCTGTGGGGAGCACAAGGCCCTGCTGGGAACTGTGCAACAACCAACAGCAGGACACCACTGACTGACATCCTGAAAGCCAACTTGCACTCCCTGCAATGGAAGCACGTTCCATGGTGGGATATCTGGCTGGGTGGGAAGGAGGACTGACAGCTCTGACCATAGTTACCAGCAGCTTTTCTCACACACCCCCTTAACACAAACTCCACACAACTCACCTGGGAGAATGCAATGCCTCACACTCTAATTAAATATCCCACAAAGAACAACCACACTGGGTTATGCTGTGTGGAGCACAGGGACACTTTTGTGACTTGTAGCCAAACAAACGCCAGGACAACACTGTCAGCACAGGCACACTACCCCACAGGGAAGCAGAGTCAAAAGGAAGGAAGTATGGGCATGCTGGGAAGGGGGGTGTAGGCAATAGCATGATGGGAGTGGTAGTCACAGCTCAACATCCCCCACCCACATGGCCCAGCAAGCTCACACTGAAGCATGCACACCTCACAGGGAGTGAAAAGCCACTTCAAAGATGTCTGACACTGGCCTCAGCTGTGGGGAGCACAAGGCCCTGCTGGGAACTGTGCACCAACAAACAACAGGACTACACTGTCAGCCATCTTGCCATTGCTGTCACACTCACACACAGTGAAGTCCACTCAAAAGGAAAGAAGTATGGGCATGCTGGGAAGGGGGGTGTAGGCAATAGCATGATGGGAGTTGTAGTCACAGATATTGGTCACCCTCACAATTGGCCCATCAACACCACTCTAAACCATGCTCACATCACAGGGAGTGGAAAAGAAATGACAAGATGGCTGACACTGGGTACTGCTGTGGGGAGCACAAGGCCCTGCTGGGAACTGTGCACCAACAAACAACAGGACCACACTGTCAGCCATCTTGCCATTGCTGTCACACTGACACACAGTGAAGTCGACTCAAAAGGAAGGAAGTATGGGCATGCTGGGAAGGGGAGTGTAGGCAATAGCATGATGGGAGTGGTAGTCACAGATATTGGTCACCCTCACAATTGGCCCATCAACACCACTCTGAACCATGCTCACATCACAGGGAGTGGAAAAGAACTGACAAGATGGCTGACACTGGGTACTGCTGTGGGGAGCACAAGGCCCTGCTGGGAACTGTGCAACAACCAACAGCAGGACACCACTGACTGACATCCTGAAAGCCAACTTGCACTCCCTGCAATGGAAGCACGTTCCATGGTGGGATATCTGGCTGGGTGGGAAGGAGGACTGACAGCTCTGACCATAGTCACAAGCAGCTTTTCTCACACACCCCCTTAACACAAACTCCACACAACTCACCTGTGAGAATGCAATGCCTCACACTCTAATTAAATATCCCACAAAGAACAACCACACTGGGTTATGCTGTGTGAAGCACAGGGACAATTTTGGGACTTGTAGCCAAACAAACGCCAGGACAACACTGTCAGCCATCCTGTCAGCACAGGCACACTACCCCACAGGGAAGCAGAGACAAAAGGAAGGAAGTATGGGCATGCTGGGAAGGGGGGTGTAGGCAATAGCATGATGGGAGTGGTAGTCACAGCTCAACATCCCCCACCCACATGGCCCAGCAAGCTCACACTGAAGCATGCACACCTCACAGGGAGTGAAAAGCCACTTCTAGGTGTCTGACAATGGTGCTCTGTTGTGGGGAGTACCAGGGCCTGCTGGGAACTGGGCACCAACCAACAGCAGGACACCACTGACTAACATCCTGAGATGCATGCCATCCTTGCACCCACTGCAAGGGTGGCATGCTTCATGGTGGGATAACTGGGCTGGGGGGAGAAGGAGGTCCGGATGTCAACCAAATACCACCAATGCTGGTCATGCACACACCTCAACATCCACATTGAAATGCATCAGGTTGGCAGGACAATGAGCCACACCAATATCAACCTCTGACTGTGACAACTCAGGACAATGCAATGTACAGGGCCGCATCCAGAGGTACAGTCACAACTGTCATGTGTTTGAACCATTGATGCCTGCAGAAACCTAACATACATTGTGTGTCTCTTCCAAAAACAGGTGATGATGGGGACACAGCAGCAGATGAGGAGGAGTCCCTGTCCCAGGCTCCGGTGGCCCCTGAGCTCTCTGGTGTGGAACAGCCTCTGCCCTCATCGGATGGCGAAGACCAACCTGGCACCTCCGGTGTGAGTCATCATGCAGCACCAGCAGGACCACCATCTGCACCCCCTGCACCCATTCCTCCAACATCTGCCAACACACAGACCACCCCCGCCGACACAGACAGACCAAGGACACTGAATGTCAACAGCACAGGGACCCTAGCCCACCGTGAAGCAACGGACAACAACCCCAGTACCAACCCCCAAGGGGGCCTAGGGTCACCTGTGCGTGCCACCGCAGGTCCCGCACGTGTGGCCAGGGGTGGTGGGAGGGGTGGTAGGCAGAGGTCGCTGTTTGCAGAGGGGTCTGGACTGCATGATGACCCACAACTGGCACGCATTGCTGATGCGTACCAGAATAGCACCGGAGAGGTCAGCCAGGTAGTGGGGATCCTCAAGGACATTCAACAGTAGCAGGCTGCCCATCATGCCCGCTTGGACTCCCACATGTCCCGTGTGGAGACACACATGTCCCGTGTGGAGACACACATGTCTGGCATAGAGTCCAAGTGGGACACATTGGAAGAACTGACAGCGGTGCAGAGGGACATATTGACATGCCTCCGCCAGATTAGCACCAACATGTCCACACCTCCCTGTGTGCCCACAACATCTGGTGCCACTGCAACTGCCACAGGGAGGGAGGATGACTCTGGTGGAGAGTCCTCTGCACCGCAGCGGCCTGCACATGAGGGTCCCCCCAGAAAGAAGAGGGGTCGTCCGAGGAAGGACAACTGAGAGGCCAATGGCCATGTACATCCCCCATGAACCCAACACCTGTTCTGGAAATTCTCCTTTGTGTGCAAACTGCTCACCCTGTCGAATGCAACCCAACTCTTCCACATGACATGGGGAGTTTAATTTGGACTAATGTATCAGATGACGGTGGACTTTACTCAGGACATTTCTGCTACCAACACTTCCAACTCATCTGGGAACTTTGGATTCCAATCCCAATGTACAGCACCCACCATCCTGTGCACTATCCTCACACATGTATGTAAATAAACTCACTAATACACCATACTTGCCTCTGTTGTGATTCCAACGTTTTTGTCATGGAGATGATGATCTGCTAAATGACACTGTGCATGCTAACTGCTACAGCAAGTTCAACACCGTCATGTGAGTCATGGCGACGTGACACATATGAGGGAGACACACCACTAGGGCTACACAACACATAGACACCAGGGCCATCTGACTCATCGCCTACACTGATGTTGCCAGGAAATACAGTGGAATGCACAGACACCACACCTATTCAGAGTCTGTGTTAACTAGCCCACAGGTGCAGTAAGCAAATGTCAGTCAGATGTGTGACCACAGACAACGCACATCCCAAAGTGAAGCACAGGTTTATTACACATTTGCAACATGTTGTTTCCACTACAAATGCAAGGTAATCCCACGTGGCAGTGGCCACACAGTCAACAAGTGTAGAAGAAATAAAGTCCAGGGGTGTGTGGCACATCACCTGTAGGGAAACGACTGCTTCCACCCTGAAAGCTGAATCATGGTGTCGGGGGATCCGAGTTGACCAAACAACTCTGAAAGTACCCTGTGAAGGACAGACATGACACACAGTCAAAAGCACTGAAGAACAGGACAGAACTGCAATACTCATGCCCAATACATGTCACAAGATACCTACACAAAACTAAGTTAGCATGTCAACACTGTTGGGGAGTACAGACTACCTGTAAGGACACATCGCTGCACGCATCCAGTCAAGTAGCACATGGCCACACTCAAACAGCACCAGAGCACCACCAACACATATCATGCAAACTCACATCATTGACATGACATCTCTGGATACTCACATTCAGCTGAAGAAGTTGGTGATGAGCTGTGTGCGGACATCACCCTCATCATCATCATCATCACTGGCATCGTGGCCCAGGCCAGGATCCTCCACAGGTGGCGGATGTTGGTCATCGTCATCCAGGATGAGAGGCAACTCCTTCCACACTGCCAGGTTGTGTAGCATGCAGCAGACGATGACAATCTTGCACACCTTTGCTGGGGCATATGGGAGGGCCCCATCTGTCTTGTCTAGGCAGCGAAAGAGGCTCTTCAGGAGACCAAATGTCCGCTCGATCACTCTCCTGGTCCGACCATGTGCCTCATTGTAGCGCATCTGGGCTGGTGTCACAGGGTTCCTGAGGGGTGTCAGCAACCACGGCATGTTGGGGTATCCGGAGTCACCTACATACAGACAATTGCACATTAGCTGAGTTGGAAAAGAGGGTGGAATACAACATTGCAGAACACACACAATGGTACAAAGTCAGTACACACCGACAAGCCAGGCACGCTGGTTCTGCATCTGTGACATCATCCTCGGGATGCGACTACTCCTCATCACGTAGGCATCGTGTGCAGAACCGGGGAAACGGGCACACACATGTGAGATGCTCATATCTGCAAGACATACCACCAGAGCATTGATAGAATGGTAATGTTTCCTGTTCCTGTATGCCAGCTCATGTGCCTGTGGTGGTACCAAAGCCACATGTGTCCCATCAATGGAGCCAATGACATGTGGCATCCTCCCCAGGGCATAGAAGTCACTCTTGACGTCAGTGAGTTGTTGACGTTTAGGGAAATAGATGTACTGGTTCAGGTATCTCAACATTGCCTCCAAAACATTGTGAAGCACACGGCTGAACATGGTCTGTGACATCCCACCAGCAGACGCCACAGTGTGTTGAAAGGTACCAGTGGCAAAGAAGTGTAGGGCTGCCATCACCTTCACCTTGGGGGTCAGAGCTGTAGGGTATGGCCTCCAGGTTGCAAATGTGGGGCCAACCGCACCGCCAATTCCTCAATCAGCGCCCTGTTGAAGCGATACCGTTGGATGCAGTCAGGGTCAGGGAATGGTCTATGGACAGCTGGTGCCCTGCAGTGCATAGGTGAAGAAAGAAAGATTGTCAGTCACCCCACATATGTGGCATTGACCATACTCAATATCACATGATACATCATTACGAGACACAAGTACCTGATGTGTGTGCCGTTCTGTATGGACATATATGGCACCTACATGGCCAACATCTAACATCACAGTTCAACATGTGTTGACAAGTTCCAGGTTGTGCTATGGGAAATCATTAGGCTGTGTCACAGTACCCATGTACTGCTGTCACGTTCCAAACACACACCACAGTGACATGTGAGGACAGATGTGCCACAGGCATCACAGCTCATTGACAGGTAGATTCCCAGGGACCCTGTATTGCCACATGGACACTGGCATGACATGGCGTATCATGTACACGTCAGCAAAACAACCGTGACTCCCACAGGTAGTGGCCCCTGTTGCCTCTGCAGGACAGACATGGACGTCTATGACACACACACGCACAACATCAAAGTACAAGCACAAACAACGTGGATGTGGAGACTGTCTCCCATTGTGCACATGGAATCAGAGACATCGGAAACACAACATGCACACAGACTGTGGAGGGCCATCACTATTGTGGCAATGGGTCACCCTGTGACGTACATACCTTCCCACATGGGACTCGGTGTATGTGACATGACATACACATACACAACCTGGAAATGTGACCATGCCATATGCTCTGAACTGAACAGTTGCACATCACAGTGGTCATGTGCACAACACACAAAGGATTCTGTCCCCATGAACACGTGCACAGCCTGGGAGTGGATGCCCCCAAGTGCCACCAAAAAAACCACATGTTGACCCCCATACACACATAGGTAATGCAGCCTTACATGCCTTAGGATACAGTGTGGACAGGCTGTGGTGTTGTAGGTGTGCCCCTGAGTCCCTGGCAAGTAAATGTGGCTGGCATACGTTCACCAGTGACAAACATGGTGACATATGCGAGTGACTTGTACAGGGGCGCGTTGTACAGCAATGGACCGATCCGTGTGCACGCATTGGCCATTGCATATGATGTGGACGGATGCGTGTTGTCATCCGAAATACGCGTTGTACAGCAATGGACCGATCGGTGTGCACGCATTGGCCATTGCATATGATGTGGACGGATGCGTGTTGTCATCCGAAATACGCGTTGTACAGCAATGGACCGATCGGTGCGCACGCTTTGGCCATTGCATATGATGTGGACGGATGCGTGTTGTCATCCGAAATACGCGTTGTACAGCAATGGACCGATCGGTGTGCACGCATTGGCCATTGCATATGATGTGGACGGATGCGTGTTGTCATCCGAAATACGCGTTGTACAGCAATGGACCGATCGGTGCGCACGCATTGGCCATTGCATATGATGTGAACGGATGCGTGTTGTTTTTCGAAATACGCGTTGTACAGCAATGGACCGATCGGTGCGCACGCATTGACCATTGCATATGATGTGGACGGATGCGTGTTGTCATCCGAAATACGCGTTGTACAGCAATGGACCGATCGGTGCGCACGCATTGGCCATTGCATATGATGTGAACGGATGCGTGTTGTTTTTCGAAATACGCGTCGTACAGCAATGGTCCGATCGGTGCGCACGCATTGGCTATGGCCTGACATGGTAACGGACGCGTTTTCGAAGCTTTAACGAGTCGGATGCAGTGAATTCAGTTGGCCACCCACAACAATGTTGCAAATTCATGGGTGTCATGAAGTTGAACTTTTGAAGGATGCTGTGGGCGTGTATAAGTGGTGCAATTCCATGGATTGGCCAGATTCAGAAGATGCAAACGACTTGGACCTATCACTTTGGACACATGGGACAGTATCTGCCTCTGCAGCACACATATAATGCTGGCTGTTCCCCTGAGAGCTCACTTGCCTGCACTACATGCTCCAGGACGACATCTGCCACCACCACTGCTGCTGTCTCTGCATCCTCTGGCTACTGCAATGGCACGTACTGTGGATAGAGCCCCAGCCTTCAGCACTGAGGAGAACCAGGCCCTGCTGGACAGCCTCCTTCCACAGTACAGCAAGCTGTATGGGAAACCAGGGGAGCAGGTAAGTGTGCTGTCCACTGCCTTACTAATTGTGCATGTTGTCTGACTAGCAAGACGTACAGTGTGTACACCAGTGGCTAGCATGCTCATTGAGTAGTTGTCACCCCCCAAAGTGTGTAGTCACATGCATTGAACAGGTTTAGTGCAGTAACAGTGCATTCCAACAAGGTTTGACTTCCCAGGCAATGATACCATTTAGTAACTGCTGGCAAACTGTTCATAGCCATAGTTGCACTACCTGTGTAGATCATATGCCCCTGTGATTGAGACATGTATATCCAACTGTGTGATGCACGGAAATGTTGCATGTGTAGTAATGGCCTTTTCACTTTGTCATCATCACAGGTTGATGCCCACCAGAAGCAGGAGATCTGGCTGACCATCGTCCGGGCAGTACGATCTGTGGGGGTCTACAGGCGCAGGATCCGCAACTGCCAGAAGAGGTGGCAGGACCTTCGGGGCTGGACCCGGAGGATCGCAAGGGTCCAGCTGAAGCTGTCGCCTCCTCGCAGGAGGGGCGGACACCGGACCCTGACCCCCCACATGCTCCGGATCCTGGCAGTGGTCTTCCCTGACCTGGATGGGCAGCTGAAGGCCAGACAGCAGCAAGGAGGGGGTAAGTGCTAGCCTCAACTGTGTACTATGACTGACATGCTCTATGCACTCCTTTAGCCTGGTTCCACTTCCACAGTACAACTGTCATGTCGTCCTGGACTCATGTCCCTCACTTGTGTCATGCCCCCTCCTCATCTGATACACAGGTGTGGCCCTTACAGTCTGTGACTTAGGTCACTTGGGTACTGTGTACTTGCAGTTACCTGTGGTTCAAGTTGGGGACAGCATCAGTTACAGGAACTTTGTGGTGGGCTGCATAGGTGGTACAATTGCTCACAATGCCTGTGATCTGACATGTACTCTGGGTATGGCTTTAATATGTGTTCCAATTGCTGCTCTGACTCACCACATGTCTGGGGTATGTGCCACACACCCATGCTGCTGCAGAGACCAAGGTAGGAGCCTCAGAAGTATGTACATCATGTGTGTGACACATGCATAGCCACCTGCCTAGTGTTCAGTGTAATACCATGTTGCACATGGACCAGGACTGTAATGCCTACTCCGTACATCGAAGGCACTCTGTTCTCCCACTCCCGTGTGTCAGCATACATATTGGGCATTGTGAAGAGTGCACTCAGGTGTATGCCTCTGTGTCACCGTGGTGTGGTCTTACTATTTGGACTCCTGGAGTGTTTAACAATTTGGGGTGGCCAGCCATCTGAGTTGTGACTATGGGATCTGCACATAGGTTAATGCATAGGTCTCTGATCCCTTGACTGTGCACGATGTATGAAACATTGAGGTGCAGGCAGCTTTGGTTCATTCTCATCAGACGGTGAAGTGCTCATGTGTATGGATTTGTGTTTGCAGTCACTCAAATGTCTCATTTGATTGACGTGGGATCATCTCAGTCCTCATGATGTGGGTGGCCAGGGGTGCACATGTGCACCTGTCAGCTACAGGGCTTACATTTCAAAAACTTCCATGATTGTGACACAGTGCAGACTGGTGTTGTGTGTATGCACTGCCCCTGTGACGGAGACAGTTATGACTGACTTGCCAGACAGGCCTGTGCCATGACATTCCAATCGCAAAGGGTGATCCAGCAGTGGTGTGATATGTCCTGCATGCACACCATTGTTGCATTGTCTATCAGGACATGAGGACATCATTGTGTCTGGTGATGGAACCAAAACCCGCATATCAACAGATACTTTGCCCATCACTTTTCCTGACACATGTACTGAGTCAGTGGCAGGAGATGGCATGTGTTTGGAGTGACACATTTCCATATGTTCTCTTGGATGTCCAACAACTGTGTATGTGGTGCATGTGTGCACATATGATTAGTCGCATACAACAGGCAGCAGACAGATGGGTGCATGGACAGGTAGGATATGTGTGGCATGACTGACTGTCAGGCAGACAATGGGCTTCTTCAAATCAGTGTCAGCACTAATTGCAAATGATGGCAGGGCTTGCTCTGTGATGTGCTGTACTTACTGTGGTGTGTGTGGTCAGTACAGGTGACTAATATTGCTCTGTTTATCCTGATTGTTTGCAGATACATCCACGGCCACAGGAGGAGACAGCTCCACGGACCAAGAGGAGCAGCAGAGCCAGACTGGGTCCACTGCAGGGGAGACCGAGGGACCCAGTGGCACGGAGGGTGAGGGGAGCCACACTGAGGAGACCTCAGCTACGACCACCTCGGCTGGGGAAAACAGCACTTCCAGTGAGGACTCCCTTGTGGAGGCGGGTGTCAGCAGACCAGAGGCAACGTCAAGCAAGTCTGTCCCCGCCACCACCACCATCTCCACCTCCACCCTCCCATCTGTTCCCATCCCACATGTCCGTGGAGGCTCCCGTGTAGGGGAGCGTGTCTCCGTCCCCCCTGCTGCCCTGAGTGTGGAGTCTGTGGACTTGCTGAAACAGATCCATGTAGGGCAGACATCAATGCTGAGTGTCCTCCATGCACACACGGGTCTTTTGACACAACTGGTGTCATTTATGGAGGGCATGTCATCTGGCATGTCTGCCCTACATTGGACCAATGAGTCCATGGCCTCCTCACTGACGGCAGCAGTGTCCCTCCTGCAACAGTCCCTCACCCCTCCTACCTCTGCCCCATCCACAATCCCCAGCACCCTACCTGTCCCAAGCACACACACACCGGCACTGGCACGCACCAGCACAGACACAAGCAGCACACAGACACACAAGCCAAAATCCAGACGCACACGCACGCACAGTCAGGGGACTGATACCTCACTCACAGGGGATGGGGCCCAGACACACACACACGCATCCACGAGCACTCCGCAGTCCTCAGATACCTCTCCCTCCAAAACCCCTTCCCTTGCCTCACCTGCAACCCTGCCCCCTCCCAGAAGCTCTTCCTCTGTGAGCTTGGCCTCTTCCCCACAGATACATCTGACACGAAGTCCAGGCGGAAGAGGCGACCGCCACACACAGAGGGGAGTGCCCCTCACACCCGGACACCCTCCCCCAGGCACAGGCAGACTGAGGACCCCATTTGAAAGTCCCCCCGGACCAGGAAGGGCAAGACCCCACCACCACCACCACGCAGCTCCACCACACAGTCTCTCCTCCAGCCCCCAGGCCACCACTACACAGGTTCCACCGCCACATCCTGCCCCAGGTTCCCCCACACACCGATACCGCATCCCCAAACTGCTTAGGCCCTCCCCCTACCACTTGCTCTTCCACCCCCAAACCAGATGCTCTGCCTGTTTGTGCCACTGGTGTGGAGACCGGGTCCCCCCCCTCTGTCCTGCCCACCTTATCTGCCCCCCCCTTCCACTCCCTTGGAGTCCTGCACTGCAGTGGAGTCCACAACCACCCCGTCTGACTCGGGCACTGCAGTGGGGACCCAGTCCACTCCATCTGACCGGCCCACTGCAGTGGTTGCAGCACCCACACCATCTGACTTGTGCCCTACAGTGGTGCCGGCCCCCACTGAGTCAGACACCTCCACTGCAGTTGCCGGTGACACTCCTGCACCCACCACCCCATCACTGCCTCCTTCTGGCATACCTGATCCTGTCCCTGGGGTGCCTGGCCTGCCCCTTGTATGCCCCTCCGAGGGGGATGTCCCCTGTCCGTACCAGTGCAGGCAAGCAATGGGTGACAAGTTGTCACATATCACCCTGTTGGGACTGTGTATTTGGACTGGCCATTGGCCTTAGTTTCTTTTGGACTTAAAATTTTAGTTTAACATTTGCTGAATAAAGCCTCTTTTTGTTTACTTGTGGTTTTTCTTTGGATGTACATGATGTAGATGAGTATCATCATGCATTTGCAGTTGTAATAGTGTTCAGATCAGAAAAATGAAGTGTTGCTGTGATGGACTCCATGTGGTCCATGGGATATGTGTCCTAATGTAGTCTGGATCTATAGCATCCTTTGCTGCAGTCTGAGGGTGTAATGTTCAGCATTTGACACAGGGATGTACGTTTTGCATTTGTAAATTAACATCTTTGGCTTACACTGATGCACATCTGGTGGGCTTACCACTGTTCAATGTTTCTATTTCCCTGACTGTGTGCCCATCTCCACTGGACATGCAGTTTAGCACATCAATGTTGAAGGACTCATCTGTGTATACAGTGCAACTTGCTTGACACGTGTTTTGGGTGTATGCAGATGACTGACGTGACACTCCCGTACCCAGGCTCATGTGAGCAGAGCCTTCAGTGTGTTGTAGTTGTTGACTCACTGACCGAGTGTTCTGCTGACATGTTTGAATCGTGCACAGACAAGGTTTGGCACAGCGGACCTTCCACAGGAGTGGAGTGCCCTCATGGCAGTGTGTAATCTTGTGACATTGCCTAGGCCCGTGTTGTGTGTTGTGTGAGCATGTCTGTGTGTGTTCCCTTCCCTTTTCCTACACAGGCTGTGTCCCTAGGGATGTTCCTGTTTGTGATGCTTGCTGAGTTGTCCTGTGTTCATCCAGCATCTTGGACCTGGTTTCTCCGGGATGTGGGTGCATGGCAAACTAATGTTCATCAGGTTGTCATCCCTAGTTGTCTTTGTTGTCAGGGCTGGGGATGTGGGCAAACGCAGATGGGACACAGTCAGGATTCCCCTTGGCACTTGTTGGTTACACAAGTCATGTAATTTACAGTTTGTGGTAGCTTTCAGTGATTGTGACACGTTGTGTGTGTGACTGCTGCCACTCCTCAGGGTCAGAGCTGCAATGTTGGAAGTTGTCTATGTGTGTTCTTTGTGGGTCACCTTGGCTTCTTCATTGGTGTGTGACTGTGGCCGGGATCCCATTGATTGGGGTGGATTTCACGTCATGCCCATGTACGGCGTACTGTGCAGTGTGTCAGACATTCACGAGTCTTGTTGACTGGCCATGTGTGATGGGTTTTGCACCTTAGTTCCCACCACCACCCCTGGGATTGTCATGGGTGCATGTGCAATGTCACCAGTCCATGTGAGCTTCACTGCTGCACATTGGTGGAGATCAAGGTGTGTGGTGTTGAGTGTGTGCAAATGTGAGTTGTTGCACGGCTAGACCCCTACCTCCATATTGGCCTTGGCTGACAGGCTGTGCTGATTGATTTGTGCTTGTGTAGGTGTGATGGTAGTTAGTTTCTCAGGACACATGGCTGTGGTTCAAAGTGTGAACAACATCTAGCTTTGTCATCAAAGTGGGATTATCGTGCAGGCTAGTGTCACCACAATGTGGGGTCCCTGGGGGTAGTGCTGTGGTGGGTCTGTCTCTTGCTGTGTTAGTTGCTGTTCCTACAAGCTTGTGTGACATGTGTAATTTGGGCTCCCTCTCATCTAACAATGCCTGATTGCCCATATAGGGGAATCCGATCCATGAGTTACTTTTGTGTGGCACTGTATACACATCTGTGTAATTGGGATTCAGGCCTCCTCATGTGTTGTGTGGTTGCCTGGGGACACTGGCACACCCCCATCACCTGTTGTGTTTGATATGCAGTGTGAGGTTGCCTGTTTGTGTTTGTGCATCTGCACCACTGCATTGGCATATCTTTAGTGTGCCATTGGCTGTATGTTGTTTGGTGGATTTCCCCTGCTGTCCCTGGGACTCCTAGGTCATCAGTCAGCACAATAATCATGGTTTGTATGTCCCATTGCTGCCATGGTATGGTATTTGTTCACCTCACATCTACAGTCTCCACAGGATATCTACATTTGTGGGTCCATTGGTGCAGATATGTGGGTCTGCATTATGATGGTCACTTCTGTCATTGTGTAATTGATAAATGTTGACAATGTCAGCCCCCATGGGTGATGTTTGTCTGCACATGGCCAAAGGTATGTCTTATTTGCACTGCACTGTTTGCCTCACCCAATCTTTGTTGCTATGGGACACAAGCACTACTTTGCCACTGATGTGTTTGTTGTTGTGTGACCAGAAATCATCCATGCTGTTTGGCAGTTGCAGCTTTTTCCATGACAACACTTACCTTTTGGTCACTGTGATGATGGGAGTTTAGACCCCATTGCCACAATGTTCAAAATGTGCTTCAGCTATGGATCCCTCACTTACATTTTGGTCACTGTGATGATGGGGATTTAGACCCCATTGCCACAATGTTCAAAATGTGCTTCAACTATGGACCCCACACTTACCTTTTGGTCACTGTGATGATGGGGGTTTAGACCCCATTGCCACAATGTTCAATTGGGCTTCAGCTATGGACCCCACACTTACCTTTTGGTCACTGTGATGATGGGGGTTTAGACCCCATTGCCACAATGTTCAATTGGGCTTCAGCTATGGACCCCACACTTACCTTTTGGTCACTGTGATGATGGGGGTTTAGACCCCATTGCCACAATGTTCAATTGGTCTTCAGCTATGGACCCCACACTTACATTTTGGTCACTGTGATGATGGGGGTTTAGACCCCATTGCCACAATGTTCAATTGGGCTTCAGCTATGGACCCCACACTTACATTTTGGTCACTGTGATGATGGGGGTTTAGACCCCATTGCCACAGTGGTCATGGTCTGCTTGCATTGTGGAGGCCACACACATTTATGTGTGACACATGTGATAGGGGGTCACATTGTATGTTCAATGTCATGTTCAGTGTTGTAGGCATTTGACACAGACTACACACGCTTGTCATGATGTTGGGGTGATGTCTTTTTCTGACATTCCTTATGTTGGAGTATGCTGGTTGTGTCATGCAGTAGCCATCCTATGAGTAGGGGTGGTGGTAGTGGTAGGCATCCAGGCCCCCATGAGTAGGGGTGGTGTTAGTGGTAGGCATCCATCCCCCTATGAGTGGGGATGGTAGTAGTGACAGGCATCCAGGCCCACATGAGTAGGGGTGGTGGTAGTGGTAGGCATCCAGGCCCCCCTGAGTAGGGGTGGTGTTAGTGGTAGGCATCCATGCCCCTATGAGTGGGGATGGTAGTAGTGACAGGCATCCAGGCCCACATGAGTAGGGGTGGTGTAGTGGTAGGCATCCAGGCCCCCATGAGTAGGGGTGGTGGTAGTGGTAGGCATCCAGGCCCCCCTGAGTAGGGCTGGTGGTAGTGGTAGGCATCCAGGCCCCCATGAGTAGGGGTGGTATTAGTGGTAGGCATCCATCCCCCTATGAGTGGGGATGGTAGTAGTGACAGGCATCCAGGCCCACATGAGTAGGGGTGGTGGTAGTGGTAGGCATCCAGGTCCCCCTGAGTAGGGGTCGTGGTAGTGGTAAGCATCCATCCCCCTATGAGTGGGGATGGTAGTAGTGACAGGCATCCAGGCCCACATGAGTAGGGGTGGTGTTAGTGGTAGGCATCCAGGCCCCCCTGAGTAGGGGTGGTGGTAGTGGTAGGCATCCAGGCCCCCATGAGTAGGGGTGGTGTTAGTGGTAGGCATCCATCCCCCTATGAGTGGGGATGGTAGTAGTGACAGGCATCCAGGCCCACATGAGTAGGGGTGGTGTTAGTGGTAGGCATCCATCCCCCTATGAGTGGGGATGGTAGTAGTGACAGGCATCCAGGCCCACATGAGTAGGGGTGGTGGTAGTGGTAGGCATCCAGGCCCCCTGAGTAGGGGTGGTGGTAGTGGTAGGCATCCATCCCCCTATGAGTGGGGATGGTAGTAGTGACAGGCATCCAGGCCCCCTGAGTAGGGGTGGTGTTAGTGGTAGGCATCCATCCCCCTATGAGTGGGGATGGTAGTAGTGACAGGCATCCAGGCCCACATGAGTAGGGGTGGTGGTAGTGGTAGGCATCCAGGCCCCCATGAGTAGGGGTGGTGGTAGTGGTAGGCATCCAGGCCCCCCTGAGTAGGCGTGGTGTTAGTGGTAGGCATCCATCCCCCTATGAGTGGGGATGGTAGTAGTGACAGGCATCCAGGCCCCCATGAGTAGGGGTGGTGGTAGTGGTAGGCATCCATCCCCCTATGAGTGGGGATGTAGTAGTGACAGGCATCCAGGCCCACATGAGTAGGGGTGGTGGTAGTGGTAGGCATCCAGGTCCCCCTGAGTAGGGGTGGTGGTAGTGGTAGGCATCCAGGCCCCCATGAGTAGGGGTGGTGGTAGTGGTAGGCATCCAACCCCCTATGAGTGGGGATGGTAGTAGTGACAGGCATCCAGGCCCCCATGAGTAGGGGTGGTGGTAGTGGTAGGCATCCATCCCCCTATGAGTGGGGATGGTAGTAGTGACAGGCATCCAGGCCCACATGAGTAGGGGTGGTGGTAGTGGTAGGCATCCAGGCCCCCTGAGTAGAGGTGGTGGTAGTGGTAGGCATCCATCCCCCTATGAGTGGGGATGGTAGTAGTGACAGGCATCCAGGCCCACATGAGATGGGGTGGTGGTAGTCGTAGCCATCAGGCCCCTATGGGTGTGTATGGCATTGGTGATAGCCATCCCGCCCCTATGGTTCTGCTGTTGCTAGTGTACGTCATTTCTGCATCCCTATGTGTGTGTGACATATGTCGGGTACGTGTCGTTTGTTTGTGTAGTGGGTGTTTGACTTACCGTCTGCGCCGTACGCGTCCGTACCGGTTCCAGTAATAGATGTAGAGTATTGGTAGGACCTCCGCGATGGGATTCATGGTTGGGTCGTCTCGTTCGGGTTTCTCGTATCTTCGACTCGTACTCGTCGCTGGCTTGTTCGTCTCGTAGCCGTGGATCGTCTTGTGGCGCGAATCGGAGCTTATGTGCAGCTCTCCCGGATGCTCTGACGTGCCGAACGTAGCGACGGGTTCGGCGCGTACGGAAGGCGCATCGTACTAGTCCGGCCGGAAGGTGCTGTATATTTGCTTCCGTGCGACTCGATTCGGCGTTTACGGATCCGGCTCGGGCGGGGAACAGGAGCTGGAATGGGTACGTACGGCTGGGTCGGGATCTGAGCAGTTATGCGCATCGTACTTGCTCGTTCGGACGACTGTTCGAATCGGTCGGGAAACACGCGTTCGGCTTGGTTTTTTTCCGGACGAATAGTGTTAGGTGCGCCTCCGGCCGAGATCGGAATCGACCCCTTAATGATTAACACAGAAATGGTTGCAATCAGATCTATGGTTTTGCAGAACCGTCTTGCTCTTGATGTCTTGTTAGCAAAAGAAGGTGGAGTCTGTGGTATGTTGAAAATTCAACATTGCTGCACTTACATTCCAGACAAGAGCAGAGAAATTAAAGGATATATTGAAAACATTACAACAATGCATAAAGACTTGACCCAACTGGAGGTTGACAGTGCGTGGGGAAGACTTACAAAAGGTATAACATCAATAGGGAAATGGTTTACCGATTTTGGGAAAAGTTTTCTAGGTCAAGTAATGATGCCATTAGTTATGGTAATAACTGTAGTAATGATAATAATGATTATATATAAGTGTTGTAGAAAAGGAAGGAAAGGAAAAATAAATTTTGAAGGAGAAGGAAAGGGAAAGAAACGAAAAAGAAAATATGATGAAATACAGCTGGAAGAAATGAAAGGCAAGCTATACAAGAAAATGAAAGATTTAGAAGGAAACGAGTTGATTGATGGAAAATTGAGAAGAGAATTAGAGAACTGAGATGTACTAAAGTTGGTATCTCGGATGGGTAATTTTGTGATGGCTTAAAATGCCATCAGAGAGGGGATTGATGGAGCAAGGACTCGTAAATGAGACCTGCTCGGAAGCAATCCTTTCGTTTTAACCCACTAACGAATTACTAACTATGTGTTTGTAATTAATAATTCGCATTTTAGAAAGACACGCGGGACAAGGAAGCTTGCGAATGTGTTTACTAACTATAACAAAATGAACAAAGGACTAAGATGTACTCTAACAAGGGATCTTTACTGCGCATGCGTCTACTGCATCTACGTAGTATGACGTATTAACGCTTGGAGGGAAAATCTTGTGCATGTGCAAAAGGCATTAAAATGGCAGCTTGAAATTCACATGCATGGCATCTGCTTGGCTAAATAGAAATAAGCTTTTATATTAACGCAAATGCAGAAAGGGTAATAATAATTAAAGTGGGTTAGAGTAGAGGTTGGTGGTATACAGTGAAACCATTTATTTTTTAAAATAACTTTTCTTCTTTTGACTTTATTATTAGTGCGCATTTGGGCCTATCACATTTGTCTGAATTGAGCTGACTGACTTGATCCCGCACATGCGCAGATGAGAAAGAATAAGGAAGGATGAGTAAGGATTTGTCACGCGTCCAAGGCCAGAGAAGATGTGCCCTGGGAACATGAGGGTGAAGAGTTCATATGAAGAAGCCTTATTCATAAAGTTGAAACATTTTGTATTAATAAAGTTTGGAAATGTATGGGAAAGGAAATGATTTAATAAAGTTTAAGGGGATGGGCTTAAGACAATGGTTCAATGAAATAAGTGAAATGTAAGCATGGTGTGATGATCATCCCCTCGCCTGACCAATCAGAGTTAGTATTTTGCGAAATTGAAACATTAATGGGTGGTACGAGAATAATGAAAGGTATAACTGAGGTAGTTTTAGTTAGTTAGTATAGCAGACACGGGAGAGAAGCAGACACGAGAGCTGAGACGTCGATGCTGCAGAGCTCGGGAAGCTGTTGGTGCTGTGGGTGGTGCTGATGCTGTGAGATGCTGATGAAGAAACTGAATGCAGAGACTTTCATCTTAAATTAATTGGGTTAGAAAGAAGATGGCGGAAGAACCACGAGGAGGAAGAGAGTGTCAGAGAGGGGTGCGACGCAGTTGTCGGTATTCTAGAGAGGTGAAGTATCCTGTCCTGATTCCTGTCCTGAAGTCCTTGTCTCCTGATCTATCCTGGGGGACCCTTACCAGCCCTTTGGCCAGGGGGTTGGTCTTCACACCATTCTTGGTAAATATAAATTCATTGTATTGATAGATGTTCTTCTCTGTCTGTCTGTTTCTAGGCATAGTTATTGTGAGAGTCTGTAATATTTTTTTTGATTATTGATTGAATTGACACTCTTGTGAATGAGGGTGTTTGTACTGAAACTTTGAGATGGTTCACAATCAATTAATTTAGATAAAGATTTTAAAACTTCCAGAGTCTGTGATTATTTTATTAAAGAATGTTTAATTATCACCATCAATTAGTTCCAACTAATTGGTCCATCGACCAGAGGAAAGAACTTTTTGATCAGTGAAAGGTTTAGTTAGGACAGAATAATAACTATTCCTGGAAACATGAAATCTATAAACTACAAGCTCCAACAGTCTACTAGGTATTAGTGGAAGAAATTATATGGGCCCAGGTGAGTATATGGTAGTGGAGTATCTGTTGTTAGTACACCGCTGATCAATTGTATATACTCATGCATATCCCTAAGTAGTAGGACAGAGATCATGTTCGCTCTTAGTAAGAAGTCATTTTTGATTGTCCAGTCTGCTTATTTTACCACCCACTTCCGGCACTGGTACATTACACTTGCTCCACTGGTGCAGCCCACCGCCTGCATGGACACCTTGCCAAGCCTTCAGAGCTTCACTGCTCCTCTGGCAGTTGTCCGGTTGGCGGCGTTCAGGATGATCCTTTGATTTTGCAAATCACTGGCTTTGCACCCGCAGAAGCTTTTAGGACAGCTGGCCTTGTATGGCTTTTTCCAACACAAGGAATGCCTCCTCTCTGTCATGGAGAAAGATATCACGTGGACCGGGGGAAGATGGCGGCAGCGGGAGGAGCCCACCCGTCCTGTTCTAGAACTTCTCTCCCTCCTTTAGTTTGGACCTGACGAATGTGTGTAGTGATGCACAAATAATGGACTAAGCACACTCTGGGCTTAAGGGGTTCCCCATATGTGAATGGCAGTCTTAACCTGCCAGGTTTAATTGGGGATCCATTTGTTCTCTATCTTACCAATAGCAACAGCTCAGGGGGGACCTCTGAATGATGAGTAGCCGGGTTGAGCAATCAGATTTGGGGATCAGGTTAGGGGTCCCTACCATCAGTGCAGGTTCATGTTTACATGTCCTAGCTCTCTCTCAGCGCAGAGCTCCAACAACATAGAAATCATCAATGGCTTTCTAGGTAGCTTGTGGTGACCAAGGTGCCAAGGTCACGGGCAGGGGCGTAGCTTGATCAGTGGGATTGGAGGTGGTTGTGAGCTTCAAATTTTACAACAATCAGGCTGGCATATAATGTTCAAATACATTATACGACAAGCAGGGTGCATGAGAGGGCTTATTTGGCAGTGGAAAGGGAGAGGAATGCGGATTGGTAGGAGTACTAATAGAGAACACAATATTTTGTAAAATAACCTCTATTTTTGAGGACTTTCAAAACAGAGAGGGAGAGAGTGTGTGTACCTTTTTTGTCTGTGTGTATGTAAATATTCCTGTTGAAATCCAACCATACCCGACTGAAAACACCTGGGGCCGTATTACAGAAAGTGCCCCGCGGTGCAACTGGCGTTTGCACATAAAGCGCCAGCGCTATCTGCAGGGGGCGTTCCCTCATTTGCATGGGGGCGTGCCCCATGCAAATGAGGGAATCCCTTTGTCTCTGCGCTGTATTACAGACGTGTGCGTAGAGGCAAAGAAGCCCTCAGGAAGCGCACTGACAGTGCGCCACCTAAAAGGTGGTGCACTTTCAGTACGCTCCCTAATGGCAGGCCTCTGGCGGGGGAGAAGGGGGCCCATGGACCCCCCAGACATCCCCTTGCAGGCTAATCCCCTTCAAAAGTACAGGCGGGTTGCCACCTGCACTGTGAAAACACGGAGCGGCTGTAAAGCAGCCTTTCTGTTTTTCACCTGAATGCAATGCCCCTGTCATGGTTGCGATGGGGTCCGTGAATTGCGAGCAGCAGTTATATGCGTGCTCCGCGATTCCTCGCAGAACAGGATTGCCTCACTTACGCCCTGAAAGAGGTCCGTGGTCTAGTCTTCATCACCGGAAGCCGCTGCCACGTCATTTCAGCGCTTCCGGTACGAGCCGCATAAACCTCTGCGGTTCCCGCCAGGTCAGAGTTTCGTATACTGAGCCTAAACCCCCATCGGACGCCCTGCCATTACCGGATGTCAATCCAGACCTTCAGATCACCACGCTGGGAGCTGCCGAGCCGCAGGTAATTCCTGCGCTGGAGCGCCTTGCTGGTTTTGCCTGTTTGTTATGTCACCTTCCCGCGCTGGAGCGCCTTGCTGATTTTGCCTATTTTGTTATGTCACCTTCCCGCTCTGGAGCGCCTTGCTGATTTTGCCTGTTTGTTATGTCATGTTACCGCGCTGGAGCGCCTTGCTGATTTTGCCTGTTTTGTTATGTCATGTTACCGCGCTGGAGCGCCTTGCTGATTTTGCCTGTTTGCTTATTGACTGATATGCACAGGAGCGCTCACGTTTTCTATTACTGTCATGATGAGGTGGTGTAGTTAGTCCCTTTTCTCTACTACTGTGCCGGAGCGCGAACCCGTTCCTGGTTGCCTGTTACTTTCTCCTTAGATGGATGTTCATACACACAAGGTGATCATTTGTTCCACATAAGGCTGTTGTATAAGGAGTGGGGGTTTGCGTGTGCCCGTATAATGGGGTTTCCCCTTATCTCCCCTTATTAGACGGTATTCCCCGGCATTCCTACTGGACTGCGGATGATTCCCTCCTTGTCGTCTGGACACCAACTCCATCACCTCTAGCTTCCTTCCCCGCTCCCATCGCCATCCTAGCTAGATTACACGTTCTACTGGGATAAGGTGGGTACGGTGGCGGTAGGTCATGTCGTCTCTGCAAGACCGCTTCACAAGCATAAGGTAAGACTTGTGGGGTGCCTGACAGAATACGAAGCCTAAGTATAACGTCTTGCCCGGGCGACATGAGCAACCCAGTGATCACCCTGCAGGATATAGCGGCCATGCTTACCAGCATGCAGGCTGAAAACCTCAGCCTACGCCAGGACATGACAGCCTTACAAGGCCAAATGGCTGCTGGTGTAACGGGTCCCTGGGGTCAAACACCCACATCCAGAGTCAGGCAGGAGGGATTATTGCGGCCGCCTACGTTTACCTTTGGGAGCCCTTCTTCCGCTCAGGATACCTCCATACAAGTGATAGCTCCACAAACCGTGCAACTAGCGCCTCCTGAACGCTTTTATGGCGAAAGCGCCAAATATAGTGTCTTCCTACATCAGTGCCATCTACATTTCATGGCTCGAGCAACTGCCTTCCCGGATGACGCAGCCAAGGTTGCCTTTATACTCTCCTATATGGGGGGGCGATGCCGCCCAGTGGTCCATTTCATTGGTAGAAAATGATGATCCGATGTTGTACAACTTACCGGTATTCAAGGAAACCATGAGAAGAATGTTCGCCCGTCACACCTTTGTCCAAGCCGCTGACAATGAACTACTTAGTCTGAAACAAGGCAGCACTGACCTGCTCCATTATATCACCACTTTCAGTAAACTTGTCATCGAAGCTCCCTGGCCGGAATCCAAGAAAATATCCGTGTTCTACAGGGGTTTACGTGACGAGCTGAAAGACCTGGTGTCACAGATGCCCGAACCACCAGAAGAAATAGGACCTTTCATTGATTTGGTAGTCAAGATGAACTACCGGATACAGGAGCGAAGAACCGAGAAAACCAAGGCGGGCGACAGCAGGTTCTTAGCCTTCAGGGACAAAACCAAAGACGAACCCGCCCATTCTGGTGAGGCACCGGAACCTATGCAAATAGGCAGCGTCCGGGGCCGTCTTACCAATGAAGAAAGAGAGAGAAGAAGGAAACAGAATCAGTGTTTGTACTGTGGCAAGAACGGCCACTTCGTTAGGGAATGCCCAGTAAAACCTACCCGCGCAAGAGAGAGGAGACCATTTGCCTTTCCTGTCTCCAAAGGAAACAAGTCAGGAAACGAAGAAACCCAGTAGACAGTGGGGTCCAGCTACTGGGTTCGTCGTCCAACAAGACAATGACCCCTGCCTGTTTTGGTAACACTCAACACTTGAGTGTAGCAGTAACCTTACAAGCACGGACAGGCCAGATATGGCAGATCTCTGCCCTGCTCGATTCCGGGGCCACAGGCAACTTCATCGACACCCAGTACCTGAAGGACCTGGGTATGGCCACCATACCAAAGGCGAAACCAGAAACCGTAAAAGCTGTGGATGGCACAGACCTTACCTCCGGCCTTATCCGTTTCCAAACTGAGGACATGGAAATGACGTTCAACAACAATCACACGGAAACCATCGCCTTTGATGTCATCGATGCACCCCAGTTCCGGGTGATATTGGGTATCCCATGGCTAGTGCATCATAATCCCCGGATCGATTGGGCATCCAGACTGATGGTCTTGGATTCGGTCGATTGTACTACTTCCTGTTATCGTCAGACAGCCTCTTCCGGTGTCAAAGCTGTGCAAGTCCTCGCTCTACCCTTGACAGGAACTAGTGTGACTACACAAGGAACAGTGCCAGAAGCATAACAGGACCTCGCCTCGGTATTCGACAAGAAGGGCGCCAATACACTGCCTCCTCACCGTTCCTTTGACTGCAGAATAGACCTGATCCCTGGTTCAACGCTTCCTTGTAGCCGGGTCTATTTTCTCACAGAAAAAGAGAACGACCACCTCCGCTCTTATCTGGATGAGTTTTTGCGTAACGGGTTCATCCGCCACTCCAAGTCTCCAGTGTCATCGCCTCTTTTCTTCGTGGCCAAGAAGGAGGGTGACCTTAGGACCTGCATCGACTTTAGAGCGATGAACGCCATCACCATAAAGAACAGGATCCCCTTCCCTTAATAACAAACCTGTTGGACCAGGTAAAGGACTCCTCCATATATACCAAGCTGGACCTGCGGGGGGCCTATCATCTCGTCAGAGTACGGAAGAGTGGCGAATGGAAAACCGCGTTTCGACCAGGTTTGGTCTCTTTGAATACCTGGTCATGCCTTTCGGACTCTGTAACGCTCCCGCGGCCTTCCAGTTCTTCATCGACGAAGTATTAAGAGAATACATCGATCTCTTCTGTGTAGTGTATATTGACGGTATACTAATCTTCTCACAAACCCCTGCAGAACATGTCCGGCATGTACGAGCCGTCCTGCAACGACTGGAACAAAACGGTTTGTACGTCAAACTGGAAAAAAGCGTCTTCCACACTACGGCTGTCGAGTTCCTGGGTCATCTCCTTTCCCCTGCGGGTGTCGAAATGGACAATAAGAAAGTGGAAGCCATACTGCACTGGCCATCCCCAAACACCGTGAAACACGTCCAGAGGTTCTTGGGGTTCGCCAATTACTACCGGCGTTTTATCACAGGCTTTTCCGGGTTAGTCACCCCCATCACCAGACTGCTGCGCAAAGGTACCCTGTTCTGCTGGGATTCTGAGGCCGAACACGCCTTCCAGGAATTGAAAAAGAGGTTCATCACGGCCCCCATTCTGATACACCCCAACTCAGAACGGCCCTTTATAGTGGAAGCTGACGCCTCACAAGACGCTCTGGGAGGTGTGCTGTCGCAAAGAGACGTTGACACGGGTTTGTTGCACCCCGTGGCCTTCTATTCTCGAAGACTGCAACCCACCGAACGCAATTACGCCATATCGGACCGTGAACTGCTCGCTATCAAGGCCGCGTTCGAAGAATGGCGCCACTACTTGAAGGACGCCAAACATCCTGTGACTATTTACACAGATCACCGGAATCTGCAATTCCTCCGCTCAGCCCGTGCCCTTACGTCTAGACAATTGCACTGGACTCTGTTCTTTAACGAGTACGACTTTCGTATCACGTACCGAACCGGCAGAGAAAACGCCAAGGCCGACGCATTATCACGCCTAGAAGGAACCGAGGACACCGAGCCGGTGTCTATCCTCCCTGAACGCTGTTTCCAGGGGGTGGTTCTTTCCTCCGCCTTTCTGTCCCAACTGCAAGATGACATCAACCAGACCGACCAGGTTGCCTTGATAAGGAACCATAAAGGGATTTCATCACAGAACGGATTCATGTACAAAGAGGACAGATATGTACTACCCTTGGTGGCACGCCAACAACAGGCATTGTACATGTGTCACGATCACGTACTGTCCGGATATCCTGGATATCATAAGACCGTGGACCTGTTACAGTGACATTTCTGGTGGCCTACGCTGGAGGCTGACGCACACACACACGTAGCTCGCTGTGCGGTCTGTGCCCGAGGAAAGAACATGCCGGGATCCACGGTGGGTTTATTGCATCCTATTCCGGTTCCTCCCTATCCATGGCACACCATCTCCATGGATTTCGTTGTGGACTTGCCCGCCACCGGAGCGGGATACACCACTGTTCTTACCATCGTAGACCACCTCACCAAGATGGCTCATTTCGTACCTCTGAAGAAATTACCCTCAGCGGCGGAGCTGACAGTGGTCTTCCTGCAACACGTAGTACGTCTTCACGGCATTCCTTCTGTGGTGATTACAGACCGAGGGTCCCAGTTCGTGTCCAGGTTCTGGGGTGAAGTGTGCGCAGCCATGGATCTGGACATGTGCTTATCGTCTGCATATCACCCCCAGACCGACAGGCAGGCGGAGAGGACGAATCATACCATGGAACAGTACCTTCGCTGCTTATTGATGACGGTGGAGAAGGAATGGGCGGAGGTGTTCTGGATGGTGGAATACGCTTACAACAACAACCAACAATCAGCCATTGGTATGTCCCCCTTTTTCTGCCTCCAGGGACGGCATCCACGGACGGAGGCCTGGGAGGAACAACGGGACTGTCCCTTGCCCACGGTTCAGGAGTATCACACCAAGCTTCGCGGGCTTTGGCAGCGGGCCCGGTTTGAATTGGCCAAGGCTAAGGAAACCTATAAACTGTACGCTGACGAGCACAGAGCCATTGAACCCGCTTACAAGAAGGGGGATAGGGTATGGCTCTCCATACGGAACCTTAACGTGCACGGCTCTAAGAAACTGTTGCCCCGCTTCGTAGGTCCCTACGTCATAGACAAGGAGATCAACCGTGTTTCCATGAGGCTCACCCTGCCCCCGCAGATGAAAGTGCACCCTGTGTTCCATGTGTCCCTCCTTCGTCCTGTTCATCCTGATTGTTCTGACTTATCTCCTCCTTCTCCGGTCCTTACTGACGACCACGTGGAATATGAGGTCAGGGCTATTCTTGATTCCCGTCGTACCCGGGGTCGGCTCTTCTACCTGGTGGACTGGAAGGGGTATGGTCCGGAGGACAGGTCCTGGGAGCCCTTATCTCACGTTCGTCATGCTCTCCGCTTGGTACGTGCCTTCCACGTCAGTCACCCTCTCAGCCCTCGTCCTGCCACCCCTGTGTGAGCCGATGGGTATTGGGTGGGGGGTTCTGTTTTGGTTGGGGGTGCTGTCATGGTTGCGATGGGGTCCGTGAATTGCGAGCAGCAGTTATATGCGTGCTCCGCGATTCCTCGCGGAACAGGATTGCCTCACTTCGGCCCTGAAAGAGGTCCGTGGTCTAGTCTTCATCACCAGAAGCCGCTGCCACGTCATTTCAGCGCTTCCGGTACTAGCCGCATAAACCTCTGCGGTTCCCGCCAGGTCAGCGCTTCGTATACTGAGCCTAAACCGCCATCGGATGCCCTGCCGTTACCGGATGTCAATCCAGACCTTCAGATCACCACGCTGGGAGCTGCCGAGCCGCAGGTAATTCCCACGCTGGAGCGCCTTGCTGGTTTTGCCTGTTTGTTATGTCACCTTCCCGCGCTGGAGCGCCTTGCTGATTTTGCCTGTTTTGTTATGTCATGTTACCGCGCTGGAGCGCCTTGCTGATTTTGCCTGATTTGTTATGTCACTTTCCCGCGCTGGAGCGCCTTGCTGATTTTGCCTGTTTGCTTATTGACTGATATGCACAGGAGCGCTCACGTTTTCTATTACTGTCATGATGAGGTGGTGTAGTTAGTCCCTTTTCTCTACTACTGCGCCGGAGCGCGAACTCGTTCCTGGTTGCCTGTTACTTTCTCCTTAGATGGATGTTCATACACACAAGGTGATCATTTGTTCCACATAAGGCTGTTGTATAAGGAGTGGGGGTTTGCGTGTGCCCGTATAATGGGGTTTCCCCTTATCTCCCCTTATTAGACGGTATTCCCCGGCCATCCTACTGGACTGCGGATTATTCCCTCCTTGTCGTCTGGACACCAACTTCATCACCTCTAGCTTCCTTCCCCGCTCCCATCGCCATCCTAGCTAGATTACACGTTCTACTGGGATAAGGTGGGTACGGTAGGTCATGTCGTCTCTGCAAGACCGCTTCACAAGTATAAGGTAAGACTTGTGGGGTGCCTGACAGCCCCCAGTCCAGCGCGAGTTCGCGGCTGCCCTGGAGGCAGCGCATTCATCGTAATAGGGTGCACTTTCATTGTTTCGCTTGGTGTACCTTTTTAAAGGTGCGCCTGGTGCAAACAATGAAAATGCGCATATTGTGTAATGTGGCCCATGGACCCAACTATTTACCAGAAAATACATTTATTAGGGGGGGGTGTAACACCCCATTCACCCCCCCTGAAGCTACGCCCCTGGTCACGGGTCATTGTAATGCACAGTTACACACGGCCACCCCAACAGAGCCCACCAACTGAATAACTAGCATCCCATTGGAGGCAGTGTGGTATTAGCACCGCACAATTCAAAGGAGTCTCCCACATTGAACGTACAGACTGATGTCATGTGATGTAGCAGTGGTGAATGACAGCATCCTAGAGGGCTGGTTTACTGAAGCTGTCAACAGTGGATTGCCTGCAGTGTTAGCTGGTGGTTACAATAAGTGGTTGAGAGTAGTTTCATGCACGGAATTGCATTCTGCAAGCAAGCATAGTAAGCGAGCCAATGCTCTTAGACCTGCTGTATTTGCATCCTTGGTCACAGGTTTGAATTCCAGCGGGTGAACGTTCCCTTTCATCCTTCTAAGCTTAATTACAAGTATTGCATCTACTGTTTCTTCAGGCCTGGCTAAGAGTCTGTGACTGCCCAGAGTCCCTACACACTTTAGCCTACATTACCATCCTTTGGCCGGCCAACCCAATCGCTGTCACTTACATACTTCCTCAAATTCACCCACCTTCCTACACTCACTCACCCACATTCAATAATACACTCTCTTTCACCAAATTCCTTCCTTCACCTACTCACATTCATGAGCTTCACATTAAGCTTCCTACTTCCACCCACACAACTCAAACACTTGGCCACCCACATGTACGCACCCACTCAGTAAACCACCACAATGAGTGACTCACCCATTCACACAAATGCACACAATTTCACTCATTGAAACAAAAAGCTACACTTAAATGCTTTGCTAATGCTTGTTTTATTTGTCCCTGCAGGCTACATTTGTTTAATGTGGAAGTTAAATTCCTAGGTGTCCCACAGTCACATTAAATAAATATATGTGGCAGGGAAATTAAAACAAGCATCCGCAGTCATTGTAGCTGGAGAGAGACCAGCAGTTATATAAGTGTGAAGCTGGCGCTGATAATAATTAATTGCAGGCAGCCAGTGACTTTAAAAATGGGGGGCATAAATGTAAATATTATAAAGACTTACCTTATCGAGTGCAAGCACTCGAAGTCCCGAAGTTAATCCTGCCTCCTCGCTGCCTGCTCGTGAAGCTGTAACCTAAAAATAAGCCCGAGCTCCCCAGCCAATCCAAGCACTGCTCCTATGCTGCATATAATACCAAGCAGCATAAAAGTAGTGCTAAGATTGGCTGGGCATGCTAGCACAATGCTCCAATGAAGACCGATGGGGCTGTGTCTTTGCTGACGCAGCTCCATGGTAGCCTTCAATGGGGAAGCCCGAATGGCTCATGTCAGATTGGCCGCAGCAACAATACCGGCCAATCTGACATGCGCAGCTCAGTTTCAGCTCAGTGACATGCGCAGCTCAGTGTCAGCCACCCACATTGAGCTCCGTAGCCCCGCCCACAAGGAAACAGAATGAATGGAGGGACAGCCATACAGGGCTATTTTCATTAGTCAAAAATAGCCTTGGACCGTAGTGGCTCGCCCCCTGTGATCCTATGAAAAAAACACAGCTGCAGGCAACACAGTGAAAGGTACTTTCTGAGGAGCCAACACTGCACTGAAGCTCTTGCGTTACTTAGAGCCTGAGGCAGCCCATTTGCTCTCCCTCACAAAGAGCTGCTGCTGCTCCTGGCATACTGGGACGGGTGACTTCCTGATCTTGTCCGCCCGCCTATTTGCACTTTTATTGTTATGGTGGGACACCTAGAAATGGACATTAAATAAATATAATTGGCGGAACTGGGAGAACTTCCAGGCCCAGGTGGGATGGGTAGAAACTTAGCTTCCGGAGTGTTTAGGGTGTGACGTTCCCCAAATGGATTGGTAGTTGGGCCTGGGCCCCTAATTCTGGTCTGCTATGTCTGTGTCGGGGTACCCTCATCGTTCTCATTTCACTAAGAGCTAAAAAATATATCTATATATGTCTATCTATCTATCTATCTATCTATCTATTTATCTATATCTATTCACTGAAAAAACCATAGGTTTCAGGACGTTATAGTTAGAAATTAGCACTTAAAAAACCTTGGAAATTCACTGAAAAAAACCACAGGTTTCAGGGATGTTATAGTTAGTTGGACATTTCATTCGTACAAAACCATAGAAATTAGTCTGTTATAGTTAGTTGAGCTAACAATAACTCGCGCCCCCACAATGCACTGCTGATGACGTCACATATTACATCACTCATCACTGATGACATCATCCAGTAACTGATTTTTTTTTTAAGTTTAATTTATATATATACGCCAAGGTGTATTGAGTTATGAGTGGGTGTATCAATGTCTGAATTGATAATTTAGCGGGTGTGTGACTGACTACAAGTGAGTGAGTAAACGTGTCTTAGTGAATACATGGATGAATGACTAATCTGTGTGAATGTCTTTTTTTTTTTAACACCATTTTTATTGGTTTTATTGTTAGGAAATAGTGCAAGCAATTATGATAGTCTTACATTTTACAATAGGCATCTGGCATTACATTTGTGACCTATTGACAGGTCTCCGCATATTAATACATTGACAGTGTTATTACTAGTATGGCCCATCTTCTGTGAACACATTTTTCTCATGCGTATAATAACTGTATACATATGTAGTTTTGAATGATTTTGCAGTAAGACATACGATTACAGATCATAATCATCAACCCCAACTTCCCTTTAATGTACCCCCCACCCCCCAAACTGGCTCACTCTTTTATATGATGACTTATGATTAATTGTATAATATTCTTGCAGGTTTCATCATTTTACTTGGTGTGTACATAGGGTGTAGTTTCCTGGGACATTATTATACTTGTAGATGGTGCTGTCTTGACTCAGCGCCCTGCAGGGGGAGGTCTTATACATTCTGAGCACTGATGGGTTCTAATACGTCCATAGCCTTTAGTGTTTCCAGCATTTGGTTCCTCTCCATAGAAATGGGTATTTTACACTGCCCCCTTTGTTCTTCCCGTCGAAGGGTGGCACTCTCCGCCCCCCAACGGACCATCTCTGTGTGCCAAGTGTGCACCTGAGGGGGAAAGGAAGACTTCCACCTCATGGTGATGGCACGTTTCGCCAGCAGTATGGCCATATCCGCGAATCTATATTGTGTTCTCTGATTTTTCGGGCGAGGATGTAGTCCCGGGAGGCAGCTTTCCGCTGTGTCCCAGACTGAGGTACCTGTTGTATCCTGCAGAATATCTCCTATTCTTGTCCAGAACCTCTTTAAGTTTGGGCAGTTCCATAATATGTGAGGTAAGTCCACATCTGGCATCTTACACCTAGGACAACAGATCTGTGCGTCTGGGAATATGCATTTGAGGCGGTGCGGCGTGAGGTACGCTCTATGTAGGACCATATATTGAATATATTTAAATTTAGCATTGCGGGACACTTTTTTGGGGAACTCTAGGGCGTAGTCCCATTCCTTGTCTGTGAGGTCTCTTCCAAAATCCCTCTCTCATTTCGTACGTAAGGGCCCAAGGGAGATGCCCGCATGTGATCGAATGCCCCTATATAACCAATGGACCAAATGTCGTTCCTGTCCCATCAGATGCACTGCATGCACCAATCCATGTGTCGAGGGTTCACTCCCATCTGGGTACCAGTGTTTTTTAATATAATGTGTTATAGTGGCATGCATTAGAAACAATGTCCGGGGAACTCCCTGAGCTTGGGCAAAGTTGTCGTGGTCTGCCAACACGCTGTCTATGAACAGGTTCCCCACCGTCTCTATGCCCTCCTGTGTAAAGTGGGAAATGCTACGACTAGTAATTAATCCTGTCCTAGTGGGTATACCAAGTAGTGGAATATTGGCTGAGTATTGGGTGGTCCTTTCAGTGTATTGTAGAGACCGTCTCCAATATGTTAGGGCAACCTTAAGCCAAGGTGGGGTTGCAGGTGGTATTTTGGTAGCAGGCAGCAGCAGTGTATGCAACGTTCCTCGGGCCAATTTTTGAGGCGTGTATTCGATTTCGTGCAAATTCCGTCCAGCCAACCAATACGACAACCACTGCAGTTGGCTAGCCATGCATAAGCGCGAAAGTCGGGAGCGCCCAGTTCCCCCACCTCGGGTCTCAGTTGGAGCTTTGCCAGACTAACCCTTCTGCGTCCTTTACCTCATATTAGTTCTGTAAGGAGGGCATCTAGTTCGGTATCAGGATCGGCAGGTTAGTAAAATAATATAATAATCTGGGGAGTAACACCATCTTGGATATAGCTACTCTGCCCATTACTGAGAGGAGCAGCGATGTCCAGAATGTAACCTGGGCCATTTGTGAGCGAATGGTTTTCATTAGGTTGCCTTCTAGAAGGTCTTGGGACGTTCAGTAAATTTGTATACCTAGATATTTGAAAGTTTGTGGTGCAACCGTCAGAATCACTGGGCCAAAGGGAATGGGTTCTGGGTCTTCCCTGTGTTTCATATAAAATGCATGCGATTTTGTAGCGTTGATTGCTAACCCTGTGATTCTTTCACAATGCCTAAATATAGATGGAATGGCAAGGTCATCCATCAAGTCTCGGATATATAGTATAAGGTCGTCAGCATAAGCTGATACTACATGAATTGTCTCTCCCAGTGGGATCCCTTTCTCTATAGCTTTCTCCCAGAGTTTGCTGAGTAGGGGTTCCAGGGCCAGTACAAACAGGATTGGTGAGGGGAGACAGCCTTGCCTAGTTCCCCTCGCCACCGGGTATGTTTCGGAGATATGAGATCCAGTACGAATGTGGGCAGTAGGGGCAGTGTATAAGAGTTTGGCCCATTGTACATATTTAGGTGGCACTCCAAATTTACTCAGGACTGTAAACATATAATCCCAATGCAGTGTGTTGAATGCCTGTTGGAGGTCGAGAGAAATACAACCAGTCTTACATGAGAGCTCGGAGACTGTCTCCATAACGCAGTGCAAACGTCTGATATTAAGGGACGTATTCCGACCCGGGACAAACCCGCATTGGTCTGTATGTATAAGTTTAGGAAGGTAGGGGAGGAGTCGGCGGGCCAAAATTTTGCTAAGTATCTTGTACTCAGTAGATAAGAGGGAGAGCAGGCGGTAACCCGCCATATCGCGTGGGTCCCTGTTCGGTTTGGGTAGGGATATGACTAGTGCCTGCATAGTGGACAATGGGAGAGTATGGGCCTCTTGCGCTGCATTATATAAGCGTTCAAGTTGTGGAGTGAGCTTGCCTGCATAGGTAGAATAGAATTCCGCTGGAAGCCCGTCCAAACCAGGGGTCTTATTGCGCGGGAGTTCCCCAATGGCCTCTTTAATTTCAGCCCTAGTGATGGGACCTTCTAGCTCCTTTTGGGCTGCCCTCGTTAATCTAGGGTATTGTAATCCGTCCAAGAACTCAGCCACATGTTCTGGTGGCGCAGCTGATGGCGCACTGTATAGTTTCTCACAGTATTTACTAAAAGCTTTATTTATCGCTGCCTCTGTATACACCACAGTGCCATCTGGTAGTGACACTTCTGGTATTGGCACAGGGGCGGGTGCATCGCGTAAAAGGCGGGCCAGCAAAGTGCCGGACTTATCTGCTTCCGCATGTGCATGTTGGGTGTATGCTCTGTGGTCAATAAGGCGGAGGTCCTCAAGGAGTTCAGCATGGCGGATTCTCCCTTCTTGCAATAGGTTCTGACTGGAGTGGTCGGAACTCGCGTTCCGTTCCAGCTCCTGTAGAGAGGCCTCAAGTGTTGTAAGTTTTTTGTTAATTTCCTGACGGGCTCCCACCATAGCTCCGATAGACGTTCCGCGCATTACCGTCTTAAATGCATCCCACTCTATTAAGCGTGAGGAGGCGGACTTTGCATTTTCATTAAAGTAATTAGTGATAGTGGTACCTAATAGATCTCTAAAGGCTGCATCTTCTAACAGCTGCGGCCACAGTCTCCAGGTGGGGACCGGAATGGCTACCTTCCCCCATTCCAGAATAATTTCCAACGGGTTGTGATCGGACAGGGTTTTACCCAGATATGTTGCTTGGGAGATTTGGGGGGCAATAAGAGAGGAGCAAAAAATTCTATCCAGTCTAGTGTGGAGCTGGTGTGGTGGAGAATAAAAAGAATATTCGCGACTGGTGGGATTTTGGAGGCGCCACACATCTTTTATCAACCATCCCTCTGCCCAAGATCTCAGGAATTCCACCTGTTTAATTGATACTGCCCCGCGATTCGGGGGATGAAATCGGTCAAGATGGACATCCAGTATGGCATTATAGTCCCCGCCCAGTACCCACGGGATATCAACCCAATCTGCTAATATGGTATTCATGTTAGTGAAGAATTTGTCTTGGTCGTAATTTGGCGCGTATATGCTACCAATAATTATATGTACTCCGTCAAGCGTCCCATGTACAATCGTGTACCTGCCTTGAATGTCTAAGCGTTGCTCTATGTTCATGAATGGTACTCCGTGTCTTACCCATATAAGGGTCCCTCTTGCAAATGCAGAGTATGACGTGGTGAATATTTGGACTCTCCATTTCTTACGTAGTTTAACAATTTCACTGTTAGTCAGGTGGGTTTCCTGTAGCAAGGCTATTTGGGCCTTCCTTCTATTTAATTGAGCGTGGATCGGGTGTCGCTTATGGACTGAACCCATCCCTCTAACGTTCCAGGTCACTATTTTATATTTGCCCTGCGCAGCCATATGTGGTTTTGTCTGTATGTATTACATCGCCCCAGGTATGTACAACAATTGGTGTATGCATCGTAATATGAGGTGAGCCGCAACCCCAGAAAAACCAGTTCAACTAACCCCCCCTAATACTAGGACTAGCGCTAGAACTTTGCTGGTCCAAACATTAAACAAAACATTTCGAACGTCCAATCGGTTAGCTATTGCAATACTTGCAGGCGGGGGTGGCTCCTGCACAGTACATTGTGTCTCTTTATCTGACGGAGCTACACACATGCTAGGACCCAAGCTTTGACACATCAACTTATAGGACATCTGGGGGAAGAAAAACATCAGTATGGATTCTTATCAAAAATCTTAAATCTTACTTCCCTCCTTCGTAGGCTCACAGTATGCATCGCTGGGCGGTGAGTTCTAGTTAATACTGTATTAACCAAATAACGTTTGCACTATTTGCGGGGTGATCGATGGGAACAACGGGTCGTTATTGTCAGAATCAGAAGGCACTAAGTTATCGTCCGAATGTTCCGATGTGGATGGCGGATTGGTGTCCCGCATAGCAGTTACTGCAGCTAGTGCCGATTCCCGACCTCGTAAGGCCTGCTCCAGAGAAGGGCCCCCCTCCTTAGGCCTGCGGGTCGATCTGTTGCGGCGTGGTCTTATTCCCGGTGGCCGCTGGGCAGCTCGTCGTATCTTCTGATCCAAGTTGGCTAGAGCTTGGGTAGAAAGGGTGGCTTCCAGCCAGTCATTCGCCGCCTCCGGGCTGTCGAAAAAGTGGGATTTTTGGTCGTGCAAGATTTTCAAGCGGGCCGGAAATAGTTGGGCATATTTGAGCTGTAATTCTTGGAGTTTCCTCTTCAGTGGTAGGTACGAGGCACGCTGCTTTTGAACCATGACCGTGTAGTCTGGATACAGCGAAATTCGTTGATTTTCATATTGGATGGGCGCATTTTCTCTGGCTCTCTAAAGAAGGAGATCACGGTCTTTATAATTGAGGATACGGGCAATCATTGTCCTCGGTGGTGCTCCAGCTGTTGGTCTACCCGGTAGTATCCGGTGAGCCCACTCCACGCAAAAGAAAAGCGACAACCCTTCAGGAGCTATCCGGTCACGCAGCCACTGCTCCATAAACTGTGTTGCATTGGGGCCCTATGCACGTTCCGGCAATCCCAGCATGCGGACATTATTACGACGCGCCCTGCCTTCTGCATCCTCCACTCTGTCTTGGAGACTCGACAGTTGCTTCTGTATGTATACTCTCGGCATGCTCCTTATGCTGAGGTAGTATCTCCGACACAGTCTGTTTGTTATTTTTAACTATGTCCGACAGTTTCTCATGATCTGCTCTCAGAAGGGTAAAGCCAGTGGTTAAGGAGCCTATTTGTTGTTCGATAGACTTGCGTGAGTCCCGTATCTCCTGCAAAATTACGTCCAGTTTGTCTGGGGCAGGCTCCTCATTTGTTGGTGGAACACAGCTAATCAACGATGCCTGTGAGGCCGTGTCTATCTCACCCTGCATCTGTTGTTCAACAGGGGACTGTTCTGTTGCTTTGCCCTTCGATCGCCCCATATTGATTAATCGTTGAATAGTACACCTGCCAAGTTGTGTAGTTGATGCCCCACCCTATCTCCTGATAGGCGGGGTGAGGGGGGGGCAAGACACCTCCCAGTATGTCACACCTGCACTACGGACCAGACTTAGGCACAAACGGGGTCACTAGACATGACAGCAGGCATTTCCGTGTCCAATCTTGCAATGGGATCGGGCCTTGAGATCCACTTTCCCGTCTTTGTGTCCCATACAACAATCCACACACAGGCAAAATACTGCAACTCAGCTCCGGATAGGGCCCCCCTCCAGCACCACTGGCGCGCAATCCACTGTAGAGGGTGGGTCTCACCACAGCCAGGCAGCAGCGCACCTCGGCAGGGGAAGCAATAAAGCCCTATTCATCGGTTCTTTCAGATTGTTGCTACAGGCTACTTGTAACAGTTCTCACCGTGTGCCCAGCTATCATCACGGATCGTGCATGTGTCCAGATTAGATGCCCCAGTAGACACAGGCCTTAGGTCACAGATGACACACTCTCACTCTGTACCTTATATGTTTGTGGCCGCTTGCAGCTGCGTGTTCGCTCCCATCCAGTGCGGAATGTTTGACCAGGCGGACGATCTCAGAGTCATGTAGGGGAGTTACAGTTCAGCGTCACAGTGGGATCCTGCCATTTAGTAAGGGTAGGTAATAGAACCGTTATTGGTCCGGTGAAGCGTGCTCATTACTGGCCCATTCACTGTCAAACAAAGCAGCGCCTATCTGCAGTCACCGCCATTCCGTTAATGTGTTGCGCACATTCCTTGGCTCCGGAGAGGGCCGCCCGCTCACACAGGGAAATAGTCAGTGTATCATACGTGCCACTTCTGAAGTTCGTGGTAGCGCTAGGGGCCTCAGTCCAGTAGCACTGTGGCGCAGACCTCCTCTCGGGTGATAGGGGGGAACGAAGCGCGGCCGCGCCCCTGCACAGCCGGCTTTACACGCAGTCCAGCAACGCCGGTCGAAACGGACCCGGGCCCCAGCCCCCGGGCGTGACCCCAGGGCTCAGTCTCTCCCGCTCTCAGTGTTCCGGCAATACTCCAGGCAGGCCCGCCTCGACACCGCCCAACAGATATAGTTCGGACTGCGGGATTCATAACGGCCCTCAACACCTGGCCGGCTCGCTCATACAGTGTTCATGGGGCCCCCTTACCCGGTTGTCAATGGCAGGATCTCCTTTCAGGGGCCTCTGCTATAGCTTGTGGGTTCCCTCGACGCAGCAGTCACCAGGCCCTGTTGCATGCAATCGCGCCACAGGCAGTGGATTGCTGCGGGGGGATACCCCCGCGGTTCTCCCAGTGTGAGGGCACATCGTCTTGGGCGTCCGCTTCAGCTGCACACTTGTCGGACCGGGTGGTCCCCCTCCAGGCCCCAGCACCGCGGGCCGCAGGCTCAATCCTACACTCCCGGCGCAGGCAGGCCTCACGTCACGGAGACGCCCTTGCACACGGTTTTTCTCTGCGGTGATAGTGTTTACAACGATTCCAACGGCACCGCAACACGCCGCTGAGTGCTCGAGTCCACGGCAGGGAAGAGCAGAAGTAAATGGCCCCCAGGTCCGGCAAATTCAGCAGGATGAGTGAGTCCTGCAGCGGAGCTCCGTCAGTTTGCGGCCGCCATGCTTGGCGGTTTGGCATGCCCCCTCATCTGTGTGAATGTCTACATCAGTCTGTCAGTTGGTGTGTAAGTGGCTGCATGGTTTGGTAAGTAGGTAGATGAGTGTCTATATGGGTTATTGATTAGTTGTCTGAGTACCTGTATGGGTGCCTAAGTGTCTGTGTGGGTGGGTGAGGGGGTGTGTGACTCCCTGCATGGATGAGTGAGTGGGTGATTCACTGGGTGTATGGGTTCATGAGTGCGTCTGCGAGGGGCTGTATGGGTGACTGACTGTGCATATGGCTGTATTGGTGAGTGAATGGATGTTTCTGTGGTATATGTGTAAGTAACTACATGTGAAAGGCAGTATATGTGAGTGTTGGTGTATATAAGTGACTAAATGTGAGAGTGAGTGAATGTGAGAGTGGCTGTATGGATGAGTGAGTGCTTGTGTCAGTGATTGTTGAAGAGAGTAACTATGTGTTACAATCTGCATGAATAAGTGAGGGTGTGTTTATAACTGTATAGGTGACTAAATAGCAGTGTTATTGATTCTTTGATTGACTGACTAGGTGTTTGAGTAACTCTGTAGGTGAGTGCCGGTGTGTGGGTGTCTGTATGGGTGTATGAGTGCATATATCAGTGGCTGTATTGATTAGTGATTGCGTGCTTGAGTGACTGTATGGGTTAGTGAGTGTATATGTGTGCAGACCTATGAATCAGTGAGTGGGTATGTACTAACTGGTATTGATGTGTCTATGGTTTCGAGAATGCTAGTCTGTATTTTAGAGTGGGTGTATCAAAGCTTATATTAGGGTGTGAAGAGGTGCATCAGATATTACGTGGATGATGTCATCAGTGATGTCATTTGAGATGTCATCAGTGATGTCACTGACCATGTCATGCGTGATGTAATATGTGACGTCTTCAGCAGTGCATTGCGGGGGCACGGGTTATAGTTAGCTCAACTAACTATAACGGATGCATTTCTCTGGTTTTGTACGAATGAAATGTCCAACTAACTATAACGTCCCTGAAACCTGTGTTTTTTTCAGTGAATTTCCAAGGTTTTTTAAATGCTAATTTCTAACTATTACGTCCCTGAAACCTATGGTTTTTTCAGTGAATTTCTAAGGTTTTTTAAATGGTAATTTCTAACTATAAGGTAGTAGTCGCATTTGCAGAGTGGTGCAGAAAGGGGCCTGGGCCTCTGACCAGCGCTCAGGAATTCCACAGCGTAGGACTTACAGGAGGTCCCAGGAGGGCTACTTGGCCGCCAAAGTCCCTCAGGAGTAAAGTGGACTTCATCCCCCAATAAGTACTGTGCCAGGATGCGCGTTTGCAGAGTGCTGGAGAAAGGTGAGCGTGGCCTCTGAAGACCTCTTAGCAATCCCACTGTGTAGGACTTACTGGAGGTAACAGGAGGGGTAGTTGGCCCCTAAGGTCAACCTTGGGGGCCAACTACCCCTCTATTACCTCCAGTAAGTCCCACACAGCAGGATTGCTAAGTTGTCATAGCAGGCCATGCCCCCTTTCCCCACCACTCTGCAAACGCACTCCCTGGCGCGCTCTTGGATGGGGATTAATGTCCCCTTCGCTGCTGGGGGTCCTTAAGGGCCACTAGCCTACCTGATACCTCCAGTATGCCCCAGATAGTGGGATTGCTGACAGGAGGACACAGGCCATGCCCCCTTTCTCCACCACTCTGCAAACGCGCCTCCTGGCGTGTTTTAAGTCCCCTTGAATCCTGAGGGTCCCTGGGGGCCAGCTAGCCCACCAGGTACCTCCAGTAAGCCCCACACACCTGGATTGCTGAGAGTGGTCCGAGGCCACGCCCCCTTTTTACACCACTCTGCAAACGCGCCTCCTGGCGCACTGCTGCTCGGGGGATGAAGTCCACTTTAGTCCTGAGGTCCTCAGGACACATGTGGACCTCATCGCCCACCAGCAGTGCGCCAAGAGGCGCATTTGCAGAGTGGAGTAAAAAGGGACGTGGCCTCGGACCATCTCGCAGCAATCCCACTGTATGGGGCTTACTGGAGATACCTGGTGGGCTAGTTGGCCCCTAAGGACCCTTAAGGATCTAGGGGACTTAAACCCCCAACCCACAACGTGCCAGGAGGCGCGTTTGCAGTGTGTTGCAGGGAGGGAGCGATGCAGGCTTTTTTTTTCCTTTTTGTTTTAGGTTACAAGGGGGGCTGTGTGGCCCCCCTTCTCTCCATATTTTCAGGGCCCTGGGGACCCCATCCCCCAGGGCCTGCCACTTATGATTTTTTTTTTTTAACGGGAAGGGGGCCGCGCAGCCCCCCTCCCGAGGCCGATTTCGGCCCCGGGGACCTCATCCCCCGGGGCACGGCCACATATTTATATATTTTTTTTTAAAGGAAGGGGGCCAGGCGGCCCCCCTCCTGAGGCCTTTTTTGGCCCCGGGGACCCCATCCCCCGGAGCAAAGCCTCGTTTTAAAAAAAAAAAATTTTTTTTTGGGAGGGGGGCCGCATGGCCCCCCTTCCCTGGGCCACTATTGGCCTGGGGGACCCCATCCCCCGGGGCCTGCCGAGCCTTTCTTTTTTTTTTTGTATTTTGGAGGGGGGCCGCGTGGCCCCCTCCTGAGGCCAATTTTGGACCCGGAGACCCCATTCCCTGGGACCTGGCCAGCCTTTCTTTTTTCCTTTATTTTGGAGAGGGGGCCGCGCCTGGGGGACCCCATCCCCCAGGCCTGCCGAGCCTTTCTTTTTTTTTTTGTATTTTGGAGGGGGGCCGCGTGGCCCCCTCCTGAGGCCAATTTTGGCCCCGGAGACCCTATTCCCTGGGACCTGGCCAGCCTTTCTTTTTTTCCTTTATTTTGGAGAGGGGGCCGCGCCTGGGGGACCCCATCCCCCGGGGCCTGCCGAGCCTTTCTTTTTTTTCTTTATTTTGGAGAGGGGGCCACGTGGCCCCCTCCTGAGGTCAATTATGGCCCCGGGGACCCCATTCCCCGGGGCCTGGCCTTACGTTGGGGACCGCGAGGGGAGCCCCAATGCCCCCGCGGTCCCAGCCGGCTCCCCGCCTCCTGCGGGAGCCGTCATTGCTTTTGGACAAGGGGAGCTGCTGACATGCAGCTCCCCTTGTCCAAAAGCAATCTGCTTCGCTTCCGTGAAGCAAAGCAGAGTTTGCAATGACAGGGCGGGAGCCGTGCTCCTGCCATGTCATTGCAAACTTCAATGTCCCCCGGGTAGGCACTCCGGGACATTGCTGGAGCCAGCCCTGGGGGGTGGCGGTCCCCAGGGCCATCTAGGGCTCCAGGTGGGGGGCCGCGCGGCCCCCCTCCCAATGTAAACATAGCCCCGGGGAGGTGGTGGTGGTCCCCGGGGCCCACAACGGACCCCCGCATTTTAATAATTAGTGCCCCGGGGAGGTGGTGGTCCCCGGGGCAGTGTGGGGGGGCTCGAGCCCCCCCACACGTATTATTACTAATAGCCCCGGGGAGGTAGCGGTCCCCGGGGCTTGGGGGGGCCTGCGAGGCCCCCGCCCCATAATAAGGAATGCCCCGGGGAGGTGGCGGTCCCCGTGGCAGCGTGGGGGGGCAGGAGCTCCCCCACGCAGTTTTTCAAAAAAAGGCCGGGGGAAGTGGGGGTGGGGGGCGTGCCCCCTGCACATTATGAGCAAAGCCCCGGAGAGGTGGTAGTCCCCAGGGCCGTGGGGGCCCCCGCATGATAATTTTGCATTGCCCCCGGGACCTGGCCCACCCGGGGTCTTCTAGAAAACAAAGCGCGGGAGCCAGCGCTTCGTTTAAAAAAAAAAAAAAAAAATGCTTTTTTTGGGCCCTGGGGGTCTGAGCACGCCTAGGGGGGTCAGGGTGTTTCTACCCTGCCCCCTTTTCTTCATTTTTAACCTTTTTTCTTGTGACTCGGGTCTACCGAGTCACAAGAAGGCTGCCAACACTTTCTGGTTTGAAGTGTTGGCAGCCAATCAGAATCAAGCTCGTGCTCGGGAGGGTTCGATAATCCTCCTCGGTCACCAGATATCGATATTTTTTTATTTTTGAATTTCTCAGGAACTACTGAACGGATTTACACCATTTAAAAAAAGGACACTTTCTGAACCAAGAGCTTCCTTTTTGCTAAATTTGGTGAAATTCTGTTCAGTAGTTCGGGCTGTAGCTTTGTCTAAAGTTTCCTATGGAAATTAACACGGAGAAAACGCATTTTGGGACCCCCCTTTTTTCTTGGCCCCCGCTCGACGAATCACCCCAAACCTTTCAAGACAGGAGCTGACCTGACTCAACCACTAGTTTTGAAAATTTCGTGAAGATTTGTCAAACGGCGCAAAAGATATTTGTACAGTGGAGTATGCTAATATGGGGCATCTTATCAGGGATCCTTTTATAATGTTAATGGATGCACTGAGATTTTTAATAATGTTTTTTATAATGTTTTAACTTAAGTGCTATTTGGTATTCATTGTATTTATACAGTTATGTTTATGCAAATTTGCACATGAGTTATTGAAACTTAGAAAAACAATATAAAGTTGACATTCCCTTTCTGCTAAATGATTTTACAATCGCAATACGTGACAGTCTGTTGTTGCTTTTTATTGTAAGCACAGGCACTTTAAAAATGGGGAAGTGTTGTCAGCGCGTCATGTGATCAAGGCCCGCACGGGCCGAAACGTGTCATGGCGGCACAGCGCTAAGAAAAAGAAAATAAACATTTTGCACAACAGAAAGAGGAGTCCGTTCCGTTTTTCCGATTCTGGGAGCATAGAATCACTGTGGAAAAAGGTTACCTGCAATATATATATATGCTGGGGCACTGGCCAGGACTGACTGGTTGCTGTTGTCATTTTTAAATAAAGCACAGCATTTTTTTCAATTTGTCCCTTGTGTGGTCCGTACCTGTGTTTGTACGCCGTGGAGGTCTGGTGAGAACCGGGATTTGCTTTCTCATATATATATATATATATATATATATATATATATATATATATATATATATATATATATATATATATATATATATATATATATATATATATATATTCACTGAAAAAACCATAGGTTTCAGGAACGTTATAGTTACTTGCACATTTCACTCGTACAAAACCATAGAAATGCGGCCGTTATAGTTAGTTGAGCTAACTATAACTCAGGCCCCCACAATGCACTGCTGATGACGTCACATATTACATCATTCATGACATGGTCAATGACATCACTGATGACATCTCAAATGACATCACTGATTACATCATCCACGTGAAAATCTGATGCACCTCCTCATACCTTAATAAAACATTTGATACACCCATTCTAAAATACAGACTACCATTTTCGAAACAATACAGACACCAATACCAGTTACTACATACGCACGGATTCCTAGGTCTACACACACATCCACTCATTCACCCATAAAGTCACTTATACATGCAGTCACTCATCAATACAACACTATCATATGCACTCATACACCTATGCAGACACTCACACACTGCCACATATCCAGAGTTACTCACACACCTAGTCAGTCATGCAAAGAATCAATCATACTTCCATTTACTCACCTATACAGTTATACAGACACCACCTCACTTATTCATACAGATACTAACACATAATTACTCTCTTATAGAATCACTGATACAAATACACACTCATCCATGCAGGCACTCTCACAATTACTGACTCTCACATATAGTTATTTATATACACCATCACTCACATATACTGCCTTTTACATATGTACTTACTTGCACATGTACCACTGAGACATCCATTCACTCACCAACACACCCATACACACACTCACCCACCCATACAGCTGTTTCCACATGCACTCTTGAACCCATACACCCAGTGAATCAACCACTCACACATCTATGCACAGAGTCACACACCTCCCACCCACCCACACACACACTCAGGCAGCCATACAAATACTCAGGCAAGCAATCAATAACCCATATAGACACTGATGCAGCTACTCACCAACCCATGCAGCAGCTTACACAACAACAGACAGACTGATACAGACTTTCACACAGTTTAGTCACTAACCCATGCATTCAGAAAGACACATTTAATCACTCACTTATACAGTCAGTCACGTACCTACTAAATCCTCCATACAGACACTTATACACCCACTCATTCTTCAATACAGCTTGGCATATATATAAAACAAATTTAAACTTTACAGAAACACACAGTCACTGGATGATGTCATCAGTGATGTCATTTGAGATGTCATCAGTGATGTCACTGACCATGTCAAGAATGATGTAATATGTGACGTCATGAGCAGTGCATTGTGGGGGCGTGAGTTATAGTTAGCTCAACTAACTATAACGGCCGAATTTCTATGGTTTTGTACGAGTGAAATGTGCAAGTAACTAGAACGTCCCTGAAACCTATGGTTTTTTCAGTGAATTTCAAAGGTTTTTAACATGATAATTTGTAACTATAACGTCCCTGAAACCTATGGTTTTTTCAGTGAATTTCTAAGGTTTTTAAATGCTAATTTCTAATTATAATGTTCATTAAGCCTATCTGCTCTGCGATCCAAAAACAAGCTGGTGCTTGTAGTGTTATGGACAGTGGACACAACCATGTTACCTCAGGCAGTGGGGAAGATCACGGTCATGAACCTGTGTCATCGCCCCCTGTAAGCGGAAGCGCAGTGGGCTGGTCCAACGTATGCCACTCCAGCGTAGAAGTGTGAATAAATAGGCCGGGGTTCTGGGCGTGGTTCACTTGTGTGAAAGCCAACGCGTCTGCCAGAGCGGCGACCCTCACCCTGCCACGTGGCTGCCGCCATGACCGCGGGCCTCCTCGACACAAGCCCCCTGCGAACACAGCGGCACAGCACTGCACAGTTATGTCTGTACAGACTACTGCCTTCGATCTACACTGCGGACAGCAGGGCTCACAATTCAGATTGAGTCGCGATTCCAGATGACGGAGTCCAGTAGGCATGACACATTGCTCCCAGTGCGGCCCGCCCGGACCATGCATCATTGCAGGCTGCGGACACGCTGAGCGCCAGAGGGACCACTAACTCAGTGCACCACAAGTAAACGCCACGTGGCCTTATTAAGGCAGAATTCATTAAACAAAAGACATTGCTACCAGTGCGGCCCACACTGGCCATGCATCATCGCAGGATGCGCACACGCTGAGTGCTTCAGGTGCCAATAGCTCACTGCACCATAAGTCATCGCCACGTACCCTTAAACCTACATAATATCCTTTTAGTATCCTTGCTTCAAGAACTTTTTTGATATCAATTATAGCTTTAGTACAATGACCAAATTCATCTTGCAAGTCCAAAGAAACACTGAATGGCAGTCTACACTGCGGACAGTAGAGCTCACAATTTGAATTCAGTCTTGATTTATTAATTGCAGACAGAATTGTACTCTATGTCGTTGAATTTTCTCAAGAGGAAGTGACAAAAAGCTTTCCTCGATGTCTGTGCTGACTACTGCCTTCGATCTACACTGCGGACAGCAGGGCTCACAATTCAGATTGAGTCGCGATTCCAGATGACGGAGTCCAGTAGGCATGACACATTGCTCCCAGTGTGGCCCGCCCGGACCACGCATCATCGCAGGCTGCGTACACGCTGAGCGCCAGAGGTGCCACTAACTCAGTGCACCACAAGTAAACGCCACGTGGCCTTATTAAGGCAGAATTCATTAAACAAAAGACATTGCTACCAGTGCGGCCCACGCGGACCACGCATCATCGCAGGATGCGCACACGCTGAGTGCTTCAGGTGCCACTAGCTCACTGCACCATAAGTCATCGCCACGTACCCTTAAACCTACATAATATCCTTTTAGTATCCTTGCTTCAAGAACTTTTTTGATATCAATTATAGCTTTAGTACAATGACCAAATTCATCTTGCAAGTCCAAAGGAACACTGAATGGCAGTCTACACTGCGGACAGCAGAGCTCACAATTTGAATTCAGTCGATTTATTAATTGCAGACAGAATTGTACTCTATGTCGTTGAATTATCTCAAGAGGAAGTGACAAAAAGCATTCCTTGATGTCTGTGCTGACTACTGCCTTCGATCTACACTGCGGACAGCAGGGCTCACAATTCAGATTGAGTCGCGATTCCAGATGACGGAGTCCAGTAGGCATGACACATTGCTCCCAGTGCGGCTCGCCCGGACCACGCACGCATCATCGCTATCTGTGCACACGCGGAATGCTTCTGATGCTCCTACCTCAGTCCACCACAACTGATGGACCCTTTATGACAGAATATTTTGTGTATGATTTCAGATCTGGTGCCCCTAACTTAGTGTAGCACAAGTCATGGACCCTTTATGATTGAATCTCTGTGTGTGATCTGATGATTACTGTTGTACTTGTTACCAGCACCAACCATTCCCGGAGGGCTGGCTTACACTCACCCCACACGCATCCAGCACAGACGTCACTGGACATGTGACCCTGGTAATAAAAAGGAGTCGAGTGCACGTGCTCGTATCCAGTTCCACTATCTATCTGTGTCCGTGTGTTCATTATGTATGCAACATACTGCCCCTGGGCCCTTCCACATTACATTGTGCTCTGGACAGCGTATGCAACCAACTTACCTTTGACAGTGGGAGAAAACTTTGGTTATGTAACTTTGTCTCGGTCATTGTACAAGTACGTACGTAGAGACTGGATGATTAGAGTACTGCAAGGAGAGTGTATAGTGAATTTATAAGTGCATGGGGATTGGCGGAGTGATTGTATAAGTACATATGTTGGCGCACCCTAACTCCGACTACGAGCTTGTCTCTAATTGTCTGCCCTCCATGTCCCAAAAACTGAAATTTGGATTTTGCATGGCCCAGTATTGCTACAGCTGCAATACTCCACTGAATGTGCAATAAACATTCACACCCACACAGATGTGTCATGTCCACCATCTTTCTTGTGTGGAACTATGGATGAATGTAGGGTCAGTGATTCCCCGTACCTTCCATGTTGGCCATGTTCAGGGACTTGGCTCACAGAGTGACACATTGACGCTTGCGACCCGGGTGACGGCAGCACTACAACAAGAACACCGGCAGGCGCATCAGTTGATTCCTCATACAGCTCACGATGGAGCCACGCCCATAGCTCCGGAGTCATTCTTCACAGCCTCACGCAGAACTGGCATACGCCAGGCCAGCCCACTCCGCTTACGCTTACAGTGAAGGACAACAACGCTACATGGCCCAGATTTTCATTGTAGTGATCTGCTGGTCACACCCTAGATGTCAGTACGCCACAGCCACTCCCTCACGGCTAGTATACACCCACACCACACCCATCCAGCACAGGCGTCACAGGACACGTGACCCTGCCAATAAAAAAGACCGGGCGCACGTGCTCGACGCCATTTCAGAGTTGCTCGCACCGGATGCACTGCGGCTGGCACAGGCAGACCGGCACGGGACGGTGACTTTCGGTCCACTGAGGTACGGGTACCGTAACTGCTGAGCGGGTGTACAGCCTGCGGTGATGGCCCGTCCCGGCAGTCTGGACAGCTCAGGTTTTGTGTGCCCTGCTGGACCGCAGTGTAGGCCTGAACCACCGAACAGGGAGGCCTACCACCACGTGCGTGGCCTCACTGTTCACTGAGTTAGTGGCACCGCAAGGACTGAGCGGGTGTGCAACCTGCGATGATGATAGGTGCACTAGTATGTCCTCTGGCATGGCAAAATCAAGACGCAGCACCAAATGTGAGACCTGTTGGCCTGCGGAGCGGGACTGCATGATGCGGAGGGTGCCCTGTCCGCGAAAAGGTGAGCAGTGAGGCCTGGGTGCGCAGCGGTGGGCAAATACGTCTGGGCGGCGGGAGTGGATACACAAAGGCGGCACAGCGATTTAGGCGTACACAATCATATATACTCTCCCATTACTAATTCTGTACTATGTTTAGATGTGGGAGCTTGAGGGCTCCACTAGGTCCCGGCACGTGGTTGGAGACACAGCACTCACTGTCCCTCTTCATCTCTTCCTTTCTCTCCTTCACACTCTTTCTCTCTCTCTTCTTCTCTCACTCTTTCTCTTTGTCTTCCTCTCACTCTTTCTTTCTTTTTCTCTCTCTCTTCCTCTCACTCTCACTGTTTCTCTCTTTCTCTCTGTATTCCTCTGACTCTTTCTTTCTTTTTCTCTCTGTCTTCCTCTCACTCTTTCTTTCTCTCTCTATCTCTCTTTCTCTCTCCTTTGATGGACGCATGACGCACAATCTTATCTTGCTTTTTGTCTTGCAGGCCTGCGATGAAGCGTGGCCATCCTGCAATCAACACTCAACCTGAATTATGAGCTCCGCTCTCCGCGTGTACACAACGGGTGAGGAGGTTTCTTCGGCACGTGGTGGACCCTCTTCGCCGGTGGTGTAAGGTGAGCAGAGAGGCTTGTTTGCGCAGCGGCGGGCAGTCACCTCCGGGCAGTGGGAGTGGATGGGGTGCAGCAGCCTGGGTGCGCAGCGGCACACAGTCACCTCCGGGCAGTGGGAGTGCATGGGGTGCAGCAGCCTGGGTGCGCAGCGGCTGTCATACACCTCTGGGCAGTGGGAGTGGATGGAGTGCAGCAGCCTGGGTGTACAGCAGCGGGTAGACACAAAGGCGGAACAGCAATTTAGGCATACACAGTTGTATGTACTCATCCATTACTGATTCCATTTTTATGTTTCAGATGACTAAGCTTGAGGGCTGCCCTATATCCCGGCACGTGGTTGGAGACACACCGGTGACAGGAAGGTGAGCTGTGAGGATTTTCTCCACAGTGTCAACACTCACTCTCCCTCTCCATCTCTTCCTTTCTCTCTCTCTCACACTCTCTTCTCTGTCTCTTCCCTCTCTCTCTCATTCTTTCTTCTCTCTCTTCCTCTCTCACTCTTTCTCTCTCTCTCTTCCTCTCTCTCTCACACTGTTTCTCTCTCTCTTCCTCTCTCTCACACTGTTTCTCTCTTTCTCTCTTCCTTGTATCTCACTCTCTCTCTTTCTCTGTCTTCCTCTCTCTCACACTTTCTCTCTTCCTCACTCTCACTCTTTCTCTCTCTCTCTTCCTTTCTCTGACTCTTTCTCTCTCTCTCTCTCTCTCTCTCACTCTTTCTCTCTCTTCCTCTCTCTGACTCTTTCTCTCTCTTTCTGTCTCTCACTGTTTCTCTCTCTCTTCGTCTCTCTCACTCTTTCTCTCTGTCTTCCTCTCACTCTTTCTTTCTTTTTCTCTCTCTCTTCCTGTCACTCCCACTGTTTCTCTCTTTCTCTCTGTCTTCCTCTCACTCCTTCTTTCTTTTTCTGTCTGTCTTCCTCTCACTCTTTCTTTCTCTCTCTTTCTCTCTCCTTTGATGGATGAATGACGCACAATCCTATCTTGCTTTTTATCTAACAGGCTGTGATTCATGAATCGACGTCCCCCCCCACACCACCACAGCTGAACGCGTGTACAAACTGCAATAATGCGTGGCAATCCTGACAACGCCTGACAAGTTGCTTCAGCACGTGGTGCACCCTTTTACACACACGCCAGTGGCGGAAGGTGAGCAGAGATACTTCTTTCCGCAGCAGCGTCAGTCACCTCTGGGTGGTGGGAGTGGATAGTGCGCAGCAGCCTGGGCACACAAGAGCGCACAGACACCTCCGAGCAGTGGGAGTGGATGGGCTGCAGCAGCCTGAGTGCGCATTGCCGAAACAGATAATTAGGCGTGTGCAGTTGTATGTACTCTGCAATTACTAATTCTATACTATCTTTCAGATCACTAAACTTAAGGGTGCACTATGTCCCGGCTCGTGGTTGGAGACACACCGGAGGCACAAAGGTAAGCTGCGAAGATTTTCTCCAGTGTCAACACTCCCTCTCCATCTCTTCCTTTCTCTCTCTTACACTTTCTCTCTTTCTATGTCTGTTCCTCTCTCTCATTCTTTCTTTCTCTCTCTTCCTCTCTCTCACTCTTTCGCTCTCTCTTTCTCTCTACCTCTCTCTCACACTGTTTCTCTCTCTCTCTTTTCCTTGTATCTTACTCTTTCTCTCTCTCACTCTTTCTCTTTCTCTGTCTTTGTCTGTCTTCCTCTCTCTCACTCTTTCTCTCCTCTCTCTCACTCTTCCTCTTCCTCTCACTCTTTCTCTCTCTCTTCCTCTCTCTCACTCTTTCTCTCTCTCTCTTCCTCTCTCACACTATTTCTCTCTTTCTCTCTCTCACTCTTTCTCTATTTCTTTGTCTTCCTCTCTCTCTCACTCTTTCTTTGTTTCTCTCTTTCTCCCTCACTCTTTCTCTCTTTCTCCTTTGCTGGACGCATGACGCACCATATTATCTTTCTTTTTGTCTTACAGGCTGTGATTCACAAATGGTCCAGCGATGACACGACATGGCTGTACATAGTTTTATTTGTTGTTGTTTTGTTTTAATAAAATGTTTTATATGTAAATCCATACATGACTAAGATTCTTATTTCTCCAACCTAACGTGACTGTCACATTTGTTTGTGGGGGTGGGGGTGAGGGGAGATGGCGGACAAGGAGCTCCTACCGGGGGATGTTGGAGCAGTGTTGGGTGTCCGACCTGCATGATCGTTGCCTCCATTACATCTGTTCTCAGAGACTTAAGAGCCGGCGGTCTGGCTCATAGATGAAGAACTGCGAGCCGACTAGCGGGCTCATAGAGGGGGAACCGCAGCCCGTCAGTTCGCAGAGGAAGAGCTGCGGGCCAGCTCGCAGAGGAACACCTGCGGGCCGACTAGTATAGGGAAAGGTGCGGGCCATCGGCTTCCAAAGGGATAGCTGCGGAACACTGATGTGGGGAGAGGGAGCGTGAAGAGCGTATCTCGCAGAGAGACACCTCCGGTATATTTCCAGTATTGGCTTCACAGATACAACTGCGGGCCCGAGAACTCGAACCCGAAGAACTGTGAGCCGACAAGTGGTTCGCAGAGGCAGACTTGCGGGCCCAAGTATATTGTTGGAGGTATGCTGTTGATGGTGGAAAAGGGTGCGTTACCTGCTAATGTAGGGAGACGCAGCGTGAAAGCGGTATCTCGCACAGACAGAGCTCCGGTATATTAAATTGCCCCCGGGACCTTTCTTTTATATTTTCACTCGATGCGAGGCACAAGATGGCTGCTAACACTTCCTGGTTTGAATTGTTAGCAGCCAATCAGAGGCAAGCTCGTGCTCGGGAGTTAGGCACAGTCCAGACATATATATCTTTTTTTCCTTTAGTATCTCAAAAACTACTGAACGGATTTACACCATTTCCACAAAACAGCGCTTTCTGCACCAAGACCTGCCAAATTTGCAATTCTTTCTTTGTCACACAGTACATGTAATGCACCGCTCTCATCAAGAATGGAATCAGTAATGGCACAATTTCCCTGTTGCTCCACACATAAATACATGTCAAGAACAAATTAGAATAGTTCCTTGATTTTTTCAAATTGCAAAACTTCTCTCTATTGGTTATTTTTGAACTTTCCATATAAACAGTTTAAAAAAAATTTAAGAACACATACAGGTGAGAAGTTCAACGTATTCTATCAACAAACTTTCTAGAACATTCTACGACACGTGCAGGTTAAAAGTTCATCATTTTTTCAAACCTAACGATATTTTTTGCAACATTTTCTCGAACATTTAAGGGCACGTGCAGGTTAAAAGTTCACCATTGTTTTAAGTTCGAACAGTGCCTTCCAAATGCAAGTAGCAGGTGTGGTTGAACTGAGCAAATTTTATCCTATCATATGAACTCTACTTTGAAACTGCTTTTTATTAACCAATCACAAAGATGCTTTTCGACAAACTAATATGCACCCTACTTTTTAGTAAACAATGTTTTTGTATGAGAAAAAAAAGTAGTTCCCCATCTTTAAACATATCTCTTATTCTACGAACGGACTGCATGAGCTACAGACATCTATCCATATCTTCCAGCTACACCTTCAAAATGCTAGTGTGGTTGTAGGACATAGCTATGTTTTCTGGTGCAAGAGGTATGCAGAACAGAGACGTATTGACTTAGACCTAGGTTTACAAAATGTGGACATTAAATGGTTTGGACAGAGAGGATTGAAGTGGCACCAATTGCTCCCTTTGGTTAAAACATGTTTGCATCTCCAACTCCCTGACCTCATGATTGTGCACTGTGGTGGAAATGACCTAGGCACATTGACTGGGGTAGGTTTGCAAATGCTAATGAAGGACACCTTTAGACAATTGATGTTGCTTTTGCCTCAAACTGTCTTTGTATATTCCAATATATGCCAAAGACAGAAGTGGAAATGGTCAAACAAATTTTGTCCTCAGATTGAAAAATCTAGGAAGAATGTCAACAAAGCTGTGACTGCATACCTCAGAGACCATAGAATGGGGTCGATTTTCAACAACAACATACGTTATGATATGGCTGATATCTACAGAAGTGATGGAGTACACTTCACAGATCAGGGAAATAGAGTTTTTCTGAATAACCTGAAGCTGTGCATCCGCACTTATATGTAGCTCCAGCTAATAGACACAAAGGCTCTTTTTAGAGCCGCCTTATATTCCCAATATCGGTTCGCAGACTGACAACTGCGATCCGGCTAGCACAGGGAGACCTGCGGGCCGTCGGGCAGCCTCGCAAAGGGAGAGCTACGGCCCGTGGGCTCGGCTCGCACAGAGAGAGCTACGGGCCGTCGGCTCGCAAACGCAGAGCTGTGAGCCAATGGACTGGTAGTGTTTTATGGTTTAGGGTAGTGCAGTGGTGTTTGTGTAGTGTAGGGGGTCCTGCTGTGGGTAGTGTTTTAGGGTTTACAGTAGTGCAGTGGTGTTTGTGTAGTGTAGAGGGTGGTGCTGGGGGTACATTTAGGGTTTAGGGTAGGGCAGTGGTCTTTACGTAGTGTAGGGGGTCCTGCTGTGAGTAGTGTTTTAGGGTAGTGCAGTGGTGTTTGGGTAGTGTAGAGGGTCGTGCTGGGGGTAGCGTTTTATGGTTTAGGGTAGTGCAGTGGTGTTTCTGTAGTGTAGGGAGTCATGCTGGGGGTAGTGTTTTAGCGTTTAAGGTAGTGCAGTGGTGTTTCTGTAGTGTAGGGGGTCGTGCTGGCAGTAGTGGTTTAGTGTTTAGTTACGTAGTGCAGTGGTGTTTGGGTAGTGTAGGGGGTCATGCTGGGGTAATGTTTTAGGGTTTAGGGTAGTGCAGTGGTGTTTCTGTAATGTAGGAGGTCGTGCTGGGGGTAGTGTTTTAGGGTTTAAGGTAGTGCAGTGGTGTTTCTGTAGTGTAGGGGGTCGTGCTGGCAGTAGTGGTTTAGTGTTTAGTTAGGTAGTGCAGTGGTGTTTGGGTTGTGTAGAGGGTCGTGCCGACAGACTGACTCACAGAGCTCCGAGCCAACGGATTCGCTTCTAAAGGCATAGCCGCGACCTCGTGATGTGGGGAGAGGCAGCCTGAAAGGAGTATCTTACACAGACACAGATGCCAGTGTTGCTTCGCAGAGGTAAAACTACACACCCGATGGCTTCTACACGGAGAGATGCAAGCTGACGGACTAAGTCACAAAATGGCTGCCAACACTTCCTAGTTTCAACCGTTCACAGCCAATGAGCCGCGAGCTCGTGCTCGTAACCCTCAGCCAATCAGATGTCAGAATTCTCAAATATCGAAATCTGTAAAATTTGATATTTCTCAAAAACTACTGAACAGATTTACACCATTTCAACAAAAGCGCGCTTTCTCGACCACAACCTTTCTCCCTCACAAATTTGGCATAATTCCGTTCAGCAGTTTGACCTGTAGCCTTGTCTAAAGTTTCCTAAGGAAATTGCATTGAGAAAACTCATTTTGGGACTCCCCTTTTTTCTCAGCCCCCCCCTTGACCAAACACCCCCAAACATTCAAGATAGGAGCTGATCAAAAAAGAGAAACTTTTTTGAAAATTTCGTAAAGATTCGTCAAACGACGCCAAAGTTATAAGCACATGGAGGGCTCCAGGAGAGGGGCCGCGCAACCCCGCTCCCAACATGAGTGAAGCCCCGGGGCTGCGGGGACCCCAGCGGGCCCCCGCAGCCCCAGCAACCCCCAGCTATTACTTTTTAAGAAATGCCCGTGGGACCTAGCCCACCCGGGGACCTCATTAAAATAAAACGCGGGAACCAGCGACCCCAGCGCGAATTGCGCCGTTTTTTGTTTTTTTTATATAAAAAATGCTTTTTTTGGCCCTGGGGTCCTTTTGGGACCCCCTGAGCAGGCCTAGGGGGTCACGGTGTTTCTACCCTGTCCCCTTCTCTTGTTTTATACCTTTGTTTCTCTGTTTTCTAGTGACCCGCTTCTACTGAGCCACAAGATGGCTGCCAACACTTCCTGGTTTGGAGTGTTCGCAGCCAATCACAGTGAAGCTCGTGCATCGGGACTTAGGCTCCGCCCAGATATCGAAACTTTTATTTTTCTTATTTCTCAGCAACCACTGAACGGATTTACACCATTTTACAAAAGGTCGCTTTCTGAGCCAAGCACTACCTTTTTGCCAAATTTGGGGTAATTCCGTTCAGTAGTTTCGGCTGTAACCTTGCACAAAGTTTCCTATGGAAAATTGATTTTTTGACTCTTATTTTTTGTATTTCTCAAAAACTACTGAACGGATTTACCCCATTTAAAAAAAAGGTCGCTTTCTGAACCAAGCTCTACCTTTCTGCCAAATTTGAGGTCATTCCGTTCAGCAGTTCGGGCTGCAGCTCGTCGCAAAATGTCCTATGGAAATTAACATGGAGAAAATGCGTTTTGGGACCCCCCCTTTTTTCTCAGCCCCGCTTGACAAATCACCCCCAAACTTTCAAGATAGGAGCTAACCTAAAAAGTGCAACTTTTTTGCAAAATTTCATAAAGATTCGTCAAACGACGCCAAAGTTATTAGCAAATCAAAAAATGCTTTTCCTATGGAAACTAGGTTGTAACTATAACTACCTACTGGCGACCGCCAGTAGGTAATATATATATATATATATATATACATATGTAGTAATGATGTAGATCTTAAAAAGCACAACATGAGAGTGGATTAAGATTTGAACAAAGGGGTTATCAAAAACAGATAATACAAAAAGCGATAACCAAATCCATGCTATTGACAAGGAATGAGGCATTAGAAGATAAGTCTATTGAGATCTCTAAAAGAGAAATCAATGCACATCAGCATGAGAATGAATGTGATCCAGGCAGTGATGAGTTTAGATTAATAATGCGTTACAGTAAACAACACAAAACGTTGAGTAAAATCATTCAGCGCAGCTGGCCCATAGTGTTAAGTGACCCAGTGATTGGACCACGTCTATCAAAGCGAGTGTCCATCACATACAGTAGGGCACCCTCCATGAGAGATAAATTAGTTAAAACCAGCCCTGAGGTTATTGATAACAACACGTGGCTTCAGTCTAATAAAGGATTTTACAAATGTAAGACGTGCAAAGCGTGTTCCCACGGTATCAATAAAAGTTCGTACATTACACCCTTTGGTGAAAAAGTTTGCAAAATCTCCAAACTGTTGACTTGTAGAACTGAATTTGCTCTCTATGTACTGTTGTGCCCATGTGGCCTACAGTACATAGGCAGTACCAAATTACCGGTTCATAAAAGAGTGTTACAACACTTGCGTGCGATCACCAATCAAGACAACACTTATCCGGTGGCACGTCACTTCAGGGAAAAACATGTATCTAACAACTCCTATCTTAAGTTTTATGTAATTGACACGGTCCCCCCAGTAGAAGAGGGGTGATAGAGAAAGGAAATTAAGAAAGCTTGAAACGAGATACATTTTGCAGTTAGACACTAGATCCCCGGGGGGTTGAATGCCACTGAAGACTTATACACCTGTCTGATTTGATAATCCAATCATTTACAGTTACAAGTCACACCTTTGAGATAATGGGTAATATAAGAGGAAAAGATCATGTGGAACCGCTTTTTAACAATCCTTTTAAACAATCATTTTAAACAACCACCTTTTTGCACATGTAATTTTAAGGATATCTGTTCATGTATATACAGATTTTCTACCAGTTTTTTAGTACAATGATAATAACTTTTACCAATTCTTTTAACAACAGAAGTACTTATATAGTTATATATTTATATATTTATTCATATGTGTATTAACCTATAATTGTTGTGGCCAATATGATTTTATACAGATTCATACAGGCTCACATAGGCATTATTTTGCACAGTTGTCTTACTTTGTACTGTTAGAATCATATAGCTGTTTAACCATACAGCTCTCATCATCAAAAGATATATACATGTGAATGATATCTAATTAATTCATGCACTTTAACTTTTATGAGAATCTAAAACTAATAATTGCCTGAGTTCAAAGGTTCTAACCAAACTGGAGTTTAAGTAAGAGAATGAAACGATATGTATCGGGAGGTCGGACGGAGATCCCACCATAGTATACCAACAACAGTTAAAAATTAATGATAAAGGTCTATTCAACTGAAGCTATTTTTGCACACAATATGTTAATTATTGCACTTTTTGAGCACTAGCACTTTTACACTGTATGTTCTTGGTAATTTAAAAGCATGTACATTATAGGAATACCAATATTGGCAATAATGTTGATTTATACAAAGGGATTCATGTCCAAGTTTTATGAGAAATGATAAGCATACCAGGTTATATAAAAAGAAAATTGCAGAATTTGGTATTTTACCAGTATGTATGATTTGTCAATTAATTGTCAATCTCAGAATAATCATATGATATAAAAATGTAAGTATGATTTGAGAAATTTACGAGATCGACACTCATTAAACATGGTATTTCTTTTATGTCTATGCTGATATAGACCATGTGATTAGGCACTGTCACTTTAAAAATTGCACTTTCCAAATCTTACCCCTGTCATGTGATCAAGGCTCTCCGGAGCCGAAACGCGTAATGGCGACGAGTGAGGAATAAACTAACCTGCACTGAATTTGGGTCTGTGTCCGTTTTTGGATCAACATCGCATCCGTGTCAGCGGAGACTTTTGAAATATATATATATATATATATATATATATATATATATATATATATAGATAGATAGATAGATAGATAGTGACTGGTTTACTAAGAAAAGTAGTAAATCTGCACCCATAGAGCTACTCCTTGAATATGTGTGCAAATGTGCAAGTTTACTGCTTTTTGGAATTCACATACATTGCAGCAGTAGCCTTGGAAAGGAAAGAAAGCTGTTCCAGTCTCAGGTTTCCAGACATACTACTGGTAATCAAACACCCACACAGAGATGGGATAAATGCTTGAAATAGTCTAACCAGTGGCAATTGCTTGGGATAGAATTCTAACCCATTGTTTTAAGTCCACTATGCCACTGTAGACAGAAGCCCACCTAATGCAAATCAGTACTGACCGTGCTCCTCAAGGGAACAGTCGATCCTGAATCTTAGTCATCGCACCCCTCCACACAGCGGCCTACCAGTTTTTTAGCTGGGAAATTTGAGATCCCCCCATCCCCACCAAATCTCACTAACTAAGCTACACCCCTGGTCAGGGGTCAGGGGAAGAAGAAAAAAGTAAGAGAACAGGAGAAAATGGGTAGGGGGAAGCAACACAGAGGGCAGGGTGAGGACGAGAAGCAATGGGTGAGAAAGCAACATAGAGCGTGCGAGGGAGAAGTACATGAACGAGAGAGGGAGCAACACGTAGGTGGAGAGGGGAAGAAAAGCACATTAGGGAGAGAGATGGAAAACATGCATGCTCAAGCAGTGCATAAGGCAAAAGAAAAAGTAGGTAGCTAAAAGTGAGCAGTTGAAGGACATAAGTAAAGAGACAATGCTCCACCGGTGGGACAGGCACAAGATGGACAAGGCAACTCATCGAATAAGAGACAAGCAAATAAGAGGGACTGAAAAGCCAAACAATGGGCAGGCACCAAATCCCTGTATGTTCTTGGTAATCCTACAGTGTGCGTCTCAAAAGACAGCACAAGCTCTGTCTAGTAGGCTTCTTTTTGTTTGTGTGTAGTTGAACAGTGTAGGCCAATTATATTGTGTCAATACATGAGTACCTGATCCCAACTGTATATAAGAAAAGCTGCTCTGGCTTAAGGCAAGTACTCTCTACCTCTGTGTGAGAACCACCTCATGCATGTGCACCAATGTGACGGCTTTGCTGCTTTAAGGTGTCAGTATGTACATAATGAAAACTGTATGCAAGCGACGTGTAGTAAGTACTCACCAAGTAAGACTGAGTACCCTCTCTACACGTGCACTCAGATGTTGTGATTAGCTAGCTGTCCTTAGGTATCAGTGTGTGAGTACCTAATCCCAGATTGCTAAATACCGAAATGGGTGTGATGTGAGTATTTTCCACACTACCGACATGCAAGTATCGCCTTGCACCAGTGTTCATTGAGTACCGGACGCTTCTTGTGAATCAATGTCTGAATATTTAATTCAAACTCTTTGCAAACACCACAGTACTGGGGTCACATGAGCTCCATCAGTGTTTGAGTATCTCCTGCTCTCTTGTATGCTGTGAGTACCTGTTGCCCAACATACATTTTTGAAATGTTGTGAATACCTTGCTTCTCTCACGTATCATTATGTTATTACTTACCTCAAAACATGAGTAAACCAACATGATAGGCGTAACCCCACACACTACGTACTCTTCTGGAGTGGTGCTTTTTCCCTTGGTTCTTCATCCTATGTAGTCCTAGCTTCTTTGTTCCCCACCTTTGGAAATGGGTTACTGGTTGAGGGAGGTGAAACCCGTCTCAAAGAGCAACCACAATTCCTGTCAAGGTGAAGTCACAAACATACCCCAAATTAATCTGTACTTTGCCCTCTGGTAGCTTCGCAGAAAGAAGTCAGGCTTAACTTATAGGCAATGTGTAAAGTATTTATGCAGCACTTCAATCAGTAGTAAAGTAAAGAACAACATAAGAAAAATCCCACACCAATTTAGAAAAATAGAGCAAAATGTAATAAATGATTTGATGCCAAAACGACAAAAATCCAATCTGTAAAACCAGAGGTATGTAATTTTAAAGCTTTCAAGTAAGTATAGTGCCTAAAAGCACAAAGGCCGCTCGTGGTTATCTGGTCATGTGAGACCAAGTGAAAGTCACAAGTTCAGGCCAACCGCGATGTAGCACGGGTCAGATACAGGGACCAGGTTAGTCCCGCTGAAAGAGTTAAGAGTTACCTTCATAAATCTGGCGCGGAGAGTTCCATGCGCGGTTGAGGGGGCCGCGAGGAGCAGGGAGAGTGTCGCGGATGGTCGTCGATATATCACGAAGAGCAAGCCAGGAGTCGCGGACAGTCGTTGTTATAAGGCGAAGATCATGTCAAGGGTCGCAGACAGTCGTTGCCGGAGCGTCTCGCTGGCAGTCACGGCGAGCGCTCGATGCTGTAGCGTTAAGTGCAAATATCGCGTTGCCAGGCGCCGCTGGTGGTCACTGTTGCACAAAGATTTGTATTCACCTGAGCTTCGCATTGGCGGGTGGTGCAGGCGGAAAGATAATGGCGCGAACAGGCTCATTCGCGGCTGCGAAGAAAACAAAACTTCAGGATTTCTTCTTTTCTTTGGGAGGGAGCTCACTAATGCCACACCCAGGGTCCAGGACATGAGGGGCAAATCTTGCGGTTCAAGAACCCACTCAAGCAGAGGCCAGCAGTGTTCAGGTAGGTCCAGTTGCAGGTCCTGCCAGCAGGTCAGCTGGGCAGATGCAGAGAAGCCTCTGGAGCTTGTTGTGTTCCTGTAACTCAGAACAGAAGGTCAGTCAGCTGACCCTTGGAGTCACTTTAGCCTGGGATGAAGGGTGCAGGTCCAGTCTTCCTTCTCAGCAAGCAGGGCAGTAGAGTAGCAGGGTAGCAGGCATTCTGGCAACTGAGCAGCACAGCAGCCCTTCTCATGTAGCGTCCACAGGCCCAGAGGTGTAATGAAGAGTTGGGTCTAAGGGTTCAATATTTATGCTTAAAAAAAGGGGGGTTACTGTTCCTAATAAGACAAACAAGCATTGGTATAGCCAATAGGTCTCGCCTTTGGGACCTTATAAGTGTTTAGCCATGCAACACTTGATGCTGTTGCACTAAGGATATTGTACGATAACTAAACACTTATAAGGTCCCAAAGGGGAGACCTATTGGCTATGCCAATGCCTGTTTTTTTTTTTAAAGGACAAGCAGTGCTATCAGGCTCTGGCTGCCACTTAGTCCACCGCATCCCACGTAGACGCTGCAGCCATCTTTGAATGGTTTTAAAGCCAATTCAAAAGCGGTCGCCACTGTATGTGAATCCCTATCTCAACTGTGAGACTGTTCTCCTGCTTCCCAATTCTATTAAATACAAATTATGTAAAAAGAACATTCCTTTCTGAGCTCCACGGCTCATCCTACCCACGTTTCACGCGCAGATTTGAAATACTGAGAGAGAGGGGGTAGAGAGAGAGAGAGGGGGTAGAGAGAGGGGGGTGTAGAGAGAGAGAGGGGGTAGAGAGAGAGAGAGAGAGAGAGAGGGGTAGAGAGAGAGAGGGGGTAGAGAGAGAGAGAGAGGGGGTAGCGAGAGAGAGGGGGTAGAGAGAGAGAGGGGTAGAGAGAGAGGAGGAGAGAGAGAGAGGGGAAGAGAGAGGGGTAGAGAGAGAGAGAGAGGGGGGGTAGAGAGAGAGAGAGAGAGAGGGTAGAGAGAGAGAGAGGGGGGTAGAGAGAGAGAGGGGGTAGAGAGAGAGGGGGTAGAGAGAGAGAGGGGTTAGAGAGAGATTCTTGTAGCATAAAAAAAAGTAAATGTACGCATTAGCATGTAAGTTCCAACAATGTTCAAAATAATTAAACAAATGCTCTGCGTTATTTTTTTTACCATTCGTAAGTACAAAACAAAAAAACAGCATTTTTTTTGAGTGCTCAGATGTTTGTTTTTTAAATATACACCTTCTCCAAAATAATACAATATAAACCTTCATTCTTCCTAAACAAGGGGGGAAGTTAGGATTTAAAAAAACGCAGCCCGCGCTCTGCTCAATGACTGTTTTGAAGCACACTTGTGCTTGTGGCACCATCCGCCTTGCGGGAGCGAGCAACAGCCAATTAGCATGCGCGCCGCTGCTCGCTCCCGCAAGGTGGATGCCGCCACAAGCACGTGCTTCAAAAAGAGCAGATCAACGGCTAAAGGCCCTCCTATGCAGCGCATGCGCGAGACCTAAAAAGGTGTCATACGAGCGTGCACACATCTGTGCATGGTTAATTACATAAGCGTGTGATTATGAAAATATGCTTTTGGCAAGCCATGACGAGTTTTCTTTTTTCTTTTGGCCAATGATGCACAACATTGGCAAAAAATGCTTGTTGCCGATTCTATACAACATTGCCCAAAAGCAAAACCATTAGTCCTCAAAGGCATATTGGCGTTGCCAATAGGTCTCGCCTTTGGGTCCTTATAAGTGTTTAGCCATGCAACAGTTGATGTTGCACCAAGGATATTGTGCTGAATAACTAAACACTTATAAGGTCCCAAAGGCGAGACCTATTGGCTATGCCAATGCTTGTTACATTAGAAATGGAAATAGCTTGGCAGGTTAAGGGAATACCAGCAGTTTGAATTACACACATTATGGGTCGAAATGTCTATCACCTCGGGTCTTCATCAGGACTGGGCCAAGAAAAACAGCCTGTGATAATGGTGAGAAGTATCCTCTACCGTAGATATATATATATATATCCAACAATTAATGTGGTTTTGAGAGGTACACTCAGGACCTAAAAAATTCTGGCGTGAAGAGCCTGGGAAATAATCTACCAGAGTAGTCAACTAAATGAGTTCATCAATAAGTACTTTAATTAGTTCTCAGTAGGTATTTATTCCTCCGAGATCCAGGTAAGATTCTCGGACTGGCAGCGAACGAATCACGTCTCCTACAACGCCAGAGCAAGGAGTCTGGCTTTCCAGTGCAGCTGTCACCAGACCATTTTGAGTATCACTAGAGGGGCTTTGGCACCACACAAATGCTGGAAGTCAGCAGTGCACGTTTTGATTGGACAGAACGTGTGTGCTGCCACAAGAAAGTGCTTGCCCACCATGCATAATCATTTTGTTCCTTTACCCAGCTGCTTAAGCTTGAATTTTCAGGGACACAACATTGGAATGCAATTAGTGTCTTAGATATATTTTGCTTTTCTCCAGCTGCAGATGGTTTAAGGGCAGACATTAACCCATGTGGATTTTTAGGTCTTGTTGGCAGTGCAAGCCACCTGACCTTTTAACCTACACCAATATTTTACAGTTCTTAGTTTCCACACAAATCATATCTATTGCCATTCTATTTACGTGTGACACTTTAGATTAACATACCAGTCATTTAAAAGCTAGATCTTTGTGCCAATGCTTGTTAGGAATATTGCAGAGCCCGAGATTGCACGCAATTCTGCGGAAAGTAATATCTGCAGAAAGTAATATCTGCATGCGTTGCAATATAATTGTAGCCCACGAGAACCACTGTACACAGCCATGAGTAATTTAAATATGGTTTCATTTTCCAAGAAATTGATGGAACACAAAATGATTGTATTTTAAATGTCTGTGCTACAGATTTACCTCCCCTTCCATCTGATGTTTAGTGGATTTGTGTAAAGCAATGCTTCTCAGGGTAGATATCACTGCGTCCAATTTTTGGGATCCGAATTACAGGGATAAGTTTGAACAGAGTGCAAGGCCATTCCTGGGCACCCTGCGAGTAGTTCTCCTGATAGCACAATCCAGTACTCAACTTTAATAACTAAGTTACTCCCTTTAGGGCACTCGCAAAATTGATCAGTCAAGACTTCTAGGTGGAGGTAAGAGCTGGAAACAGAAAATACTCAAAGCCCAGACAGTGCACTAAGAACAGTCGTGTTTCTATAAAAACATGAATCTAGAACTACACCAAGAAAAAGGTGCTAGAACTTTGGGCAGGTGAGCACCCCCCAAAAGAGTGACTTGGCGGTTAAGTTAGACTCAGGGCTGCCGGAATTGTGCAGCAGGGGAGGGTCAAATTATGTGGCTATGTTGAGGTAATTACGCAGCAAGAAAAGCCAAATTACGCAGCACATTTTAGGATTGTATTAGGCGATTGTCATTTTTACACTTATCTGGAACAAACTGGGTGCAACCAATTCAGACCCGTTAACACTCAAATATAGCAACGTGCAACAAAAAGGTAAGGCAATCTTTTCAAAGGGCCTTCCTGTGCACATCAACACATCTTGCTGCACTGTTAGTAACATTTGAACCGTTACAGCTAGAAAGTTAGAATCTGCAGAAAATACAACCGATCGTGGATTATGTGGCAAATCTATAATCGTGACAAACTCTGCAGCTGCACAAGCGCATAATTCCAGTGGCCCTGGTTACATCCAGGAAACTGGCAGGTGCACCAATACAGAAAGGAGATTGAACAGATATAGGATTCAACTTGCTTTCATGCAACAGATGCAGCTTTTCTAGGTCTGTGCTCAAGTGACGCACGAATCCCAAGACTACTACTGTCACCAGACCATTTTGAGTATCACTAGAGGGGCTTTGGCACCACACAAATGCTGGAAGTCAGCAGTGCACGTTTTGATTGGACAGAACGTGTGTGCTGCCACAAGAAAGTGCTTGCCCACCATGCATAATCATTTTGTTCCTTTACCCAGCTGCTTAAGCTTGAATTTTCAGGGACACAACATTGGAATGCTATTAGTGTCTTAGATATATTTTGCTTTTCTCCAGCTGCAGATGGTTTAAGGGCAGACATTAACCTATGTGGATTTTTAGGTCTTGTTGGCAGTGCAAGCCACCTGACCTTTTAACCTACACCAATATTTTACAGTTCTTAGTTTCCACACAAATCATATCTATTGCCATTCTATTTACGTGTGACACTTTAGATTAACATACAAGTCATTTAAAAGCTAGATCTTTGTGCCAATGCTTGTTAGGACTATTGCAGAGCCCGAGATTGCACGCAATTCTGCAGAAAGTAATATCTGCAGAAAGTAATATCTGCATGCGTTGCAATATAATTGTAGCCCACGAGAACCACTGTACACAGCCATGAGTAATTTAAATATGGTTTCATTTTCCAAGAAATTGATGGAACACAAAATGATTGTATTTTAAATGTCTGTGCTACAGATTTACCTCCCCTTCCATCTGATGTTTAGTGGATTTGTGTAAAGCAATGCTTCTCAGGTTTCTATAAAAACATGAATCTAGAACTACACCAAGAAAAAGGTGCTAGAACTTTGGGCAGGTGAGCACCCCCCAAAAGAGGGACTTGGCGGTTAAGTTAGACTCAGGGCTGCCGGAATTGTGCAGCAGGGGAGGGTCAAATTATGTGGCTATGTTGAGGTAATTACGCAGCAAGAAAAGCCAAATTACGCAGCACATTTTAGGATTGTATTAGGCGATTGTCATTTTTACACTTATCTGGAACAAACTGGGTGCAACCAATTCAGACCCGTTAACACTCAAATATAGCAACGTGCAACAAAAAGGTAAGGCAATCTTTGCAAAGGGCCTTCCTGTGCACATCAACACATCTTGCTGCACTGTTAGTAACATTTGAACCGTTACAGCTAGAAAGTTAAAATCTGCAGAAAATACAACCGATCGTGGATTATGTGGCAAATCTATAATCGTGACATACTCTGCAGCTGCACAAGCGCATAATTCCAGTGGCCCTGGTTATATCCAGGAAACTTGCAGGTGCACCAATACAGAAAGGAGATTGAACAGATATAGGATTCAACTTGCTTTCATGCAACAGATGCAGCTTTTCTAGGTCTGTGCTCAAGTGACGCACGAATCCCAAGACTACTACGTTCACAAAGGGATCACTAAGTGGGGCAGAGGTGACCAGACAATACAGCAGAGCCCACTGAGCTACAAAATGCCCAACTCTAAAAGGACAATTCAGTTGGCTGAATTTCGAGCTAGTTTCCAGTAGAATAGTACGTCTGACACCCACAACCCCTCCACTATCACGGAGTCACTACAGTAGTAAGTGGTGGAGTTTTAGGGCGCAAAGACTATCCAGTTCAGTAACAGATGCCCAGGTAGGGCAGTCTTCAAAGAAACAGATGCACTCAGCAGTCTAGTTTTAATAGATGCAGTAGTGGTCATACCCCATTAGGACATCTCAAAAATAGCCTTTAAGATTTATGGGTGGTTGGGGCAACCACTGGACAAGGCTTTACCAGCTCGTTAGAAATCGGCATTGCGGGTTAGCAACAAATAGGTGGCGAATTCATGAGCCATACATGAAATATGTTCATTTTTCTTCTGTAACCGTTTGAACCGTCTCTTGCCAAATTGCCACAAAGATGAATTAGAAGCCTCCAAGTTCAGAGAAATTGCACCCCAGGGTAATCTACAGGGCAGCCCACAACACTGCCAGATCCTCAGCCTGCTTCCAGAATGGGTGGCCTGCGGTGCTCTCGTTTGCTCCCGATGCTAACCAACCTTTCACTGACACACCTATTCTACCCCAACCATTTAAAGCCCTGGTTCATTAAAGCAATCCTAACCTGCAGCACTTTGGAGCAGGTCAGATTCAGCGCAGCTCTGCGGTCTCAAGCTGGAGACCATTAACTTCAGATTTAGGGAATGAGGCCTATACATGGCCACCGAGAAGTAGCATTAGTACCGCGACCTAATCAGCCAAATATGCCACCGTTTGAAAGCATATCCAAACGCCTAGGCCGCACCCTTAATAGGCTTCAACATTGGAGGCGACTGCTGCCAGGCGGTGGGGGCTCCAGGACTGTGCAATACTATGTCCCCTACAACGCAAAAATCTAAACTGCCCCCCTCCCGTACTCTCGACAAGTGCTTATTACAATCCACACCCCTTTCCTATCGGGCTGCCGAAGCACGCTCCGGCCTGCCCCATACACACCAGGAACTGCACGCTAAACTGCAGCTCCAAATCAAAGGGTCGGGGCAATAACGGGTGAGACCCATTCCAATGTTTCGATTTCCTCCCGTTCAGCCACTCAGTCTTCGGTGGCTCATGATCACATTGACCACTGGGAGGTGATCACGCAGATCTATTCATAACTTAGAGCAGGGATAGTAAAATTAAATGGCCCATCCATAGCTCTCCAATATGGACTGAAGCCACTTGCCACAGTGCACCAAAAAGATTTTAAAGTAAACTGCCTTCTAACTCCAAATGCCACGTGAAGGGGCACAGAATGTCTCACTACGAAGGTCAACCTTCCACTTAGAATTCAAAGTTAGTAATTGGTCGAGTTTTGCCCAAAGTAAGATAACTTAAAGGGACAACGCTGAAACGGGCTAGACCCGCCTATTCAGCCAGTCCAGTCGTCCACACATGTTGCTTCCCTGTACAAGATTTGCCTCAAAGTGATATTTGAAATAACCTTATTGGCATGCAAAAACACCAGCTCCGAGACAAACTGGAGGCAGTGAATTGCCCAGAATCACAGGGTTATGAGTTGACACTAAGGCTCCACATCGGCACTAAAATGGAAGTGCGCCTCGCGCTAAAAGTGGGAGGGTTGAGGGGAGTGCGGCCGAAGAGCACACACAGCGTTTCCCTTGCGGGAGCGAGCCAGGGGCACCATGTGTTTGAAGTTAATTACAAACATATGGTGTCAAAGCTCGCTCCCGCAAGGGAATCGCCAAACGTGCACGCGTTGCCATTGAAAGCAATGCAACGCGTGCACGTTTTTAGGGCGAAAAGCCAATCGATTGCAAAAGGTCTTTTTCCTATCAGCGCATGCGCGCTGCGTAGGCGAGACCTAAAAACGAAAGAGGAAAGAGGAAGGGTCTAGGAACTAGACAGATTATGAGAGACAGTCAACAAGAGTGTTTCTTGTTGCCCTCACACATCCCTGGGGATGTCATGCTTCATCATAGGGCGACTGCTCCTCGTCGGGCTGGCGCTGCAATGCTCTACGGGCCCCCGAACGGTCACTTTAGTGGAGACCTTTTAGTTTTTCTAGCCGTTCGATGAGTGTGAGGGTGTCCTAGTGGGGTGGTACACAATGAGTGTCAAATTGGGTTAAAACTGGCTATGGGATATCAAACTGGTTTTAATAAAAAGATTCCCCTGTCAGATTAAAAAAAACAGTAGGTTGGCACTACTATGGGGTAACAATGTCCCCTAGTAGCTGAAAAAAGGGGTCATCGGGACCAAAAACAGTGGGAAGGTGGTGAGCCAACCCCCTGTATAATCAAGGTGACCAGTCCTCCTCTAATAGGGTGGTACCTACTCGTGACTAATATCACTGGTGGTCCGACCTAGAGGACAAGGAGAGAGGAGAGAGGAAGAAGACAAACACATAGTACAGCAGTGTCGGGCCGGCATTGCAGCGCCGGCCCGACGAGGAGCACTCACCGATGATGATGCATGACATCCTCAGGGATGTGTGAGGGCAACAAGAAACACTCTTGTTGACTGTCCCTCATAATCTGTGTAGTTCCTAGAGCCTTCCTCTTTCGTTTTTTGTCTTATTAGGAACAGTAACCTCCCTTTTTTGAAGCATATATAGTCTTTCGGAGCACGGGTGCTGGACCTTCATCAGCTCCTAGTCCTCCTCCTTCTTTTTTGCTCTCCAATATTTATACCTGTTGCCCACTTTGAAGTAATAGAAGATTCTGGAGGGTTACGCCCCTAGAGGTGTTTGAAATTTTCTGCCTCCCTGCCCTGGCCCCAGCTTGTCTGGAGTCACAAAAGACTAGTGTCAAAATTCTTTGTGAGTGTGCTGGGCAGAGCATTTGTGATGTGCAAGTGTGGTAGGTGACTGCTCCTTCCCCTCATCCAGTCAGAGATTGCCCATCCTGCCAAAGCCTATTTCCTCTGTGTCTCACTGTCTGGGAGCAATATACAAAGACCAACTGCCAGCTAAACCTAGTCATGTGACCCAAGACACAGCCACCAAATGGTTGAGACAAGAAAATGCCAACTCACTAAGAATTACATTTTCTGAACTGTTAAAAGCTGACTTTACCATTAAAGGGGGTTTAAAATTACAATTTGTTAGACACCAAACTCAACATTCTTACCTACTCTCAATGGAAAGTTTTCACGTATTAAATGTAATAAGTTTACCCAATGTTATCCTATGGGAGTGGCAGGCCTTGCAGTAGTGAAAAAGGAATTTAAGAGTTTTTCACTAAAAGGACACGCAAACGTTAAAAGTACATGGCCAACATTTTAAATGCATTGCACACTGCCCTATGGGCTATTTAGGGCCTACCGTAGGGGTGACTTATATCTATTAAAAAGGAAGGTTTAGGCCTGGAAAAATGTTTATTTTGCCAGATCAAAATGGTAGTTTAAACCTGCACACACAGGCTGTTGTGAAAGGCCTGAGACATGTTTAAAGGGCTTCTTAAGTAGGTGGCACAATGAGTGCTGCAGGCTCACTAGTAGCATCTAATTTACAGGCCCTGAGTACATGTAGCACCACCTTAGGGCTTATAAGTAAATTAAGCGTGCCATGTGGGTGTAAGCCAATTTCACCATGGTTAAAGGAGAGAGCACACACACTTTAGTACTGGTTAGCAGTGGTAAAGTACACATAGTACTAAGGCCAACAAAAACAAAATCCGGAAAAAATGGAGGAGTAAGGCAAAAAGTTTGGTAGAAGAACACTTTAAGGCTGACAGATCTAATACTCACCATCCTATATTCTGTGTTATCACTTTTACTGCTGTAAAAGCAATACTAGAGTTTCTCATTTGTTTGGTTTGTCATAATGTTATTGATTGGCACCAGTCAGAAAGGTGATCTGTGGTCTGTGAGATTTTCTGTTATGGAAAACTTTTAAGTAATCTTGCAAAGAAATGGAAAGCAGTGATGGCAATTGTGGGGGGAATTGTGCAGAGTTGTGCTACAGTGAGTGCCGCTCAAGATTTCCAAAATAAACAAGCATTGGCACAGCCAATAGGTCTTTACTTTATAATGCAAATGTCGAGCTATTAGCTTTGCCAATGTCTGTCTGCAAAGTATTGTTTAAAAAACATAAAAGAGAAAAAACATTTGAAAATACTGGAGGAAAAGCAAACACAAACTTTATAATATCTTAAAACTGTACATTGCATTCAATATTTTCATTCTTCATAAATGACAAGTTTATTTTTTAAATGCTTTTCGCTCAACAAACTAATTTGGGGTATGTTTGTGACTGCACCATTTGAACTCCTTTTTTTCACAAACTTTTCATGGGGGAGAATCGAGCTTTGGGGAACAGCACACTGAAGGGAGGTGTGTCCCCTGGGGGTATTGGGGGAAGGAAGGCCACAGTCTAGTTGACTGTGCACCTTGGCTACAGCTGGTAAAAGATGTAGCCCAAGGTATATACAGTCCTCCATTTTGGGCTGCCACCCACCATTTTGTTGTAGGTGTACACGGTTGTAGCCCATGTTAGATTAGTGCCATTGTTCTCACTTTAGATTAGCAGGAGGGGGCAGCGGGGCATTAGCAGCTTATCTACAGGACACCAGGAGCGGGGCAGCCCCCAGTAGAGCTGGTAGCAAAGTGCCCCAGGGAAGGGGCTCGAAGACCCAAGCAGACAGCCCATTGATTGTGAGAGGGACAGAGGGGGAGCCCTTTGAGCACAATAGCCAGGTGGTGGAAAGTCTGCCTGAAGGGGGAGGGGGCACAGGGCTAGTTTGGGGGTATTGATTTAGTTCTGGGACAGGCCCTTGACAGGGATGGGAATCTATTGCTGCCTTGTGGAGGGCAAGAGTTGGTAGGCCAGGGGGTGAAGTGGAGACAGGCGCAGGGGAAGACAGTGGGGAGTGGGGTGGGGCTAGTCAAGACCTGTTTAGGGACTGGGGGAATGGTGAGGATGACAGAGCAGAGTCCCCCGGTAGAGAGCATACTGAGAGGGGGATGGGGAGGGAGCAGGCTCCAGATTTTGGGTCGGGGAACAGGCTGCCTTTCACCACCGAAGCAAAGAAGGAGGAGTTGGGTGGGTGTAACGGGCTTTAGGGATCTTTCGAGAGGGGTGTCGCCACGCAAGTGGCCCAGAGTGGCAGGGCTTCTACACTAGTGGGAGCCATGTTTGAGTGGAGTGATGGCGAGGGGTCGGAGGTGGAGTGAGGGCCCCCCCCTACTGAAACATTGCAAGGTGTATGTCAGACAGGATAAAGGGGGCCAGGAAGGTCGGCAGAGCAACAGGGCAGTGCAGTTTCTAGGGGCGGAAGAGGACCAAGAGCAGTCAGCAGTTTTTCAGGGCGCTGCACTCTGGGCCTACTTTTCTCCCTCCCAGTCCAAAGCGGGCGGCAGGTTCTAGACTCGGGAAAGTACAGTATGGCTTGCTCACCCCAGGAGAAGAGACAGCGTGGCCTAGAATGGTCAGGCGGACTGCGTCGTGGGACCCGGCAGCATATGGCACACAAAGGTCCAGGGAGGCCTCGCCACGGTGCATGCAGGAGAGGACAGGAGCATCTCTGCGCTGGGTGCAGAATTGGGCCAGGAGACCTGCATTGGTGGAATGCCTGAGTGGGTTTGGTACGGCCCCTAAGGGATTGATGGAGGTTAGCTCTGTAATTGGGCTCCATGAGCCACAAGGTGTGGCCGCAAGTCAAGCGTGCCTGTTGGTCACGTATGTCAAGAGGACGTTTTGGATTATGAAGATGAAAGTCTCGAGGACGGAGAGATTGTGGATACAGACAGGCAGGGCCGGACTGGCTACCGGGCATGTCTAAGTAAACAATGGAAAATCAAATGGTTTTAAAGTATGCTTTAAAACCATTTGTTTTGCATTGTTTATTTAGAAGCACATGCAGGTCCCCAACTACGAAATCAGACCCCACCGCAGTGAAATCAGCCCCCAGCTTGGCACCACACCAAAACGCCCGGTAGCCAGTCCGGCCCTTCAGACAGGCAGAACACCCTGGTGCTGTCAATGTAGCGGGAGGGGGGGGTTAATCTAATCCCACGTCTTGTGCTGTTTTTCAGATTCCTATCCGGGAACAGGGACGCCCGAAGGTCAATCCAAAGGTGTGACAGATGCATCCACTGGAAAGGCAGCAGGCTTCGGAGCAGGCACCGTCCTTACGGCAAAGTAAGAACACCAAAGAGGTTCAGGGTTCAATGATGGTGTCAATGGGGGTGGATGCGGGGTGTGAGTGGGAGCAAAAGGCAAGATTGAGTAAGGGTAGGTATGCTAAGGACACTGGGTAGATACAGAGGAAGAGAAAAGGGAAGGGGTAGACGCACAACTGAAGTCAGGCACAGCTCCGGAGATGAGAATAGAGATGACGCAGGGCAAGGAAGCAACCGCAAAGGTAGAGGAAGATGACAAACGGGGACAAAAGGAAGGTGGAGGTCACAGTAGGGAAAGAGAGTAATGAGCTCAAGATACATAAGCTCCCGTATATGGGGGTTACGAAGCAGCTGGGGGCACACTTAATGTTTTCCACTACAGAGCGCATTTGGAAGGGTGAATATGTAGAAATGTTTAAACTCCTACATAGAGAACTCAGGGCAAAGGAAGGCTCAAAAGAGGAGGAGTATGAGCTGGCTAAGGGCCCAAGGGTACCCATGACTACTGAAAACTGGATGGCAGCATTCCGCCAGCATGTATTGCGGGAAATATCCAGAGAGGAGCACAGCATTATTCAAATATATGAATGTCATACGCAATGCACAAATATCCTCTGGTGGTAACGCCTGGGTGCAGTATGACGAGGAGTTTCGGGCATACATGGCAAGGGACCCCGAAGCCCAATGGGGGAGTTGGACACAGACCTATGACAGCAGACAATGGGATCAGCTAAATTTGAGAAGACCATATACTCGGCCAGTGGTTTGCCAATTGTTTATTACCCGTTTCAGGGCCGTCCCAGCCGGAGAGGGGTAGGTAACTGCAGAAAGAGCCAGAGAGAGCTACAAGGGGCATGTTGGGATTTCAATAAGGGCATGTGCACAAGGAAGAATTGTAGATTCCGGCAAGAATTCTCTAAGTGATAGGGGAGATACCCCTTGTCAATTTCTACGGGAACAACGGGGGTGCATCAGGATCTCAGCAGGGAAGCCAGAGCTCGCAGTGGCAACAGAATTCAGGGGGAGCAGGAGGGTCCAATGCGGGTAGCTACAGGGGAGGAGAGGACACAGGGACCTCAGGGGAAAAGCACGTACACCGGTTAAGCTAGATAGGCTCGCTTTCTGGTTGGGATCTTATCCAAACAGGGAGGATACCCGTACCTTACTAGAAGGGTTTACATGGGGTTTCAGGTTGGGGTACACTGGACCGAGAGCAAGGCGGTGGGCAGAGATTCTGATGTCAGTTAAAACATATCCAGAAGTACTGCAGGATAAGCTAGCAAAAGAAGTGCGGGAATGGAGGATGGCTGGGCCTTTTGACGCTTGGCCCATGGAGAATTTGATAATTTCCCCGATAGGCGTAGTGCCCAAAAAGGAGGCGGGGCAATTCCAGCTCATACAACACTTGTCATGGCTTGAAGGCCAATCAGTCAATGATTTTATTGGGGACGATTTGGCCTCGGTGTCTTACTCATCTGTGGATGTAGCTATGGCCATGGTAGAACAAGCTGGGCCGAAAGCCTTTATAGCAAAATGTGACATTAAATCAGCATTCCGCTTACTACCGGTACACCCGGATGATTTTCAATTGCAGGGTATCCAATTTAAGGGCTCCTTGTATGAGGATAAAGCCCTCCCCAAGGGATGCTCGATTTTGTGTACCCTTTGTGAGTGCTACAGCATGTTCCTGCAATGGCTTTTCGTGTATGGATCGGGTCAGGAGAAGGCAACACACTATCTCAATGACTTTTTCATGGTCACAGGCTCCGGTTTTGCAGACTGCCAGCGGCTGCTGACAAGTTTTCAGGAGCTCATGGAGGAGATGGGAGTCCCTATGGCCCAGGAAAACGTTGGGACCAGTGACTACCATTTCCTTTCTAGGAATCGAATTGGATGCAGTGACAGTGATAGCGCGCCTTCCACAAGAAAAGAGGTTGGACATGCAGGTCCTACTAAACACGTTGTTGGCAAAAACAAAAGTCACGGTCAGGGAGATGCAAGTGCTCTTGGGACACCTAAATTTTGTACGTAGAGTGGTGCAGGCGGGTAGGACCTTCTGCAGAAGGCTAGGCTTAGCACTAGCAGGGCTGTCACTACCACACCATGATGTTAAGTTGTCTGCTGGGGTTAAGGCAGATCTACGGATGTGGGGGAGTTTTTTGGTGTCATTCAGTGGCATTCCGATGCGCACACTGCAGGAGGTTGACTGGGACGTGCAAACCTTTTCTGATGCCTCGGGTGGTATTGGCTTAGATGTAGCCCAAGGGACATATAGTGCTCCATTTTGGGCTGCCACCGTGTAAACCTACAACAAAATGGTGGGTGGCCCATGTTAGTAGATTAGTGTAATTTATCTCTCACACACCCACCCCTTGGTGTGTGTGTGAGAGATAAATGATTTAAGAAAGGATTAGTTTTTATGTGATGGTAGTTAGGGAAGGCTAATTACAACAGGTGCGTAGGGGCAGGGTTTGTATTGATAGTTGGCCCACAAGTTTGCAGGTCTGTACTAAAAGTAAGGTTGGTTAATGTAGGCTAAGCAGGCAGAAAGGGAGAGTCTTAGCGAACCCATACCGAATTCCTGGAGTTAAAATGTTACTTCATAGGAATATCAAGTTGAGCACAGGTTAATTAGTTCACTGGTAGGCAGAGAGGGAAGTTTAAAGTGTGACAATAAGAGAAGTACAATAGGTCAGCATGTCAAAATTGTAGAGTATGTATACGGGGGTTGGGGCTAGGGGAGGTGGGTATGGAATGTAGGTTATTGAATATATAGTGAGGTTTTAGTTCTGTAAGGCCTTAGGCCGAGGATGCTTATGTGATAAACACCTTTTTCAATAAAGCGGCCTTTTCCACACATACAAGAGTCAGTGGTCTGAATGTGCCCCATTTTAACCAACACAACCCGCACCCTACTGGGGTGATTTAGTCTGGTTGCTTCACTTGCACGCTCAATGCAATTTCGAACATGATTGGTACCATACCACTTAAAATTCTCCAGCCAGAGGACAGGTGGAGTACCTAATTTAAGTCATAATCTGTAGCATCGACTATATGTTTCTTCCAGGAGAGGTGGCAAAACTAATGGGGACGTAGCGAGCAGAGAGAATATATTTTCACTTTTTTTCAACATGTAGCCGCTCAGCGGTTCCAACTCACAGGGGTTTTTCAGGCAGTGCACTGCTTCGTGTATTTGGGTTGTTCTCAAAGATGAGGACTTCCATTTTTTTTATGTTGAAATTGAGACAGTTGTCCTTTATCCAGTCTGCGATGTTCATCACGCATCTGTGGAAGTTATCTTCAGTGGTGGAGGGATCTGCGAACAGTGAGAGGAAGAGTTGTGTGTTGTCGGCTTAGGAGATGATGTTGAGTCCGTGTGATCTGGCCGTGGCGGCCAGGGGGGTCATGTAGGATTTGAAGAGGGTTTGGCTGAGGGAAGATTCTTTGGGGACTCCGCAGATGATGATCTCGGGCTCTGAGGTGAACGGTGGGAGGCAGATCCTTTGAGTTCTACAGTGAGGTATGAGGCGATCCATTTGAGGGTGTTTCCTTGAATCCTGAAGTGGTGTAACCTGTTAATCAGGATGTGGTGGGAGATGGTGTTAAACAAGGCGGACAGGTCCAGGAGGATGAGGGCTGCTGTTTCCCCCTGTCCAGGAGGGCTCTGTCATCTGTGGCTGCAATCAGGGCTTTCTCTGTGCTGTTGTTAGCTCAAAATCCAGATTGGGAGGGGTCCAGGAGGTTGTGATCTTCTAGGTGTTGGGTGAGTTGCTGGTTGATTGGTTTTTCAAGGCCTTTTGCTGGATAGGGGAGGAGAAAGATGGGCCAGTAGTTCTTCATTTCAGCTGGGTCAGCAGATGTTTTTTTTAGGATGGGCCTCACATCAGCATGTTTCCAGTCCTCAGGAAAGGAGGCTACAGTGATGGAGGTGTTGAGGACTTTCCTGTGCTCATTGCCGATTGTCTTGCTTCCGAGGTTGAAGATGTGGTGGGGGCATGAGTCTGAGTGAACAGAGTTCATGATGGAGTTAGTGTCTTGCCCGGTGAGGAGTTTCCGGTTGGTGAGAATGTGTTTGAGGTTTGTGTTCGTGGGTGTGAGCTGGTTGATGCTGTCTGTGGCGGAGGGTTGGCATTTGAAGTTTTCATAGATAGCTGAGATCTTGTTGTGGAAGAAGTCTGCAAGGTTGTCGCACAGTTCCTAGGAGGGAGTGACGTCGTTCTCGGTGGCTGCAGGATTGGTGAACTCCTTCACGATGGTGAAGAGTTCTTTGCTGTGGTTTGCATTGGCTTTGATGCGGTCTACTAGGGTGTTCTTCTTGGTTTCTTTCAAGAGGTGGTGCTACTGGTTCAGAGCATACCTGAAGGTGGTGTGGTCGTCTGTCTTTTTGCTGATGCGCCACTTCCTTTCAAGTTGTCAGCAGTTGCAATTGGTGGAGTGCAGTTCCTCGGTGAACCAGCTTCCTCTTTTGCTTTCTTCTTTGCTCCTGGCTGTCTTGGCGGAGGTGATGGCATTGGCACAGTCTGTGATTCACAGGGAGAAGCTCTTAGCCGCTTGTTCAGGATCGTTAAGAGAGTGTCAGTCCACTTGATTTCTGATACCTTTTTCCAGTTTCTTTGTGTGGATCTGGGGGACACGGTGCCGGGGTGGGTGGGTCCTGAGATGATGAAATGTACACTGTGATGGTTGGACCATGTTTGTGGTGTGGTGTAGATGTACCTGACTCTGTCGCTGGAGGTGAAAATGGGGTCGTGCATGTGTCCTGCGATGTAGGTAGGGTCAGTGACGAGCTGCGTGAGGCCGATGTTGCTCAAGCTTTCCAGGAGGTCAGTGGAGTTGGCGTTGCTGGGGTCGTCGAGGTGGGAGTTGAGGTCCCTTAGGAAGATGTAGTGCACTTAGTCGATTGCGAGCAGGGTGATGAGTTCTGGGATGGCGTTGCAGAAGCTGGGGCATAGTCCTGGTGGTCAGTAGGCAAGGGTACCTCTGATGGTGCTTTTTCCATCTGTGTGGAGTTGGAAGTTGAAGTGTTCCATTACTGGTGTCGGGTCGTCACCGTCAGGGGATGTCGTGCAGCAGATGAATTCCCTGTAGATGATGGCTATACCGCCTCCGTGCCTATTGGTTTGATCCTGGTGTGTTATCTTGTAACCTTCAGGGATGGGGGTGGTGATGTCTGGTGTGGAGGTGGGGTTTAACCAGGTTTCTATAAGGAAGATGACGTCTGGTGTGAGGGAGACGATTGTGTCCCAGACCTCTGTGGCTTGTTTCCCGAGTGAACGTGTTTTGAGTAGGATGCACTGGATTTGTGATGTGGTGGTCTTGGTGGATGTTGCAGGTGCGGCTGTGTTTGCAGTGTTGCTGGTGTCATTGACTGTTTCGTTGCTGAAGGTGAGGCGGCAGTGTTGGCAGGAGAACGGTCTTCTGGTGGTGCGTAAGGATGTGCGGCAGCAGTGGTTGTTGGTGCGTCCTGGGTCCAGGGCTCGGAGGTCAGCGGTGGTGTATCATCATGGGGTGGAAGGGCCAGTGGTCCTAGGGCTGGGCATGGTTCAGGCACGGACAGGCGCAGATGGGCTTGCCCTTGGTGCGCCCTTGGCTCGCATGCAGAACTGTCGCACTGCAGCCTCCATTAAGTTGGATTCATTGACAGGCAAAATAATAATGCACAGTCACATATGGCCCACCCCAACCCAGCCCGCCAGCTGAATAACTAGCAGCCATTGAGAGGCAGTGTAGGTCAACTTGGAATGTGCAGGCTGATGTCATCTTATGCAGCAGTGGTAAATGAGGGCATCCTCCCAGGACCAGTTTCATTGCAGCTGTCAATAGTTGATTGCGTGCTGTGTTGTAAACACTTAGCAGAGTGTACCAGTCTCCACCAGTAGGCACCTGGGCAAATTAAGCACTTCATACAAAAAGCCCATCAAAAGGCCATTCAAACCAGTAATTACTCTTTCTACCCTGTTTGTTGTGATTAGGAGTACTTAACAGTTTCAACTTTTAATGCTGAATGATATCATGAAATATACAAAAGAGTGATGGATCTATGAATTAATATCAGCAACTAGTAATTAATTTGGCTGTAACCCAGTCCACTGTTATTTTAGAAACCCTGCCACCTGAGTTTGAACCCAGCCATAGGCAAATCAGTCTTGACCCTCCTCCACTCGAAAAGATCCAGCCTGAACTTCCAGGACAGTCCTCGCTGAAACAGAACACAGGCAACACCAGGCCATTTCACCCTTATTAGGAGTCATCAGTCAGGTATAGCTTGGTTCCAGTAGAACAGTGAGCACAGGACCCACGTCTGGGCATACCAGTCCCACTTTGTGAGTACCACTGAAGTATACAAAAAAGTGATGTATGGAATGCTTGAATTAATCTCAGCCACTGTTAAGTAGTCTGGGCTCACCCCAGTCCATCGGTGTTTTGTGTACCATGCCACCTCAGTTTGGACCCAGCCATATGCAAATCAGTCATGACCCTGCTCCAATGGTAACAGTCCAGCCTGAACTGCCAAGCCAGGTGCTCCCTGAACTGGAACACAAGAACCCCAAGACTGGTTTCGCCCTTATTAAGGCAGTCCATCTGTTGGGTATGGCTTGGTTCCACTGGCACAGGGTGCACTGGACCCATGTCTGCGCATACCTACCAGCCCGCCAGCTGAATAACTAGCAGTCATTCAGAGGCAGTGTAGGTCAACTTGGAATGTGCAGGCTGATGTCATCTGAGGCAGCAGTGGTAAATGAGGGCATTCTCCCAGGAACAGTTTTATTGCATCTGTCAATAGTTGATTACGTGCTGTGTTGTAAACACTTAGCAGAGTGTCCTAGTCTCTACCAGAAAGCACCTGTGCAAATTAAGCAGTTCATGCAAAAAGCCCATCAAAAGGTCATTCAAGCAAGTAATTACTATTTCTACACTGTTTGTTGTGTTTTAGGAGTGTTTAACAGTTTCAACTTTTATGCTGTATGATATAATGAAATATACAAAAAAGTGAAGGATGAGTGATTTAATCTCAGCCACTGGTAATTAGTTGGGCTGCAACCCAGTTGTTATATTCTGTATTAGATGTAATGCATTCTCTCCGTAGTTGCCATGATACCTGCTGCTCAGCCTCTGTGTGTGATGTCACAGAATGTTTGTGTATGGATGAGGGATCAGTTAGAGAGAGCAGGCTGAGCAGCAGGAGGCTGCTCCTGGTGGGGCATTGATATGACATTTACATGACATATGTAACCTGTAACCGAGACTATTATCTCCTAATAAATTCCATCATAAAATCTACGTGACCTGCCTACAGAGGATCATTGTTTGTTTGCAACAATGGCAGCGATTAGAGAACTTACCTACGCATGAAGAGGACAAGTCTACATGAAAAAGTACAAAAAGGATAACAAGGAGGATAAAGTCTGTAAGTGAGAAAGAGGAAGAGAGATTTCAGTTTAAGAAAAATAAAGAAAAAACACCTTGAAGCCCTATTAGTGTCGTTTCTTACAGACAGCCTGCAGTCTACTCAAATTGGGAGGGGCGTTTTGGACTTTTAAATATATGCTGACTCAGTACCGTGATTATGGTTCCAACAAGGTTGGAGTTGGATTATACTGCGTTATACAGCTTTGTGGTGAGTGAGCCTGCAGTCAACTGAAAAGTAAGGGCGTTGGAACTGCTTATGTTTACAGATTAATGCTAATTGATGATCCTAGCAGTTTGGGAGTGAACCGGAAGTGTCTGCAGACAAGGGTGAAGGGCGAGTGTTGTAATCTAGTAAGTGAATGATGCATCCTCTCTGTTGTTGCCCTTATGCCTTGCTGCTCAGTCTATGTGATGTCATCAGAATGTTGAGAGTGTTTGAGTGGAAGAAGGAATCAGTTGGTGTGGAAGGGCTGAGCGGCAAGGAGGCTGCTCCTGGTGGGGCATTGTATGAGGCCTAGCATGAGACTTAATATGGATCCTATCTGAAGAATAAAGCTGTGATCTTGAACCACATCACTGGACTACGTATCCTTCATTTAATTGTAACACTGGCGACGATTTTTAAGAACCTGCGTGCTACTTCAATGGAGATTGGACTTTTAAAACTGAAGAAACTACAACCTGTGGATTTGAACAAACCTGGCACCCCTAATGCCCCACCAGTGACCTTTTCATCGGTCGCCCCAACCAGTAAGTGCCAGTTTGTCTTAGACTTTACTTCATTTTCTTTGTTTGCCTGTCTTTGCTGAACTATTCCTGTCCTGTAACATGTTGACAGAGAACATCATCTGTGACCTGGACATTATTTGCGTGTACTAGTGAGTACTGTACATTTGGATTTGGGTTGGTTCCTGCTGCCTGTTGGATTTTGGGAACGTTTTACCAGTGATCTATGGTGCCAGTTCGTATCTGCCTGCCTACTGTCCACTGCCCGCCTGCCTTGGAGGAAGTCTGCCCTCCTGCTCCTTGGGACAGTCTCAGAGTAGCGACCTGCTCCTACCTACTTGTTCGCTGTCTCCCTCTTGATTGCCAGTTCTTGCCTGCCTGCCTGCTCGCTACCTGCTGCCCACTGCCTACTGTCCTGCCACTGCCTATTATACTGCCTCCCTGTCTTTCTGCCTTGGAGGAGTGTTTGTCTTCATTGTCTTGACCTTCTGTGCCCTTTGAGCACTCTTCTGCAGCGTTTTGTACTGTGCGGCATCGGCACTGCTCTGATCATCTAGGGTTTTGCTGTGGCACTACTTTCATTGTGTTTGGCGCTTTCCTGTCAAGACTTTGTTGCTGCGCCATTGAAATATAAACCGCCGCATTGCAGTTTGAATTACACATCTAGCGCGTGCCACTTACCTCAGGTGGTCGCGCAATGTGTGCCCCATTACGTTCTTTCTCCTTTCCTTTTGCTCCTGTTGAGAGACGCCCAGCTGCTTCAGCATGCCGTGAGCCACCCGGCACGACGCTGAAAACGTGCCGCCATCTTGTGGCTGGCATCCATCTTTTCCTTTGGCTATTGCCTGATGCACGCTCCCGTTTTGCCAACCATGTTTTTGCCAACCAAGCACTTCGAGGATCTCTGTATTCCGGTTTTATTTTGGTTCACATCTTGAGGCGTTTTCTGATGTCCGCTGACCGCCTCCTTACCTCGTAGACATTTGGTGATCCAGTTAATTCAAAAGAAGAAATTGAAGACGTTCTGACAGTCACAATTTTCTGCTGAACTGTTGTTGTTGTTGCTTGATCCTCCTACAAGGTACTGTTTTCCTGGTTGTGGCTCACATGTTCCAGACTTTAGCTGTTTACTGACAACGGTGACTACCTTCTTTATTTTAGCTTATTGTTTTCTTGGGACAGTGCATTTTTCATAATGTTGTTGTTTGTGCTCAAATACTTTTATTGTGTCATTCCTTAAGGTTCAATTTCATGTGTGTTTCTTATGTGATGATTGTACCATTCACTGGTACCTGATCCTGTATTTGTATGAGAGGGGGGAGAGAGTGTAGTGTCCTTGTTTTGTATCTGTATGAATAGAGGGAGAGAGAGTGTAGTGTCCCTGGTCATGTCATGTTCTGAAGCTGAAGCTTCTCTGACTTACTTGTTTTGGTTTTACCCTCTGAATTGGTTGTTACCTCGTGTGAGGTGTTAGACTGTGCGTTACGGATGCGCACATGAGAAGACTTCTTCTTTTGAAGCTTCTCTGACTTGCCTGTTTTGGTTTTACCCTCTGAATTGGTTGTTACCTCGTGTGAGGTGTTGGACTGTGCGTTATGGGTGCGCACATGAGAAGACTCCTTCTTTTGAAGCTTCTTTGACTTCCCTGTTTTGGTTTTACCCTCTGAATTGGTTGTTACCTCGTGTGAGGTATTGGACTGTGCGTTACCGGCGCGCACGTGAGAGATCTACCTTTTGTGTAGCTTCTCTGTCTTACTTGTATTGGATGTACCCTGTGAGTGGTTGTTGCCTCGTGAGAGGTGTTTGGACTGTGAGTTACGGGTGCGCACATGAGAAGACTACTTTCTCTTTAGCTTCTCTGGATTTACCCTTGTTTTGGTTGTGGTATGTGTATCACCCTGTGTTTAGGGGTTGCATAATTACTCTTAGAGTGTACGCCTTCGAGTGTTTGGCGTGCGATTTGAAGAACACAACACTTTTGTGTTTCTCTCATCTTTTCAAGATGGGATGGGATGGGGTGTTTGACGATGCTCTTGAAGATTGATGTTACTCTTGTAGCGTTATGTTATTTTTGAAGCTCGTTGACTTTCGTATGTGTGTATGTCCACCTCCGCACATTTATTTATTGTCAGTCATATTGCATGTATGTGCTATGATCTTGCATGCTTGTATTTTTACAATTTTGATGAGGGGGGATGTGTTGTAATCTAGTAAGTGAATGATGCATCCTCTCTGTTGTTGCCCTTATGCCATGCTGCTCAGTCTATGTGATGTCATCAGAATGTTGAGAGTGTTTGAGTGGAAGAAGGAATCAGTTGGTGTGGAAGGGCTGAGCGGCAAGGAGGCTGCTCCTGGTGGGGCATTGTATGAGGCCTAGCATGAGACTTAATATGGATCCTATCTGAAGAATAAAGCTGTGATCCTGAACCACATCACTGGACTACGTATCCTTCATTTAATTGTAACAGCGAGCCATCCTAAATTTTTCTGCGGTACTGTTGGGCAGGTGTTGAGACAGCGGGACTTGTGAGCCACTGAATTATCATTTTGATGGGGCCCAGGCGACGCACTGTCATCTGAGGGGTGGAGGAGCGTGCCTCAAAAACCTGCCAAAACGCAGGATATTTGGATGCATCTCAGAACTGTAAACAAGTGCCTTCTGACACGCAAGAAGGTCTGCGCTGCACTGAAGCGGCATTTTTTTTAATTGGCTCACGTTCAGAGTCTCTTTGCAGAGTGTGCGCAACGTTGGTAAGTAATGCGTGCATTCTTAACATTTCACTGCGAGCAGAGTGTGTGCGCGTACTGTCCTCGTGATCTTACCTGGCCAGAGCTTTCTCTTTGTGACGCTTCATCTGCAAGGCCAGCTCGATCAGATTGCAGTGTTGAGCGAGGGCAGCTGTGACGTACTCCTTTGGCACATGGAACTAGGAATACTATTGGCTCATCATAGCAGCCAAGTGATTGGATGTGCTGATTGGAAAGTGCATGATCACGCTGCTCATGATGGTATGAGAGCACAATGCTGGAGGATTACTGATTCTATGGCAGGACCGGAGGCTCAGATTATGCTTTCTCTTTCTTTTACTACTCAAACAGCAGCCAATGAAAACACAGAAAAGTATAAAAAACACATAAACATACTACATTTCCCATGAGGCTTTGAACCACGCCTCCAATATCAACCAATGAACAGAGTCCACAGTATACAAATTAGCAAGGCGCCATCTAGACTGCCTCTTTCTTTGCTGCTCCGCATTCAAGATAAGTGCGTTGTTAATTTGCATACATTTGGCCTAGAAACAGTTTATGCGATTCCGATTTGTGTATTGCTCAATAATAATTGGTTTTATGCTTGTTGATGTATTTGTGTTATCTGCACTTTGTCTGAGAGTTCCGCGCTGCGTTGTGCTCGCGCGTTCAACTTCCCCGAGTCCGAGCGCGCTCAGTGCGTGTTGCGCTGTGCGTGTTCTTAGGCTCCCGTTAGGATCAAGTTTGCCCCTTTTTGCCTGATAAAGTGTTCCTTTTAATGCCCAACGGACCGCGCTCATTGCGAGCACCGGTCCGATCTGTTTAGCGCTCGAGCGCTGAGCGGGGATTGGCCCCCCCTCCCAGGGAGCGAGGCGTACGTAGCGAGCCCGCCCGGGCTGGTGCGTACGTCTCGGGAGCCTGCACGCGAACTCGCTCGCGCTCACAGGCTCCCGTGAGTAAGCTGGATCGGAAGCCTGACCCGGGCTGAACAACAGGGTGTGGCAGCACGCAGGAGTTTGCCGGTACCGGGCCAGACGACCTTAGGGGCATTCAAGGCTTACCCCAGCAAGTTGTTTCCCACAAATCTAACATTTGAATACCTAATATTTAAATAATTGGAATAATTTTTGGATACCCTGCATTGACTGATTGGCAGGGTTTGACCCTCCATTAGTCTTAGGCAGGTGTTTTGGTACCTTTTTTTGTGGCACTCTCTGCGCCAGCTTTGCTCCCGACCGACACCCTTCTCATAGAGAGCTGGGGTTAGAGAATATTTGTTTGATTTCTCCTTGGAGAACTGTGACTGAATATTTCATAGATATTCATTTATGATGTCGGACTCTGAGGTCCCTGTGGAAGAATTGGCTGCCTATGGTCCGGAACAGGACGAAGACTATTACTATGATGAGTCGTTGGAGACCTTGATTGATAAGTCCCTAGATAAAAAATTGGATAAGGTCCTCTCTTCAGCCTTATTGCCTATTTCGCAGCGCCTAGATAAATTAATGGGTCCTCCGTCATTGACCCCCTCATGGACCCCGGCCCCTTCCCCCCATCCCCCCCTGATGCACCTGGCCTCCCCTGGCCCCATGCCCAGATCTATTCAAAACTTAAAAAAGGCGCAGGTTGACCCCAATGAGACCGAGCCAGCTCAGTGCCCGTCCGAACCGGCCCCCTCTGTGCCCATTTCACTCACGGATACAGACACAGACACTGACACATCCCAAGAATCACCTCCACGAAAGCGAGCGAGGAAGCGCAAGCATTCCCTATCCCCCGTCCAACCCTCCCCCTTCACCTTTGATCCATCAGCCATTGTCCATCCCCATTCCTCAGATTGGGCTCCCGCTCTGGCTGTTGCGGAGTATATGCAAAATAACCTTCGAAAAAGTTTTGACAAGGAGGTTCGGGCCCGCCTAAGATCTGAATGCCCTTGCCCCGATCTCCCAAATAAGACAGCCCTCACCCCAGAGATTGATTCATCCATGCAAACCTTCCTTAAAAAATACAGGAAAGACCCGAAAAAAGGCATCGACCGAGCTCTTAAAGCTTGCCAGGACAAGCTCTTAGATGTTTCCGGCCCTTTGGCCAAGATTTTGGAGTTGGCCTTACAGGCACAAGAGACTGGAGCTGCAATACACCCGGAAGTCCTGGCGGGGTGGACACAATGGGCAATCTGCATGGTGGGCAACGCTAATTGCGCTCTGTCCTCGGAGAGGCGCAAATCTGTCCTTCTGCGTATTGACCCACAGCTGGTGGAACTCGCACCGGCGGAACCAGGCCCTTTGGCTGAAGGGCAATTGTTTAGAGATCGTTTCGTAAAAGTTATCGCCAAGTTTGTGAACACTTTTACCTCTTTAGAAAAATCCCAATCTTCCCTAAAAAGGGCTCTCCAACCCTTTTCTGGCAGGGCCGGTCGTGGCAGAGGACGCTCGACCGGCCGCTTCATTTCGCAAGGTCCTCGCCGAGGTTACGCCCGAGACACAGGGGTTACACGCAGGAGCCGGAACAAGCCGGTTTCTATCCTGCCAGATCCCGGGGCTTCAGAGGCAGGTACAACTGTGGAGTCAACAGGGGATTCCGGAATAACGAGTCTCAAGCTTCAGGTAATTCCTCCACCTCTTCCCTCGACTCCTTTGGGGGGCAGGTTGGCATTTTTTCTACACAATTGGCTCAAACTCACGTTCGATGCATGGGTGTTAAACACGGTTCAGGGGTACCAAATAGAACTGATCGAGCTGCTTGCTCAAACTGTCCCGCCTCCTCCTCTCCGTTTTTCCCTACAAGAACAAACTTTTATCGAGCTAGAGCTTCAAGATCTATTAACCAAGCAGGCTATTGCTGCGGGACCCCTCTTAGCGGAGGGTTTTTGCAGCAACGTCTTCTTGGTAGTAAAGAAGGGAGGAGGGCAGCGTTTGGTTCTAAACCTCAGAGAGTTCAATCCCTTTGTGGTCTACAGACATTTCAAAATGGAAGGGATTCATTTGCTCAGAGATTTGTTGTTAGAAAAAGACTGGATGGTCAGACTGGACCTAAAGGACGCTTACCTCACAGTACCCATTTGCCCCTCCCATCAGCGATTTCTTCAATTCCAATGGAAAGGGCAATGGTTCCGTTACAAGTCTCTTCCCTTCGGCCTGTCGTCAGCCCCTTGGCTTTTTACGAAGCTCTTGAAACCAGTGACGACACGTCTGAGGGAAAGGGGGGTTCGCATGATCGTCTATCTAGACGACATTCTCATTTTAGCTCAAGACCCCTCAGTGCTCCTCTCACATCTGCAGTGGACGATGTCTCTCCTGCAAAGTCTGGGGTTCATCATAAATCTAAAGAAGTCACTGATCTCCCCTTCCCAAAGGGTGGACTTCTTGGGTTTTCAGATCGACTCAGTGGCAACTCAGTTGCTCCTACCCCCTGCCAAAATAAAATCTATCAAGAGAGAGATTCGATCAACGTTAGCCAAGCAGGTGATTTCTCTGCGCTCCTTAGCGAGGATTGTGGGTCTTTTGGCGTCTTCAATTCAGGCCATCTTTCCGGGCCCTCTGCATTACAGAGCATTGCAATGCCTGAAGAGACACTATCTACAAAAACAGTTTTCTTACGATCACATGATCGCTCTCTCTGCAGACGCTCAAGGAGAGCTTCAATGGTGGCTAGCTCACATTGAAGCATGGAATGGCAGAGCCATTTTCGGTGCGTCTCCAGATATTATCATAGAATCCGACGCCAGCCAATGGGGCTGGTGTGCAAGGTGTGGAGAGTTCGCCACCGGCGGACGTTGGTCAGCAGAGTTACAGCTGCACATAAATTGTCTAGAGTTACTTGCAGGGTAATTTGCGATACGATCGATCTCACAGCAGAAGAGCAATTGTTGCATCCTACTACGGATGGACAATGTCTCAGCAGTTCGATATATAAATCACCTGGGTGGGACGAAGTCTCGTCTACTAGCCAACATTGCCAGGGAGTTCTGGCATTTCTGCCTCTCAGAAGATCAGGGTTATAGAAGAATACATTCCAGGCAAGAGCAATCAGATTGCGGATTGGAACTCCAGGTTCCTCAGGGACTTCAGCGATTGGAAGTTGCATCGTTCAGTGTTCTTACGGATCATGACTATGCGAGGTCCATGCCAGATGGACCTTTTCGCCTCTCGCCTCAATGCTCAGCTCCCACGTTTCTACAGCTGGAGGCCGGACCCCCTGGCGATGGGCACGGATGCCTTCCTTCACCAGTGGGGTCTGTTGAGGAATTACGCGTTTTCCCCGTTTGCGCTAATTCCCAGAGTGGCGGCTCAGGTGAGACAACAGAGAGCTTCTTTGGTCTTGGTAACCCCGATGTGGAAAACACAACCGTGGTTTCCAACACTGCTCGAGTTGTCAGTGGATCTTCCATTCCTGTTACCCTCTTTTCCATTGATTCTCCAGGACCCAGTGGGCTTACCGCACCCATTGGTCCTGCAGAATCAACTACCTTTCATGGTTTGGATGATATCAGGAGACATGACCGCATTGAGGGACTTTCATCGGCGGCTGCCGACTTTATACAGCAAGCTTGGGCTCCATCCACCCGCAAGAGATATTCTGCATCATGGAAACGATGGGTGGGTTGGTGCCTTCAACGACAGGTGGATCCCGTGGGATCCGAATTAAAGGATGTTATCAATTTTTTGTCTGAATGTGCAAGTCAAGGTTTATCATGTCGAACGGTGAATAATTTCAGATCTGCGCTTTCAGCGGGACATGATCATATAGATGGTAAGCCTGAGGGGGTTCATCCTTTGGTTTGTAAACTGTTGAAAGGTATCAGAGTGTGCCGACCTCCCAGACCTAGGTATTCCAAGTTATGGGACGTCTCCAAGGTTTTGAATTTATTGGAAACATGGCCAGACAACAAAGATCTGTCACTAAAGCAGTTGTCAGCAAAACTTACAATGTTACTGTGCCTCATTTCATGTCGTAGAGTGTCTTATGTGCATGCTTTGGATTTAGCCAGCAGGATTTTTTCTCCTCAGGGTGTTTCTTTTGTCATTTCCAGAAGGACAAAGACGATGTCACGTTCAGTGGAGTATCCTGCTTTTCCTCATAATGAGAAGTTATGTGTGTTAAAGTGTTTAAAGATGTATGAGGACCGTACTTCAAGTCACAGGGCTGATCCCTTAGGACCTTTGCTTTTGGCAATTCAGAAACCCTTCAAACCTGTTTCAGCGGCCACGTTGGCCAGGTGGGTTCGTTGGGTAATGGCAGAAGCTGGTATTGACATTTCTGTATTTGGTGCACATTCTGCATGGGGCGCTATGGCGTCTAAAGCGTATATTATGGGTTCTCGTCTTGAGGACATTCTTAAGGCTGCAGACTGGTCTTCGGACTCTGTGTTTAAAGTGTTCTATTATAAGCCTATATCTCATGTTTCTTCTGTGGTTGTTGGTCAGCTTTGAACCAGCATAATCTGAGCCTCCGGTCCTGCCATAGAATACAAAATTTTCCGGCATTCGCGACAAGAATTTTTGATTCTATTAAGGACACGGAGGCGAGGATTATCCCGCCCAGTGGGACAGGTAAGAATGCAACTGATAAGACAGACTTTTACCTGTATGTTTTCCCTCCCTGATTCTTTTTTTCCTAGGGTTTGAGTACTCTGTATTTATACTTGTTTCTAGTTTACAGGAACGGATTCGAAGCAGATTTGATTCTGCGTTGCGACGGAACTGGATGGTCTGTACCTGAGATGTTGGTTTCCCGTTGGAAACGAATGGTTCATGCTCTCTGTTGAGAGACAGGATCGTTATGCATATGTTTAACTTTGGACTTTTCAGCTGCGTTTTGCAAAGAAAGAGGCAGTCTAGATGGTGCCTTGCTAATTTGTATACTGTGGACTCTGTTCATTGGTTGATTTTGAAGGCGTGGTTCAAAGCCTCATGGGAAATGTAGTATGTTTATGTGTTTTTTATACTTTTCTGTGTTTTCATTGGCTGCTGTTTGAGTAGTAAAAGAAAGAGAAAGCATAATCCTCGCCTCCGTGTCCTTAATAGAATCAAAAATTCTTGTCGCGAATGCTGGAAAATTTTGTAGTGTGTTACATATTGGATTTCCGCACCGGTCTGGGAACTGTGAACATTCAAGTGAAGTGTGTCTATTTTGACCTCACTCAGAGCAAGAAAAGGAATGGTACTATGTTATTTCGTTCTGTAGCCAGTGTGCGATGTTGATGTGTTCGGGTGAGATATCGCTCACCGGTGTGGAGGACTTGACTTTATTTGCAGGAAATGTTGTTAACATTGTGAATGCCACGTGTATTTTATTAATGCGATGCTGAATATTTAGGAACTATGGCATGCCACTATTCTATACTGGTGAGGGGAATATTGAATTACTTGCTATGTTATGTTTTTATTTAATGTCATGCTGAATGGGTTGCCTGAGGATATTTTTGATGTCTTCTGAATTGGCTTCCGTTGTATGTTTTAACTGGTGCCATGTTGAATTTGTATATGCAGGAGAGGATGTGTGTACGTGTAGTGTCCCTGGTCCTGCGTGGTATACTTTATTTTGGGATGAGTGGTTTTAAATTTATGAAGTGTCCTTGGTTCTGCAAGGTATGTGGGAGAGGGTGTGTACTGCTGCAGTTAGAAGTGATGAATGTATTGACATTTATTTTCAGTAAATGTAGTGCCCTGTGATTCAAGGACGAGTAAGGGTTGAAAGATACCCTTTGCATACTGCTTGAGTGGCTGAGTGAGGGTTGTATGATACCCATGTTCTGAGTATATGTAGTGTCCCATGTAAGGATGAGCGAGGGTTGTAGTTCCCTCTGCCTACTTTTTTTATACGGTTGAAAGAGAACCTTTTATATGTTCACAAGATGCCCTTAGTTGGGATGAGTGTGGGTGGGAAGTTACCCGTTGCTTACTTTTTGGATTAGGGTTGAAAGATACCCATTAAGTATGTTTATTATTTCTAAGGGGGAAATGTGTTATATTCTGTATCAGATATAATTAACTCTCTCCCCAGTTGCCATGATACCTGCTGCTCAGCCTCTGTGTGTGATGTCGCTGAATGTTTATGTATGGCTGTGTGATCAGTTAGAGAGAGCAGGCTGAGCAGCAGGAGGCGGCTCCTGGTGGGGCATTGATATGGCATGGATCCTGTAACAGAGACTATTATCTCCTAATAAATTCCATCATAAAAACTACATGACCTGCCTATAGAGGATCATTCTTTTATTGCAACACCAGTCCACTGTTATTTTACAAACCCTGCCACCTGAGTTTCAAACCAGCCATAGGCAAATCAGTCTTGACTCTCCTCCAATTGAACAGTCCAGCCTGAATTGCCAGGACAGTCCTTCCTGAAACAGAACACAAGCAATACCAGGCCATTTTCACCATTATTAGGGGTCATCAGTCAAGTATAGCTTGGTTCCAGCGGAACAGTGTACATAGAACCCATGTCTGGGCAACCCATCCCACTTAGGGCATAGCACTGACATATACAAAAAAGTGATGTATGAAATGCTTGAATTAGTCTCAGCCACTGGTAATTAGTCGGGGCTTATCCCAGTCCATATGTATTTTGCGCACTATGCCACCTCAGTTTGGACCCAGCCATATGCAAATCAGTCGTGACCCTACTCCAATGGGAACAGTCCAGCCTGAACTGCCAGGCCAGGTCCTCCCTGTACCCGAACACAAGCAACCAAAGACTGGTTTCTCTCTTTTAACGCAGTCCATCAGTCAGGTACGACTTGGTGGCAGTGGCACAATGTGCACTGGACCCATGTCTGCGCATACCTGTCCCACTTAGGGTATAGCACTGATGTACACACAAAAGTGATGGATAGAATGCTTGAATTAATCAAACTGAACCCAAACTGAGGTGGCACGGCGTGCACTTTTTTCTATACTTCGGCATGATATCATGAGGCGTCATAGTACTGACTTAAAATATTCGTGCTCTATTATAACCTCCCCCCCAAGATCTCACAAATTACAGCAGTGAGCAGGCAATGGCGTAGATTCCACAGGTATCCTAAAAATCTGTACTGTGATTAAATTTACATAGCTCTGTCTACACATGAAGAAGAGTGGAATCACTTCATGGAACGCAGCATGCGACCTAGTGGGTGTGCCTTAGATGGAAGCGTGTGCCTGTCATATGGTCTATACCATGGGTACTCACAAACATTTTCCCGGGGGCCGCAAAGTTTGGTCTTTTTTTGTGACCAAGGGCCGCACTAATGCCAGCGGGGGAGGGAGGGGTGTAAAGTGGGTGTAGAGGAAGTGAAGCATGTATATCTAGTGGCTGAACTCAATTGCGCAAGGCGAAACCAGAAAGCATGGGAGGAATCCCGGCTTCTCCACTTGACACTGGGCAATTGATTAATATCAATATCCCTCCTTTTTCTTCATATTAACACATAGGAGGACCTCGAAATACATGACTTAAGGATGCATGCTGTACCAAACCATCTCCTGTGCTTGGATGTAATCACTAATGGCATTGTTGTCAGTGTGGGGGAAGCATGAACGTTCCTACAATCATGTTTGAAAACCATCACTTTAAAATAATACTTCTGAATGCACTGCTATAATTTGATTTACTAAGGTGAAATTGTTCTACAGGTCAATGAAATACACTTTTTGAATTTGGAAGACTATAGTATTTTTACAAGTTTGCTCTCTTTAAAAATGAAGGTGTTCCTAAAGTTAAGGGCCTAGTTACTTCCTTTTGTTTAACTACAATTATCCCTGAATTTAGGGCCAGATGTAGGTAACTTCAATTTAGCGAGTCCTTAATAGCGATTTTTACCGAATCGCTATTAAGGACTCGCTAAATGGAATGTAGGTAGGAATCGCTAAAATATTAGCGATTCCTTAACATTCCTTAATAACGAATCGGTAATTGAGATTCGTTATTAAGGAATACCTAAGCCATTCATTCCTATGGGCTAGGAGGCCCATAGGAATGAATGGGAAGATATTCACTATTAGCGATTCGGTGCCAGGGTATCCAAAGGACACCCTGTTGCACCCTTGAAATGTGCATGTGTGCACATGTGGCGCACATACATGCCCTAAGGGCATGGATGTGTGCCACATGGCACATTTGAAAAAGCAAAAAAGTGCTTTTTTAAAGGAAATCGCTACTTACCACCAACTTGAAGTTGGTGGTAATTAGCGATTCCTTAAGGCTCAAGTGCACTATTTTTAGTGCTACGTACATTGCATTTAAGGAATCGGTATTTCCGATTCCTTAAATGCAAGAGCAAAATAAGGAATCGCTATTTTGCGATTCCTTATTTTGCATGTAGGTATGAACTCACCTACATTGCACTCAGCCAAATACCGGTCGGTAACGCCGAAATTCTCCGAATTTCGGCGTTACCGACCGGTATTTTGCCACTTACATCTGGCCCTAAGTGCTTTCTGTATATTTAACATTTTTTTATGCTAGTGCTGAGTCGAGTAAACAGCAGCCCAGTCCTGCTGCTGCTCAGGGGCTGCTTCTAAGGGTCAGGAGGGCCGCATGCGGCCCCCGGGCCGTACTTTGAGTATCATGGGTTTATACAGATAGCATAGGCGCTGTTGCAGAGTTAGCATAGGCGCTGTTGCAGAGTTGTACTTTTATCTTGTTTTTGTTGCAGCGCTTACATGTGAGATTGAAGGTAAAAGGTGCATGGGAGAGGATGCATGCATGAGTGTGTATATATATATATGTGTGTATGTATGTATGTATGTATATATATATATATATATATATATATATGCCAAAAAGATTCTTGTCATGCAAAGAACCGGAGGGACACAGCGGGAGTAACAGGTAAGAAATTGATTCCAGCATGGCATGACGCGTTTCGGACGTAAATGCCTTTTTCAAATGCCTGCTGCAACGAAAGTCCTTTCAGCCAATCTGCTTTAAAATAGTTCACATCGTTTTGCCATTGGTGGCAATCCAGGTGGGCTGGAATAACGAGACCACAAGCACCGTAGCTGCATCGGCAAACTACAATGCCCAGCATGCACCTCTCACTGCACACCATGTGAATGTCTCGCATCGGCTCCACTAAATCTCATCATGAGTCCTGAATTAATAAAACTGTGGCAAAGCTGGATGGCGACAATGTTGCTGGTGGAATGAACTTCTCCCCTGGGTCCCACCATACACCCAAACTGCATAAATCCATTCTCAACTTGCCCTGGAACCACGGATTAAGTATTCCTAGATCCTCCGTGAAATCACGAACTGCCATCTGCAGCGGTGCCCTGCTGTGCATGGATGCGGTGGGCCAGAGTACTCCCAATACCTTGGATACTTTGGTTGTGCCGAAGCTGCCCTTTGTAACTCTGGCCTCTTGAAAGGTGGGTCTCCTCCAACGCGCTCGGGGCTTGCGCGGAAAATATGCCAAAAAGATTCTTGTCATGCAAAGAACCGGAGGGACACAGCGGGAGTAACAGGTAAGAAATTTATTCCAGCATGGCATGACGTGTTTCGGACGTAAATGCCTTTTTCAAATACCTGCTGCAACGAAAGTCCTTTCAGCCAATCCGCTTTAAAATAGTTCACATCGTTTTGCCATTGGTGGCAATGAAGGTGGGCTGGAATAACGAGACCACAAGCACCGTAGCTGCATCGGCAAACTACAATGCCCAGCATGCACCTCTCACTGCACACCAGGTGAATGTCTCGCATCGGCTCCACTAAATCTCATCATGAGTCCTGGATTAATAAAACTGTGGCAAAGCTGGATGGATATATGGGGGGGCGCTAGAGGGTGCACAGCAAGATGGCCGCACTGTAGTGCAGCTCCGCCGGCCGTCTTCACTATCCTGTCACTATCCTTTCCCTGGCAGTCATCCAAGCCCCATATCGTGGGACAACGCTACCGATACTCTGGTGCGGCAATGGGGAGCTGATTACCTGCTATGGTGGTCTCTGCGAGCCCTCGCGGTTCGTCCGGCTGGTTCCTGGAGCGCTGGGCCCCTGTTAAAATGGCGGTGCTGTGATCGGCGACGGCGGCGGCGGGTGCCTGAGGTGGGACCTAGACGCGGACCCAGTCTAGTGGGCATCCTGCACCGTGATCTGCACGACTGCTGCGGTGAGAGTGCTCAGCGGCCTGCTGCCTCGGCTGAGCCCTGTGGGCGACGGACGGCGTGAGGCGCTTGCTGACGCTGCCGTTGGCCCTCTCGCGCGGATAACACTGCATCCTGGCCTGCTGCTGCTGGCGCATTGAGCGACTGACTGCACCCACCTCCGCTGTGTGATACTGCCTGCAACTTCCCCTGCTATCGCTCCGCAGACTGCGGCCCGCTTTGTCTGTGCGGCGGCTGCGGTGGTGCTGGCGCTGCAGGGCTGGGCCACCTCATCTGCCGGCTGGCGGGGCCTTTGCGCCGCGTCCCCTGAAACTCTGACGGAGCGCTTGCGGGCGCGGAGGCGATACGTGCTGCCGGCGGGGGCGTACGTCCGCGACTACAGGGATCTACCTCATCTGCTGTGAGTACCCGTGCAGTGTGAATGAAACTGGCGTGGCGGGCAGTTTAAACTGCTGTGAATAACTACAGGGTGCTCGCACACTTAAACCACGTTCAGGGCCACGGTCGGACTTGTGCCTAGCCTGTTCATTATCGGGACTGTCAGCTACGGCTGCCCTGGTGCGGGGCCTACATTACCAGTGCCGTGGTGTGGGCCTGGGTTCGGCTGTGGGCTTGGGCAACGATTCAGCGCTCTATGTGAGCTCCCTACAGAGGACGTGCTCACAGGGGGGGTGCTTGGCGATTAAGGACTGAATTTTGTGCATTACCCGCTAACTATCACCCTGACCCCTGGATTAGAGCAAGCGGCGGGCCTCTACTGTGGTGCACGTGTGCTGTGACATCGCACCTTCATCGCCATGGGTAAACCAGATAAGAATCAACCGCGCCTCAACTTTGATCTGCGAAAGTCTGGCAGATCAGGTCAGTATGTGGCATCTGACTCAGAGCTGGATACTGCTAGTGCGCCACCAACTGCATTGGAAAAGATGCTAACGGCCATACAAGCTAGCTTGCAATCTATAGATGGCAAAATCGAGGCCCTAAATGGTCGAATGGACACTATATCTGCCAAACTGGATAGACACGCCGTTCGTATAGGCGAGGCCGAACAACGAATCTCCAACACTGAAGATGGACTACAGCAGGTCACCACTAAGGTCTCGGACATGGCAAAGGTTCTGGCAGTAATCCAAGCAAAAAACGAAGACCTTGAAGCGCGCTCACGGCGCAACAATGTGCGCATTTTAGGGCTGCCAGAATCTACAAACGTGGGCAGGTTGGAAACCTATGTAGAACAAATGCTACGTGAAATATGCGGCGCTGACAATTTATCTACCATGCTCGTTGTGGAGAGTGCCCACCAATCGTTGGCCTCTCGTCCACCTCTGGGCACTCCGCCTCGGCCAATTATCGCCCGCCTGTTAAACTACAGGGACCGGGATGCAGTTCTACGTATTTCTCAACAAAAGGGGACTATTTCCTACCAGGGCAATACCCTATCCTTTTACCCGGACTTTACAGCCACTGTCCAAGCACCGCGGAAGGAATTCCAAACGGTGAAAAAGCTCCTAGCGAACAAAAACATCCAATATGCTATGCTATATCCGGCACGCCTGCGTATAGGTGTGGACGATAAGGCCCGGATCTTTGACAGCCCCAAGCGTGCCATGGAGTTCGCCAAATCTCTCTGTCGCAAGAAGAAACCCCCTCCAGATACATCAGACAACGAGGACTGAAAGGGGGCCAGATGTATTGCTTTAAAGGTTTCACATGGCTGATGATTGATTTGGGGCTGTGCTACACAGGGGCGGGTCCTGGGCTCCCCGTTCACTGCCTGATTGCTTCGGTAGTTCACATTGTGAAGACTGTAAATTATTGTTTTCTCCCGATGCCCTGTTTTATATGATAAGTGGGTAGGTATTGCTTATTACACATGCAGACTATGCAATTAGTTGCTCTGATGCAGCTGTCCTTACGAATGGGTATTTATGACGAGTCATGGATATAGCAGGGACTATGTCATTATCAAAGACGGCCACCTCCCTAGTTCATCTGGGAGTTATTGTGCCACAGTGTCCCCCAATGGGTGTACCCCACTACCAGTTTTGAATTTGTTCTGTATGTTGGGGTTTGTTGTAATTTGGGGCTATGGCTTTGGCAAATTGGGGCTGCTAAAGTGGGAGGGGGTTGGGGGTAGCAGAGTTTTTAATGGGGAATTGTTTTCTGTGATTGTACTTACACTCTGGCCACGCTACATACCTACAGTTGCAAACATATATGCTTTGATTCAGTACTCGCTTCAGCTAAGAATTGTCTTTTTCGCTAATGTGCGATAGCTACAATTGTCTGACTTGGAATGTTAGAGGGCTTAACACCCCCAAAAAAATCCGTCAGGTGCTGGCATACCTGGACAGACACACAGTGCAGATAGCTCTCCTACAGGAGACACACCTTACCAAGTCTTCGGAGGCTAGAATTGCTGCTAAATGGGCTGGCCACAAGGTGGCGTCTTCATATTCCTCATACGCAAGGGGGGTTCTTATACTGTTTAGAAGAGGACTGCAATTTACGCCCCTCAAAACATACATTGACGACGAAGGGCGCTGTGCCATGATTCATGGAAAACTAGGGGTATCAATGATCATGGTCATCAACATCTGTGGCCCCATACTTGACGACCCACAGGTCTTTCTTCGAATGCTTAACATTCTGCGCACCTGGCCAGACGCTGCCATTTTATGGGGGGGGGATTTTAATACACATTTGGACCCTGCTAAAGACAAGTCGAATCCACAGGGAGCACGCACCATAAAGGTCTCTCAATGCATACGCGATGCTATTTTGGAGTTGGGGTTGGTGGATGCTTGGCGGATACGTAATGATGACGACAGGAGTGGTACACATGTCACACCCGCACATAACAGCTGGTCCCGACTAGACTATTGGCTTTTGAGCAAAGAACCCAATGGTTGGGTCACGGATGTTGTTCCCCTTCCACGCACCCTGTCAGACCATAACCCCGTGAAATTGTGTCTTAGTATTCCCACCACTGTACACCGGCCGTTCTCTTGGCGCTTTAGGGCTGAAGCTTTGCTAGATCCTATTTATAATGACACCATCAGAATGGCAATCACACAATATTTTGAAATAAATGTGGGAACGATTGAGAGTGCCGCCTCTCTATGGGAGGCCTTTAAGGTTACAGTGTGGGGGGTCTGTATAAGCACGACCGCAGGCATACTACGGGACATATGGGGACAACTATCCAAAATAGAGGCTACACTGGCAGACCTGGAACGGGACTACACAGGGGACCCTAACACCGTCACACTAGCACGCATTCAGGAACAAGTGCCGGAATACAACACATTGGCGGACTCTGAAACCCGCTATCTATCACGTCGCCATGTTGCACGAACGTATGGTGAAGGGGGCCGGCCTGGTCGTCAACTGGCCAACCGACTTAAGTTTAGATCTGAACACCAACATATCACAAAAATAGTGGACTCACAGGGGGAGGAACACTTCACACCCCGCGGGATAGTGGAACAATTCAAGTCCTGCTATTCGGAGATGTACACCTCGTGGGGGGCATGGACGAGGACGCCCTTGAGGATTATCTTTCTGACATTGCTTGCGCCTGGCTAGCGGATGGCCATCGTGAGTACCTGAGCCAACCAATTGATGAGACTGATATTAAGACAGCGATCCGATCCTTGCCAAATAAAAAAGCCCCAGGCCCGGACGGACTCACAGCGGAGTTCTATAAGGAGTACGCGGATCTTTTAGCGCCCTACCTTCTAGAGGTGTATGCGGAAGCCCATGACACTGGCATATTACCGCCATCTCTGCGACAGGCTCTAATTATTACATTACTCAAAAAAGATAAGTCCCCATCGCACTGCGACTCTTATCGCCCTCTGTCGCTCATTAATTTAGATGCTAAAATACTAGCCAAAATATTAGCCACTAAACTCCAACCGCTAATGTCCTGTCTGGTGCTACCGGATCAATCCGGCTTTATACCGGAGCGCTCTACTTCCCATAACTTGAGGACTCTTTTTGCCATGTTCCACATTTTAACTCCAGATCTCCCAGCTGCCGCAGTCATGTTGGATGCGGCTAAAGCGTTCGACTCTATCGAATGGCGCTATATGTTTTATATCCTGAGGCGTATGGGGTTCCCGAACGTTTTTATAAGATGGGTGCAGTTGTTGTACACTGATCCATCGGCGAGAGTCCGGGTGGGGGGTCTTACCTCCGAGCGATTTTCCATCAATCGGGGCACAAGGCTGGGCTGTCCTCTCTCGCTGCTTTTATTTGCCCTCATGCTAGAACCACTAGCTTGTTTGATTCGTCAACGCCACAGGGAATCGGCGCTCAATTTTAATCATCGTCCTGTAAGCATATCCCTATACGCGGATGACATGGTGCTTTTCATTCGTGAACCACAAAAATATTTGTCCCCCGTTTTGCGGGAATATATCGGTTTTGGCTTATTTTCTGGGCTCTGGATAAGTTGGGATAAATCGGTAATTGTCCCCTTAACGTCGAACACTGCACCCCCACAGATGGAATATCCGCTGATCTGGTCTACAGATCCTGTTTAATATTTAGGAGTGTGGATACATGGCGATCCAGAGATTGTGGTAAGGGAGAATTATGGCACAGCTTGTGCTGCACTGGAAGGTTAAGTTGACAGATGGTCTTCGTTGCCACTTTCCCTGGCCGACCGCGTCGCCATTATTAAAATGATCGTGTTGCCACGGTTCCTTTATCTTTTTAATAATATCCCAATTCGATTGCAGAGGCAACTATTTCGCACACTTCGCTCCCACTTACTTAGACTTGTCTGGAATGGCAAGCAAGCTAGGGTAGGCTGGCATACACTCACCCTGGATTATGCTCAAGGAGGGTTCTGCGCACCTGACCTATACCTTTACTACCTATGTGCGCAGGCGCAGTACGCCTATTACTGGTACCACCCGCACGCCTTCACACCACACGTCGCGGTGGAGGACGGGGATGCGAATCCTGTTCCACTGACTGGGATCCTCACACATACACACAGGGGTACGCCCAGGACAGAAATAAATACAGTGGACACCACCATAGCTGCCTGGCAGTCTATTGGCAAGCTGGCGACTAAACTCCCGATTTACGCCCCGGCCCTGCCGATTGCACACCATGCCTCACTTTCAGTTACACAGGTGATGGGTTCGATCCGCTCACTGCAAGCGGTTGGTATTCGACACATGCATGATCTCTTCATAGACTGACACTTTCTCACTTCTGAGGATCCTCATTACATTACAACCAGACACCATTATTTCGCTTCACTGTTCATCGCTTGAAACTTGCACTCAAAACACATTATGGGTCGTTTCCTGTGGAACCACCCACATTACAATCTTTGCAGATGTTGTTGGTGGCGCCCTCGAGGCGAAAACTGGTAACTAAGTTATATAAGGCGGTGCGTGCTGAAATAGTAAAAGGGGAAGACCGGAGCTTGGTTCGATGGAACACTGCACTGGATCCTCCGCTGACCCCGACAGAGTGGGAGCACATATGTACACTAACAGGCAGACTAACCCCCTATGGAAACCTCAGGATAATTCATTTCAAATATATTCATCAGATCTATCACACACCGTCCAAACTGTACAGAATAGGCCTCCGAGACACAAGTAATTGCAAAAGATGTGGTCAACCAGATGCGGATTTCTGGCATTTGGCATGGCACTGTAATCTTGTCTCACAATATTGGACTGCAGTCATTAATTGCTTGCAGGTCATGTCCAATTAAGTCTTGCAGTGTGGGCCGGCGGTATGTTTATTGTGTTTTGTGCCTCAAGTCAAGGGCGCTATGGGGAAGTTTTTGAGGATTGCTTTGTTGCTAGCAAAACGGCGGGTGGCGTTAACCTGGAAAAGCTCCTTGGCCCCCCGTGTTGATCACTGGTTGAAGGACTTGGTGTATTGTAGAGAAACTCTCGAACTGTATGCTGAAGAACTCCCGTCTTCCTCTAAGCCCAAAGACATCTGGGAGCCATTACGACAATATCTTTTAGCGAAAAATCAAAGTAACCTCACAACTGATGACTAAATAGTATTTTGTTGCAACGTGCGACCATTGCTATGTGATTCATAAGTAATAGGTGGTCTGTCATCTTTAATATGTGACTATTCAGAAGAAGCAATCACAATTGGTTTGTTGTTGTTTTTGTTTTCATTGACATTATGCCGTCCTGCGTGACGGGCTTTGCGCATTGTCTCTTCTTGAAAATCAATCAAGAGAATTAAAAAAAAAAAAAATTCTACTTTAAATAGACTGTTTATGCGCATGGACTCTATGGTCCAGTTGAAGGCGAAAAGCCGAAACGCGCTGGCCGGCTATTCCTGATTTTTGCACTGCTGGAAATGATGTAAGTAATAAACTTGGAGAAACTCTAAAAAAAAATATATATATATATATATATATATATATATATATATATATATATATATATATATATATGAACTCCAACTCCTGTTTCCTTGATCAGAAACGGACACCGACACAGGGGCACGATTAAAGATCTGTTCCTCATTTATTAATTACTCATTAACGCGTTTCGGCACTTCCTGCCTTGATCACACAATAAACGTCATTGTCAGTCCACCATTAAAAATACAGGGTTCACAGTCACATGTTATTCACTTCAAATCGACATAGAAAACAGACACAACATTGAAGTCCCCTTCCTGACGGTTCGTAGTTTCACAAATTTTCGTAATTGCATACAATATTAAAACATAATTTAAAACCATCGGGGGCCTGTTCTCTATTTCTAGCAGATAGGATAATAATTACAATTCATTCTCAATCATCTATTGCTAGTGCAATTTATCCAATTTCTTTGAAATATTCAGTTTTTTTCTTTTTGTTTTAGGTTTTTTTAGTTTTTTGGGGGAATCACACTAACGGAAAAATACCTCTCTCAATGCCTCTTTTGGTCTCAAGAAAGTGCAAGTGCTCACTAATCTATTGGCAACATTCTTAACAATAAAATCAAAAGAACAATTAAATTAAAATCTGTGCAAATCATCAAGTTCCACAGTTAATGCGCTATGTGTCTTAGATAAATACAATTGGATCCATTTTAAGCAATGAATTAAATAGTAGATCATTTCGACGCCACAACCTGATATTCCCAATAAATTTGTGTTTGGATAGATTACATCAAATGAATAAAGTGCAAGTGTCTCAGTACTGGATAGTTGTTCTAAAGTGCAAGTGCTTTCACAGAACTTACTCCCCGTATTATAACTCCATCAAGGAGAGTACCCTACCAAAGGTGCAAGGTGCAAATAAGCAAAATGATCTTTGAAGTGCAAGTGATTTCATAAAAGTGCAAGTGCCGGTTATATTGATCATAATGATCATGTATCATGCAGATGCAAGATTGAAATCCCTTCTTGTAGACTTACTATCTAGGATGCACACATCTTTTTCAATTATTCAAAATCAAGGAAGTGCCAATACATTACATCTAATGTATCACCAATTGTAAATACCAATTTCAAACACATATAAAAATCAGCATAAAAGTTTTTCCCTTAACATATTTCTTAACATTTTTAAACAATATATAAATCTAAATGCCACTTCTTAAAACAATCTTTAAACCCATTATCCATACTGATTTGTAATGATTCCCTTAATTATTTATACATAAATTCATTCTATCCACTCCTTACTCGTTCCACCCTGCAAACCCTTAAAATCCTAATCCCGGATACCACTAACACCCCAAATGGACATGTAAATCTTCTTCTGAGTTTAACCCAAATGGGATTTTGGTATTGAACAACAGTATGTATCTGGATTCCAACGGTGCAGTTTAAACTCTCGATTTCCTCCCCTCCTTATCTTAGCGACCTGATCTACTGCATAATACGAGAGGTCATTCACATTGCCTTTATGTACTTCATTAATATGTCAGGCAACAGGGTAGTTTTTATCATTGTTTTTGATTGCCCTTAAGTGCTGAGGTATCCGAACATGCACCATATGGATGGTGCTGCCCACGTAAAGTTTGGGGCATGTGCATTGCAGAATATATACTACAAATTCACTCCGGCAGTTCAAAAAACTTCTAATCTTCCAGGGGCTTTTCATTAAAGGCGATGTGACTTGCCTCTCATTGCGAGCAATTTTACAGGCCTTGCATTTTAGGCATTTGTGAAAAACAGGGCTTGCTCTTAACCATCCCTCCATATTGCTACCCTCCGGACTACTGTTCACCAGGTCCTGCCTCATTGACCTAGCTTTTTTAAAAGTGATCAATGGTTTACGGGGCATAGTTGCACTCAGAATGGGATCCCTCTTTAATAGATACCAGTGCCTACTCAGACAGTCTCTCACCCTGGAATGGTAAGCACTGTACCCAGTAATCATCCTTATCTGCTCATTAGTGGTCTTCTTCTTAACACTGTTAAGTTAATTAGGTCAAAGTAGGGATTCCCGATCAATTTTGTTTACTTTATGCAAAGCCTGGTCTAAAACTTGTGCATTATAGCCTCTTTGAGTAAATCTCTTGATCAGATTCTCCTGGGCTTCTGTCAAAGCTGATACCTCACTACAATTTCGTTTCATTCTCAGGTGCTCAGCATAAGGTATGCTCATCTTCAATTTCTGTGGGTGAAAGCTCCTGGCGTGCAGAATAGAATTGCCAGCCGTTGGCTTCCTAAAAGTGCGAGTGTGCAATGTGTTCTCTGTAGCATACACTTCTAGATCGAGAAAGGAGACTTGTGACCTACTGATTGTGTCCATGAACCTTAGATTCACCGAATTATTGTTTATATCCAAAACAAATTGTTGGGCTGACTCTCATGTACCATCCCACACTACAAAGAGGTCATCGATGAATCTCATCCATATAATAATGTTCTCCTTCCTCTCTCTGGCATGTTTGACTTTGAGCACCTGCTCCTCCCACCAGCCCATATGCAAATTAGCATAGCTGGGGGCGAAGCAGGTGCCCATTGCCGTCCCTCGCATCTGTTTGAATGTGTCACTGCCAAACATTAAATAATTATTGTTCAGGCACAGTCTACACATCTCTATCATCATTCCTGAATGCTGGTACAATGAAATTGGTCGTGTATTGAGGTAATGTCGCAGGGCCCGTAGCCCATCATCATGTGCTATACTTGTATAGAGGCTTGTCACATCTAATGTAATCAATAGGTAAGAATCCTTCCACACCACATTATTGATTTTATTAAGGAAATCCCTCGTATCTTGGATATACGCAGGAAGTCCTTTAACGAACTCCTGCAAGAAATAATCCAAGTATCTTGAGGTAGGTTCAAATAAACTGCCTATAGCAGAGATTATAGGCCTGCCCGGCGGGTTCTCCTTATTTATATGAACCTTTGGTATGAGGTAAAAAATTGGTGTGACTGGATTTTCCACCTTTAAATACAAATATTCGCCCTGAGATAGCATGCCCAGACCTCGCCATCTCGCACGATCTTTAAGAAATTTGTTTTTCACTTCTGTTAAATTGCTGTGTGGAACTTTTTGGTAGCATTCATTGTCCCTCAATTGAGTCTTGGCTTCCTCATTGTACATATCAAGTGGCCAAAGGACCACATTACCTCCCTTGTCAGATTGTCGTACAACTATATCTTTTCTGTTTTTGATCTTACTGACAAGCATTGAGTACCTCATGTCATACTGGCTGCCACTCTTCATAAAGGTCTTACTTGATGTTATTGATAACTCTTTCAAATCATTTACTACTTATTCTGAAAAAACATCAAGTGCATCCTTTGGGGTATTTGGAATAAAGACTGATTTTGGTTTAAACACGGTTTTAATGCTTTCAAAAATATCCAAACCAAAAGCACCAGCAGTTTCACTTACAGTCCCAGGTATTGTCAAACCCTCACTTTCCTTTTCAAGTTGATTTAAATCATGCAACAGCTCCAGATCACCAACTTCTAAATCCGAGGCTTTTTCTACAACTGCCTGTGTATTCCCAAATGGCTCTTTCTTGTTGGAAAAAAACTTTTTGAGCTTTAGCTTCCTAACGAACTTGTAAAAGTCAATGCGAGTTTAGGTGTAGTTGAAATTTGTCCTTGTACAATACAAAAGGCCCAATGACAGTATCGGAGTTTCTTCTTCCGTGAGACTCAAATCAGTCAAATTAATTATTGTTGCTGGATCGCTCATCATTTTCGATGGTAGGGTTCCTTCACCTTTGCTCCAGATCGCAACTCCATTCCCACCCCGTCGGGCCTTGGTACTCTTTTCTTTTTTGTTGTGGTTTTTGCCTGGGTTTTTGAGTCCTGTCCAGGCGTACAAAACGCAACTCGTCAATGACAGATGGAGGTTCTTGTTGATCCCTTTTGCGACTATCAATTCCGACCCATCCTCTGATCCAGTGTCCACATCCGAACTGGCCATTGAGCTCGCCTCTGAGCTATTTTCAGCTCCTATGCGTCGCTCATCGCTTTTCTTTTTCTCCATGCTCGTGTTGCTAGATAGTCTTTGTCGACGAATATTGTCAAAGCGACGAGCAAACATGTAAATCTGCCCTCACTGATAGTCCAGCCTGTCTCTCAGGAATTTGGTCGCTTTTCTATCCCTGATGGTCTGTTAGTGTTTCTTTAATCTAGTATACATGTCAGATTCAAGTTTCTCTAAGCTCTCCTCTTTGGCAAGCTTTTTGAATTCACTTTCCACATCTTTGATCTCTTCTAATATTCTTTCACGATCCTTCCTTGCATATTTAACCAGTATCCTCATCATGTTCTGGATGAGTCCGCGCTATTCGCGGGCCACTCCTGCAGCATTTCCGGATCCGGGTTTTCAAAAGTGGGGGCTATAAGTACTCTTAAACCTCGTGGGATTCTCCCAACATCCAGGTATCTTTCCAACGTCTTAACCTCCCACCACTTAGAGACTTCAGTCCGTTTCAATTTTTCAAGCTTGCGCATAAGGGACTGTATGTTAATTTCACTCGGAGGGGTTTCTAATCCTCGATTGCGAACAGCAGGGGCCCACGGCTTTCTCATCGAACACTGTGTTCGCTGCTTCCTCTCTCTCTCTCTAATCCAGGTATCCATTTTAACTCACTTCTCTCAGGAACGCTTGTTTCGCAAAATACTTTGTAGCTAAATATATATATATATATATATATACCATGAACAGTGATAAAGCTCTGTTCAGCAGAGAACATGGGTAGTTCATTCAAGACATGAACAAGCTATTTACATTTTACTTGTAGCTGCAAGCATGTGTCTGTCATATGGTCTATACAGATAGTATAGACACTGTTGCAGAGTTGTACTCTTATCTTGTTTTTGTTGCAGCACTTACATGTGAGCTTGAAGGTAAACGGTGTGTGGCAAAGGATGCATGCGTGAGTGTATCTATATCTATCTATAATCTATCTATCTATATATATATATATATTCACTGAAAAAACCATAGGTTTTAGGGACAGTTATAGTTAGTTGGACATTTTACTCGTACAAAACCCGTGAAATTCCCCGTTATAGTTAGTTCAGCTAACTATAACTCGCGCCCTGCAATGCACTGCTGATGACGTCACATATTACATCACTCATGACATGGTCAGTGACATCACTGATGACATCACTGATGACATCTCAAATGACATCACTGATGACATCATCCAGTGACTGTGTGTTTCTGTAAAGTTTAAATATTTTTAATATATATAGGAAAAGACGTATTGAAGAATGAGTGGGTGTGTAAGTGTCTGTATGGATGATTTAGTAGGTGCGTGACTGACTCTATAAGTGAGTGATTTAACGTATCTTACTGAATGCATGGGTTAGTGACTAAACTGGGTGAATGTCTGTATCCGTCTGTCTGTTGCTGTGTAAGTGGCTGCATGGGTTTGTGAATAGCTACATGAGTGTCTATAAGAGTTATTGATTTGTTGTCTGAGTATCTGTATGGGTGCCTGAGTGTTTGTGTGGATGGGGTGTGTGCGACTGTGCATAGATGTGTGAGTGGGTGATTCACAGTGTGCATCTGTGATAGACTGTATGGGTGGGTAAGTGTGTGTAAGAGTGTGTTAGTGAGTGAATGTATGTCCCAGTGGTACATGTGTGAGTAACTACATATGTGAAAGGCAGTATATATGTGTGTTGGAGTATATAAATAGCTATAAGCGAGAGTGAGTGATTGTGATAGTGGCTGTATGGATGAGTGTGTGCTTGTATCAGTGATTATATAAGAGCGTGCAATGTGCTAGTATTTGTATGATTAAGTGAGCTGGTGTGTGTATAACTGTATAGGTGAGTAAATGGCAGTGTGTTTAATTATTTGCATGACTGACTAGGTGTGTGAGTACCTCTATGGATGAGTGGCGGTGTTTGAGTGTCTATATAGGAGTAAGAGTGCATATGATAGTCCTGTACTGAGTGACCATAAGTATGAGTGACTGTACGGGTGAGTGAGTGGATGTGTGTGTGTAGACCTAAGAATCAGTGAGTGGGTATGTAGTTATTGGTGTTGGAGTGTCTATGGTTTTGCGAATGGCAGTCTGTAATTTAGATTGGGTGTATCAAAGGTTATATTAGGGTGTGAAGAGCTGCATCAGATTATCACGTGGATGATGTCATCAGTGATGTCATTTGAGATGTCATCAGTGATGTCATCAGTGATGTCACTGACCATGTCATGAGTGATGTAATATGTGACATCATCAGCAGTGCATTGCTGAGCGCGAGTTATAGTTAGCTGAACTAACTATAACGGGGGAATTTCACGGGTTTTGTACGAGTAAAATGTCCAACTAACTATAACTGTCCCTAAAACCTATGGTTTTTTCAGTGAATTTCAAAGGTTTTTTAAATGCTAATTTCTAACTATAACATATCTGAAACCTATGGTTTTTTCAGTGAATTTCAAAGGTTTTTTAAATGCTAATTCCTAACTATAACATGTCTGAAACCTACGGTTTTTCAGTGAATTTCAAAGGTTTTGTAAATGACAATTTTTAAATGTATTAATTGTTATATTAATTTTTTTCATACTGATTTACTACATTTTTAGAAACAATTTTTTTTTACATATTTTATTTTTTTAAATTACATTGTAATTACATTATACATTACATTACAAAAAATACTTTCTCAGAATGAATTACTTTAGTTTAAATACTTTGCACATAGGCAATAGACTTTTAAGTACAGTAGTTACAGTTGTTGCAATGGGCAACACATTTTCAAACACAATGCAACATTCAGCTCAATGTGAATTTCTAGTTAAATGCAATTAGTTACTTTATGGATTACTTTTCTAACCACAGGACTGGATCCTAGATTCAGTCCTGGTACATCTCCTGTAAACAGTTGAGTAAAAGCGTTTTGGTTACAGTCGTGATTTTTAAGGAATATTATTGTATTTTAAAAGTTGACACTTAGAAACTTTTTCTCATAGACTCACCAATGTTATCCTATGGAAGGAAATTCACTTAGCAGGTAAAAACTGTTATCGTTACTTTTTCTTACTCAGTGTTGGATCCTGGATCCAGCACTGGTGCATCTCCTGTAAACAGTTGAAAGAATGCGTTTAAGTCATACAGGCGATTTTTAAGGAATATTTGTAGTTTGTGAAAATCGACACTTTGAAACTTTTCTGCTGAAAACCAGACAATGGATTCCTATGGAAGAAAATATAAGTTACTGGTAAGTACGGTTAAAATTACTTTTCAGGGTCAGTGCTGGGCTAAAAGATGCAGCACTGGGTTCTCTCCTGATAACAGGTGAGTAAATTGGAATTCGTACTTTGGTTGATTTTAGAGGAATATTATAAAGTTCCAAAACTCCACACTTAGAAGAATTTCCAAGTGAAACCAGTCAATGTTAGCCTATGAAGGAAATTCAAGTTACCGGTAAGTACGGTTAAAATTACTTTTCAGGACCAGTACTGGGCTGAAAGATGCAGCACTGAGGTCTCTCCTGATAACAGGTGAGTAAATCAGAATTCGGATTTCGGCTGATTTTAGAGGAATATTTGTATGTTTCAAAAATCAACACTTAGAAACTTTTTCAGCAAAAAGCAGGCAATGATATCCTATGGAAGGAAATTCAAGTTACTGGTAAGTACGGTTAAAATTACTTTTGAGGATCAGTACTGGGCTGAAAGATGCAGCACTGAGGTCTCTCCTGATAACAGGTGAGTAAATCGGAATTCGTATTTCGGCTGATTTTAGAGGAATATTTTAAAGTTCCAAAACTCCACACTTAGAAGAATTTCCAAGTGAAACCAGTCAATGTTAGCCTATGGAAGGAAATTCAAGTTATTGGTAAGTACGGTTAAAATTACTTTTCAGGACCAGTACTGGGCTGAAAGATACAGCACTGAGGTCTCTCCTGATAACAGGTGAGTAAATCGGAATTCGTATTTCGGCTGATTTTAGAGGAATATTTTAAAGTTCCAAAACTCCACACTTAGAAGAATTTCCAAGTGAAACCAGTCAATGTTAGCCTATGAAGGATATTCAAGTTACCGGTAAGTACGGTTAAAATTACTTTTCAGGACCAGTACTGGGCTGAAAGATGCAGCACTGAGGTCTCTCCTGATAACAGGTGAGTAAATCGGAATTCGTAGTAAGGCAGATTTTAGAGGAATATTTGCACAATGGTGAAGGGAGGGGGCGGGGCCTGAGGTGACATCTGTGGAAACGCGCCCCGTGGCGCGTTTTAAGTTGGGGGATTAAGTCCCCTTGAATCATGAGGTTCCCTAGGGGCCAACGAGCCCACCATGAACCTCCAGTATGCGCCAGGGGGCTGCGTTGCAGAGACGTGTAGAGAGGCCACACCCCTTTATACACCTCTCTGCAACGCAGCTCTGTGGCGCTTTCTGGATGTACCTGTTGGGCTAGTTGGCCCCCAGGGACCCTCAGGATTGAAGGGGATTTAATCCCCCATCTTAAAATGCGCCACGGGGCCTGTTTGCACACATGTCACATGAAGCCCCGCCCCCTCCCTTCACCACTGTGCAAACGCGCCCTGTGGCGCGTTTTAAGTTGGGGGATTAAGTCCCCTTGAATCCTGAGGGTCCCTGGAGTCCAACTAGCCCACCATATACCTCCAAAAGCGCCACAGAGCTGCGTTGCAGAGAGTGTAAAAAGGGGCGTGGCCTATGTACACGTCTCTGCAAGGCAGCTCCCTGGCGCATACTGGAGGTTCCTGGTGGGCTAGTTGGCTCCCAGGGACCCCCAGTATTCAAGGGGAATTCGTTCCCCTCTGCAAACGCGCCAGGGGCGCGTTTGCAGAGTACTGCAGGGGGGGTGGCCTCCGGCACGATGCCGGTCGTTTTTTTTTTTTTTTAATGGAAGGGGGCTGCGTGGCCCCCTTCCCTTGCCCACTTTTGGCCCCGGGACCCCATCCCCCGGGCCTGAGCATTTTTTTTTTTTTTAAATTTAAAAAAACGGGAAGGGGGCCGCGTGGCTCCCTTCCCTGGGCCTGTATTGGCCCCGGGACCCCATCCCCCGGGGCATGGCCTCGATTTTTCTTTTTTTCTTTGGAGGGGGGCTGCGTGGCCCCCTCTTGGGCCACTGATGGCCCCGGGACCCCATCCCCCGGGCCTGGCCTCACGTTGGAGACTGTGGGGGGGTCCCCAATCCCCCCACAGTCCCAGCCGGCTCCCCGCCTCCTGCTTTTCCACATGGGGAGCAGCTAACATGCTGCTCCCCATGTGGAAAAGCAATTGGTTTGCATTTTGAAAGAGAGCAGGTTTCCTGCTCTCTCTTTCAAAATGCATGCTATGCATGCATGCATGACTAGGACGCGGAGCCGCGAGGCTCCCGTCCTGTCATAGCAAACAGCAGTGTCCCGGGGGTAGGCACCCGGGACACTGCAGGAGCCGGCCCTGGGGGTGGTGGTCCCCAGGGCCATCAAGGGCTCCAGGAGGGGGCCGCGCGGCCCCCTCCCATTCAGTGCACAGCCCCGGGGAGGTGGTGGTCCCTGGGCTTGGGGTCCGTAACGGACCCCCATATTTAAATGTTTAGTGCCCCGGGAGGTGGCGTCTCGGGCATGTGGGAGGGCTGGAGCCCCCACACAGGTTTAAAAAAAAAAAAAGAAGCCCCGGGGGTGGCGGTCCCCGGGCTTGGGGGCCTTAGAGGCCCCCCTATATAAATTAAACCTCCCACCATGCCCCGGGACTTGGGCCACCCGGGGCCAACTAACATCGAGCGCGGAGACCAGCCGATTTTGATTTTTCCGGCAGGATCCGCGCTCCCTGAGCGCATCCTGCCGATTTTTAAAAAAAAAAAATATTTTTTTGCCCAGGGGTCCTGGTGGGACCCCTGAGCAGACCTAGGGGGTCATGGTGTTTCTACCCTGCCCCCTTTGTGCGTTTGCGCACTTGTTTCTGTCCCTCGGTTCTACCGAGGGATAAAATGGCTGCCAACACTTCCTGATTTGGAGTGTTGACAGCCAATTAGCATGCAGCTCGTGATCGGGAGGGTGCGCGAATCCGACGCGGCCATAGATATATATGTACTTTTACTTTTGATTTTCTCACCAACTACTGAACGGATTTACACCATTTAACAAAAAGGGTTCTTTCTGAACCAAGAACTACCTCTTTGCCAAATTTGGTGTAATTCCGTTCAGCAGTTCGAGCTGTAGCCGTGTCTAAAGTTTCCTATGGAAAATTGCATGGGGAAAACGCGTTTGGGACCCCCTTTTTCTCGGCCCCCGCTTGACGAATCCCCCGAGACTTTCAGGGTAGGAGCGGACCGGAGCGCCCCACAAAGTTTGAAAATTTTGCGAAGATACGTCAACCGGCAAGAGAGTTATTTCAAATAGAATGTCGCGGATTTCCTATGGATAATAGGTTGTAACTATAACTATCTACTGGCGACCGACAGTAGATAATATATACATATATATATATATATATATATATATATACATATATATATATATATATATACATACACACCATTTGATACTGAAATCTAAGAATGGTGATAAAGCTCTGTTCAGCAGAAAACATGGGTAGTTCACTCAAGACATGAACAAGCTCATTACATTTTACTTGTTGGATGTTTGTGTCTGTCATATGGTCTATACAGATAGTATGGACGTTGTAGCACATCTTGTTTTTGTTGCAGCGTTTACAAGTGAGCTTGAAGGTAAACGGTGTGTTGCAAAGGATGCTTGCATGAATATATCCATCTATCTATATATAGCTATATATATATATAAAGATATATGTATATATCTATATATATATATATATATATATATATATATATATATATATATATATATATATATTATATACACACATATATATACACCATGTGATACTGAAATCTAGGCATTGTGATAAAGCTCTGTTCAGCAGAGAACATGGGCAGTTCATTCAAGACATGAACAGGTTAATTACATTTCACTTGTAGTGGGGCTTTGCCCACTCAGAGGCAGAGGACCCACAATCCTAGGGGGATTTCAGAACCTTTATTCGTAGGGGTTTGAGGAATGCTATTGCATTACAGAACACAGTATTACGTGTATAAAAACATGCACTCCCCAATATTAAGTAAAACTTCTGCTTTGTAAAGTACACACATTCCAACCCTCCCGAATCAGGTGGGAGACTACAGATTTCAAGGCTAGTTGTCCGCCTTCCTGAATCCTGCAAGCAGTAACCTTATTCTGAGTTTTGTAAAACTGCTAAAAATACAATGATGATGTCTGTCCTGCATGTTCCAATCTCCCCCTCCAAGAATTATCTCTGACATCAAATGTTTAAGCTTTGTCCTTAATTCTTGGAGGGAGAGATTAGAGTATGTGACAGGCCTCGACATCTTATATTTGTAGTACAAAAAAACCCAGAGTTTAGAACTCTGTTTTTGCTTGTGCTATGTTATTAAACTGCCAAAAATGAAATGCTGATTGTCTGTCACCGTAGATACAAATAGATCCAATTCAGGCAGATTGCCTCTTCTTCAATGTAAGTCAGTGGGAAAATACATTCTCCTGACTATTATGTTAAAATATCCCACCTGTCTGCTCTAAAATGTTGGCTTGTATGAAAGCATAAACCAGCCCTGTGTAGGCAGGGTTCCCAGAGGACTTCACACAAATGGCCGTCTGCGTATCAACATGCCGGGCAGCGACAACCGCCGCCCACTCACCGATCCAGGAAATGATCTCTCAGAGGCTGACGTCCACACCAGTCTCTGGAGAGACGTCTTAGGTTCCACAATGACGATCAAAATGCAGGAAGCCTCTCACAAGTGATTTGAAAATGAAATATGAAACAATGTTTCACTCAGCAGTATTTACTGTAAGCCTTGTTTCCTCGCCTAGGAACTGTCTGACATCCCTAGCATCGATTTATTGCACAGACGCGAATATATCTCAGGATCATTGATTTTACAGTGAAGAGAGACATCAACACTATGGTGCTATATGTCACTTCTTTATCAAATCATGTTCAAAACATGACAGCAGCAGATAAAACCAACAGAGCAGGAAGAACAGGTATAAAAGTTCATTTACTTACAATTTTTCTTTGAAATCCCCGATGGGTTTGCATTCTGTTTTATGGCGGCATTGTTTTATTGCACAGACTGGTAATTCAGATAAAGAAGGGGTTGGTTCTCCGACAATGCAGCATATATTGTGCCTGCTTCTGACCTCCTGTTTTGTCAAGCATCATTGTTCTCCGCAGCGGCGTAGCGTGGGTTGTCAGCACCCTGGGCAAGGCGAGTATTGCTCACCCTAACTCGTGGACCGTTAGCACTTCCTGGCACAAAACTTTAAAAGAAATAAATTTGTAGTACAAATTATTTCCTTTTGAAATTTGGCCCCCCTAAGAATTTTGTGCTTGGGGCAACCGCGCCTGTGCCCCCCCACCCTCCAAAGCTACGCCACTGCTTCTCAGGCTAGCAATAAAACAAGGATCAGCCATGAACAAGTACCTTTATGACCATTCGCTGAGCTAATGCAGCAATCCAGGGCAAGCAGCCGGATGGGCTTACAACTGGTCGCAAATGTGTATGTGCAGACTGCATACTGACTGCTTTATGGCCAGTTCAGCATCTTTCAAAATGACTGGTGTACTATTCAGTTGCATTGCAAAATGCCCATTTGCAGGAGGTCGTAAACCTTCTGCATCGTGACTATTGATGGCGCAGGAGGCTATTTGTGAACCCTGGTCATTGATTGCAAATGCATGGATGGCGTCCATCCCACATGGGGCAGCAGGCCACCATCCCTTCATTCACATTCCATATGATTTTTTTTCTTTAAAGCAGCATGTGTTCCTTTTTAGATCTCACCTAGAGACAACTTTAGCTTCCTGTTGTTGAACACTTATTGTCACTAATACCATAGTGTAAATACATATAGTGGACTTTGGGTTAGCTCCTTGTTCATGATTTGTTGGTTTTTTATCGATTTCTTTTTCTGCTTCTTACTCAATGGCTTTCCTCTATATTCTTTCTTTCTCCGCCTCTGTTGCATTTAGTCTTTACTGTTTTTTGATTGGATGATTTGTGCCCTTCCAGTGTTTGCATTTGGGGAACTACTTTTTGCTTTTTCGTCCTGCACTCATGGGAGTGCACATCTTTTCTTTTTTTTTAAAACTCTTTTTATTAATTGCAGCACAGGTTAATAAGACATTACAGGCATTAGCAGCGACATTACAACCGAATATCCGGAGCAGGAAAATGTCCATCCCTTTATTGTTCACACAGCGCTATGAAATATAACTGAGGAGTTGTCGTGATACCTTCTTCAGATGTCCAACAGCAGTGGGCCCTTGCGTGCACATCTTTTCTTCCTCTTTTCCTAGTGTGCTACTTCCACCCTTAAGACCCCCTGCTTTCTATGTTTCTCCTGTTATTTTTTAGATTTTAAATCGTCCTGCACCTGCTCCTCCATTGCTCCTCAGTCCCCACTGCTTTCGCCGCTTCGCAACGCTGACATTAACACCCCGCACCACCTGCTCCTCTGTCACTCCCCCTGACCCTCTCCATCACGTTAGTTTTTTTTCTTGTTTTTTTGGGAGGACCCACTGCTGCAATTTGCTGTTGGTATGCTACTTTGCGCACATTTTTTTTTAAACTTCTTTTTACTCAACAGTAATTGGTACACCTTTACAATAATACAGATACAGGGTGACATGGGGCAGTTATAAAGCAGGAAAATTACACATCACATATAGTTGCACACTGGAGCATTTCGCTTCCTGATCCCACTTGTTCTTGTATTTCTCCCTTTTTGCCTTATTCCAGTTTCTGTATTTCTCCCACGAGATCCAATGCTTTTCCCATTTTTCAGGGCACCCTCTACTCTGATAGACCGTTTTTTTCTGCCTGTTGGCACCAATCTAGGTCGTTTTCCCAATCCCTGATCCTAGGAAGATCAGCGCTTCCCCACTTTTTTGCTATGTTTCTTTTAGCCACGCCTGAAGCCAGCATTAGCCAAGTTTTAGTGTGTGTGGGCCAGTTTATTTCCCCCGTCACCCCCAGGAGATGCCACCTTGCCTCCATCGGGACCTGCTGCCCCACCACCCCGGCCATGATTCGAATTACTCCATTCCAATAGCGTATTTTGGGACATGCCTAGATGATATGAAAAAAGGTTCACCTCAACCCAGAACCCCTGAGACATTGGTCTGTGTCGCACCGACCCAATCGACGCTGGAGCGTTCTTAGAGGGCGTATGACCTATGCAGGATCCGGAGCTGGACCAACCTGAACCTCGATATTATTGCAATCTCTCTGGGACTTTGAATGGCGTCCCTCCAGTCCTCTTCTTCCAGGAGCCCCAGGTTTGTTTGCCATGCTTCCCTCAGGGGAACTAGGGGGTCAGGGGAATTATTCATAATTTTGCGATAAGTGAGGGAGAGAGCTTTATCCATTATCGGGTCAAGCAATAATCTGTTTTCCAGTGGGGAGTATTCAGGTAGTATATCCCTTTCCGATATGTGGCACCTTAGGGCGTGTCTTAACTGGAGATAACGGAATCTCTCCGAATCGACTAATTGGTATTCTTTTTGTAGATCTTCAAACTTGAGCATGGTTCCTTTTCGCCATATGTCCCCAAGGCGATCTATGCCAATGAGGTTCCATTTGCGAAAACCTTCTAGTTGCCGTACCTCCCTCAACATGTTGCTTTCCCATAGTGGAGTCTGTTCAGTCAGTTTTGCCTCCCATCCCAGTAGCTTTGTGGCCTCCCGCCAGGCTCGCCTCACCGTCTGCGTGTGTGGTGGAAGGGGTTTCCCAACTTTTTTACGGTAAAGTGCGGTCAGGTGGCCACCGCTCCCCATACAGTGCCGGTCTACTTGATATTCCGGCTCGAATAAGGTTGTAAAAACCCAGTCGTTAACATTAATATGTTGGGATGCCAGGTAATAACTTCTAATGTTGGGGACCGCTGGTCTGCCCTCATAAACTACTTGTTGTAGTTTTTTAAGCTCAATGCGGGGGACCCCGCCTTTCCAAAGTAGGCTGCGTATTTCTCCTTCAATTGCCCTAAAAAAAGTGCTCTGGACCTGATACGGGGTATTTTGCAGTACATACAGAAGGCGGGGAAGAGACATCATTTTGAATAGAACCACCGACCCACTAATGAGACTGGGAGTCGCCGCCAGTGGATCACATCGTCACGCACTCTTACCAACTGCGAGTTCAAGTTAAGGGCCATAAAATCGTCCTCTGACTTGGTTATATGAATGCCTAGATATTTAAATTCCTCCTGCCGCTCCAGGGCCACACAGGCGGTCGTAAGGGGCGGGAGCACTTCGGCCAGCAAGAACACCAATGATTTGTCCCAATTTATCTGATAACCGGAGTAGCTGCCAAAAAGCTGCAATATATGAATGAGTCTGTGTAGTGTCTGCCGTGGCTTGTGAGTATAGAGTAGCACGTCATCCGTGTACAAGGAGATGCGTTTCTCCCATCCACCCCAATATCTATACCGTATACCAGTGGATCATTTCACACCCACGCTGCAAGCGGCTCTAGTGCCATCGCAAAAATCAAAGGGGAAAGTGGACCCTTGGCGTGTTCTCCTATGTAGCTTGAATGGTCTGTACACCGCCCTGTTTACCCATACTCTTGCTTGCGGTTTCCTGTATAGGAGGGCGACCCATGTGCGAAACCGTGGTCCGAAGCCTAGTCTGGTCAATACCGCAAAGAGGTATGGCCACTCAATGCTGTCAAATGCCATACGGGCATCCAACAATAATACCGCCGCGGCCTCTACTTTGCGCACATTTTTAAAAAACATTTACCGCTTGAAAAATAGGCGTCTTCCATCTTGGAACAGTGAATTAAAAAAACAAAATGACTTGTGCTTCATGACGGATGCACACATGCAAAATATGCACACTTACACATCATCATTTTGGGCCGCCATAGTGTCATGACACATATGGGCACATGTGTCATGACATATACTCACATACGCATCATTGAGTTCTTTTTTTTTTTGCTGATTAAGCATCAGCCAAGAAGCTTTTTTTTTCTGTTCGCTGATACGGAACAGCATCAGCAATTTTTTTTTAGCAAAGTCAGTAGGTCTACAGTTCTTTTAAAAGGTGAGACTTTGCCAATGCTTGTTTTTTAAAGCAGCTCATATATCCCAAAAGGCAAAGGTACAACTTTAAAAAAAAAAGTTTCTGTTTGGGAAGAGATTGTAGGAGCATGCTGTGCTCCTCCAGTCCACTGTCTGCTCCCCCTGTGGCTGCCTGACATGATTCACAAAGCTGTGATTCATTTTTGCTAAAATCATGCTTTATTTTCTAGTTACGATTTTACTTAAAAATTTCTTTTTGCGTCACCCTCCCTTTTTTCGTAAATTTCATATGTAATTAATAGGGATCCATCCGATTATGACGATCAGGATGACGTAGGAACCTGTCGTTATTTATACCCTGCTAATGTAAATAGAAAAGCTGGATGCACGAGCTGGTACGATGGCGTCACAGGAAAGAGTGCCAAGCATTTGCATTGATGTAAAATGCGTATAAAACCACATTTTGTTCTTTGTCAGGCTTTCATCGAACACTGAGTTTTTGCCTCTATGCAAATCACACCTGGGTTCATTCATTGTGAGGTGGCCATTGTTCTGTTCCTATTTAAGGAAAACTGTACACATGCTTTGCATGAGTCGCTCTGCATGGAAGGGTGGCGTACCTACAAACACCGCTCTAGGCCACCAATTCAGTCTAGCATTGCAGATATTACACTGTTACTTGCAAGCTAAAATTCGCCCGAACCCCCCTAACTTTTATATTCACTAGCAGGTTGGTATTTATTTCATAGCAAACAGCATTTCAACATATATGCAGACATTTACCATAAAATGGCTTTCTTGAGAGCACAAGACTAACTTAATTAACCAACAATAATCAGTAACCACTGGATTAACCGCCAACCTTGGGTTCTAGAGCAGCGAACTAATACCACAAAACTATTCAGCACCTCAACGGGAAGCGCTATATAAATGCAATTACAATACAATAAGCGATGCAAAAATAAGGGGAGAAGATGCTATTCGTGCCATTTGAACACATTGTCCTAGGTACACACAGGTGCTATGTGCCACACTCTACACATCTTGCATGCATGCCATCCCAAGAGTACATTTCCAGTCACTCACCTTCAGTCAAGCTTTTTATGCCAGTACACAGACAGATACACTTTTTTAAACATAATGGGGTGCCAGATGAGAACCACAGTCCCTGTGTTGGGCTTATGAGTAATAATAATAATCATTTTATTGTTCAGTTATTTAAAACCATAAACTTTTTAGCATAAAATAGACTGAATACTGCAGGTTTCTTAGTTAAAAAAACTTGATTAACATCACGTTAAGCATTAATTCCTTATGATGGAATAGTCTGAGCAATAAACATTATTTAAGAAAGCAAAATACATGAATTTAGCCGAAGCTAGAAAACACAGACTTTGGGGCAGATTTACAAGCCCCTTGCGCCACTTTTGCGTCACTTTTCCCATGTTAAAAGTGACGCAAAAGTGGCGCAAGGGGCTTGTAAATATGCCCCTTTGTTCATAAGATGGAGCAAAATACACATTACATCTGAAGTTGGTGTTCAATGTGCAAATATAGGGAGTTGATTCAGTGGGCAAAATGAGCAAAGAATACCCTGGCCTGGTTTACGATGAGTATAAAGTGCATAGTGCTATCTAGATCAACCACAAAAGGGAGTTCAGTGTGCAAAATTATGAAGTTGATACTGTGTGCAAAATAAGCAAAGTATACACTAGCTTGGTTTACAAGGGTTATAAAGTGCATTGCACTATCTAGAACTACCACTCAAGTTTCCTTCTACATACCAGCCTGGTACTTCCCTCATCTAGGGGTAGATTGTGTGTGCAAAGATGAGCAAAGGTAAACACACACTCCGATCTTAGTTTTAAACGTTCTATGATTGCATGCAATTGCTTAGCACGTAAAGTGCATGTGTGCATTGTGTTGGCTAATAGTAATAATAATAGGTCATTGTATTTTAGCTGCTAACCCATTGCAAATACCATACCACAATAAATGGAAAAGACAGTCTAAAATTAAAGTGCATATTACAAAAAGCTATAAAATTCATGATATAAACATTTGAAACTGTTGAGAAACACGCAGGCTATTAAGAAGACGAGATTCTTGCTATTCTGGTCCTTGTAATACCCTAGCTATTCCATGGGTAGCCCAGTGTGCAAAGCGAATGATGTAATTAAAGTCGGTCTTTGTTCCCGATGAGGTGTTGTAACCTTTAGTTGGAAGAGCGGTTGTTTTAAATTTTTTACAAATTTAGCACATCTCTCCAGCACCCCAAGTGATTTGCTGCTAAAGCAAATGAAGAATGCCTGTGAGCAAGTACGTACTCCCTCAGCCAGAAAAAACGGTTTAAGCAAGAGTCTCCTTTGCTGGTCTACAGCGTGGTACCACACACAGCAGATGCACCCATGATTCTTCAGTTTTATGGCATAACCTGCAGGCACTATTGGCACACGCACCGCCCAGCGTGGATTAAAATCCCTTATTGGCAGAGCAAGTAATCTCATATAGAGGATATGGGCCTGTGTTGCTGCGTTAATGGGGTCCATAAAATAAGATTGTGGTTTCCCCACATGATAGGAGTCCCTTAGAGGCTGCCCACCATAAAGCTGTCAACCACAGTTAGATCCTGTTCCCAAGAGGCCACTTTCGTTTGCTTGTTAATTGCTGTCCCCAAGAGCAGATACTTCAATCTTGGGAATCAGGATCACTTCTTTTAGCTGTCTAGACCAAGGGTTAACAGGACTTTCATAGATGGTTTTAAGAAGGCTTTTTATGGAGTTCTTATGAGCCATCCTGCACTTGATGGATGCCTTACACTCAATAGAGTGAGTTTCTAGCCCCAACTCTGGTCTTAATCTGGAGCATCGAGCATATCGCAGTTGCTGAAATAATTTCTTATATGCTCTACTGTGGCATAGCTCCAGAGTGGCGTCCAGAGCACCAGGATAGGCATGATGACCATACTGTAGGGCTGAAGTTAAAGTTGCCTTCATTACTCTTAAAATAGGGGCCGCGGAGGCACTACTTAATAAACAATTTAGTTTACCAATCCCGTATGTGATCGCTACCCCCTTCTTTTGAAGATCATTTATTTGGGCTACGGCTGTTGCGCTTTCGCTAAACCACACGCCCAGATACTTGTAATGCCTAGCTGTGGTGATGGTCTTGCTGCCCAGACGCCTCTTCGCCGTCTTCTTACGCTGATAACTGCCAAATATCAAGGCCTTAGTTTTGGCCTGGTTCACCAGTAGGTGGTTAGCCATGTTAAATGTGCTGAAGGCATCCAGAGCCCTTTACAAGCCCGATTTAGTGTGATCCACGACCACAATATCATCGGCATATTGGATTGTTTGCAGAGTGATGGTGCTTAGCTGTGCTTGCAGTGCCAGAATAGCAGTGTTCTGTTGTCCGATATATGTAAACTGCTGTTTGAGGAACATTTCTAGTGGTATTGGTATCCGGCTGGTGCTCCAGAGGTAGCACTTTGATCTTTATTACCCTTCCAGACTTTGTTATTGCATGTCAGGCAAGTACCGGGACCACTGGACTATTAGTGAAACTCAGTGATGGTGGTGAGCAAAAGGAAGTGTGTGGTAGAAAGAAAAACAGACTTTGTAAGATGGTATTGGAGAAGGTGGCAAAGCTCGAGGTACATGGGACTGGGCAAGCATTGACTTCTTGGCCCTTCTTACTCTAAGTTTCACTAGGTCGTATGGTTTCCTACCATTCACTCCCAGTTCTCATTTTCTAATACCTACCGTTCCTTTGTTTGGTCCTCACTTATCCATTTTCAGAAATCTCTTCCATGTGCTCCATTTTCCTTCACCAATCTCTTAGAAATGCTATGCTTTTGCCACGGCATCTTGGCGGATGCAACTGAGTCAGGAGTTAACCATCATCAAGCTATGTAATGTAAAGGCCAAGGTGAATTTCTTTTCTGTAACACATCATATGACAATTTATATTTATGCCTATGTTTTAGTACACAGTGTAACATCAGGCCATTAAAGCAAAAAGTATACTCACACACACAAAACATATCACAAGTGTTCAAATGATCTATACAGATAATAGTATCATTCCTAACAGGAACCTACAGCCACAGCCTACCCTGGATGCAAGCCCAGCTGACCAAATTACAAATGGGTCACTTTTCTGACAGATATGTTTTTGTACATGTACTGAGCTGCTAAGGAGACAATCACAGTACAATTGTGTCTAATGTGTGCTGATGTAGTGGGGTAATGTGTAAGTAAGGCTTGATCTGGGTGTACTATTGAGCACACACTGACCCAGATGGATGGCTTAAAGCTGACATGTCTCGTCTCCCACTGGTAATGACGCAGGCATGACGTGAGACGCTGCATTGTGCCATGTATCAAACAAGACTTGAAGTGAGATTTTAATTAACTGCACAGCACATATATGGCTCCCAAAAGAATAATAGAATAGTAGGGTCAGATAACATGAAATGCAATAGGTGTGGTCATATTGATGCAGACTTTTATCATATGGTGCGGGTGTGCTTAGTAATTGGGTGTTTTTGGGCAGGAGTTATGGGTTAGCCGGAACACACACTGGCTAGGACTGACTTAAACTCTCCTGAGAAATGCTTATTGGGCACTGAAGAAAGCAGGCAATAGATTTCTGGATCCGGCCCTTATTCTAACCAAAAGGGACATCGATAATTGTTGGAGGGCAACGGATGGTCTCACAGGATGGTCCCACACTTGAATGTAAAGAGGATGTGAAGAAACGGGTCAATGCGGAAAGTGTAATACTACATGGAGAAGAGTTGAGGAATACATAGAAAGCCAATAGCAGTCCTATGTGATGAGATCTGGAGCTCTTTGAAATGAGGAAGAACCGAGCGAAATTTGAAGGAAGCAAGGCAATATGAGAACAAAGTTGGACAGTGGAAAAGGTGGGCATGGAGAGCAGTGGGGGCCATGGTTGAATCAGGTATAGAGGGGCTGAGAAACAATAGCAATGAAGACATTAATATTTACACAAATTTACACATTTGCTGTAGCAAAGTAATGCAGTGAATTTATCCAATGTTATGGACTAAAGTTAATGTTAAATGTTATTAGACAATATATGACAGCATATGAAACCAATAACTATGTACTCATAACAGGGAGACTTTAGTTGCTTAGTAAACTAAATGTACAACACAAATAAACATAAAAAAAGGTGAAGGAAGATGACAGTAGGAAGAGTAGATGGGGTCGGAGAGAGCCTCATCTCACTACAACCAGATAGTGGTGGTGTTTAGAGTTACACAAATGAGACACTTATATATGCTTTATAAGAGTAAAATTTGTTGTTGTAAAGCTTTATTTCGACATCCAGTGTCATAAAAGCTCTACAATCAGTCCATATCCAGAGATAGCATCTCCCCCAGTGCGGTCAGAGAACTTCCCTCCACCTCTCCCCGACCTCTTGCTTCCGCCAATAAGTCTACGCCGCCGCCCCCACCGCCTATCCTCGCCCTCTCGCTTAGTAACCAACAATCTCCTCACCCTCAGCTCGCCTATCTTTCCCCGCAACAATCCCGGAACCTCCTCCTCTCCAAGCTCGCCTAGCCCTCCTCTCTCCCCTCCTTCCAGTAACCAAGACTCAGGAGGATAGAGCTCCCCAGCTGGGCCTCCCGCTCCTGCCACCAGACCCTGTCCTGACCCCCCGGTCCCTTGTCCGCAAGCACAACCTACACTTTTGGATTTTGAAACCCTGAACACCAGAGCATCCTTCATAGTCCAGAGAATCCAGAAATCCCTATTTGATTTGAAGAACATCCTTCTCCTCACGGAACACTCTATCGCCTCCTTCAAGCCCTCCATTAACTCAGCCCTTCCCCTGCTCACCGTACCCACCCTCCAACCCATGCCGCTGGCCTGCAGACACCTTCGCCCTCGCAAACTTCCTCTCTACCTCTCGGAGGAGGAAACTCAAGCCCTCCTCTCATCCTACATAACCCCCCCCGGCGTCCCCCTTCTTCCTGAAAAGGAAATCGTTTGCCCGATCCCTACTATCGCAATCAACACCAATAGATCCTCATCCCTCTGTAATAGAGGAGTAGACAGCAACAACTTAACACACGTACCCTTATCCTCCCCTTCTTACAACATTCGTACTGACGCTCCTCTCTCTGGCCTCCTTCTTAACTGCCGTTCAGCTGCGAGACACGCCTCTGACATTGCCGCCCTCATCCTAAGCCATAATACAGATGTAGCTATCCTTACCGAGTCGTGGCTCAATGAATCGTCATCTCCTTACCTTGATTTATTGGTCCCACCCTGCTATAACATCATTAGACTGGATAGACAAATAAAAAAAGTGGGAGGCATTGCATGCATCTACTGCTCAGACCTCCGTATCACGGAACTCCATGCAGAACCCACGGACTCCTGCGAATATCTTGCTCTCTCGATTAGTAACAACTCTACTCAGTTATGCAATTTGCACATCTTCTACCACCCCCAGGCAAGAACGACACATTCATTGATCTCCTCATGGAAATCATTACCGCTAAGGTCTCCCCCCCACTCCAATGACATTTTCCTTGGTGACTTTAATCTGCACTGGAACGACCCCAATGACTCCCAGGTCAACGCTGTCAAAGTCTTCCTCGCTGACCAATCACTTACCCAGGCATGCACCCTGCCCACCCACTCAAAAGGTGCCACCTTGGACTGGATAATCGCTAAGGCATCGGCGGTTAGGCTGAATTCTATAGAGCCTTGCGACTGGTCAGACCACCACGCCATCACCTTCATAATACCTGACTACCGCATGAAAAGACTTGGGCAACCGGTGAAACCTAAAAGCTGGCTCAGAGACACTAAGAACATTGACCCCGAGAAGCTGACTACTCGCTGCAAGAACGACCTTCACCCCCCCCCCCAAATCTATCTACGGTCAACGACCTCACAGAGCACTACAACTCATCTATGACCAACACTTTGGATGATATAGCCCCGCTAAAGCTCAAAAGGTCCCTAACCAAAGACAAAAACACCTGGTTCAGCGGACCCCTCAATAGCGAAAGGAGAGCTCTCCGACTCAAAGAAAGGAACTGGAGACAGCATCCCTTAGCCTCCCAACTTAAACTTCTACGCCAGGCCAGAAATACCTACAACAAGAATATCCTCACGTCCAGAAAAGAGTTCTTCAGGTCAGAACTGGAGAATGCCAAGAACAGACCCCGCAAACTCTTCGAATTAGTCAAATTCCAATCTAACGAGCTAGCGAAGTCATCCAAAGAAACTACTAAATCCCTAATTACCTGCGATGAGTTCTCCTCCTTCTTCACAACCAAAATCATCTCGCTAGGAATCGAACTTAATGCTACCTCAATCTCCCCTCCTCCTCCTACCGAGTCCCATCTCTCCTCTCGTCCCCTCTTAGCAACATCCAAAAACAAGGCTCACTGGTCCAACTTTGAACTTTATGATGACCATTCCATCTCAAAAATTCTATCCTCTTTAAAACCGAACACCCACTTCAACGACCCCCCTCCCCGCCAACTGCTTGGCAGCGACCTCCCTACTCATCGTTCCCATCTGGACCACAATTATCAACGCTTCCCTTCTTCAAGGGTCCATACCTGACTCTCTGAAAACCGGGCAAGTCATCCCCATCCTAAAAGAACCCACTCTGAATCCGGAAATTCCAGACAGCTTCAGACCAATTTTGAATATACCTCTTCTTGCGAAAGTACTGGAGAAATGTGTGCAGCTACAACTGAGCCAGCACATCGCTAATTTCAATTTGCTTGACGATTTCCAATCTGGGTTCAGGCCGGGGCACAGCACTGAAACTACCATTCGTCACATCGTTGACGATGCCCTCCTAGCCCTTGACCAAGGCAAAACCTGTCTCTTGATCCTTCTGGATCTTTCCTCAGCATTCGACACAGTCAATCATGAGAAACTTCTTGAACGCCTCGAACATAGGATGGGTCTAGGAGGTACAGTCATCAAATGGTTTGGTTCCTTCCTCCAGAACCGGACACAGAGATTCTTGGTCAACAGCAACCTATCTGCTCCTTCCCCGATTTCCATCGGTGTCCCACAAGGCTCTACTCTGTCCCCTACCCTCTTCAATCTCTACCTTGAACCATTAGCTGAAATTCTTCGCACGGCTAACATATCCTTCCACATGTACGCTGATGATTCTCAGATATACATCAAAATCTCTTCTCTTGAGGAGATTACCTATCTGAATGATGCCCTGAAACTGACTGTTCAATGGCTTGCCAACAACCAGCTCAAACTGAATGCCCAAAAAACGGAGTTCCTTCTCATCTCCCCCTCAAAAAAATCCAACGACATCCTGAAATGGATTAACTCAATCACAGCACTCAACTGCACACCGACCGTAGTGGACTCTGCCAAATCTCTCGGGATAATCTTGGACAGCAACCTGAATATGCGTGAACATATCAATTCGATGGCCAAAACTGCCAGGTTCCATCTGAGCTACTTGAGAAAGCTGAAACCCTTCCTTGAAACTGCCAACCTCAAATCCGCTGTTCAGGCGTTAGTTATTTCCAGAATTGAATACGGCTGCTCTACCCTATCGGGCCTACCAAAGACTTCCACAGCCCCCCTAAAGGCTTGCCTCAACGCAGCAGCTAGACTCTTATCTGGCACAAAAAAATTTGACCACATTTCACCACATCTGAAGGCCTTGAACTGGCTTCCTCTTGAAGGCAGAATCCAGCTTAACCTGGCCTGCATCACACACAAAGCCTTGTACACGAACTCCCCGGCATATCTTGCCCAGAAAATTGTGGTATCTGGGAGTTCCAGAAACTCCCGGTCCGCCAGAGACCGTGTACTCCAGCCACCCCGCTTCCGCAAGGAGAAAACTTACAACCAAGCGTTCTCTGGGGCTGCACCAAGAATCTGGAACTCGCTACCTTCCTCTATCAGGAAAATACTGTCTCTGTCATTCTTCAAAAAGGAAGCCAAAACCTTCCTAATGAGCAAATTCCTCCATTAACTCTCTGTTGTTGCGCACTCCTGTAATGCTTGGCCCTCTCTGTGTACCAATTCCCACTCCTTCTAATGTTCTGCCAGCTCTCTCCGCCATTTGATTTCTTTTGGTTCGCTCGATTACAATTGCTGGTTTTCTCCTTCTATCGCTGACATGTCGCGATTTTGATACTGTACTGATTATTGTATATAACTCTAGCCTTTGTCCTATTGTAGTCAATTCCTTTACGCCGATTTTGGTACTGTACTGATCATTGTATATACCTCTGGCCTTGTCCTATTGTAATCAATTCGCTCACCCCCATCCTTGTATTTTGCCTATGCCTAACCTGTATGTAACGTGTTTATCCCTGTAAAGCGCTCTGATACCCTAACGGGTCATGTTCGCGCTATATAAAACCTCAAATAAATAAATAAAAACATTTTACGAAAAGGAAACAAGATAGGCATATCAAACAACAACATATTAGAAATGGTATGTACAAGTAATCCATCCAGGTACATTGCAGCGTCCACAGTATAAAGGACAGTTGCCGGGTTCAGCTAATTAGAAAATTAGTACACATCATGTCAATAAAAACATACATTTAATGCAATAAAAATAGAGAGGGAGGAACGACATGATAATTCATCTTAAGTAGGGTCAGGAAGCGAATTTTAGCCCCCCGCAAGCCTAGTAAAATGTTCCAACCCGCCTTAAGATAGCAGCGCTCAAGGTTAAAAACAGGAGCGAAAAGTGCGTGTGCATAGCATATAATTTTAGAATTAAAAAGATCAAGCATGGAGCCCTGCAACGGTTGCATGTCAACATGGTTCGGCAGAGTGTTATACTATTCCTGTCAAGAACTTCCGGCTGATGAGCCATGCGTGACTGAGAAACTTTGCCACGCAGCATGCAAAACAAAAGGTCTGGGATCAGACCTAAAAATGCGCAGGGCGAACCAATAGTCCTGTGTACCCGGTTGCCGGCACAGTGGTTTTAGCCACTTAGCCCTCGTAATGTTACATGCCGTGCAAGCAAACAATACGTGGGCAACACTTTCTAACGGGGCCCTGCAACATGGGCAATGCTTTGGTGTTTGATTGCGTGGGTGCCATTTCGCTGTTGTCTCACAGACGGGAAGTGTGCCGAACCTAAAATGGATGTATAACATCCTATCCCGTGGGGCCTGAACAGTATCTAAAAAGGGCTCTAAATGTCTGGTCTGTTTATGAAGATAAAATTCTGCCGTTAAACTACCTAAATTCGGTTTACAAATTGCTTGGCGTTCCACCCATTACCAATAAAAACGTTTGAGCTCTTCTTTCGTAGGTGGTGCCTGCCTGTCCCAATGCACTTGGAGCCCCAAGGCTGACATCGTTTTCCTAACACTGGAAATCCAGCCTATTTTGCAGCCAGTGTCTAATCGTATCACCTCAGTAAGGGTTTCGGCATAAGGGAGGAGCTCTGAGGTCCGCCTAATGCGAGCCCAAAAGAGAAGCGGGCGCAACCTTGCTATGTCGCCAATCGATCGCCTGCCCATGTCAAGCATTAGAGGGGCGAGGGGGACATATTGGGGCAACATCACCAGGTACCTGAGAAACTTGTGCTCAGATCTACAGAGATCATGGGCCTTCTCAAATCCCCATAGTTCAGCTCCGTACAATGCTGCACTAACCGCTTTAGCATCATAAACCTGGAGAGCTGGGGCAACCGGTCTACTGTGTGAGAGACGATGTTCCCTCCCGAGTGCTCCAACTACACGTTTGTGCCCCGACAACATCTTCACTAGGTGGGGCTTCCATGACAATTTGTCGGAGAGTCGGACACCAAGATAGTCAAAGGTGCCCACCCTTTCCAAAGGTGTCCCGCCTAGTAGAGGGTTACTCTTGTATGACTTTTGGGGGTTGAAGGCCATAAATTTGGTTTTGAGAGTGTTGATAACCAACCCCCGGTCCTCAGAAAAGAGTTGGAACCTGTTGAGCAGTCACTGCAGCCCTGAGGGGGTCTTGGACATCAGCAGGGTGTCGTCAGCAAACAGGAGGGTCAGTACCTTGTCACCCCCCAGGGTTGGTGCGTCTGGTGGATCTTCTTGCAGAAAACTAACCACCCCATTCATATGAAGAGAGAATAGGGTGGGCGCCAAGACAACCCTGCCGTACTCCCCTGTTGATTGGGATGCGTTCTGTCAGTTGTCCTTGCGCCCCCCATCTGACCTGGGCGTAATTTCCTTCATGCACTCGGACTAACAGGTTAAGGATAAATGGGGGGATGCCCATATCTTTGAGCGTTAGCCACAATTTGCTCCTGGGGACCAGATTGAAGGCAGTCTTTAAATCAATGAATGCCAGGTAGAGACTTCCCTTGTCGATCATCACTACTTTCCAGTAGATAAGTAACAAGCGAAACACCTGATCAATTGTTCCCATCCAAGGCCTAAAACTGGCCTGATACTGTGAGAGGATGGAATCATCATCTGCCCATAGCTGGATCCTCTGCAGGAGGACTCTGCCAAAGACCTTCTGCAGAGCATCAATCAGACTAATGGGCCTGTAGTTTGAGGGGTCATCTCTGGGACCTTTTTTATATATCGGTATCACCTCTGCGCCCTTCCAAGACCCGGGAACAGGAGCCCCGCTAGCTATGGCGTTAGCCAAAAGGAGAATATAACCTTCCCAATTCGGGGTATCTACAAGAAATAGATCACCTAGCAAACCGTCTGGTCCTGCTGCCTTGGAGGGCACTACTCTGCCTATTGCGGCCTCTATCTCAGCTCGATCAAAAATCTCGTTGTCAATGTGGAACCCAGAAGAAGCAATGAGCTCCGTAGGGGGCGTGACCTCAGATGTTGAGTAGAGGCTCCGAAAGGGGTCATACCATTCCTGGCCTATGAAGTAATTAGGGGGCGGGGGTGCACCTGACTTGCTGCCCCAAGTAACTAGAGTTCAGAATAACTTGGCATCTTTGGACGAGCTTGCTTCCTTGAGTTGCCACCAGCGACATTCCTCCCTCACTATCTTTGCCTGATACAGAGCTGCTCTGTAGGCCTTCCTGGCAGTTTTAATCAAAGAGCAATTCTTGTCATTGATTGCTGCAGCTAACAGTAATCGCTCGCATCTGCAGTCTTTAGTGTACCATGAATGGGGCCCTTTTGCTGGCATACTGGGCTTATTGTCCGAGTTAGGAACTAAAAAGTGTACTTTGAGTCTGTCCATAGTGCGAGAGTGGGCCATAGGTACAATGGCCAGCCCACTTGGGCTAGAGGCCACGGCCTGGAGCTCAAGAGTGCCAGCTGCCAGGTCATCTTGTATACCTGCAATCTTAGATTCCTGCAGGGCTACCTTCCGCCATTTAAAAAATCTGTTACAATTCGAGGGAATAACATCTCTGGTGGTAGTCAAGGGTAGGGTGCTCACTAAATGGTGGGGGGCTTCCCACAGAGGATTCATAGTTAAACACAAGAGGTTGTGATTACTTTCAGTGGTGGTACCCACGCTCATGTCGATCAAATCTCCCCATAGCCTCACATCAAGAAGAATATAGTCAATGCGGGATGGGCAGCTGGCTCTATTGTATGTATTCACACCCTGCCTATCTGATGGTGTTCTACCATTGGCTGCCCTCAGGCCAAACTCTACAGTGAGGGCGGTAAATTGGAGCACCGGCTGCGTCCATCTTTTGACTGGGGGGAGATTTAATGGAGGGACAGCCCATTTAGTGTCATCGTCCTCGATTCCTAGCAGGTCCTCCTTGTCCAGCAGCTCAAAGGTCCGGAAAAAACTCCTGCTACCACTGTTCTAACGTGGGGTGGGCAGATAGCTAGGCTCTCTTCCAGAGCTGAAATGATCAGTGAGGATCTGCCCCCTTTAGTCCCCCTCACATAGACATTAAACAAATTGATTATAGCTCCCCCCCTGGGCCCCCTAGTGCTGATCCCCAGAATATCGGGGTTGGAACTTGTGAGACAGGTAATTCGACAGCCCAGGGCGATGCTCACCCAAATGATCAGACCCCCTGATGGGCGCCCTCTACCTGTTGTTGTTGCTGGTGAGCAAAAGCAGACAAATCCTGGTTTATGTAGGGAAACCAGGCTCCAGGTTTCCTGAAAAATACAGATGTCAAAACCCTCAATTAGATCGTTCCAGTGGGGTATTGGTATTTTACTGCTTTGCCCAGCCACATTCCATGATATTATCCTCAACTGTTGGTGAGTTACAAGACCATATGCAGTGTTACAAGTAAAAGTACAGAAACTATTTAAAATCTGGTGAGGAGATTGGGAGATTAGGCATGTTGAGGGATCTTCACCCAACTCCTCACAGGGGCTGATGGAGAGGCTACCAGGTTCAGCTTCCCCCCGGGAACTATCTTCCTTTGATTGGGACGCGGTCTGCAGGGTCAAGGTGCTGGTAGAGCTAGCTATGCAATTAGGGGAGATGGTGTGTAAACCAAGGTGCAGCGAAACTTCGCTCTGTAGTCAATCGTTAGCCTCCAGTGAGGAGCCAGCCGCTAGATGTGTTAGTAGATAAGGGGCAGATTGCCTACCCAGGTCGCGAATTGGGTAATGCTTAAACTGGATGGAAGAGGCATCAGGGGGACAGGTTAGAAATTCCAGTGCAATGAGGTTTTCGGCCAGGTCAGCCCCTTTAAGGGTAAGCTCAATACAGTCAAGCGGCTGAGCAGGAGAAGTGCATCTCAGGGTCCTTATAATGTCGTCTCGGATTACTGAGTGACAGCCCCTGACGTGGCGGATCCAGTGGATCACTTTGTTGGTCAAAGAATCTTCACCCTCATAACCCTTCTCTTTATCAAGTTTAGGGACGTTGACCATATAAATTTTCGGGGCGTGTGCTGAATATGTAGTGGCCAGATGGGTCGGCTGGTGATGGCCGTGGGAAGGCGATTGCTGACCCTGAGACAAGGGAGTGAATCTAGTACTGTTGGAAGATTCCTGCGCGGCCATTATAATGTAATAAATACTTTAAGGGTTTTTAGGGGTATTATTAGTATTATTATTTCGGTTGGCGGTAGATTTAGATAAAACATGATTAGGAGCCGGGATAACAGGGGGAGGCTGAGTGGGGTCATGAGAGATGTTGCCCTTACAATGGGTGGCTGCCTCACATAACATGCAATGGTTATAGAGGGGCTGCAAGTGAGTTCCTGGCGCAAGGGTGCCACCCAGCTGACCGGGCGAACCGTTCTGCAATAATGATTTAACTAGGGTGGAGAGGCCTTCAATCATAGATTTCATGGACCCTATTTCTGCTCTAAGCATATCTATAAGTTGATGGGTACCGTACCCTGAGGCTCTGGGTCAGGTGCTGATGTAATCGGTGCGGTGAGAGCAAGAGGAGGTGAAGGTGAAGCTTCCTTAGAATCATCACAAAAGTCTAATAAAGGGGTGAACCTGTTTGAGCAGAGGATAATGGGTCCTAACTGTGGGGTGTTATTACTGGGGGTATTGTGGGGGTTGGTAAAGAATGTACAAACCCTCTCAGTGGCTAATGGTGCCTCCTGACTAAGGAGATGTTTTCTGGAACATTGCTGGAATGATAGGTGAGCGGCTTGAACCAAAAGTACGGGAGGGGGATTGGCCGGGGTAGTGCGCGTCGCGGCAGCTGGTTCCTCCTCGAGGATGCCCTCGCACTCATTAATCAGGGTGTCAATGCAATCAATGACACAGTTGCTACCTGGATGTTTCAGCGTCTTCCTAACCTTTATCCCTTTCCCGACTAGGCCACCCCCGCCACCACCACCGTTGCCATCCATGGATTTCCTCTTCCCCATCCCTCTAGGCTACAGACAAAATAAAATCAGCAAACGAAACGAATATTCAAGGCTCAAATCCAGTTCAATAAAACAATTAACATGAAATATGACTAAAGTGTCTTTAGCAGGCAACCAGACAACGTTAAAATTTGAATAAAAACCAGTATGATGCAACCATAAGCCTTGATTGTTAGCTAAAGCTGTTTGCAGGGGGGAGGGGCTGCATAACTCAGCTATTGTACTCTCATTGTAACTGATTACCCACATGTTGCACGAAGATCTCTGTAACAAAAACATTAACCAACTAAGCTATCTAAGATAAAATACAAATCTGAGACCTTACATTACATGCAAATGTCCTGGACAATATTTTCATTTCATGTCAACTAAAAAAAGCCAGGAAAATCATCAATTTAGTGTCTTTTTTCTTTGAAATACAAGCATAAAACAACAAATACAGCATTAAAAACATATATGTATTTTAGAACTGTCTAGACTAATCCTAAAAGGATTTTTATGCAAACAGATGCAGAATTGCTATGTAGAAAAAGAACAATTTACACAAACTGACATTTAAGTATCATCTCCTGGCCCTCCGATAACCACTATGACGTGCAGAAATGTCCATATTTTCCACTGAGAAGAGTGGCAACCATTCCTGCAAGCCTTCAAACAACTCCCAGAACACTCTCTGGATGCTCACCGTCAAGGTGACCTCTTTAGAACCCATAGCCAGATGCACCCCAGCGGCACCAATGGACAGGCACTCCACAACGTGTGTGATTTATGCTTCTGAGACATGAGGGGGCAGCTTGAGTGACAGCTTCCCTCCCTCACAGAATACCATTGACAATGTAAGAGACTCATCCTCATAGAACAGGTGCAGCACAGCAGTATCAGTGCAAATTCTGTCTCACAGAACAGGTAAAGCTGGGCATCAGCAGTGCAGGCTTCCATTCCTCTCATAACAGGTGCAGCATGGCCAGCAGCATGCAGGCTTCTGTTTCTCATTGAACAGGTACAGCATGGTAACAGCAGCAATGCAAGCTTCCCTCCCTCGCAGAACAGGTACAGCATGGTTGAATCCCCGATAGAAAAGTTATAGCACTACATAATTAGTACAAGCTTCCTACCATCACAGAACAGGTTAAGCTCAGGAAGCCTCAGTAAGGCTAGCTCCTCACATAACAGGTACAGCACAGTCTGTACCAGTAGTGCATAAACCCTTCTCTAATAAATGTGTATGTTTCTGTATAGTTGCACAGATTGGTAAGTCCATGGACAGCTGTCTGAACCCCTTTCAGAGGTCCACAGGGCAAGCAGGGGTTACTGGGCCCAACCGAGGGGGTTGAGGCCATTTGCTCCTGATGTCCCGGGCCCACCCTACTTTGGATCCTGCTCCATTGGGTCAAGCACCTCCTTCTGTACTGGACTCTTAATTGGTAACGTAGCACGAGCAGTCAAGGCTCCCTTGGAGGGAAGTGTAGATACGGATTAGTGAATACAACTCATCACTCAACGTGCACGCAGTGCACCCAATAAATCAATGTCCAGTCAAATACTTATTTTGTATAAAAGAAGTATTTTAATTCTAATTCTACACATACAAAGGTAAACGACATTCAATAGGCAATGACACAGTCCCCCTTGAAGTAGGTGCCCTAGTAGTTGTCAGGCCACCCTTGGGCTACTAAGGTCCCATTTAACTGGTGTGCTGTTATGTCCTACTCACATGTGTCAACATCCAGGGAAGGTAAACTACTAGCCCCTGTTCCCTCTTTGACTCAGTCAATAAGGTGTAGTCACTTACAGTCAAGTAGGATTGCAAACACCAAATGCGGAAAATCCCCCGGGCCTGGTAGACCCAGTTCTCAACTAAGCCGCTCTGGCGGTGGTACAGTGCAGTCCTGGCCCAGATCGACAAAGTCTGGCTGCACGTATTCACACGCTCAGTTCCTGGAATGCACCAGCTGTTTCTCCTGAGCCGCATTTACCAGCATCCTGACAATCGGATTTGCTCCGGCTTCAGCCACACGGGGTAAGTCTTGTTCTTCCTTGCTCGGAGTTGGGTGTAGTCTCCTTGGTCTGGCGGGGCTCAGACAGAGTCTCCTCTGTCCTTGGGTCTCCTCGTCTTGGTTATAGCAGCAATTTGGGTCATGGGCAACAACCCGGACCTCCAGCCTCAGCGCTTCGAGTGGTCCCTCCTGGCATACGGGGTTACTCCAACGAACCTCACTGCCATGTCAAGCCTGTTTTGCGGCCCCTTCTAGCATAAGGGGTTGGGTCAACTTCCCACACACTGGCGACAGCCTGATCGACACGACACAGTTTCTCCTCACATGGTGGCCCCTCCTGGCACACAGGGTCGCCAAGTTCCACAAAGTTGCACACAGGCAACTGCCCGATCGATGTGGCACTGGCCTTCATGCACGGCGGCCCCTCCTGGCATATGGGGGGACCAGTCTGTACAATGCAGCACACAGGCAACGGCCCAATTGATGGGACACAGCTTTTCTTGCATGGTGGTCCCTCCTGGCATACGGGGGGTCACCAATTTTCACAAAGCGGCACATGGACAATGGCCCGATCGGTGCAGCACAGCTCCTCACACCCCGCTCAGGAGCCCCTACATGTCTGGGCAACTCTCTGGATATCGCTCCCTCCAACACACTCCTCTTCCTAATGGGCACACCGGTCTTGGCTAACAGGCAGGTACTGGTGATCCAGACTCCAGGGCAGATGAATTTGGTTTCCCTGGGTGATGTCCCCTCACCCAGTAGGGAGACTAGCAAGCTAGGCCTCTAGCCCTAGTCACAGGTAGTCTGTAGACCTTCCCCTCCTCATGCAGCCCAGCTGGATGGTCAGCAGATGACAAAGTATGGGGCCTCAGACTCCCCTACTTAAAGTTCTTTTCGAGATTACAGAAAATGATTTACGGTCTGGAACTTTGAATTTTTATGTTGGGGTTCTCCCCTTCATCCTTCCTTATAAAAAGATGCCTGTCACAGCAGGTAGGACTCCGAAGCTGATTGATCCACAACAAGATTCATGGGAGTGACCAGAGTTCACACCTGGATGTTAACCACAGTGATCCGTGCATCAAAGATTAATCCTGGGCCCTCAGCCCTACCCTTTATGATTCCCTGAGCCTCATTCCCATCTTCCTGAGATGTGTCTAGGCCCCTTCCTTGTGATCTGTCCCTGAATCAAACAGCCCTTTGAAATGCACAGGGAGCGCAGGGAAAGTCTGGCTCTCCCTCACTCAGTGCTTGTCTCACCCAGCTCACAGGAATGCAGCAACATACAATTCTTTCCCGGGGAGATTCCTCTACTCCTGATGTTTTCACCAGGCAGACCTGGACTTTCCTAAATGGAACCCAAGGTCCTCCTTGTAATGCACCAGTGCAGGCATTTCTGCACTTAGCAGTCATTCACAGCACACTCCACTGTCTAATATTATTGTGCCCATGTACTATGCTAGCAGCAGCATTTCCACATTCAGCACATGCACTCAGTCTGCGCACACTGATCAATACTACAGCCTCTCTGTACTGCACCACAATGTATCACTTTAACAACCCTCTGCAACGCACACACATTTACCATATGCACACTGTAACACACTGCATCCTCTGTGTAGTGTATGTTGTGGGCACTCACACGCATTCAGCACATGTTTTCACTATGCATGCACTTCTAAATCAACCTGATGTAGGCCAAGGGTGAGTTAACACACATAGTAGGGGAATTTTTAAAAAGGTGAGTGAGGCTGTAGGCCTCACTCTAATGACACAGGATAAAAAAGACTTGGTCACTACAACTAATCAGCACACGGTTTGCTGCCACCACAGCGCTTGTGCTGTTTAACTCTTGCTGATAGCAGTAGCCTTCCACCACTATGAGGGTAGCGCTATGGACGTCCCTCCCCGTTCAACAAGACTGCAATCCATGAGACAGGCCTATGTCATGGCTCACATGCATGATCCATGTTCGCCTATGACAAAAAATCAGCATTCGGGATCCAGACAACAATACAGTTGGGCACTCAGGGCATGGGACACGTCTTTACCATTCAGGACTTTTCCGTCCCAACAACAGGTAAGTGGTATACTGTTGAATCTGGATGAGGCAGTGAGGTAGTGAATAAATGTATCATTAATGATCATTCTGTTTGTGTATGTGTTATACGTGTTTTGCTTAAGGATGTATGCATCTGTGTATGGATAGTATGTATGTGTGCATTTGCAGATGAATGCATATATGGTTGGATGAATGTAAATGGCCTTGACACTTTTGTGCTTGGATATGGTCTCTGTGTGCATATTCTGACCTGTGAAAAGTGGGGCAGTGCCCTTGCAGGGCATGCACATCAACCTGCTGGGCAAAGAAGCATGTTATTTTACTGTGATGGGACAGTACCTCCACCTAATACCAGTGGCCACTCATAATGTGAATAAGTAGTGGGACGGGCACACATGAGCACACTCACTTCCACCCATCCAATCACAAGTGCACCCGTGCTCACACCTACTCATCGAATGCACACTCACTCACCCATCCTTTTGGGAATGTGCACACATACACCCATCATTCACAAGCACATACATACGCACACACTCATTCACAGCATGCAAGCGCAAATACACATCCATTCATGCATGCATATACACGCACCCAACATTTAACAAGCACTTACCAGGCAGCAATGGGGACAGCAGGTGGCAGGAAGGAGACCTACGAAGGCTCTGGAAGTTGCTGGAGGCTTTGGGGAGGAAAGGGACGACGCATGGAAGATACACTCTCCTAGGCATGACATAGTGTAGGAGTTGGTAGACCACAAGATTACCTGTAATCTGGCGGGTGGGTGACGGTGAGTTTCGGTGGTCCTAGAGCGGGCGGTGGTGTGCCGCCCGCTCCAGGACTGCTGAAACTCGTAATCAGGCCCTTAGTCGGGAGGTGGAGGCGGAGAGGCAGCCGTTACATGTCCTGCTGTTGGTGAATAAACTTTATCTACTTACCTGAAGTCTTGCTTCCTAATATCTATCTAGTCTGCAACCAAAGATTCCAATCCTATCAGCATTCAAGGACTATGTGTGAACCCAAATCATCTGACCACAAACTTTGTTTGGTTGAATTCTTTGTTTCAGACTGACGATCTAGCTGGGTTGTTCATTGGTTTGAGGTTGTTGCGCCTCAGGTCCCTGGCTCCTACAAGGCCCAGCACACACACATCAGGCACACACACACCCCCAAGAAGTGATAGAAGTAAATCCATTTGAAGCACCTTCAGATGAAACAGTTGTGGTGTGCGAGCTGTAAAAACATTAAAAAAAAAAGCATAACAGAAAACATAATGCAAAGCATAAGGTAGCACAACACTTAACACAACACAACAAATAACATTCACCAATGCAACACCACACAGAACAACACATACGCATAATACAAGTAAGCAAATGTATAATTCTAATTCACACCAAGCTTGTGCAAAAAGCAATTACACATTTGGCATAGATATCAAAAGCATATTTTGGTGGTAGGTAACCACACCCTCACTTTTCATCACCCTTAATACATAATTTGATACATAATATAGCCCCTTCACGCACGCTACGGAGGAAGGGATCGTGAATCACATGAATACATTTACATGCTTTGTGTAACAGCAGGTTCAGTGGACTTCTAAATTATTTGGAAATCTTTTCTCAGTAAGGTGGCAGGGATAAAGATCTAAGTTACTTTTTCAATTTAAGTGTGTCAATTTAAAAGTGCCATGAAAAATCGCCTAGATAAAAACCTTAGCCACCCCCATGTATCCTATTACTCATATAGAACTTGGAAAAACATTTTTTATTTTATTAATCTGACCTTCAGACATGTAAAGATTAATTTGATGCTAAATGATATTTTAAAATGTCCCTACAAACGTGCATCTAGAATCTATTAAGTCTATTAAAATATAACCACCTCATCTTCTGTGAACCAGGGGTCTCCAACCTTTTCAGTAATAAGAAATACTTATGTTCAATGAAAATCATTTTGAGCTACTAATATTAGTGTCATAATCGTCACCACGTCAGACAAGAGAACGCCAGTGACCACCCTAGTTTACCACTAGTAATTACACTGGTGCATCAGGCAAGTTGCCAGCAGTGATGCAAAAAAGGCCTTGCCAAATTGAAATAACTTTACATGGGTAATATATAACAGCCATAGCTGCAATGCCCATGAATAAAGTTAGCAATACATCTCCCCAACACCACATCATTTATCACTCAAATATCAGCTTTAAATATAGTTAGAAAATGTAACCATTGTTCTCCAAACATCAGCTTATGAGTTTTGAAAAGACACACATTTTCATCTTGAATACTCACTTTACACTTTTGGTATACAAATTAATTCAGTCAAGCAAAAGCTTCTCAGTATGGACTGTATACAGGAGAGCTACTCACAGGCAGCTGGAGTACTACCAGTAGCTCACGAGCTACTCATTGGAGACACCTGATGTAAACACTTAGGCCCTCATTACGAGTTGCCTTGATTGTCAGTGAGTCTAAATGAATCCGAGCGAGTGCGAATGAGAGAGAGTAAAAGGGACTGAAACTCAATGCGGAGAAGACAGAGGTCCTCGTACTCGGACACTCCCCCTCCGCCTGGGACAACACCTAGTGGCCCACTGCCCTCGGTAGCCCTCCCACCCCCACGGACCACGCCCGAAACCTCGACATCGTACTCAACTCCTCCCTCTCCATGACCCGACAGGTCAATGCCGTTGCCTCCAGCTGTTTCAACACCCTCCGCATCCTCCGAAAGACCTTCAAATGGATCCCCCCCCGAATCAAGGAAGACCGTCACCCACGCACTCATAACCAGCAGACGCCCTCTACGCCGGGATCAACAAGTCTCTGCTCCACAAACTCCAGATCATACAGAACACCGCAGCCAGACTCGTCCTCGGCATCCCTCGACACGAGCACATCACCCAACACCTGCACAACCTCCACTGGCTCCCCGTAGAGAAGAGAGTCACTTTCAAGATACTCACCCACGCCTACAAATGCCCCCACAACATCGGACCCCAGACCTCAACGAGAGGATCTCCTTCCACGTACCCAAGAGAAACCTCCGATCCACCGACCTCGCCCTCGCCAAAACCCCGCGCATCAGCAAAGCCAGGTCAGGTGGAACAGCCTTCTCCTACATCGCGTCCAAGACCTGGAACGAGCACCCTGATCAACATCAGACGTGCCTCCTCCCTGAACAGCTTCAGGAAGACACTCAAGACCTGGCTCTTCGACTGAACGGAACTGCCACACCCCCCCATCCCCCCAGCGCCTTGAGATCCTCACGGGTGAGTAGCGCGCTTACAATTCCCCTGATTGATTGGTGTCTAAAAATGAATGAGTAAGAATGAGTAAGATGAGTGTTAGGGAGTGTGAGTGAGAATGAGCATGAGTAAGAAGGTGTGAGAGTGAGGGACGGTGAGAGTATATGTGAGTGAGAATGTGCGAGTCAGATTGAGTGAGAATAGGTGAGAATGAGTGACTGTGAGAGGAAGTAAGTGAGAAAGTATGAATGAGTAAGACTGAAGGTGACTGAAAGTGACTGAAAGTGAGCAAGTGTAAATGAGTGGGAATTACTGAGTAAAATAAAAAATGAGGAATTGAGAATATGAATAAGTGCAAGTAAGTGTGAGTGAGAAATTACGAGTGAGACAGACTAAGAATTAGTGAGGGTGAGTGCAAATGAGTGAAAATTATTGTGTGAGAATATGTGAGTGACTGCAAGTGACTGAAAATGGATAAGTGTGAGTGAGGATGAGTGTGAGTGAATGTAAGTGAGCTTGAGTAAGAATGTGTTGTTAAGCTTACAAGTCTGCCATTGGCCCTGGCATACTTGAAGGTAACGCTTGGCTTATAGAAGCACCCATGGCAAAGTACTGGCGCTTGCATACTGAAGGTAATTCTTAGCATAACAGGCACCTGTGAAAAAGTACTGGCACCGGTAATTTTCTGCAAAATGGGCACCGATCATAAAATTACTGGCATACTAGATATAATTTTGGGCATATGGTGCACCCTTGAAAAATGCTGGAGCTGGCATAGTTGGGGAAAATCTTGGCGTGGGGGCACCCATGGCAAAATGCTGACGCTGGCACATTGGAGATAATTCTGTGCATAAGGGAGGACAATTGTGGCATGTGGCGGGGCAACCCTGACAAAATGAATGGCCTGACATATTAGAGGTAATTTTTTGACAGATGGGTCACCCATGATTTTTGGGTAGCACTAATGGCAAAATTCTAGCACTGGCATACTGATTGCAATTTTTGGCACGAGGGTACCCATGACACAAAGCTGGCCATGACATAACGGGTTTCCAATAGCACATTTTGAAAAAAAACAAAAGCAGGGTCAACTCTTGGAGAGCATCAGATTTCATTGGCTTGGCACACCACAAAGGGCTTGAACATTTAATTATTGCTCCTTTAGAGTCTATGGCTTTTGAGAAAATTTATGTGAAAACTTTACTATTAAATGGACTATTTGACCCTATTTTTTTCTAAATCTTCTCGAGGGACAACTGCCCTAAAACGCAGTTACAAGAAGTCAGACTCACTCATTTTGCTCACTCTCTACCATTCAGGGTAAGTATTCCCCATCACTTTAAAAAATCATGTCAGCACCATACTTTTGGACGGATAAAAAAAAAACATTTGTTTTGTGTTGTGTTTTTTTTTATAATAATCATACAGTTATTATGAACTTCAGCGATGTTAATTCCATGTCATTAGAACTAGGGTCATATGATGCCACTTCCTGTGATGTCATTAAGGTCACAGGTTGTGTGTGGTCTCACTTCTGCTCCCCCAGGTATTTTGGTGAGTCGATGTTCATGCTTTCAGAGAAACGTAACCAAGTACGCTTTTAACTTAACATTTTTATTTGACCCAATGAGGTCAGTCTATGCTGATGTACCGATCGCGCGCGCAGGTGATGCTGTGGGCTTCGAAAGTGACGTCCTCACCTCACCTGGGCAATAGTTCAAAGCTGAAGCTGAATGGAAATGACAGGCGCTTCCGGAACAATAGCCTCATTGAGTCCTTGTTTACCCAAAATGATAACGTACGACATACGCAAATGAGTATACATAGTCTAGGATATAGTCAGCGCGCAGTTTTCCTGCTATCAAAGCGCCCCATGTCTGTTCTGAGGTAGCACATCAGCTCTCACATCACTGTTGACAACAGAAAGGCCCCGCCGGGTGGGCTGCCAGCAATGGAAACGTACACGGAAGAAGAAATGCAGTCCTTGGCCATGCTGAAACAGCTGACACTCAAGTGGTTCTCGGAGACGCAGGCCCCCCTTCTGCTGCACAACGGCGCCTTGCCAGAGTGGTTCCATGGCTTCGTCACAAGAAAGTAAGGATGCTTCTGGAAAAGGCTTAGCATGCTGGTATCAAACGGTAAGGTAGCTCGGCAGGTCCAACGCTTACTGCCAAGATGGATCTTGGGGAATCTTTCATGTCACAGCCTTGCATCCGGGAGAACCGACTCAGCCATTCATCTTCGTAATGTTGTCAAAAGTTGAGCTGGATAATGACACGTGTTAGCAATCTCTGTGCAAAGCTGAGACCGTTCTAGCCAATCCAGAGGGTTACAAAATGCAAGTATTGATATTTTATTATTTACTATTTACAGCGCTACTGAACAGAAGTAAACGCTCTGCAAAAATATAACATATTATTAGATGTATGTCATGCCCCATCGCCGCTTTTAACCTCTAGCTTCACGCAAAAAAATGCATGTGGACATAGAGCGCCCCCCTATACGCTACAGAAAATGAAACTGTTCAGTAATTTTGGCACTACACCGCTAGGTGGCGGTATAAGGCTGCTGCTTAACCATGCCATGCGGAAGTAGCCCTGGATCACGCAGCTGAGGTAAATAAACACGTTTTCCGCTTTCTTACTGCAAACGTGCCCTTCCTTTCACACGCATTAAATGCAAATAAAAACTGCTCTTCCTGATAAAGCAACCAATCTAACACATATAACTTCCCCATCATGGCTCTATGTGGTCTTGAAAACTTCCAAATAAAATACATTTAAATAAAGAATATGCAAGGCTGCATGTTTTTCTAACTTTGTGTGAAAAACAGAATAATTTAGCGTGTGATTCTAAGCTACAAGTGGACTTTGTCAGTTAAACGGTTTGGCAAACATAAAAAGAGAGGAGAGACTTAAAGCGAAGACAGGAGTGCGACATGAAGAAGAAAGGTGAAAGCAAGCGGCGCAGGGTTCTTAAGAACAACAAATCACATTGAATATTATTGCATGAAGGGTGGGTACAATGGTCGATGGCTGATATATCATGCAGAATAAGGCACCTACATTAGGTATATAACATAGGCTGCAAAATATGACAGATCACTCTATGAGCAGGCAAAGCTTCTGAAAACAATGCCAGTTCTGGTAGAGCCCCTTGCTACATTGCTTTAGACAGCAGCGTGTAGTCATTTTTAGGTCTCGGCCTGCACGCGCAGCCGGCATCTGGGTTTCCTATCTCTTCCTCATTTCCTCGTCATGGCTCATTAACTCTCTGGACTCTGATGTTTCAATCGCAGCAGCAGCTCACATTACCAACTCAGGGCCCTGGACTACAGTCACATGAAAAACAACAGCGATTAGCATTGAAATGCAAGCTTTTTTTGTCTAGTTAGAAATATTGCTTCGGTGGGTTGATTTCACCTTCTTTCGCTATTTGTTTTATATTGGGAGTCACAGCCTAATTACCAGTATTTTTGTCTCTCACTGTTTTAAAAAAAAAATATTTATTCGCGCAAAGCACAAAGCTATATTTAAGGTTACTTTTTCCGCGTCACTTCACTCTATTTAAACTCCACCCCCCACTCTTATTGTCTCTCTCTCCTTCTCTCTCTCTCCCCTCTCTAATTCTCTCTCTACTTAATTAACTCTCCCCTCTCTATCTTTTTTAGCCTTTCATTCTCTCTCACCCCTTTATCTGTTTCTCTTTCAAACTCCTTCATTCACTCTCTCTCCCCTTCCTTCTCTCTCTCTATCCCGCTCCACTCTTTATTCTATGTACACCCTTTCTCTCTCTTTCTCTCTCACCACCCTCTCTAATTGGGCATTATATCTTCACTCTATCTCTCACTCGGCAACACCACAGCATCACTCAGCGCAACCACAGCATCAATCAGAGCCAGCACAGCATCACTCAGAGCCAGCACAGCATCACTCAGCACCAACACAACATCTCTCAACGCCATCACAGCATCACTCAGCGCCACCACAGCATCACTCAGCGCCACCACAGCATCGCTCAGCGTCACCACAGATTCGCTCAGCGTCACCACAGCATCGCTCAGCGCCACCACAGCATCGCTCAGCGCTACCACAGCATCGCTCAGCGCTACCACAGCATCGCTCAGTGCCACCACAGCATCGCTCAGCACCGCCACAGCATCGCTCAGCACCGCCACAGCATCGCTCAGGGCCACCACAGCATCGCTCAGGGCCACCACAGCATCGCTCAGCGCCGCCACAGCATCACTCAGCGCCGCCACAGCATCACTCAGCGCCGCCACAGCATCACTCAGCGCCAAGACAATATCACTCAGCACCACCACAGCATCACTCAGCGCCAAGACAATATCACTCAGCACCACCACAGCATCACTCAGCACCACAGCAGTATCACTCAGCAACACCTGAGTATCATTCAGCATCACCTGAGTATCATTCAGCATCACCTCAGCATCGTCTCTGCAACAGTCACCATAACCACCACTACCACCTCAGCCTGCTCTCGGAATCTGGCATCTGTTGATTCTCCCCTAGCGTCTGGCCGCTGCTAGTGTTATAATACAGGTACTAGTTCCCAACCTTCACCCTCCGATTGTTTATGCCCCCTCAAAAAAAAAGCTTTAACAAACAACCATTGCAATAGGCAGAAACAAGTTGCCAGCATTGCAAGAACAAAAGAAAACTGAGGAATTTTTTTATTGTAAATACTTTTTTTAATATGGTCGTTCAGTTTTACATAATGCCTTCTTGGTCATATATAAAGTAACAAAAAGGCTTCTGACACTTTTTTATTATAACTTTTCAGCATGCCGCACAGCAGCCACACTTCTCTACAGCACAGCTTGAAGACATTGGCAAAGTCAATAGCTCTGGCTAAACACTTATAAGGCCCCAAAGGCGAGACCTATTGGCTATGCCAATGCTTGTTAAAGCATTCTCTTAGGGGCCAATATCTCGCCGTGACATACATAGCGGAGTCAGTACCTCACTAGGTGATATGAGTAATCCATAAGCCACCTGCACCTTCAACTGGTGCACGCGCTAAAATGAATTTTATGGCATGACACGGAGGCCAACATTATGCAAATCTCCTTTATTGCACCAGCTCAGCAGTAACAATGAAGAGAATATAGAACTTCAAACAACATTCCATTACAGTATATAGTCCATGAGCACGCAGCTATCTTCCTTCTTTGTAGCTGCTGCTCACAAAGATAAGTACCCTTATTTCAATCGGGCTTATTGTGTACGTATGGCCTTTTATGATTGAGTGTATGTGTCTGTATATCGCATGGCTGGGTCCTATTGACCCTACCATGCGATTGTTCCTTCTTATTTTGACTGAGAAATTGCCTTTCTCTCTATATTAACATGTTTCATTTTCTGACGTTTTAGCGTGTGTTCCTTTTGTGGGTCTTAGCGACCCTTCAGTGACCGTGTGTCCCTTTTGTGAGTCTTAGCGGGCCTTGAGTGACGTGCCCTTGCCTCCGGTGTCGCCCTGACACATCCGCACTGTGGGAATCTAATTATTTCCCTCTTGCGACCTTTGAAAGCGCGGCCGCACACCCGTTGCCTGGCAGCGCTCCTAGCGCGAGACAGGCATACGGGCTTGTGCGACCGCGCAGCTTACCGCAGCTTTGTTCGGCGCCTACCAGCTCCTGCGCTGCTCCAACCTCTCTGGACGGGCTCTGGTCGCCTTTTGGGAACGCCCGCCATAACCCGTCTTCTCCCACCGCGGTGCGCTCTTCGTACGCGTACCGCAGAGGGGAGAAATGATTAAAGGAAAGACCGTAAGAGGCAACCACGCACGTCCAAGACGTGCGTGGTTGCCAAAGTAACAGCAAGCAACAATTTGCAATTTGGCAGTTGCTGCTGTATAATCGTTTTTTTCCTTCGCCGAGAGAAAAATTGGACACGGACACGCCCTCGCTTCATTATTTACTAGAAAAATAGCACATTTCACAAATGCTCGAACTCTATATTAACCCTTAAAGGTTATAACTATATTTAATGAAATACTTTGCCTTTAAATCAAATAATAACCAAGAGACAAAGAGGAGACAAGCTGTTAATGACCTCATACAAACACAGTTAAGGTGTATACATTTTTAAAAAAAAAGAAACGAAGGAAGGGGAATATAAATTTGATATAATTGATATCTTTTTTTCCCCATAATGTCTCTCAACCCTGATCTTAACCTGGAAGGTAAGATTGAGTCAAGGGTCACTAAGGCCATGGACAAAGTTATGGACTCACTTAATGAGACCATTAGTAAAAAAATTGAAACCCTGTCGAGGGCATGGCCCTCTACCAGTACTGCGCATACTATTTACGCAAAAGAAGGGGCAGTAAAGACCACAAAGAAAAGAGCTGCACCAGAGAACCCTGTAAAAGCTGCAAAAAAGACAAAGAAAACAGGGAAAGCAGCACATTCATGCTTCTCAGGCGGTGATAAGAATGATGCCTTGGGCATCACAGGAGGGCAACAAACAGGCCCTGAGCTCACTATACACCTTGACAGTGACGAACCGCAGGAGGCAGAGATAAATCTCTCCTGTTCCTCAAACTTTGATACGGACATTGAGGACCTAGGGGATAAAACCTTGGGAAGCTCTGAAGAGGCAAGCAAGGCCTCAGGCTAAAAAATGGGCATTATTGATCCCTTCGGGGAGAATATGTTTGATCCCCTTTTAATTAAACATCCCATATCTCCTGAATGGCTACCTTCCCAACATGTAGAAGACTACATTAGTTTCTGGCTGAGAAGGGAGATTCCAAAAGAAGTCAGATCTAGATTGAGGTCTGAGTGCCCTCGCCCATCCCTTCCAGATAAGATGGCGATGACCCCCGAGCTTGACCCTAAGGTCGTTGCTTTCATAGCTAAAGGTGCGAAAGACCCTAGGAAGGGGATAGACAAGAGCCTAAGGTCATGTCAAGACCGTCTCCTGGACACCATTGGACCCCTAACAAAATTTTTCGAGTTGGCCGAAAGTGCCTACATTGATGGAACACTTATTGACCCTAAAGAACTACTTGAGTGGGTCCAACGAACCATCTGCCTCCTTGGCAATGCCAACACTGCCATTTCTAATGAACGTAGGAAGGGCGTTCTCCTCAAAATAGATCCAAAGCTAATAGAGTTGTCAAACAAGGAAGGAGGACCCACTTCACAGGGGCTCCTCTTTGGAGGCAGTCGGGGCCTTTAGCTTAATTCAGAAATTGCAGCGTGGTATTAAAAAAGTCTTTCAGGACAACATTTTTGGAAGGGCCGGGAGAATACGGGGTCGGTTCCCCGGCCCTAGACAGTCAAGCTCAAGACCCTTTCTGGGACGAGGATCAAAGTTTCAGCAATCATCCTTCTATGGAAACCAATCGTTCTTCCGACAAAGGCAGATGAACCGCGGAAGACCATTCCGAGGCGAGAGAAGAAACAGGATTCTCCACAGGTAGGAACATCGAAAGACCCTTCAGGTACCCCTATAAAAGTGGGAGGGAGACTAGCCCTTTTCTCTGGGAACTGGACCATGATAACACAAGACCCGTGGGTTCCAGATACAGTCAAGGGTTACAAAATAGAATTCACTGATACCGCCATTCAATCAAAGAGACCTCGCGAGATAACCTTCTCTCAAGAACAGAGAAAACTAGTATCTCAAGAAGTAAGGGATCTGTTAACAAAAGGAGCTATAAGAGAGCTCGGAAACAGGCTTTGTCAGCAATATATTCCTAGTAGAAAAGAAAGACAAGGGACAGAGACCTGTCATAAACTTAAAGAGCCTAAACGAGTGGGTAACGTACCACCACTTCAAGATGGAGGGGATACACCTCCTAAGGGACGTCTTGAGAAAGGGAGACTGTTTAACACGTCTGGACTTAAAGGATGCCTACTTGACCATCCCGATTTGGCCCCCACACAGGAAATTCCTCCAATTCTCATGGGAGGGAAAACTTTGGGAATTCTGCACCCTCCCCTTCGGTCTATCTTCAGCCCCTTGGTGCTTCACCAAGGTCTTGCGTCCGGTAGTAGCATGGCTAAGGGAAAGGGGCGTAAGACTAATAATATATCTGGACGATATCCTTATTATGGGTCAGTCCAAAGCAACAGTATCTCGCCATACAAATCTTACTATCCGCCTACTGGAACATTTAGGCTTTGTGATAAATGCAAAAAAGTCATGCATTACACCAAGCCAGGAAACTCAGTTTCTAGGTTTCATGGTGAACACAGTGACTGCAGAACTGAAATTACCAAGGAAAAGATAAAGAAACTTAGCAAGGAACTCAGGAAGATGCTATCAATGGAAGTCTTTCCCTTGAGGCTCTTAGCCAGGATCCTGGGTCTCCTTTCCTCAACCATCCAAGCAATTTTTCCGGGCCCTCTACATTACAGGGCCCTCTAGAGACTCAAAGCGAAAGCTCTCAGTTCAACACTATCTTACTCACAAATGACATGCTTGGACCAAGACTTGAGGAAAGAGCTATCATGGTGGCTAAAGAATGCAGAAGCTTGGAATGGCAGAGCCATCTTTGGGGAGGCTCCAGAGTTGATAATAGAGTCAGATGCGAGTCGAGAAGGATGGGGTGCCACATGTGGTGACTCATCAACAGGGGGTCGTTGGTCACAAAACGAGAAGGAACTACATATCAACTGCTTGGAACTTCTAGCGGGTTCTTTTGCGGTTCGAGGCTTCACCCAGAATTCAGTGAAATGCTGTATAATGCTGCGCATGGACAATGTCTCTGCAGTGAAATACGTCAACAAGATGGGGGACCACATTCAAAGGGTCTTACGGAGATAGCGAAGGGATTCTGGAGCTATTGCTTGAACAAGGGACTCTCCGTTACAGCGGAGCACATCCCTGGTTTGAACAATGGGGTAGCGGACTAGTTCTCCAGGAATTTTAAGGACTCCAGCAACTGGAAGTTAGACAGGGGAATATTCAGTGGCGGCTCCCCCATAGGGGCGTGGGGGCGTCGCCCCACTGCTTTCTCGCAGTGCGATAAGGCAGAAACATAAAATGGTAAAACTACCATTTTATGTTTCTGCTTCTCGCACTGCGAGAAAGCAGAAGTGCCTGGAGTGCCTGGTTGGGGGCAGGCGGGTGGGCGGTCCTGCTCGAGGGCAGGGGGGGAATGGCTTTGCCCACCGCTGTGGGTACTGACTGTTTGGTCGGCCGCAGGGCCAACCAACTCAGTCATGCGCACTCTCCCTTTTTCTCTATGTAAGCTGCTGCATGCAGCCTACATAGAGAAAATAGCCCTGCTGGGGCGCTCTCCGCTGCACCTCACCAATCACAACGCTGCCATTGCAGCGTTGTGATTGGCTTAGGGGAGCAGGAGGAGGGAGGCTGCCTAAAAGTAAAACGCGCCAGGCAGTAGGAGCTGAGGCGGCGCAGGATGAACTGGTTGTGGAACTGGAGGAAAGTAAGTTTTTTTTATTTTATATAAAGATTACTCCCCCGCCCGTTTTGTCAGCCGCGACTGCTCAGAGCTATATCTTGAAAGTGATATATGTCGAGTCTGTGCGCAGTCTCCTGTGCACTCCGGGTACTGAAACTCTGCAATGAAATTTGTTGACAGAGTTTTGTAAGGGATTGTTGCACCTCTTTGTCTTTCTGTGAATGAGTTCTCGTTTACATTTCCGAAACCTCTCCTGGCTTGTGATTGGCTGGTTGTCGGGTGCTGCACAGGTGCCGCTGAACTGCAGGATCGTCGTGAACACTCGTGTCGAGGGGCGTGCGGATCCGATGGGAGCAGCTGAGCATGGGGTGACTGACTCCTTCTCGTTGTCCCAAGGTGCAGAGGCTGTGTTTGGGGGTTTACTCACCAGTGTGCTCCTCCGCTGTATCTTCCCCTAGGAGCTCTGTTTGTCCCTCTATTCGGCTGCGTGGCACCAATGTTTGGGGACGGGACAAGGGGCGTCTCTGGTTAGTAACATTTACACTACGCTTTATGCCGCATGAAAAAGGAGGTGGAATGTCAGTACTTGTGTCTTTTGCAGTTTTACTATGTTTATGCACAGGGGTCGTCTGCTGCCCGATGGTTTGTGGGTGCCACGTGTCTTTCATCATGGTGCCACCCGTGTGCCTTTGTCATCACTCAGGCCCCTCTTTGCTTCTACCTGGTGGTACCATGGGAGAGTGAAAAAGAGTGAGTCACGGTGCATGGGCCGTGTGACTGTCTCCGTTTCTTTAAGAGCAATCGTGTGTGTCAGTCTGATAGATGGATTTTTGCGTGTCCGAGACAGTGTGTGTATCATAGATGTGTTTGTGCGGGTATATTGGCCTGTGTGTGATGTTGATGTGAAACAGCTGGATAGAAAGTCACGATGCTTTTGTGTCTATTTACGTGTGCCTGTGGGAGAGTGTGTGTCAATGTTTTATTGTGTTTCCCTATGACCATGACCGTGAGTGTCCGTGTCTGTCAGTGTGCATGCGTTCGTGAGGGTGGGTGTGAGCGTGGTGTGTACCTATGCGCATCTGTAAACGTGTCTTCGTGTGGTACCTGACTATGTGCGTGCGTGCTTAGTTTCGGTGTTCCCTGGTGTGTAACAGTGTTTGTATCTTCCTGCCACAGTATGAGGTGTGTAGATATACTCTTTCTCCATATTTATACATTAGACGCAAACAGTATTGTTGCGTGTGAGCGCTGCTCGCGCTCACACGCCCTGAGCAGGAAAAAGCTGTGCGCCTCCCGCAGGAATGCTCTCACCAACCCAGGCACTGGGATTCCTTAGTTCCCCGCCAGAAGCAGGGTTCTGGGACACATGCATATAACCAACACGCTCCTCGGTTCTGCTGCGCCCCCCAGCCCCGTGCATTGATTGAATAATTTCATCAGACTCGCATTACTTGATTGCTTAGAAGTTTCCTAGTGATCTGTATGCTGTAGGAAGAGCCCGCGCTCCGTGCGCCGAATGCCAATGGCGCTGTGTTATATGAGGCTATTCAAAAAGTCGCTCTGATTTCTTGTTTGGTACTTTAAATAGGTTGCTATTCTTAGCCTTACATCAGTCGCTGCGCTTAAGCGGGATCTCTCTCACTTCATTTATTTATGTATTTAATTGAATTGTTGTGCGCTGACTTTTGGCTGGTGGCCACTTTGTAATGCTGTTTTGGATATTGAGTCTAGGTGTATTTAAAACCCCTGCATACGCACAGGATGAGCAAAATCTGAAAGGCTCAGGTCACTTGTTTTTTACTCAGTTCACAGAGCTCCTCTGCGGCACTTTAACATTTTTCAGGGACTTTTTCCTTGGATGGGATGGGAGGCATCCTGTGAGTTTTGTAGAGGGCTAGAAAAGCCTCATTGAAGAGGCAGGTTTTTATTTTTTCCTTGGGCACTGCCAGGTGGGAAGGATCCTGAGTTCTGGGCAGAAAGCATTCCAGGGCTGTTCTTCACACCTTCTGGTTTGCTTGAAAATGCACCATTTGCCCACTCTTTTTTCAAAATTTTCCCCCCATAGGTGGTTCAGGCTTGCTCGCTACACTCGCTCGCCGCAGTGAAGTACGACAATTGTTTTACGCCTCACCACTTTCAAATGTCACCAGCCGCCACTGGCAATATTCATGGCAATCCAAGACAAATGGTGTCCCTTCGGAACAGATCTTTTCGCAGACAGGCTGACACTCAGATGGAGAATTTCTTCAGTTGGAAGCCGGACCCTCAAGCAGCAGAGGTGGATGCCTTCCTCTAAGACTGGCAGGGCTTAAAGCCATATGCCTTCCCGCCGTTTGTCGCGCTTCCTCGTCTTCTCTTACATGCTTGTCGGTACCTGCAGAGCATGGTGGAAACAACCCCTCTTTGGAGGTCTCAGGCATGGTTTCCAGTCATCTTGGAGATGACCGTGGACTTTCCACTTCTAATACCACCTTTCAGGCAAGTACTCCTGGGTCCAGAGGGCCAATTGCATCCTCTCATAGACCAAGGTCTAATGGTTCTGACGGCCTGGAAGATTTCAGGCGACAATGGCAAATCCCAGGGCTTTAGCAGGATGCTTTCCAACTCATATCTGAGTCTTGGGCATCTGGAACAAGGAAGGCATATCGACTGGCATGGAACAAATGGGTTCGCTGGTGTCTTCAACGACATTACGATCCCGTTTCAACTGATTTAGTTCACATAGTAAACTTCCTAACAGAACTCTTTGCTTTTGGCCTAAGTTATACAACTGTTAATGTCTATAGGTCAGCAATAGCTGCAGGACATTCCTTAGTCGATGGTGTCTCAGTGGGACAAAACCTTTTAACAAAAAAGATTATGAGAAGCATGCGGGTTCTTAATCTTCCAACTCTGAAATATACGGCCTTATGGGACGTAAGAAACATATTACAACTTATTTCTTCTTGGGGAGATAATGTTAACCTCTCTCTCAAGCGTATTTCTTATAAGCTTACTGTGTTACTTTGCTTGGTCTCTTTCAGACGAACCTCAGATGTTAAGGCATTAGATGTTACTAGCAGGGCTTACCAGCCTGAGGGAGTTTATTTTTATCTTAAGAAAAGGACCAATACTATGTCATCCTCTATCTTCTATCCTTTCTTTCCGCTGAATGAAAGTTTGTGTGTTGTCCAATGTCTAAAAGAGTATGAAAAGAGAACTGTAAGTCTGAGAGGAGTTGGAACTCAACTGTTGATTTCTCACAGATCTCCTCATAAAGCAGTTTCATCTCCCACGCTTGCAAGCTGGGTCAAAAATGTAATGAGTGAAAGTGGTGTTGATGTTCCTATTTTCGGTGCACACTCTCTCAGAGGCGCATCAGCTTCTAAAGCTTTTATGTTAGGTGGAGGGCTCCAAGATATTCTCAGAGCCGCTGACTGGTCGAATGAGAGTATGTTTAAAAAATGTTACTTTAGACCAATCAATAACGTGATCGAAAACGTACTTAGTTCACTTTAAACTTGCATAATGTTGGCCTCCGTGTCATGCCATAAAATGTAGATTTTTCACAGCCTGGTGGGCAGAAAATTTGGAATTTATTAAGGACACGGAGGCTAAGATTATCCCTCCACTTATTAACCCTCCCTAGGGGTTTTACATCTCTGGCCTATTGTGTGTCTTTTTTTTTTTTTCTTCCAGAATAAGATATCTACGGTTGTTGAAAGGAGTGACTCGTTCGACGTCATAATTGGAGTTATGGTTCACTGAGTTTATTTCTTGTTTGCAGCACTTGGCAAAGAAGGAAGATGGCTGCGTGCTCATGGACTATATACTGTAATGGAATGTTGTTTGAAGTTCTATATTCTCTTCATTGTTACTGCTGAGCTGTGGCAATAAAGGAGATTTGCATAATCTTAGCCTCCGTGTCCTTAATAAAATCCAGATTTTCTGCCCACCAGGCTGTGAAAAATCTAAATTTTCCTTGAACAGCGGGGTATTTATTTAGCATCCTGCATGAGAAAAGCAATGTACAGCATAATACGTATTCATTAGTAAATGTGTTCAGTGAGGTAAACAAATGTCCTTTGTTTTTGGTAAATATTCATAATCGTAAATTGAGACTCCTGGAGGCCATATGGACCTGTTAAAGCACTCAATGGTCATTTAGAGTAACACATTATGTGAATTTGCCGATGTATGTGTGTATATGTGCACACAGCAAAATGTAATTGCCTTCCGACTCTGTGTTGGCAGTGCCGAGTATATAACACCATATAACACACACGACTGACACATGATAAGCGCTACAACATACCATAGGCACCAAAAGAACCTCCTTCAATCCAGACGCAGGGAAACCCTCAGCAGGGACTGGCACCACCGCCCTTTCCACCTGAGATTACACCAATTTACCCCCACCTGGGAACACTTTTTACACGTCGCGTTTGACCTCCACCTCCGATCTCTGCCTATGATGATAAAGTTCTCGCTCATACTCCTCTGAGAAGTGCTTTATTGTGGCATGATGATGTTCAGCTCCTTCTACATGGATGAAATATTTAAATTAATATTGCCTAGTATTCATTCTGTCTGCAGGAATCATCCGAGTCAGGGGTGTCCAGTGTAGGTCCATGAGCGCCGGGTTCAGGATAACCACTAATTAGGTACATTATTTTTTGTTGATTATTTGTAGTGCTGGGGCCGACTTCTAGGCACAATATACACCAGTGAGCAAGAAAAGGTACAATATTCAAAGGTGTTCCTGAGCATTCAGCATATCAGAAAGGGGAACTGTACTGTGAGAGATACAATGAGGTGGGAGAAACATAGTATAAATCCTTCCATTTATATTAATTTGCATTCGTATTACATTTACGATGTACATTCATACAAATATTTACATTCACACTGACTGTAAGTACATTTACCTTCTATGGATAGCTTCAAAATCTGGCATGGATCCGGCGCTCCTGGCCTTACATTGTACACCTCTCATGCAGGTTGATAATATTGTTTCCATATATTGGTTCTGGGGTTGAGGTGGCACCCTGTGTTAGTAAAGGCCTCCCCCTTTCACAATCACAGCCCTGCTTGATGTTGCTGTGTAGACTCCTGAACTGTTTGGCAAGCATTTTTGTGTGCCTCCTGCTACGCACTCTGGGTCTTAGTGTGTTGTACTGGCATGGGAGTTGTGTTCATTGGGTAGTAAACTAATGAGTGGAGCACCACTCTTAATCGATTGGTCGTTCATTTTATCACATCCTTAAGGTAAACTGATGAGTGGAGCACCACTCTTAATCGATTGGTCGTTCAATTTATCACATCCTGAAGGTAAACTCATGAGTGGAGCACCACTCTTGAATGGATGTTCAAGTTATCACACCCTGAAGGTAAACTCATGAGCTGAGCACCACTGTTGAACGTTTGTTCAAATGATCACATTCTTATGGTAAACTCATGAGTGGAGCACCACTCTTGAACTGTTGCTCAAGTTATCACATCCTTAAGGTAATCTCATGAGTGGAGCACCACTGCTGTTTTTCAAGTAATCACAACCTTAAGGTAAACTCATGAGTGGAGCACTACTCTTAATGGATGTTCAGGTTATCACATCCTTAAGGTAATCTCATGAGTGGAGCACCACTACTGTTTTTCAAGTTATCACATCCTTAAGGTAAACTCATGAGTGGAGCACCACTCTTGAATGGATGTTCAAGTTATCACATCCTGAAGGTAAACTAATGAGTGGAGCATCACTTTTGAACTGTTGTTCAAGTTATCACATCCTTAAGGTAAACTCATGAGTGGAGCACCACTCTTGAACGTTTGTTCAAATTATCACATTCTTAAGGTAAACTCATGAGTGGAGCACCACTCTTGAACTGTTGCTCAAGTTATCACATCCTTAAGGTAATCTCATAAGTGGAGCACCACTACTGTTTTTCAAGTTATCACATCCTTAACGTAAACTAATGAGTGGAGCACCACTCTTGAATGGATGTTCAAGTTATCACATCCTGAAGGCAAACTCATGAGTGGGGCACCACTCTTGAACTGTTGTTCAAGTTATCACATCCTTAAGGTAATCTCATGAGTGGAGCACCACTCTTGAACGGTTGTTCAAGTTATCACATCCTTAAGGTAAACTAATAAGTGGAGCACCACCCTTGAACGCTTGTTCAAGTTATCACACCCTTAAGGTAAACTCATGAGCTGAGCACCACTCTTGAACGGTTGTTCAAGTTATCACATCCTTAAGGTAAACTCATGAGTGGAGCACCACTCTTGAACTGTTGTTCAAGTTATCACATCCTTCAGGTAATCTCATGAGTGGAGCACCACTGCTGTTTATGAAGTAATCACAACCTTAAGGTAAACTCATGAGTGGAGCACCACTCTTAATGGATGTTCAGGTTATCACATCCTTAAGGTAATCTCATGAGTGGAGCACCACTACTGTTTTTCAAGTTATCACATCCTTAAGGTAAACTCATGAGTGGAGCACCGCTCTTGAATGGATGTTCAAGTTATCACATCCTGAAGGTAAACTGAGTGGAGCACCACTTTTGAACTGTTGTTCAAGTTATCACATCCTTAAGGTAAACTAATAAGTGGAGCACCACCCTTGAACTCTTGTTCAAGTTATCACACCCTTAAGGTAAACTCATGAGCTGAGCACCACTCTTGAACGGTTGTTCAAGTTATCACATCCTTAAGGTAATCTCATGAGTGGAGCACCACTCTTGAACTGTTGTTCAAGTTATCACATCCTTAAGGCAAACTCATGATTGGTGCACCACTCTTGAACTGTTGTTTAAGTTATCACATCCTTAAGGTAAACCCATGAGTGGAGCACCACTCTTCAATGGATGGAGGTAATGGATGAAGGTAAACTAATGAGTGGAGCACCACTCTTGAACGTTTGTTCAAATTATCACATTCTTAAGGTAAACTCATGAGTGGAGCACCACTCTTGAACTGTTGCTCAAGTTATCACATCCTTCAGGTAATCTCATAAGTGGAGCACCACTACTGTTTTTCAAGTTATCACATCCTTAACGTAAACTAATGAGTGGAGCATCACTCTTGAATGGATGTTCAAGTTATCACATCCTGAAGGCAAACTCATGAGTGGGGCACCACTCGAGAACTGTTGTTCAAGTTATCACATCCTTAAGGTAATCTCATAAGTGGAGCACCACTCTTGAACGGTTGTTCAAGTTATTTCATCCTGAAGGTAAACTCATGAGCTAAGCACCACTCTTGAACGTTTGTTCAAATTATCACATCCTTAAGGTAAACCCATGTGTGGAGCACCACTCTTCAATGGATGTAGGTAATGGATGGAGGTAAACTAATGAGTAGAGCACCACTCTTGAACTGTTGCTCAAGTTATCACATCCTTACAGTAATCTCATAAGTGGAGCACCACTACTGTTTTTCAAGTTATCACATCCTTAACGTAAACTAATGAGTGGAGCCCCACTCTTGAATGGATGTTCAAGTTATCACATCCTGAAGCCAAACTCATGAGTGGAGCACCACTCTTGAACTGTTGCTCAAGTTATCACATCCTTAAGGTAATCTCATAAGTGGAGCACCACTCTTGAACGTTTGTTCAAATTATCACATTCTTAAGGTAAACTCATGAGTGGAGCACCACTCTTGAACTGTTGCTCAAGTTATCACATCCTTAAGGTAATCTCATAAGTGGAGCACCACTACTTTTTTTCAAGTTATCACACCCTTAACGTAAACTAATGAGTGGAGCACCACTCTTGAATGGATGTTCAAGTTATCACATCCTGAAGGCAAACTCACGAGTGGAGCACCACTCTTGAACAGATGTACAAGTTATCACATCCTTAAGGTAATCTTATGAGTGGAGCACCACTTTTGAACTGTTGTTTAAGTTATCACATCCTTAAGGTAAACTAATAAGTGGAGCACCACCCTTGAACTCTTGTTCAAGTTATCACATCCTTAAGGTAAACTCATGAGCTGAGCACCACTCTTGAACTGTTGTTCAAGTTATCACATCCTTAAGGTAAACTCATGAGCTGAGCACCACTCTTGAACTGTTGTTCAAGTTATCACATCCTTAAGGTAAACTCATGAGTGGAGCACCACTCTGAATGGATGTTTAATTATTACATCCTTAATTAGCAGTTTGAGATGTAGTTCAGAAATGATTGATTTTACAACAGTGTTTTTTTATTTTATGCAAGAATACTAATGGAGACCAATTCCACACATATCTTTCTTTTTTCGTCCACATACTTGTTTTCTCTGTTACAAATGTTTTTTCGACACAGCATTTTCTAACATATAGTGCAATGGGAGGCCTATGACTTTATTCCCTGTTGACACAAACAGGTAAAAAGGAGCAACTAAAACGAGCATTATACACCTGTCACGTGATGCATGCATTGGATACTATTCTTTCCCCCAATGCATTTAAATCCACCACTGTTGTTTTAATTAACTGAAAAGTCAATAATGTCCCTCAGCACACCGTTCATTGAAACAAAAACTTCATTGTGGATTCTAATGGCCGATAGCCTATGCTAAACCGCAGGAACTCCTGAAGTTAATATTTGTGTGCTCCATCATTGCATCCTTGTGCATAAAACCTACAGATCTCCCAGACTTGCTTGCACCTTGCAGATATCTCAACTCAAATCTAGAGGGATGGGAGTAAGCTGAGTTCATCATATGCAGGACCACCATCGTCCAGAGTGATAGAAACACTCTACCTCGACCCCCTGAGAACATGGGAATTTATACAGTATTTATAAACATATTAATTGCATACTCTCTATCTTTGCTCCGTTTGAACTCTTGTTTTTCCAACTCAAATGTGCATGAGCCAGAGAATTTTACTGAGGCATTGAAATTGCTACACATCACTCTGCATATTAGGCACTTGAACCACTCAAACAGCAGCCACATAAAATACAACAAACGGCAACTGAGTTTTGTGGGAGGTCTGTCCTGTGAAACAGATTCATCAAAGGCATTCAGGGCCAATGTACGATCCTCAGTGTTAGCGACTTGCAATTTGCATATTTTTGCGACTCGCAAATTGCGAGTTGCAAACACTGATGTATAACTGTGTCTGAGACACTGTTTGCGATATTCCCAAATGGGTCGCAAAGGGCCTGCCTCATTAATATTCATAGGGCAGGTCGCATTTAGTGACCCATTGGGAATGGCCTGCACTCACAGGGATGGTGACCTGCTGGGGTGAACAGATCACCATGTCTGTGACTGCTTTTTACAATAAAGCAGTTTTTTAGGTCGAGCCTGGGCAGAGAATGCACTGCTCTGCGAGGCATGCTGTATTCAGGTGTGGACTTGAAGCTCTGCCCATTTCCCGCCCATTTTTTCAATTGGCTCCTGTTACTGTCCTTTCTAAATCGTTGCTTTTGATTTATGAATAGGCTTAGTAGTCCCTCCTTGGTACCGCCTTGTCTGCATTTGTAACCTCCAGTGACTGTACTTTTTACTTGTGTTTGTTACACGGTCTGCTTTATCTAGTCCGTGAGCACTATTTTCTTTAATGATTTTCCCCTATTCCACCCACGACCTGCTTTCCTACCTCGCAGCTCACCGCCCGCTTTTATAATTTTATTAGTAATGGCGGCTGGTCTGGTTTAACTATAGCGCAGCTTGTGCCATCATTTTTTTTTCAAAGCACCCGTTTTAAAACATGCGTTATGTTTTTTTCAATCATGAGGCAGCTTTAGGTTTGAGAATGGGGGCCGCACGGCTCTGCCGAAATCAATCAAGACACTAGCAACAATGGCGCCCGCAGGGCTCACAACCCCTAATCCCCGTCCTGGGCGCCGCGCTTTAAGCTTCAGCACGGCTCCCGCTTTAGATTAAAAACACGGGGTCCGTGCTTAATGTTTTTAGCAGGCGCCTGCTTTTATCAGTGTTTTTTTATCATTAGCATGGCAGCCGCTTCACGGACGCCATAAGCATTACTTTTCTCTGCACAGGCTTTATATTTCAGTATGGCACCCGCTTTTTGTCCCTGTGCAGCGGATCTCCTTAGTCCTTGGAGAAACAGAAAACAAAAGTATTCATACAGCAATTCAGTATCTCCCGCCACCCGCGTCACAACAGCAAGGGTGCTCACATTTGTTGCTTTCAGTGTGTGCCTCAAAGAGGTAAAAACATCATATTTAATGAGTTACCAATATATTTTTTTAAACGGTGTAGCGTGACTAGCCATCTAAGGTTCCAAGACTGCTGTAAACATGACGAAGTTACGAAATACTGCTTGTTTCTCTTTGTGGTAATAAAATGTTTCAGGTGACGTAAAAATCATACTAGTATTGCTGCTACGTTTGTGTGTCTGCGCTGGCAGTGCAGCTTTGAATTCTTATCCTGTTGTTTATTCTTAACCTTTTCTTTTGTTGTGTGGAGTCACAATTGCTTTTACTTAGAATCTTAAAAACACCTTTATTTTTTGTTTATTGAGCAATTGTTACTTTAGGTTTAGGTCAACACAACGAGGATCCTGTTTTGTATCTGGTAAAATTGAATGCAGGCTTTCAAACTGTTGACAGTTTTGGTTAATCAAATGTACTGTTTTTCACACTTGTAGTGTGAAACATGCTTCAGTAACACTTCCGGGGACCTCCGAGGCTACTGTAAAAGGAACAACATTGCCATTTTCAACGCCAATAGCGCTAACTTACACCAATGCAAGACCTATTGCATTGCAAATGTTTGTTTAAAAATACATGCTGTTTTCTTTAACCCGTTCGCTGCTTCTGTCGGCCAACGGCCGTCGCGAGCACTACCTCCGTAGTGCTGTGCACGTCCGTTGGCCGACGCGGCCCGCCCACTCTTCAAAGCCGCCGCACCGCGGCGGAATTTCGGCCGCGGTAAAGGGGTTAAAGGAAAACTGGTGCATTTAAAAAATAAAAACAAAACGTTTGTTTCATTCTTTAGGGACAGGCAGTGGTCCGTGGAGCCACTGCCTGTTCTTAAAAAACATTTTTGCTGCCAATCACAAAGGGGAAGGGATCCACTGGGGACCCCTTCTCGTTTGCAACTTGCTTACCACCAATTTGAAATTGGTGGTAAATGCTATTGTTTTGCGACCGCATTCGTGGTCGCTAAACAATCTTACATCCCCCTGCGACTCACTATTACGAAAGGACTCCCTTGGCAAAACCTATTTTGCGAGTTGGTAACAGATTACCGACTCGCAAAATAGATTTGGTACATGCTACAATCCTTTTTAGCGGTCGCAAACGGGTCGATTTCACGTTTGCGCCCGCTAAAAATGGTCGTACATCTGGCCCTCTGTCTTTTCTTACCTTTCCTGTTTGTCCTCTTTGTACTTCAAACGCCTCTCCTGTCGAGGGTGGCGATTAGTATCATCAGTCTGGACACTGTATGTAAATCTCTACTGTACTGTTAAAGAAATAGAACACAATTTAAAATATTTTAGAGCTAGACCTTTTTAAAAGGTTTGGTTGAACTAGTAGAGGCCAGGAAACGTCCAGTTCAATTTTGTTTTTCATAGTTTTCACTTCTTTAGGTCTCTGGTTCTGGCATAGCTAACGTAACATGTTGTTATTCTTTAGACGGTACAAACCCCAACTGGTTATAGGTGAGGGTCCTGGATGCCATATCCATGTCCCATTGAATAGTATGTGATACTTCAAAGTTCTAAGGCATGTTTGAGTTGGAAAAATAAAGTGACATGGTCAGGATGCATTGGCTGACCTGGGGGCATATGTAACCCATTTATCTGTGTCACCTGTATAGCGCATGATTCAAGACAGGTCCATTTTCTGTGCATCTGGTGTCAATGAGGGCTAGAGGTGATAGTGTTAGAGTCTCGGTTATCAATTTCATAAACTTGTGAAAAGCCCATCCTTAAGATTTAAACGGAAGCTTGGTTGATTGCATCATGTGACACCTAGCAGAAGATATCCCAAACTCTTGCCCCTTGAAGTACTGGGAGAATTTAATCTGAGGACATTAACACGGGTGTGGTGAGCTCATCATTTGTTTTGGGTAATTATTTTAGTTGGTTGCATGGAATTTGAACTTGCATTAGAGATAATATAGAATGTTTGCATGGACAATTTTGAGGAGGTTGAAAGTGACCGTGTTTCAAGAGAGGCTAGTGAAAACTTCTAGTGAGGATTGCCCATGTCTGGTTCTACGCGGCCCCCTTCCCGTTTAAAAAAAAAAAGAAAATGCTCAGGCCCCGGGGGATGGGGTCCCCGGGGCCAAAAGTGGCAGAGGGAAGGGGGGCAACGCAGCCCCCCTCCCATACAAAAAAAAAAGTAAAAAAAAAAAAAAAGACCGGCATCGTGCCAAAGGCCCCGCCTCCTCGCTGCAGCAGTCTGCAAACGCGCCCCCTGGCACGTTTGCAGATGGGGGACGAACTCCCCTTGAATACTGGGGGGGCGCGTTTGCAGATGGGGGACGAACTCCCCTTGAATACTGGGGGTGCCTGGGGGCCAACTAGCCCACCAGGAACCTCCAGTATGCGTCAGGGAGCTGCGTTGCTGAGAGGTGTACAGAGGCCACGCCCCTTTTTACACCTCTCTGCAACGCAGCTCTGTGGCGCTTTTTGGAGGTACATGGTGGGCTACTTGGACTCCAGGGACCCTCAGGATTCAAGGGGAGTTAATCCCCCAACTTAAAACGCGCCACAGGGCATGTTTGCACAGTGGTGAAGGGAGGGGGCGGGGCTTCAGGTGACATGTGTGCAAACAGGCCCCGTGGCGTGTTTTAAGTTCAGGAATTAATTCCTCTTCAATCCTGAGGGTCCCTGGTGGCCAACTAGCCCACCAGGTACCTCCAGTAAGCGCCACGGAGCTGCGTTGCAGAGTGTTGTAAAAAGGGGCGTGGCCTCAACACCTCTCTGCAACGCAGCTCTGGCGCATACTGGAGGTATCTGGTGGGCTAGTTGGCACGTAGGGACCCTCGGGATTAAGGAGGAATTAATTCTCCAACTTAAAACGCGCCACAGGGCGTGTTTACAGACATGTCACCTCAGGCCCCACCCCCTTCCTTCACCATTGTGCAAATATTCCTCTAAAATCAGCCGAACTACGAATTCCGATTTACTCACCTGTTATCAGGAGAGACCTCAGTGCTGCATCTTTGAGCCCAGTACAGATCCTGAAAAGTAATTCTAACCGTACTTACCAGTAACTTGAATTTCCTTCCATAGGCTAACATTGACTGGTTTCACTTGGAAATTCTTCTAAGTGTGGAGTTTTGGAACTTTATAATATTCCTCTAAAATCAGCCGAACTACGAATTCCGATTTACTCACCTGTTATCAGGAGAGAACCCAGTGCTGCATCTTAGCCCAGCACTGACCCTGAAAAGTAATTCTAACCGTACTTACCAGTAACTTGTATTTCCTTCCATAGGAATCCATTGTCTGGTTTTCAGCAGAAAAGTTTCAAAGTGTCGATTTTTGAAACATACAAATATTCCTCTAAAATCAGCCGGACTACGAATTCCGATTTACTCACCTGTTATCAGGAGAGACCTCAGTGCTGCATCTTTGAGCCCAGTACTGATCCTGAAAAGTAATTTTAACCGTACTTACCAGTAACTTGAATTTCCTTCCATAGGCTAACATTGACTGGTTTCACTTGGAAATTCTTCTAAGTGTGGAGTTTTGGAACTTTATAATATTCCTCTAAAATCAGCCGAACTACGAATTCCGATTTACTCACCTGTTATCAGGAGAGACCTCAGTGCTGCATCTTTGAGCCCAGTACTGATCCTGAAAAGTAATTTTAACCGTACTTACCAGTAACTTGAATTTCCTTACATAGGATATCATTGCCTGCTTTTGGCTGAAAAAGTTTCGAAGTGTCGATTTTTGAAACATACAAATATTCCTCTAAAATCAGCAGAACTACGAATTCCGATTTACTCACCTGTCATCAGGAGAGAACCCAGTGCTGCATCTTTTAGCCCAGCACTGACCCTGAAAAGTAATTCTAACCGTACTTACCAGTAACTTGTATTTCCTTCCATAGGAATCCATTGTCTGGTTTTCAGCAGAAAAGTTTCAAAGTGTCAATTTTCAAAAACTACAAATATTCCTTAAAAATTGCCTGTATGACTTAAACGCATTCTTTCAACTGTTTACAGGAGATGCACCAGTGCTTGATCCAGGATCCACCACTGAGTAAGAAAAAGTAACGATAACACTACTTACCTGCTAAGTGAATTTCCTCCCATAGGATAACATTGGTGATTCTATGTGAAAAAGTTTCTAAGTGTCAACTTTTAAAATACAATAATATTCCTTAAAAATCACTACTGTAACCAAAACGCTTCTACTCAACTGTTTACAGGAGATGTCCCAGGACTGACTCTAGGATCCAGTCCTGTGGTTAGAAAAGTAATCCATAAAGTAACTAATTGCATTTAACTAGAAATTCACATTGAGCTCAATGCTGCATTGTGTTTTGAAATTGTGTTGCCCATTGCAACAACTGTAACTACTGTACTTAAGTCTATTGCCTATTTGCAAAGTATTTAAACTAAAGTAATTCATTCTGAGAAAGTATATTTTGTAATGTAATGTATAATGTAATTACAATGTAATTTAAAACTAAAATATCTAAAAATAAATAGTTTAAAAAATGTAGTAAATCAGTATCAAAAAATAAATATAACAATTAATAGATTTAAAAATTGTCATTTACAAAACCTTTGAAATTCACTGAAAAAAACCATAGGTTTCAGACATGTTATAGTTAGGAATTAGCATTTAAAAAACCTTTGAAATTCACTGAAAAAACCATAGGTTTCAGGCACGTTATAGTTAGAAATTAGCATTTAAAAAACCTTACAAATTCACTGAAAAAACCATAGGTTTTAGGGACAGTTATAGTTAGTTGGACATTGCACTCGTACAAAACCCGTGAAATTCCCCCGTTATAGTTAGTTCAGCTAACTATAACTCACGCCCCCGCAATGCACTGCTGATGACGTCACATATTACATCACTCATGACATGGTCAGTGACATCACTGATGACATCACTGATGACATCATCCAGTGACTGTGTGTTTCTGTAAACCTGGTTAGAGGATGTCTATCAGTTTCAATTCCCATTTCTTCTAAGATTTGTGCATTTGTCATCTCTGTATTGTCATTTTCATTAGCCAATTCATGTGCAATTCTCAGACTAGGTATCTCCGCAATTGTATAGACATTGTCCTGTTCTACCTGAGTTGCCATTACCATGGTTGGTTCCTCAATAATCATGGTTAAGCGTTTGCTGAAAAATTTCTTTAATTTCAGCTTTCGAACATATTTGTACATGTCTATTTTTGTTTCTACTTGATCATGATGTCTCTCTGGACAGAATGTCAATCCTTTATTTAAAAGGGTTCGTTCCATATCTGTCAGAGTGTATCTTGACAAATTGATAATCAAGTCAGGTGCCTTTGTCTGATATGCATTCTCAGTTATTTCTTCATTGTCGTTCAATTGCGCAGGAAGTATCCTCTTGCTTTTTCTGGCACTTCTTCTTGTCTTGGCAATCACATGCGATTCCACGTATGTGGTGTACCTGATCGAGTGCTTCTGCGGGAAAAGGTACATAGGAAGTACAATATGCCCACTGAAGAAACGGATCCTAGAGCATATTAGAGCAACACAAAATCAAGATCTGACATATGCTGTCGCAAAACACATGAAAACACATGAAAGCAAAACTTGGATGGACCTGAGATACTCTGGATTGATGACTGTACCACCGCATGAAAGAGGAGGAAACAGGACCCTAAAACTCAGACGCCTTGAATCGAGACTAATTATAAGGTTCAAAATGAAGATCCCGCAGGGCCTTAATGGGGACGTAGGAAATGTACATTCACTTGTGAGAGAAGGATTGAATCATTACCATTTAATAGAATACTAGTCCCAGATGATTTTAGCATTGACTTAACTTATCACATTGTCATGATTATGTCTTAATCCGATTATATGAACTAACAGTAGTATTTTGGTTTGGTGGTGGGTGTGGAATGGAGCCTTTTGCCCTATGATTTATTTGTGTATGCTGTGAGGGCACTCAGCCCGAAACAGATAGAATATGACACTCAGTCTAAGAAGAATGCATAGCACAAACGTGATGTGAACTCCAAAAGTAGGTGTTTTTGTGGATCAGTAATTCCACAAATGGAGGGAGAATGGGTAACGGTTAGATCGTACTATCCGATAAATTTTACAAATTTTACATACTCAATGTATAAATTATCTAGTGGTTATTGAACCGATGAATGATTTTGTTCATTGTTAAGCATCACATATATACACGTATAATGAAGAAATAATGGGGTATGGTGAAACGCCGCATTTATCCATCAATAATGGTCATTCAAAGAAATGCAATTGAAATTGTAGATTTTGAAACTACTGATCCCACAATGCCTCATTATGGGTGGACTGGGAATTCAGTATAAATAGAAGAAACTAAAAAGGGACTGTGTTTACTACCGTGATCAAGACCTATTGTGGGGTCGAAACGCGTAGGAGGAGAAGAGTGGTGGTGTGAATAAAACCAGTTAACCATCCAAGGAGAGTGCCACGTTTATTTTCTTGGTGATTAACATATTGCGAGAACGGTCCTTGTCTCGCCGTGGGCACCAGCTTAATCGAGCGCCTCCCGCTGAAGGGCCATTGGTGAAATATATATATATATATATATATATATATATATATATATATATATATATATATATATATATATTGAAATGTGGGGGATCTTCATGGACTTACTGGTGACTGACATATGGCCCCTGGAGCGTACCAGAACTAGGCCTGTATTTAACATTAAAAACCTAACCACGCTGAGAATAACGGGACTGTTTTTTTTGCCAAGAAAAATACCTGTTTATCGCATTTGCCCCATAAATATTTTCAACCCAGTCTCTATGGTATGGAGTGCCCCGACCTGCCATTGCCTCTCACCTTGTTTTTAACATTTATATAAAAATGCTAATCCGTGGCAGGAGTGGGTCCCACTCACAGGCCCTACTCTTGCGCCTCTGAGAACAGTATCGGTCAATGCCTGCTTTGTTCGCCTCTGCATTTTGACATTTTTAATTTGCAGGCCTGTCGAGTAATAGGGCAGCCCAAAAATGTCTGCTTAACCAGCTACATAGAACCTTATTCCTTGCGAACCTATAAATGTCGTTCATGTGCAAACATCTTTTTTGCACAAGGATTGCAGCTTTAAGTGGTGCGATTTATCTCACATGGTAATTATCACATTGATAAATTCTGAGCACCTCAGAGTCGGATTTTATTTGACACAATAATTATTGGATCCAACAATGGGATACTTATGATATTTCGGATAACATCAATCGAAAAAGGTATTTATTTGACGAACTTACAGCAGCTTACTAGCTGCAGCGTATTCACTAGAAGACTTGCCATACTCGAGATACCTCTGTCTCCTCTGCATACAGGGCGCCAAGCTTTGGAAACACTTAAAAGTGAGACAGAGCACTTTGGATATTGTGAGACATCTGGGTTGGGGGGTGTTAGAACTGGGGGTCTCTAGTTGGCAATGGTTTGCACCTTTGTCCAAATAGGGACCCTTGCTTCTAGTCAGGATAAGGGGGAAACACTCCTAAAATAACCCCTGCTCACCCCCTGGTAGCTTGGCACGAGCAGACAGGCTTATCTCAGAGGCAGTGTGTAAAGCATTTGTGACCACATACAGTAATACAGTGAAAACACTACAGATGGACACCACACAGGTTGTTTATGTAAAAATAAGTAATCTTTATATAGACTTATCACAAGACCCAATAGCAAAAATCCACAATACTGTAATCAAAAATAGACTTAAAATGATAGAGACAGTTCACGTTATCTTCAAAAATAGGATAGTCAATCAAATAAAGCTTGTAGCAACAAATAACTCCACTTGGAGTTATCACGACGCCGTGACCGGTGGAAATCCCAAAGTACGGCGCCGACCGCGAGGTGCGCGGCGTCGGGCCTGGAGTCGAGCAGACCCACAAAGAACAGTACCTGGAATTCGATGAAAACAAAGACGGTGCACGGCGTCGGGGAGGTGATGCTTCGTTGGCGCCGGCGGCGCCGGTTCCTTACGACCCCAGGGGAGGTGATGTCTCGGTTCCTTACTGCAGCGCAGGGGACGGTGAGGCGTCGGTTCCTTACTGTGTCGGGGAGGTGACGTCACGGATGGCGGCGAGGCGTCGGTTCCTTACGATGGTGCGGCGTCGATGGATTCGGGGGTCACCCACGTCGAGGATCGGCTCCGCGATGATGAAGCCCTGGCGTCGGTGAAGTCGGGGCTGCGGTGCGAGTCGGGACGGTGCGTCGTGAGCGTCACGAGCGGTGTCCTCGGCTCCGGTGCAGGCAGCGGCCTCGATGACGGCTTCGGAGTCGATGTCGCACGGCGTCGGCAGGCGTCGGGCCTACGGTGCAAGTCGGGGCGGTGCGTCGTGCTCTTCACGCAGCGGTGCCCACGGCTTCGGTGCAGGTTACGGCGTCGCTCGCCGGCGTCGGTGTTGCAATTTCCCTCTGTTAGCAGCTAAAACAGCAGTTCCAGATGCAGGCAAACAGAAGGGGTGAAGTCTTTGTGTCCCTGTGACTTCAGGCAGGAGGCAAGCTCAGTTCAAGCCCTTGGAGATTCCCTTCTTCAAGATGACAAAGCACAGCAAAGTCTTTTCTCCTGTCCTTGGCAGAAAGCAACCACTGCAGGCCAACCCCAATCAGCAAAACAGCACAGGGGCAGTACTCCTCCTTCAGCTTCTCCGGTTCTTCTCCTTGGCAACAGGTTTCTTGATTTCCCAGAAGTGATCTAATTTCCTAGGGGTCTGGGTCCCCTTTTATACACCTTTTCCCTTTGTTCTCTGAAGGCAGAGAGGCCTCTGCCTAGTCCAAACCAGTTCTGGTCAGTCCTGGAGCACTTTGTTTTTCTGACTCCTTCTTTCCTTTGTGAGTGAGGGGCAGAGCCATCAGACGCCCGGCAGGAGGTGGAGCCAGCATTGTGGAAGGCAGGCACAGCCCTATTCAGACCCAGGTGCAACTCCTCCCACCCATCCTCCTTCAGGCAGACCTATTCAGCCTAGTGCTGACTCACCCTGCCTCCTGGAATCCCCCAGCCCCTGTCACTCACAAACCCAGACACACAATACACAACCTGAGCAGAGGCAGCTGGATGGTTTAGGCAAGAAAATACCTACTTTCTAAAAGTGGTATTTTCAAACAAAGAATGTTAAAACCAACTTCACTAAAAGAGGTATTTTATCATCCTGAGTTCAGGCATACTAAATTCGTTTTTCTACCATGTTCCCTGGGTCAGTTAGGATTATAAGGTGTAATAATCAAACTGCCCATTCTGGCCTATGGAGAACAGGTAGCCTTGCAATAGTGAAAAACGAAAATGGCTGTAATTCACTATTAGGACAGGCCACACACACCAGGGCATGTCCTACCTTATACTTACAATGCACCCTGCCCTTGGGCCTACCTTAGGGGTGTCTGATATGAAGATAAGGGAAGGTTTAGGGACTGGCAAGTGGGTGCACTTGCTAAGTCGACATGGCAGCCCTAGGCTGCACACAGGCTCTGCGATGGCAGGCCTGAGACACACTTTACAGGCTGCTTCTGTGGGTGGCACAACCAGTGCTGCAAGCCCACCAGCAGCATTGGATTTACAAGCCCTGGGCACACTCAGTGCACTGTACTAGGGACTGACAAGTAAACCAATCATCCAATCATGGAGTCACTAATCCATACATCAATTTATCATGGGGAGAGCATATGCACTTTAGCACTGATCAGCAGTGGTAAAGTGCCCAGAGTCATAAAACCAACAAAAACAGGTCAGAGAAAATATAGGAGGAAGGCAAAAAGTTCAGGGATGACCCTGCAAAAAGGGCCAAGTCCAACACAACCCCCTTCCAGCCAAAACGCAGGGGAGACCAATCACTACCCTGATGGGCTTCTCTGCTTTGGGCTGATAGAACCTGGACCCTGGCCCACAACAGCAGGGGCATACTCCAGTTCTACGCCAATCTGAACCTATTTGGATCCCTCTGTCCATACTCTCAGGGCCCACCCAGCTAACCCATGGGGAACCCTTCTCCTCAACTGTGGACACCACCTGTGCAGCACCTAACCTTAGCTTGCTCACAGGTGTGTCCCAACCGACAGACAGTACCCACATGGCCAACACAGATGTGTGGCCTAGTCCACCCCCGGGGTGTGACTTCTGTCCCCCTCCCAGGGGCAACTCTGTCCACCAGGACAGCAAGCCACAGTGGCCACTGACAGCCGTCAGTGATGAGAGCCAGGCCCCAGGCCTTTCATGGCTCTCCAACCTCTGTGGTGTCAGAGAGCGGGGGCAGTAGCCCCAGGTGCCTGGCACCCTTTGTCCACTCTCCCAACCGTCAGGTCAGGTATGACATCCTGACACTGACCCACCAGCCCCGGGCCTGTAACCGGCGGCTGGACAGGAGACTGGGGTGGGCTCTCCCACACCTGGTCCTCCTCCTTGGGGCTCTGCACCCTCCCACCTGGAGCTGTACCCCCTTCCAGAATTGTCAGGGCACCTGTGGCAGGGGTCCTGCACAATCCGCCCACCAGTTCAGGGGTTCTATCCTGCAACTGGGATCCCAGCATAAGGTCTGTACCCTTAGACTGGGCAGAGGCCAGGGGTGAGGCTGTCCTCTCCCGCCCCCTTACTGGGGTCCTGCACCCTCCCACCTGGAGCGGTGCCCCCAGAAGACAAACTGGTAGGGGCACTGTTAGCAGCTGCCCCTTCCTCCAGGTCAGGGGGACACCCTGAACCTGGTCCTCCAACCCAGGGTCTGTACCCTTAGGCTGGACCTGTGCCTGGCAACCCAGGACTTCCGGGAGGGTACACCAACCCCCCAAGGGAAACACACTCCTCTAGAGTTGTGTAATAATCTGCCTGGCGCACCAGGACTTCCTGGGGAGCACGCATGCCCCCCAGAGGGTAACACATCTCTCATGTGTTGTGTGACAGTCCGCCTGGCGCAGATCTCCCGACCCCTGTCCATCTGACAGCGCGCGAAGATCCCCCAGGACAGAAGTGGTGTCACCATGGTCATTCACTGGTGACTCAGCCCTTCTGGCTGGTCCCTGACCCACTGGTTCTTCCACTGGGGACTCTCTCCCCCTCTCACCCCTCACTCTGGACTTCTGCACCCTCCCAAGTGGAGCGGCACTGCCAGATACCAGAAACACTGGAGCTCCATTTACAGACGCTCCAGGTTCTCTAGACACTAGGAGATCCTCCTCAACAGGCGGCCCATCAGGACAGCCTAGGCTCCCTACCTGGTGTTCCCTTAAAGAACCATCCAGGCTCTGAGACTGGGTTTCGGGCACCTTGGGACACGCAGCCCCACACTCACTCCTTCTCCACTGAGACAGGACGTGAGCCCCTACACCCCTCCCACTACACCGGGACCTAGCTGGGCTACTCTGAACCACTTCCACCACTCTGGGCTGGAAGATACCTGAGCCACTCCTCTTAGGGTCACTCCCCAATGCCTTTTCAGACCCTCTGGAAACCACCAAAGGTCTTCCTCCCTCGTGAGCTCCCTGGGGTCAGAGAACTCACTCTCCAACAGGTGTTGGCATAGCTCTGGAAAACAGGGACTTACAGTATGCTCTCCCACAATTGGATCACACAACCCCTCACAGGTGTTAACCAAGTTATCCTTCACCTCACCATCCAGTGCCTCACACATGTACCCCACACCACTCTCCTGAGACTGGCAAGACAGTATCTGACTGTCTCTGTCACTCAACCCACACTCTTCTGGGCGGTCTTCACACTCACATACCAGGACTTCAACCATGGGGGAACCCCTCTCCCTGCCCCTCTCATCTAGAGTCAGTAGAGTGTCCCTCCCACCACTAGGACCATGAATCCCTGTGTCAGTTTCCCTATTCCTCTCAGGGACACTGCGCACTACTGGAGCTACCTCATGTCCTTGAACCTCCTGGTGTATGTTAACCCCCTCCAAGTCAGGCACCACATCTCTGGGTGTGTGTACTACTCCCTCAGCACTAGGTAATACAATTTTGCTGCCACCAGAAGGAGGAATCCCTAAGCCCCTGGCTTTGAACTCCAACACCCTCATCATTCTCTCATGCTCTAAAAGCATCTTCCTTTCTTCCATGGCCAACCTCTTACTTTCCAACTCCAATTTCTTATGCTCAAGGCTATCATGGCTTCCCTGTTTCAGTTTGGCCATCTCCATTTCATGCATCCTGCTTTTGTCCCTGTCCTCCAGCTCCTCTGGAGACAGGCCCTTTTGAGAAACACTGCTGCCCTCCCTGGAAGGCGCTCTCCTCCCAGTTAAGCCCAATGGCCCCTCAAGCTGCCCATCTAAATTCTCTGCCTCCTCCACAGGCTCCTCGGACTGCCCACTGGCATTCCGTGCTTCCAACCAGGCCCTTAGCGCCTTGTGAAACTCCTCCTTCCTGGTGAGGCCTCTCATAGAGATTTTAAACTTTTTGCAAACAGCTTTGAGTTCTGGCACAGTGTAGGTATCAACCCTATCTTCTTCAAATTCAATATCTGCAGGTGCAATGGATCCTTTTTGCTCATGGTGAAAATTGGCAGTTCTCAACAAAAATAAAGGTTCCAAGGAAAAAAGTCCTATCAAAAGGTATGTGGTCGCGTATTGGTCTGCACTCACTAGTAGTGTACACCAATCACTGTATATGAATCACAAATGCAAGTCCAAATCCTCACCGCTGACCACCAATGTTAGAACTGGGGTCTCTAGTTGGCAATGGTTTGCACCTTTGTCCAAATAGGGACCCTTGCTTCTAGTCAGGATAAGGGGAAACACTCCTAAAATAACCCCTGCTCACCCCCTGGTAGCTTGGCACGAGCAGACAGGCTTATCTCAGAGGCAGTGTGTAAAGCATTTGTGACCACATACAGTAATACAGTGAAAACACTACAGATGGACACCACACAGGTTGTTTATGTAAAAATAAGTAATCTTTATATAGACTTATCACAAGACCCAATAGCAAAAATCCACAATACTGTAATCAAAAATAGACTTAAAATGATAGAGACAGTTCACGTTATCTTCAAAAATAGGATAGTCAATCAAATAAAGCTTGTAGCAACAAATAACTCCACTTGGAGTTATCACGACGTCGTGACCGGTGGAAATCCCAAAGTCACGGCGCCGACCGCGAGGTGCGCGGCGTCGGGCCTGGAGTCGAGCAGACCCACAAAGAACAGTACCTGGAATTCGATGAAAACAAAGACGGTGCACGGCGTCGGGGAGGTGATGCTTCGTTGGCGCCGGCGGCGTCGGTTCCTTACGACCCCAGGGGAGGTGATGTCTCGGTTCCTTACTGCAGCGCAGGGGAGGTGAGGCGTCGGTTCCTTACTGTGTCGGGGAGGTGACGTCACGGATGGCGGCGAGGCGTCGGTTCCTTACGATGGTGCGGCGTCGATGGATTCGGGGTCACCCACGTCGAGGATCGGCTCCGCGATGATGAAGCCCTGGCGTCGGTGAAGTCGGGGCTGCGGTGCGAGTCGGGACGGTGCGTCGTGAGCGTCACGAGCGGTGTCCTCGGCTCCGGTGCAGGCAGCGGCCTCGATGACGGCTTCGGAGTCGATGTCGCACGGCGTCGGCAGGCGTCGGGCCTACGGTGCAAGTCGGGGCGGTGCGTCGTGCTCTTCACGAGCGGTGCCCACGGCTTCGGTGCAGGTTACGGCGTCGCTCGCCGGCGTCGGTGTTGCAATTTCCCTCTGTTAGCAGCTAAAACAGCAGTTCCAGATGCAGGCAAACAGAAGGGGTGAAGTCTTTGTGTCCCTGTGACTTCAGGCAGGAGGCAAGCTCAGTTCAAGCCCTTGGAGATTCCCTTCTTCAAGATGACAAAGCACAGCAAAGTCTTTTCTCCTGTCCTTGGCAGAAAGCAACCACTGCAGGCCAACCCCAATCAGCAAAACAGCACAGGGGCAGTACTCCTCCTTCAGCTTCTCCGGTTCTTCTCCTTGGCAACAGGTTTCTTGATTTCCCAGAAGTGATCTAATTTCCTAGGGGTCTGGGTCCCCTTTTATACACCTTTTCCCTTTGTTCTCTGAAGGCAGAGAGGCCTCTGCCTAGTCCAAAACCAGTTCTGGTCAGTCCTGGAGCACTTTGTTTTTCTGACTCCTTCTTTCCTTTGTGAGTGAGGGGCAGAGCCATCAGACGCCCGGCAGGAGGTGGAGCCAGCATTGTGGAAGGCAGGCACAGCCCTATTCAGACCCAGGTGCAACTCCTCCCACCCATCCTCCTTCAGGCAGACCTATTCAGCCTAGTGCTGACTCACCCTGCCTCCTGGAATCCCCCAGCCCCTGTCACTCACAAACCCAGACACACAATACACAACCTGAGCAGAGGCAGCTGGATGGTTTAGGCAAGAAAATACCTACTTTCTAAAAGTGGTATTTTCAAACAAAGAATGTTAAAACCAACTTCACTAAAAGAGGTATTTTATCATCCTGAGTTCAGGCATACTAAATTCGTTTTTCTACCATGTTCCCTGGGTCAGTTAGGATTATAAGGTGTAATAATCAAACTGCCCATTCTGGCCTATGGAGAACAGGTAGCCTTGCAATAGTGAAAAACGAAAATGGCTGTAATTCACTATTAGGACAGGCCACACACACCAGGGCATGTCCTACCTTATACTTACAATGCACCCTGCCCTTGGGCCTACCTTAGGGGTGTCTGATATGAAGATAAGGGAAGGTTTAGGGACTGGCAAGTGGGTGCACTTGCCAAGTCGACATGGCAGCCCTAGGCTGCACACAGGCTCTGCGATGGCAGGCCTGAGACACACTTTACAGGCTGCTTCTGTGGGTGGCACAACCAGTGCTGCAAGCCCACCAGCAGCATTGGATTTACAAGCCCTGGGCACACTCAGTGCACTGTACTAGGGACTGACAAGTAAACCAATCATCCAATCATGGAGTCACTAATCCATACATCAATTTATCATGGGGAGAGCATATGCACTTTAGCACTGATCAGCAGTGGTAAAGTGCCCAGAGTCATAAAACCAACAAAAACAGGTCAGAGAAAATATAGGAGGAAGGCAAAAAGTTCAGGGATGACCCTGCAAAAAGGGCCAAGTCCAACAGGGGGTCCCAGGGCATTTGGTACCAAGCCTCAACTGGGGTCTTGCGAAACTGAGAACCAAGGCCCTGACTTACAAAGGTGTCAAACAACGCAGCGCCGCAACCAAACTTGCTGCGTTGCGTTGCGGGAGAGGGAGAGAGCAGGAAAGAGCAACTACTATGATAAGACATTAGCCTGCTCTCTCCCTAGTGCTTAATCAGGCTGCTTAGCACCACGCGCACACCTTTGCACCATAGTGCAAACATGTGGAGAGGTGTGGTGCAGCGGCCAGGGCAGCTGACTTCGGAGCACAGGGTTCACGGTTCGCTCCCCGGCTCTGGCGGCAGCTCAGCTCAGCACCATGTGACTCTGGGCAATAGCTCACTTAATTTCCACTCCGGCCCCCAGCGCCTTGAGACCCGTAAGGGTGAGTAGCTGCGCTATATAAAAACGGACTTACATTTTTTTACTATATATATCATGTTTAGCATAGGCTTTTAACTGGAAGGGTACACTTCCAGTACAAAATTCCATGCTTACACTAATTTCTAAAACTTTTCCTGCTTCGAATGTGTGCTGTACAGTGTAGCACAAATGCAAAGTAGGGAAAGTTTGAAGATATAAAAGCATTTCTCTTTTTTACACTTGTGTCAAAGTGGCGCTGTTTTTTGGTGCAAAACCCGGGCTATTATTGTTACTCGGTCGGGTTTTGTGTGAGAACCCTTGGCTGATTGCATGGGAACGCCCATGTACCACCTATGGAATGCCCCCTTGACGCAAAGTAATGAAAAGCTGAGCAATGCTTTAAGGCAACTTTCCAGCTCAAAACATGTTTTGTCCTGGAAAGTAAAAAAAAAATATGTGCAGGTTTGCGTCACTTTTGCAGCACAAACCCAGTGCAAAATGTTTGTAAATTTGGGCCCAAGTATCCCTTTTAGCACTTGACTCTCAGGATAGTGAGACAGAAAATCACAAATCTTACTCAGTAGAGGTGCTATAACGTAGATACTCAGGGACTTATTTACAAGGAATTAACACAGCGCGGTACCGCATGCAATTTGGCTGTGCCGCGCTGCGTTAATTCCGAAGCAAAGGGATGCATCATATCTACAGCGATATGACGGATCCCTTTGCTCTCCCCAGCACTGGCGCACAATTAGCTGCCATGCGCCGATGCAGGCTTCCTTGCATCATGGTGCAAGTGTGCCTGTGTCACGGGGATGATCGTTTTTGTGCAGGAAGAGATACCTTCCTGCACAAAAACAATCACAAGAGGTTATTTCCTCTTCCTATGTGTAGTGCAGAAGCAGCACGCATAGAAAGAGGAAAAAAACATGGAGAAATGAAAACATTTCTCCTCATTGCGCCTCCCTACGCCTCCCCCGGTGGAGGCATAGCATTCTGACGCATTTCCAGGTTTACGATTTCTCGTAAATCTGGAAATGCGGCAGAAGCCATGGGTATTGAGTTGGAACACCCACATCAACAACCATGGCACACCCCTTTCACGCAAAGTGTTACGTGTAAAGGGGCCATATTTACAAGGATAAAAAAAGCCATGCAGGGTGGCTTTATGCGTCCTTGTAAATATGGGGTAGCAGGTTGCGCCACCAGTGCGTCAAAAAAGTGACGCACCGGTGGCGCAAGGTGCTTGTAAATAAGCCCCTCAGAACTCAGCAATGCAACAAACAACACTTAACAAACTCGTCCACTTTTTGGAGGGAGTCCAAATCTGTTGAGAGTATTGTACAGGGACTTCAGTAATCAAAGTCTCCCGCACACAAGGTATTTCCATCCACTCACCATCTGTTGATATACCTCTGGATAATGTACCCACTGTGTAAACCACATCGGTGCTCCCAGGCAAAGCCTGGGCCAAGTGTGGGTCTATCCTGTGCCCCTCAGTGGCTGGAAGAGGCTGAGTGACTTCAGCCCTCTTTCATTGACGTTGCCAGCGGTTTTGTGTGGCTGATTGTGAGTAATTTCCATTTATTTCGATTTCTTCCTTTAGAAGTAACTTTGGTGGGACATTTGATCTCACACCATGAGTAAAAGAAAGCAGTAAACTCCGTGGAGCTGGAGAGAGTGACGGGATGCCAGCGGTGTCTGTGGCTCCAGCCCCCTCTCCCCCCCATGCAGGGACGGAGAGAACTCCCTCTTTAGCAGCTACAGTGGGGGTGGTGTTCCTTATGGGCCTCTTCCGTCTGGAACGTGGTGGATGAATGAGTATGTGGATGAATGAGTGGGTGAAAAAATCAGTGAATGATATTGGAACGGACAGGTGAAAGGATGACAGAGTAAAGGGATGGGTGGCTAGTGAATGGACAGGTGAAAGGATAGCAGAGTAAAGGGATGGATGGATGAATGGATGGATTGTTGTCTGAACAGAGGAGATGATGGCAGAGTAATGAGGTGGATGGGTAGGTGGATAGGTGTAAGGATGGCAGAGTAAAAGGATGGATGAGTGGGTGAAAAGATGACTGGATGGATGGCAGAGTGGATTGATAGATGGCAGAGTGGTTGGATGAATGATAGATGGATGGCAGGGTTGATGGACGGCAGAGTGGATAAATGGATAGATGAATGGCAGGATGGATGGCTGGTAGAGTGGATGGGTGGCCCCAGGCAGAGTGGATGGATGGCAGAGTGTATGTGTGGATGGATGGCAGAGTGGATTGATGGATGTTGATGAATGGATGGATGGCAGAGCAGATTAATGGATGGCAAATTGGATGAATGGATGGAATGTGGACGTACAAGTAGATGGCAGAATGGAGGGCAGAGTGGAAAGATGGATGGATGGCAGAGTGAATTGCTGGATGGTCAAGTGGATGGGTGGATGGATGGCAGAGTGGATGGATGGATGGCTGGATGGGTGGATGAATGCAAAGTGGATAGATGGATGGATGCTAAGTGGATAGATGGATGGATGAGTGGATGGGTGGGTGGATGGATGGCCGAGTAGACAAGTGGATGAATGGATAGATAGCAGAGTGGAATGATGGATGGGTGGATGACAGAGTGGATTGATGGATGGAAGAGTGAATGGATGGATGGATGGCAGAGTTGATGGACTGACGGATGAATAGCAGAGGGGATGGACGGATGGCAGAGTCAATGGGTGGATGGATGGCAGAGTGGATAGGTGACAGAGTGGATGTGTGGCTGGATGGCAGAGTGGATAGATAGATGGATGGGTGGATGGCAGAGTGGACTGAGGGATGTAAAGTGGATGAATAAATGGATGAAAGTGGATAAATGAATGGATGGGCAGATGAGTGGAGGGCTGAGTGAATGGGTGGATTAATGGATGGCAAAGTGGATGAATTGATAGATGGCAGAGTGGGTTAAGTCATGGATGAGTCACAGAGTGGGCGGATGGGTGGATGCAGAGTGGATGGATGGCAGAGTAGATGAGTAGATGAATGACAGAGTGGATGGAAGGACTGCTGAGTGGATGGATGGCAGAGTGTATGGATGGATGCATATATGGATTGGATGGATAGCAGAATGGATGGGTGTGTAAATGATTAGCAGACTGGATAAATGGATGGATGATAAATGGCAGAATGGATTCATGGATGGCAGAGTGAATGAATGGATAGATGGAAGGTAGAGTTGATGGATTGATGGATGATTGGTAGAGGGGATGGACGGATGGCAGAGTGGATGGGTGGATGGATGGTGAGTGGGTGGATGGATAGATGGATGGCAGAGTGGATAGGGGGATGGTTGAGTGAATGGCAAAGTTGATGGATGGATGGCTTAGTGTAGGGATGGATGGATGGCAGAGTTTCTAGATGGATGGATCATAGATTGGAGGGATGGTTTGCACAGTGGATGGATGGATGGATGGCAGAGTGGATGCATGGATGGCAAAGTGGATGGACAGCAGAGAGGATGGATGGTTTGATGACAGAGTCGATGGATGGCAGAGTGGATGGAAGGATGAATGGATGGAATGGGGAAAGATGGTTGAAAGAATGCTGGATGGCAGACTGTAAAGGTGAAATAGTGGATATTAACAGGTCGTTGGAATGGTGTAAGAATGAATGGATAGATGCATAGATGGAAGGGACAAGGAAGTTGTTCTAGGGAAAGTTTGGCTGACTTGCTTCGCTTGCTTGGTGGCATCAACACGGTTGTTCAACGTGTGGGCTATATTAATTTTCTAGCTACTCCATTGCCCCCAAGTAAATGCTCGATGACATAAATAGCCAGTCTGTCCCTGGATTCTAGGGGTACAAACCCTCAACCAATGTTTCCTAAACTCTGCTCCTGGAATCTGGGTCACACTGCCATTGTGCTTAGACTGGCGCTGTCCCTCACCAACTTCTCGTAAGCACTTCAAACTTCATTCCTCACAAATAGGCACTGAACAGGTGTGTAAAGCTCACTATAAAGCAGTTGTATTCCTGATTACTCTCCCACGATTTAACCCCACTCCACGGATACGGTCCTGTCCACTGGCAATCCTACCATGGTGTGATACCATGGCTGCACCTGTAGTTGTTAATGGCTATGCCACTTCGTACTTGTTGGAATCATAGATGTTGAATATTTTCACTTATTTGCAAGCTGTGAAAAGACTTACACCAATGATCTCACCCACCTATGTCAAGGTGGTCTTGAATGAAGAGGTTGGCCAATCTGGATGAGAAGATACCTTTGATAACCCATATCTAACGAATTTTATCCTAGTCCTTGTGTAATTGATTTTCTTAATTAGCTCACAGTGTAGCACACATGCTACTCATGCCTAATAATGCAGCTTTTGAACTGTCTTCCACTAATCTTGTCACTCTCAATACTGTTTCACTTGATTTAAAGCTGGTTACCCATTCTCCCCTGGATATCGCATCTCATTGGTGCGTTTGATGTAACGCCCTAAGTGCCCAAGGGTTGCCCAGACATGGGTCCTATGCTCACTGTGCCACTTTGAACCAAGCTGCACTCGACTAAATAGGCCAAATCTGTCCATAACCTGTCTTGGTTTGCTTGTGTTTCGGTTCAAAGAGTAGCTGGCTTGGCAGGACCAAGACTGATTTGCATATGGCTGCATCTAATCTGGGGTGGCATGGTGGGCAAAATAATGATGGGTTTTAATTTTACCCCAAGAGATTGACAGTGGTTAGACTTATGGCAAGCATTCCTCCTGTTACCTTTTATGTGTTTGATGTAATACCGTAAGTGGCCAAGGGTATGCCCAGTTGTGGGTGCCATGCTCAATGTGCCACTGGAAGCAAGCTACACCCGACTGACGAACCCCAATCAGGCTAAAACCAGTCTTGGGTTGCATGTGTTTCGGTTCAGAGAGGAGCTGGCTTGGCAATTCGAACTAGACTGTTCCTAAAGGAGCAGGACCAAGAATAATTTGCATATGGCTGTGTCTAATCTGAGGTGGCATGGTGGGCAAAATAACGATGGTTTGGAATGCTACCCTGAGCAATTGGCAGTAGTTAGACTTATTGCAAGCATTCTCCCATCACCTTTTGTGTGTTTGATATATACTTACTGCTGAGCAGCCTGTGATGCTCTATCTACCTCTGCTGATTTTGTTTCTCACCTGCATCTACAAGAGCCCTGGTATAAGAGGTTTTCTCCTCCCACACCTCTCTCTTCTTTTGATGGCACAGGCCACTTCTATGGTGCATCACTCGCTCAGGACAGGAGGCAGTTGTTGTTCGTTGGGTCTTGATAGCATTTTTAAATCAAGTGTTTATGCTGTCTATCAGTGGCGACTGGCAACTCTTGAAAATGCTGAGGCATAGGGTACTTGCTTGCAGTTTTATAGCAACAGAACTGGAGCGCTGCGCTTTGCCATTACCTGACACAGAGAAAAACAAGACATACTATTAAAAAAAACATAACAAATAAACAACAATGAACTTACCTCAGCAGATCTTCTTTACACCCGCAGCCCGACTCTTTGAAATTCACACCTCGTGAAGAGAGGAGCAGTGCATGCTGGGCAGGCAAAGTGAAACAAAAACACCATGCATCTCAGCCAATGAAAGCACTGCTCTCATGCTGTTTCTAATTGCAAACATCATAAGAGCAGTGCGAGGATTAGCTGAGACACGTGACCACAACGCTCCATCTGAGACCGACGGGGCTTGGTTGTTGCTTCCCCAGCTACTTGACTACTATGACTGGGGAAGCATAAACTGCACATGTCGGGTTGGCCATAAGCAAAATACGGGCCAACCTGACATGCGCAGTTAAGTCAAACAGCCCTAGCTGCCTGTCACAATGAAGCCACGCCTACTGTCTGCCGGGAGAGGCAGCTCAGCGTGGTAGCATACATACAGTTTGTATGTATGCCTCTCTGGATGTAAGTAGTGCCTATGGTTATGGGGTCAACGCCCCCATGCCTGTATGTAGAAACCGCCGCTGGTGTCTCTTGGAAGCCATGTCCTCTTTTGTAGCAACCCATGTCATTGAATCACTTCTTTTGATCCTGAAAATCTTCCCTACATATAATGCCATATTAGAGCAAAATGCAAATATATGTGCAAAACTTATGTTTTCATCTAAAATCTATAGTTTTTTCCAAACAGCAGTTATTACCTCGTACTAGAAGATAAAAGGCAAAGGTGGTCTGAGCCAGTGTTTGTCTACCTCACATGTGCAATCCATGTATTTAATGCCCTGTGGAGTGTAATTAGATCCCATTCCTTCGTCTGCTGGTCTTCTCCAGTGCTTGAAAAAACAAAAGGCAGTGAAATACCTAGAGTAGCCAATAGTTTTTAATAAGTGGGCATGTGTAACGTGACCTCATATCTCATGGGCCCTGAGATGTGAGCGTGAGTAGGGTCAGAAGGGGCTCAAAATCAGGAATGCTTTAGGAGACTCCTAAGATGAGTAGCCTTAGGATCCCCTGACATTTTTAGGATCATACAATAAGTGCATTGGTCAGTAGCGCACAGAAGAACAATTAAAATAGTGTGGTCCAGATCTGAACAAGCCCCGACTTTTGAAACCGATAAGATGAAGGTAAGTGGGAATGTGAGGGAGCGAGCATGGATTAAGACACACTAAGATGGTTCTGGGTGGGGAGCTGGCTTTGAGGTTTGGGGTTGTGAATACTTTGGAGGTGTACTTTGACGTCTTGGGGAAACAGATTTACAATGGATAGGGAAAGCGATCCCAGATCCGTGAGTCAGTGCCCCTAAACTGGTGAATATGAAGAAGGAAAGTCAGGATGTCCTCAGGACAGGCGATGGCAGTAGATGAAATGTTGTGTGTGCTGGGCTGAAGGTGTGGTACTAGTCGGTGTCGGCTGCTTTAAAGTGTGCTGGCCCTGGAGTACAAACAGCCCTCTCCCATAACCTTGGCCCAAACAGTGATGCAGTTTGTTAGTTATTGGGATAAACAGGCTATAAAATGTGATGTCGTTGAAGACATTATGTTGTGATACCAGCTGCAACCACAAAAAGTGTGAGGTGTCAAGCTCTAAATACTGCTAGACGAAGTTAAAGTCGATTGATAGATAGGCCAATGCCACAATTTGTTAAAACTTAATGAAACTGGCAAGCATGGGGTTAGGTCCTGTGCTTCTATTCCAAAAACACATACTAGAAGTGGCTGTCCATGGGACTGCCTTGAGGCTCAGCTTGGTCAGTGGGATGGAGAGGTCAGAAGGGAAACAGCGACACAATTTACCTTTGCTTCAAGAACTTTCACTGGTGCTCTCCCATCGGAATTAAGTAAGACAACTGAAAAACATACATAGACTTGCCTCTCTGCATGAATGTAGGCAGCTGGGATTCTGAGGAATTTTGACCATCCTCCAGGTTGCCCTGCACTTGTTTACCCCTGCAACCATGCCAGCCCACCTTCCATGCCATTGGCCTTTGTGGAAACTAGTTGAATGAATTGCGGCTGGTGTTCTTATTGGTCACTAAAAAGACTCCAATACATACATTTAAAGGCAGTGCTTAACATTAAATTACATTTGTGGATTAATTATGGTCCTGTAATGGCACAATTGAACTCACAATCATTCCATTTTCTTCCAATAGAGATACTGAAGACCTCCTGAAAGACAAAGGCCTTGGTTGCTTTCTCATCCGATTGAGTGACCGATCGATCGGTTACATCTTGTCCTACAGGTAAGGTAGCTCCTAATAGCTTTTATGTCACGCTACATGCCCCTACGGGCAGCATTTTCTATTTTTCCTGTAAATATTTAGGGAGGAGATCAGTTTTCTGAGAAACCTTCTTGAATTTTCTAACTCATAAATTAGTAAAATAGTTTGAAATAGTTTGTGCATGGTAGGCACAAGAATGCTAGCCGTCTATGATACTAGGCAAAAATACATTTTTCCATTCTGCACCCACTGCCCTTACATTTTCCAGTTGTTTGATGGTCTAATTAACACATTTGATGACATCACTCGAATTGACCTAACAAGGCCTTTGAAATAACCACTGGAAGCAGACGTGGATGCACAGTACAATGATACGCGTAAACTGAGAAAGCAACTTAAATTTGTCTCTGAAATTGATAATAATGCCCTAGATGGTTCGCAGTTGGGAGTCCAAAGTACCTAAAATGCCCTAAATAAATACAGTGTTATTGAAACAGCATACATTTTAAGCCCCACGTTCTATTCAAAATAGAAATGTCAAATATTTTGTTCAAATAAAGTTTACCTTGATTGTGCTTTTGAGACTGTGAGTCCACGGATAGTTTTCCATGTTTTTCAATGCAGTAAGTCCATGGCTGGTGGCAGATCCTTTTGGGCTCTGGGAACTTCTCCGATCCGGTCATAAGGAGTATGTTGGTGCCAGTGCAGATGGCATGGGGTGCCATAGTCTTCTAGCTACGACTGCCAGCACCCCATGTAGGCACTTGGTCAGTCATTGTGCTCAACTCTTCAACTATTATGATTTCAAGTAACGTTGATAAACAAATAAACAAATTGAAATGCGAATCTTATGATGGCGTGCAATTAGTTCCTGGCAGCTACAGTACTGAACCTGCACTGCTTATAATGATGAAAAGTTGCCCATTAACAAAGCAGCTTTAAAGAAAACTCCTGTCAGACCCCATTTGGGGGAAGGGCACTGGGCAGACAGGGGCTTCTGAGCTACAACCTTTGTGGTTGGGGTTGTTTGCCTCTAGTGTCTTGGGGTCCGTCCTGCTATGACTCTGCACACTGGGCCAAGTGCACCCCTTCCACACATGACATTCAGGGTAACAAGGTCGAGCAGTCAAAGGCCTCTCTGAGAGGTGGTCTGGGGGACAATAAATTAGAATTCACCAGTTAAACAACAGGACAGTAATTTACGGCCCAGCTCAGTGATTGTCTTAATAGAGAAGTACTTTAATGTTCCAGCAAAATGTAATACTACACACACTAATGGGCGTTCAGTACAGGGTTTGATGATCCCATCTATGGGTTCTAGCTAAGTGTCCCACCACCTCTAATGCCCTATTTCAAGTTCCTATGGTGCCTCTAATATCTGTGCTCTCTAGCGAGGGTAACAAGTAAAAGGCAATGACAGGCAGTGGTACATGTTCACTAAAGGACTACAATGGTAGGTAGCTCGTAGGTCAGTTTGTTAGATTGAGATGAAAACGTTCACTCTAGTAACGTTAGCGGTAGGCTTATCCTCACAGTTCAACTCCTCTGTCTTCATCACCGCGGGCTATGGTTCAACATCGCAGCCCCTCCCTCCTCTTCTCGGGCACACCACGGTTGTACACGGCGGCCCGCTGTTGGTGTCTTGGCATTGCGGGTGCATTCCGCCATGCCTACACATAATCAGCTGCGGGCTACAGTTCACCTCGCGGCTCATCTCCCCATATATATCGAGCACACCATGGATCCATGCGGCGGTCCGTTGCTGTTTCTTTGTCATTTCAGGGACGCTGCAATTCCAGTTTTGGAAATACGGCTCCCTATACAACACAGTACTGGGGCAATATTACACTTACTTTACACCTGGGAATAAGAATAACAAATTCCAGCAGCCATCAATATGTCGTTAAGCCATTTTCCTGCAACTCTTCTTCCCATAATTCCCCAGCCTTGTTCCCATAATCCCTTGGGAATGGTTTTCTTACACCATTCTAAGATGGCTACTTTTCTTATCTTTTTCATTACTACTTCCCTATCCAAGATGGTGACTGTTCACTTCCTAACACATTTCTTCTGTCTCTGGGTATATAAGGGGCTGAATCTTTTATCTCCTTGCGTTGCAACACTCCTCGCTCCTGCTGGTGTGTTCTCGCTACTGTTGGTGTATCTTCGCTCCTGATGTTATATCTTTGCTCCTGTTGGTGCACCTGTTCCTGGTTGGAATTTCCTTTTGGACCTTTGATCTTCTTTGACTCCTTCTGGTCCTTACCCGGTTCTTCTTCCTGGTTTTCTTCTGTTGTCTTTTTTCCATTCCTGGAGTCTCCACTTTGCCACAGGTTTTTCCCTTCAGGATTTCTTTCCTCTTGGGGACGCCTCCTGGAAGGCACAGTCTGCCCTGGTGTTACATATGCAAAAACAACAATTGATGGACTGAATGCAGAACAATGTCATACATTCACCCCAGTACAGAGATCTGGGCCTAAATCCATCGTTTTTTTGCTCACCATGCCATTCCAGTTTGAACCCAGCCATATGCAAATCAGTCTTGACCCTGTGCCCTGTGCCCTGTGCCCTATGGGAACAGTCCAGCCCGAACATAGTCAGCAGCACCGTGGCTACCGGAAAGGGTCGCCCTTACCTCAGATAGATGAAAACCTTCAAGAACCGGTACCAAGAGACATCCATGTGCACCAGAGTTGGTAAGAAAAGTTCTGAACACAACAGATTGCAATGCCCAAAACCCCATTTTGGACTCGAAGCCATGGATGTTCCCCAAGCATTACCTCCTTAAAGATCAGCAGGGGCAGCACAAGCCTTAGTACAGACTGCTCAGCAACAAGCTCAGGACTTTCAGCAGTTACGAGATGAAAATGTAGCGCTACGTCAAATTCTTTCAACTGGGACATCTGATGTACCAACAGTTTCAACCACAATTTCTCGTTATTCTGGTGATCCAAACAAATGGAAAGAATTCCTGGATTCTTTGACAGTCTTCTTCGATTTCGTCCAGCCCAGTTTTCACTAGCTAGAACCATGGTTGGATATTTGATCAGTGCCTTGTCTGGCCCTGCATTGGCGTGGGCGATTATTTTGGTAGCCACAGAGGACCAACGATTGTCCAATTACACTACCTTTATCACTGCTTTCAAACTAATGTTCGAAAGGCCTGGCTTTGAAACCTTAGCAGAGGAAGCCCTGTGTGATATCCAGCAAGGGAACCAAGATGTCCTGCAATATATAACTCGTTTCAGACAGCTACAGAGACCACTTGGGTGAAACGTACTCTCGTTACTCTTTTTCGTAGAGGTCTGCTTGAAGAAATCAAGGATGAGTTGGTGCATTCACTTTGGGCCAATACATTGGCTGATCTGATGGACTTGGCTTTGTCTGTAGAACACCGTCTCAATGAGCACAGGTTGGAAAGATGAAAGGCTTGTGTCCAGCAACATACAGGAATGGCACATTCCAATACTCACAGAGCAGATGCTTCCCTGCCTGAAACGTCTCCCTCAACTGGAGAAGAGCCTATGCAGATAGGTCTGCATCAAGGGCCACTGTCCAATACCGAACAAGCACATAGGATAAAACAAGGGCTATGTTTATATTGTGGTTCCCCATGGCATATGAGATTCATAACTGCCCTGCTTGTTCACAGAAGCTGTAGAGAAACGCCGGATCCTGCCCTCTGTAAGAAGGGGGAGAGCGGGATAGTCGGTATACCTCAAATCGGTTCTTCAAAAGAAACATCAAATTCTCTTTTTCTTTTACCTATGCCCCTAGGATTACCTCATGGTACAGAGGAAAGAATATTAGCCTTTTTAGACTGCGGATCCAGTGGAATGTATCTGGATGGAAGATGGGCCACGGAAAAGCAAATACTCTGAGTTATTAAGGAAATGCTGGAACAAGTACATACTGTGGATGGAACCCCACTTGTCTCCGGACCAGTTAAAGAAATGACGCCATTGTTACGGCTAACTTTCGGAGACATCAGGAGTACTTGTACTTTGATTTTATAGCCTCACCCAACCCTGTTACGATTGTGGGAATACCTTGGTTGATCAGGCACAACCCTTATATCAACTGGGAAACCAGAACTATCTCCTTGTCTTCACATTTTTGTCAACAATTCTGCTATGCTACTGAGGATTATTGGTCACCAAATAGAGGAGATGCCCATAGTGTGCAACTCCAATAATGTACCTACTCACTATCACATGTATGCAGATTTCTTCCAGAAACCAAGGAATCTGATGTTACCTACTCAAAGAGAATTAGATTGTGCCATCCCTCTTGAACCTGGAGCCACAGTGCCCTTTGGAAGAATGTAATCCCTCACTGAACCAGAGAAGGAAACACCTAGGCAATACCTCAAAGAAAATCTTCAGAGCAGTCTAATTACACGATCCTCCTCGCCTGCTGGGGCACCTCTGAAGACAAAGATCTACGGCCATGTATAGACTTTAGAGAATTGAACAAAGTCACTATAAGAGATCGCTATCCCTTGCCCCTCATCAAGGATATTTTAGAATCAATCAGAGGGGCACAGTTGTTTAACAAACTAGATCTTCGGGGTGATTATCATCTCTGAGTCAAGGAAGGAGATGAGTGGAAGACCGCATTCAGAACATCCTTGGGTCATTTTGAGTATCGGGTTATGGCCTTCGGACTGATTACAGCTCCTTCTATCTTTCAAATATTTATGGATAATGTGTTTGCAGATCTTCTAAACCAGACAGTTGTAATATATTTGGATGACATTCTTGTCTATTATGCGAATCCCGATCTTCATCATGCACACATCGCCCAAGTCCTGGTAAGACTACACCAGAACAGCCTGTTCTGTAAACCAGAGATATGAAAATTTGACAAGCCCGAAGTTGAAAATTTGGGTTATCGAATCAATAAGACAGGGATTGCCATGCATCCACAAAAGATAAAAGCTATACTGGAGTGGCCATCACCTTCAACCATCAAATAAACCCAATGTTTCCTGGGGTTGACAAACTTCTATCTGTAGTTTATTGACAACTTTGACCACCAAACAAGTTTTATTTCCCAAACGTTAAAAAAGGAAAATCTCCAGCAGGGGTTCAAATGGACCGAGACTGCAGAAAAGGCTTTTCAGACGTTAAAAAAGGCCTTAAATCAAGCTCCTATTTTGCGCCACCCAGAAACAACCAAGAAGTTTATAGTTGAACAGATGCTTCAGACAGGGCAGCCGGGGCAGACTTACTCCAAAGACAAGAAGACAATGGGCTGGAACACCCTGTTTTTTATTTGTCATTAGTCTGTCATGAATGGAGACAGTTCCTAATGGGTACTAAGGAGGTGCTCGAAATCAGGACAGACCATAGGAATCTACAATGTCTTCACAGTATTCAATGCCAGAATAGCCGGCAAGCTCGATGGGCCTACTTTTTCAGTCAATACGACTTCACCATTACCTTTATACCAGGTTCTCAAAACAATCTGGCAGACGCCCTATCACGTTGATATCCCGAAATTCCTACTCTTCCTCAACAAAACATTATAGAACCACAACGTATCATTGGCACTGTTCAATCGATTCTTGACAGGGTCCAGTCAGGATACACACCCCTAATCAAAGAATATTGGGAGAATGTGACCGGTCAGCTTCATCAAAGTGATAAACACTACTATAAGGAAAAGGCATTATTCTTCCCTACTAAAAAGGTGCAATTAGAGGCCTTCCATACGTGTCATGATTCTCCCATTGCGGGACACCATGGTTTCAAGAATACTCTTGAGTTAGTGCTTCAATCCTTTTGTTGGCCATCAGTACGAGAAGGTACCGAAATCTATGTATCCTCTTGTCCGACCTGTGCTCAAGCCAAGACTCCTCATACCAGACCTGTGGGGTTACTTTAACCTCTGCCTAGTCCTCCAGAACCATGGCATATGGTGTCCACTGATTTTATCTCTTCCTTGCCCCCGTCTGCAGGAAATCAAGTCATTATGGTGACAGTGGACTCATTTTCCAAGATGGCACATTTTACTTCCTTGAGGAATTTGCCTACTGCAAAGGAGTTAGGAAAGATCTTCATACAGGAGATTTTTTGTCTGCATGGCCTTCCACAGATCATAATATCTGATCGAGGTCCTCAGTATATTTCCCAGTTTTGGCAACACTTCAGCAAATCCCTTCACATAGAGGTGGCCCTGTTCTCTGGGTTTCTTCACCAGACCAACGGTCAGACCGAACGCCTTAACCAAGGACTGAAACAGTATCTCCGTTGTTTCTACAAGTTTACCCAAAGCAATTGGACTATCTACTTGCAGCTAGCAGTTTTCCTATAATAATGCTTGTTATAGTGCATCTAAGGCTACCTCTTTTTTAGGTCTCGCCTGGCGTGGCAGCGCATGCGCTGCTCGCCCGGCGAGATTTATTGCAGATGAGTACTTTCAGAAGAGGGCTTGAAGCCCCGCCCCTTATTCCCATTGGCTTGCGTCACTGTTTATGATAAACGGTGGGCTGCCATTGGAAATAAGGTTTCTAGGGTGCCTCCTTTTCCCTTTTTTGGCCGGCCCACCTGGACTGGCTCGCCTGCTTCATGGCTGTCGTGAAGACTTTTCTTATCTGCTTGTTTATTTAACAAGCAGATAAGAAAAGTCTTCACAACAGCTGTGAAGCAGGCAGGGAGCTCAGAGGCGCACGGGGTCATGGGTAGGGGCAGACTCTGTGTTTTCCTGCCGAGGCAGCAATTACATTTCCCGTCATACCTAAATGCAGTTGTGCACTGATGACGTATTGGCTTGGATTCCAGATCACAAAAGTACGCATCCGTCAGCATGTTAAATACTCACAAGTATTAGTTGCAATCAATGGAGCACATGAACCGAGCTTTCAAGTTGCAGCACGTGCATTCCAAAAGTATCGAATGTCTCCTTGCATTAATGATGGCTCAGATTGACCCGAATGCGGAGTGCACGTGCAGCTCAAGGCGACAATAGGCTCGGGTTGCAGGCAAGCATTGTTTGGTGACGTGACATGTCTTACCTTTCTGCTCTGTGTTTCACATAACCTAGCCTAGCCTAATACAACATAACATAGCATAACATAACAAAACATAGCCTAGCCTAACATAACAGCATAACATAACAAAACATAGCCTAACATAACATAACATACCATTACATAACATAACAAAACATAGCCTAGCATTGCATACCATTGCATAGCATAACATAAGATAACTTAACAAAACTTAACAAAACATAACATAACAAAACATAGCCTAGCCTAACACAACATAACATGACAAATCATAACATAGCATAACAAAACATAACATTATATAGCATAACATAGTATAGCATAACATAACATAGCATAGTATAACATAGTATAACATAACAAAACATAGTATAACATAACAAAACAAAAACATAACAAAACACAGCACAACACAACACAGCACAACACAACACAACCTAGCCTAACACAACATAACACAGCCTAGCCTAACACAACATAACACAGCCTAGCCTAACACAACATAACATAGCCTAGCCTAACACAACATAACAAATCATAGCATAGCATAACAAAACAAAACATAGCATAGCATAGCATAACAAAAAAATACAACATAACATAGCCTTGCCTAACACAACATAACAAATAGCATAGCATAACAAAACAAAAAATAGCATAGCATAACAAAACATAGCATAACACAACAAAACAAAACATAGCATAGCATAGCAAAGCACAACAAAACATAGCATAGCATAACAAAAACACAACAAAACATAGCATACCATAACAAAACACAACAAAACATAGCATAGCATAACAAAGCATAGCATAGCATAACAAAGCATAGCATAGCATAACAAAACACAACAAAACATAGCATAGCATAACAAAACACAACAAAACATAGCATAACAAAGCATAGCATAACAAAACATAGCATAGCATAACACAACAAAACATAGCATAGCATAACAAAGCATAGCATAGCATAACAAAACACAACAAAACATAGCATAGCATAACAAAACACAGCATAGCATAACAAACCACAACAAAACATAGCATAGCATAACAAAGCATAGCATAGCATAACAAAACATAGCATAGCATAACACAACAAAACATAGCATAGCATAGCATAACAAAACAAAGCATAGCATAACAAAGCATAGCATAGCATAACAAAACACAACAAAACATAGCATAGCATAACAAAACACAACAAAACATAGCATAGCATAACAAAACACAACAAAACATAGCATAACAAAGAATAGCATAGCATAGCTTAACAAAACATAGCATAGCATAACAAAACATAGCATAGCATAGCAAAACACAACAAAACATAGCATAGCATAACAAAGCATAGCAAAGCATAACAAAACAGCATAGCATAACACAACAAAACATAGCACAGCATAACAAAACATAGCATAGCATAGCATAACAAAGCATAGCATAGGATAACAAAACACAACAAAACATAGCATAGCATAACAAAACACAGCATAGCATAACAAACCACAACAAAACATAGCATAGCATAACATAGCATAGCAAAACAAAACACAACAAAATAGAGCATAGCATAACAAAACATAGCACAGCATCAGAAATAAAGCATAGCATAACAAAACACAACAAAACATAGCATAGCATAACAAAACAGCATAGCATAACAAAACATAGCATATAACAAAACAAAGCGTAGCATAGCAAAATACAACAAAACATAGCATAGCATAACAAAACATAGCATAGCATAACAAAACACAACAAAACAGCATAGCATAACAAAACAAAACATAGCATAGCATAGCATAACAAAGCATAGCATAACAAAACAAAACATAGCATAGCATAAAACATAGCATAGCATAACAAAACACACCAAAACATAGCATAACAAAACAAAACATAGCATAGCATAACAAAACACAACAAAGCATAACAAAACATAGCATAGCATAGCATAAGAAAGCATAGCATAGCAAAACAAAACATAGCATAGCATAACAAAACATAGCATAGCATAAGAAAACACACCAAAATATAGCATAGCATAACAAAACATAGCATAGCATAATAAAACATAGCATAGCATAACAAAACAAAACATAGCCTAGCCTAACACAACATAATATAACAAATCATAGCATAGCATAACAAAACAAAACATAGCATAGCATAACAAAACATAGCATAACACAACAAAACAAAACATAGCATAGCAAAGCACAACAAAACATAGCATAGCATAACAAAACACGACAAAACATAGCATAGCATAACAAAACACAACAAAACATAGCATAGCATAACAAAGCATAGCATAACACAACAAAACATAGCATAGCATAACAAAACATAGCATAGCATAACAAAACAAAGCATAGCATAGCAAAATACAACAAAACATAGCATAGCATAACAAAACACAACCAAACATAGCATAGCATAACAAAACAACAAAGCATAGCATAGCATAACAAAAGAAACATAGCACAGCATAGCATAGCATAACAAAACAAAACATAGCATAGCATAACAAAACATAGCATAGCATAACAAAACACACCAAACATAGCATAGCATAACAATACAAAACATAGCATAACAAAACACAACAAAACATAGCATAGCATAACAAAACAAAACAGCATAGCATAACAAAACAACAAAGCATAGCATAGCATAACAAAAGAAACATAGCACAGCATAGCATAGCATAACAAAACAAAACATAGCATAGCATAACAAAACATAGCATAGCATAACAAAACACACCAAACATAGCATAGCATAACAATACAAAACATAGCATAGCATAACAAAACACAACAAAACATAGCATAGCATAACAAAACAAAAACAGCATAGCATAGCATAACAAAGCAGAGCATAGCAAAACAAAACAGCATAGCATAACAAAACATAGCATAGCATAACAAAACACACCAAAACATAGCATAGCATAACAAAACAAAACATAGCATAACAAAACATAGCATAACAAAACACACCAAAACATAGCATCGCATAACAAAACAAAACATAGCATAACATAGCATAACAAAACATAGCATAGCATAACAAAACAAAACATAACATAGCCTAGCCTAACACAACATAACATAACAAATCATAGCATAGCATAACAAAACATAGCAGAGCCTAACAAAACATAGCATAACACAACAAAACAAAACATAGCATAGCATAGCAAAGCACAACAAAACATAGCATAGCATAACAAAACACAACAAAACATAGCATAGCATAACAAAACAGCATAGCATAACAAAGCATAGCATAGCATAACAAAACATAGCATAGCATAACAAAGCATAGCATAGCAAAACAGAACAAAACAAAACATAGCATAGCATAACAAAACATAGCATAGCATAACAAAACAAAGCATAGCATAGCATAACAAAGCATAGCATAGCATAACAAAACACAACAAAACATAGCATAGCATAACAAAACACAACAAAACATAGCATAGCATAACAAAGCATAGCATAGCTTAACAAAACACAACAAAACGTAGCATAGCATAACAAAACACAACAAAACATAGCATAGCATAACAAAGCATAGCATAACAAAACATAGCATAGCATAACACAACAAAACATAGCCCAGCATAACACAACAGCATAGCATAACAAAACATAGCATAGCATAACAAAACACACCAAAACATAGCATAGCATAACAAAACAAAACATAGCATAACAAAACATAGCATAACAAAACACACCAAAACATAGCATCGCATAACAAAACAAAACATACTATAACATAGCATAACAAAACATAGCATAGCATAACAAAACAAAACATAACATAGCCTAGCCTAACACAACATAACATAACAAATCATAGCATAGCATAACAAAACATAGCATAGCAAAACAAAACAAAACATAGCATAGCATAACAAAACATAGCATAGCATAACAAAACATAGCATAGCATAACAAAGCATAGCATAGCAAAACAAAACAAAACATAGCATAGCATAACAAAACATAGCATAGCATAACAAAACAAAGCATAGCATAGCATAACAAAGCATAGCATAGCATAACAAAACACAACAAAACATAGCATAGCATAACAAAACACAACAAAACATAGCATAGCATAACAAAGCATAGCATAGCTTAACAAAACACAACAAAACGTAGCATAGCATAACAAAACACAACAAAACATAGCATAGCATAACAAAGCATAGCATAACAAAACATAGCATAGCATAACACAACAAAACATAGCCCAGCATAACACAACAGCATAGCATAACAAAACAAAGCATAGCATAACAAAGCATAGCATAGCATAACAAAAACACAACAAAACATAGCATAGCATAACAAAACACAACAAAACATAGCATAGCATAACAAAGCATAGCATAGCATAACAAAACATAGCATAGCATAACACAACAAAACATAGCATAGCATAACAAAGCATAGCATAGCATAACAAAACACAACAAAACATAGCATAGCATAACAAAACACAGCATAGCATAACAAACCACAACAAAACATAGCATAGCATAACAAAGCATAGCATAGCATAACAAAACATAGCATAGCATAACACAACAAAACATAGCATAGCATAGCATAACAAAACAAAGCATAGCATAACAAAGCATAGCATAGCATAACAAAACACAACAAAACAGCATAGCATAACAAAACACAACAAAACATAGCATAGCATAACAAAACACAACAAAACATAGCATAACAAAGCATAGCATAGCATAGCTTAACAAAACATAGCATAGCATAACAAAACATAGCATAGCATAGCAAAACACAACAAAACATAGCATAGCATAACAAAGCATAGCATAGCATAACAAAACAGCATAGCATAACACAACAAAACATAGCACAGCATAACAAAACATAGCATAGCATAACAAAGCATAGCATAGGATAACAAAACACAACAAAACATAGCATAGCATAACAAAACACAGCATAGCATAACAAACCACAACAAAACATAGCATAGCATAACAAAGCATAGCATAGCATAACAAAACATAGCATAGCATAACATAACAAATCATAGCATAGCATAACAAAACAAAACAGCATAGCATAACAAAACATAGCATAACAAAACAAAACATAGCATAGCATAGCAAAGCACAACAAAACATAGCATAACAAAACACAATAAAACATAGCATAGCACAACAAAACACAACAAAACATAGCATAGCATAACAAAGCATAGCATAACGAAACAAAGCATAGCATAGCAAAACACAACAAAACATAGCATAGCATAACAAAACATAGCATAGCATAACAAAACAAAAAATAGCATAGCATAACAAAGCATAGCATATCATAACAAAACAAAACATAGCATAACAAAACATAGCATAGCATAACAAAACACACCAAAACATAGCATAGCATAACAAAACAAAAGAAAGCATAACAAAACACAACAAAACATAGCATAACACAACAAAACAAAACATAGCATAGCATAGCAAAGCACAACAAAACATAGCATAGCATAACAAAAACACAACAAAACATAGCATACCATAACAAAACACAACAAAACATAGCATAGCATAACAAAGCATAGCATAGCATAACAAAGCATAGCATAGCATAACAAAACACAACAAAACATAGCATAGCATAACAAAACACAACAAAACATAGCATAGCATAACAAAGCATAGCATAGCATAACAAAACATAGCATAGCATAACACAACAAAACATAGCATAGCATAACAAAGCATAGCATAGCATAACAAAACACAACAAAACATAGCATAGCATAACAAAACACAGCATAGCATAACAAACCACAACAAAACATAGCATAGCATAACAAAGCATAGCATAGCATAGCATAACACAACAAAACATAGCATAGCATAACAAAACAAAGCATAGCATAACAAAACACAACAAAACATAGCATAGCATAACAAAACATAGCATAGCATAACAAAACACAACAAAACATAGCATAACAAAGCATAGCATAGCATAACAAAACACAACAAAACATAGCATAGCATAACAAAACACAACAAAACATAGCATAGCATAACAAAACACAACAAAACATAGCATAACAAAGCATAGCATAGCATAGCTTAACAAAACATAGCATAGCATAACAAAACATAGCATAGCATAGCAAAACACAACAAAACATAGCATAGCATAACAAAGCATAGCAAAGCATAACAAAACAGCATAGCATAACACAACAAAACATAGCACAGCATAACAAAACATAGCATAGCATAACAAAGCATAGCATAGGATAACAAAACACAACAAAACATAGCATAGCATAACAAAACACAGCATAGCATAACAAACCACAACAAAACATAGCATAGCATAACAAAGCATAGCATAGCATAACAAAACATAGCATAACACAACAAAACAAAACATAGCATAGCATAGCAAAGCACAACAAAACATAGCATAGCATAACAAAAACACAACAAAACATAGCATACCATAACAAAACACAACAAAACATAGCATAGCAAAACAAAGCATAGCATAGCATAACAAAACATAGCATAGCATAACAAAACAAAACATAGCATAGCATAGCATAACAAAGCATAGCATAGCATAACAAAACAAAACATAGCATAGCATAACAAAACATAGCATAGCAGAACAAAACACACGAAAACATAGCATAGCATAACAAAACAAAGCAGCATAACAAACACAACAAAACAGCATAGCATAACAAAACAAAACATAGCATAGCATAACAAAGCATAGCATAGCAAAACAAAACATAGCATAGCATAACAAAACATAGCATAGCATAACAAAACACACCAAAACATAGCATAACAAAATAAAACATAGCATAGCATAACAAAACATAGCATAACAAAACAAAACATAACATAGCCTAACCTAACACAACATAACATAACAAATCATAGCATATCAAAACAAAACATAGAAAAGCACAACAAAACATAGCATAGCATAACAAAACACAACAAAACATAGCACAGCATAACAAAAACACAACAAAACTTAGCATAGCATAACAAAGCATAGCATAGCATAACAAAACATAGCATAGCATAATACAACAAAACATAGCATATCATAACAAAACATAGCAAAGCATTACAAAACATAGCATAGCATAACATAGCATAGCAAAACAAAACACAACAAAATAGAGCATAGCATAACAAAACATAGCACAGCATCAGAAAAAAAGCATAGCATAACAAAACACAACAAAACATAGCATAGCATAACAAAACAGCATAGCATAACAAAACATAGCATATCATAACAAAACAAAGCATAGCATAGCAAAATACAACAAAACATAGCATAGCATAACAAAACATAGCATAGCATAACAAAACACAACAAAACAGCATAGCATAACAAAACAAAACAGCATAGCATAACAAAGCATAGCATAACAAAACAAAACATAGCATAGCATAAAACATAGCATAACAAAACACACCAAAACATAGCATAACAAAACAAAACATAGCATAGCATAACAAAACACAACAAAACATAGCATAGCATAACAAAACAAAACATAGCATAGCATAACAAAACATAGCATAGCATAACAAAACATAGCATAACACAACAAAACAAAACATAGCATAGCATAGCAAAGCACAACAAAACATAGCATAACATAACAAAAACACAACAAAACATAGCATACCATAACAAAACACAACAAAACATAGCATAGCAAAACAAAGCATAGCATAGCATAACAAAACATAGCATAGCATAACAAAACAAAACATAGCATAGCATAACAAAGCATAGCATAGCATAACAAAACATAGCATAACACAACAAAACAAAACATAGCATAGCATAGCAAAGCACAACAAAACATAGCATAACATAACAAAAACACAACAAAACATAGCATACCATAACAAAACACAACAAAACATAGCATAGCAAAACAAAGCATAGCATAGCATAACAAAACATAGCATAGCATAACAAAACAAAACATAGCATAGCATAGCATAACAAAGCATAGCATAGCATAACAAAAACAAAACATAGCATAGCATAACAAAACATAGCATAGCAGAACAAAACACACGAAAACATAGCATAGCATAACAAAACAAAGCAGCATAACAAACACAACAAAACAGCATAGCATAACAAAACAAAACATAGCATAGCATAACAAAGCATAGCATAGCAAAACAAAACATAGCATAGCATAACAAAACATAGCATAGCATAACAAAACACACCAAAACATAGCATAACAAAATAAAACATAGCATAGCATAACAAAACATAGCATAGCATAACAAAACAAAACATAACATAGCCTAACCTAACACAACATAACATAACAAATCATAGCATATCAAAACAAAACATAGAAAAGCACAACAAAACATAGCATAGCATAACAAAACACAACAAAACATAGCACAGCATAACAAAACACAACAAAACATAGCATAGCATAACAAAGCATAGCATAGCATAACAAAACATAGCATAGCATAATACAACAAAACATAGCATATCATAACAAAACATAGCAAAGCATTACAAAACATAGCATAGCATAACATAGCATAGCAAAACAAAACACAACAAAATAGAGCATAGCATAACAAAACATAGCACAGCATCAGAAAAAAAGCATAGCATAAAACACAACAAAACATAGCATAGCATAACAAAACAGCATAGCATAACAAAACATAGCATATCATAACAAAACAAAGCATAGCATAGCAAAATACAACAAAACATAGCATAGCATAACAAAACATAGCATAGCATAACAAAACACAACAAAACAGCATAACAAAACAAAACAGCATAGCATAGCATAACAAAGCATAGCATAACAAAACAAAACATAGCATAGCATAAAACATAGCATAGCATAACAAAACACACCAAAACATAGCATAACAAAACAAAACATAGCATAGCATAACAAAACACAACAAAACATAGCATAGCATAACAAAACAAAACATAGCATAGCATAGCATAACAAAGCATAGCATAGCAAAACAAAACATAGCATAGCATAACAAAACATAGCATAGCAAAAGCAAAGCAAAATATAGCATAGCATAACAAAAACAACAAAACATAGCATACCATAACAAAACACAACAAAACATAGCATAGCATAACAAAGCATAGCATAACAAAACATAGCATAGCATAACAAAACATAGAATAGCATAGCATAACAAAACAAAACATAGCATAGCATAACAAAACATAGCATAGCATAACAAAACACACCAAAACATAGCATAGCATAACAAAACAAAACATATCATAACAAAACACAACAAAACATAGCATAGCATAACAAAACATAGCATAGCATAACAAAACATAGCATAACACAACAAAACATAGCATAGCATAGCAAAGCACAACAAAACATAGCATAGCATAACAAAAACACAACAAAACATAGCATACCATAACAAAGCATAGCATAGCATAGCATAACAAAACATAGCATAGCAAAACATAGCAAAGCATTACAAAACATAGCATAGCATAACATAGCATAGCAAAACAAAACACAACAAAATAGAGCATAGCATAACAAAACACAACAAAACAGCATAGCATAACAAAACAAAACAGCATAGCATAGCATAACAAAGCATAGCATAACAAAACAAAACATAGCATAGCATAAAACATAGCATAGCATAACAAAACACACCAAAACATAGCATAACAAAACAAAACATAGCATAGCATAACAAAACACAACAAAACATAGCATAGCATAACAAAACAAAACATAGCATAGCATAGCATAACAAAGCATAGCATAGCAAAACAAAACATAGCATAGCATAACAAAACATAGCATAGCAAAGCACAACAAAATATAGCATAGCATAACAAAACATAGCATAGCATAGCATAACAAAACAAAACATAGCATAGCATAACAAAACATAGCATAGCATAGCATAACAAAACAAAACATAGCATAGCATAACAAAACAAAACAGCATAACATAGCATAGCATAACAAAACAAAACATATCATAACAAAACACAACAAAACATAGCATAGCATAACAAAACATAGCATAGCATAGCATAACAAAACATAGCATAACACAACACAACAAAACATAGCATAGCATAGCAAAGCACAACAAAACATAGCATAGCATAACAAAAACACAACAAAACATAGCATACCATAACAAAACACAACAAAACATAGCATACCATAACAAAGCATAGCATAGCATAGCATAACAAAACATAGCATAGCATAACAAAACAAAACATAGCATAGCATAACAAAGCATAGCATAGCATAACAAAACAAAACATAGCATAGCATAACAAAACATAGCATAGCATAACAAAACACAAGAAAGCATAGCATAACAAAACAAAGCAGCATAACAAAAACAACAAAACATAGCATAGCATAACAAAACAAAACATAGCATAGCATAACAAAGCATAGCATAGCAAAACAAAACATAGCATAGCATAACAAAACATAGCATAGCATAACAAAACACACGAAAACATAGCATAGCATAACAAAACAAAGCAGCATAACAAACACAACAAAACAGCATAGCATAACAAAACAAAACATAGCATAGCATAACAAAGCATAGCATAGCAAAACAAAACATAGCATAGCATAACAAAACATAGCATAGCATAACAAAACACACCAAAACATAGCATAACAAAATAAAACATAGCATAGCATAACAAAACATAGCATAGCATAACAAAACAAAACATAACATAGCCTAACCTAACACAACATAACATAACAAATCATAGCATATCAAAACAAAACATAGAAAAGCACAACAAAACATAGCATAGCATAACAAAACACAACAAAACATAGCACAGCATAACAAAACACAACAAAACATAGCATAGCATAACAAAGCATAGCATAGCATAACAAAACATAGCATAGCATAACACAACAAAACATAGCATATCATAACAAAACATAGCATAGCATTACAAAACATAGCATAGCATAACATAGCATAGCAAAACAAAACACAACAAAAATAGAGCATAGCATAACAAAACATAGCACAGCATCAGAAATAAAGCATAGCATAACAAACACACAACAAAACATAGCATAGCATAACAAAACAGCATAGCATAACAAAACATAGCATATAACAAAACAAAGCATAGCATAGCAAAATACAACAAAACATAGCATAGCATAACAAAACATAGCATAGCATAACAAAACACAACAAAACAGCATAGCATAACAAAACAAAACATAGCATAGCATAGCATAACAAAGCATAGCATAACAAAACAAAACATAGCATAGCATAAAACATAGCATAGCATAACAAAACACACCAAAACATAGCATAACAAAACAAAACATAGCATAGCATAACAAAACACAACAAAGCATAACAAAACATAGCATAGCATAGCATAAGAAAGCATAGCATAGCAAAACAAAACATAGCATAGCATAACAAAACATAGCAGAGCCTAACAAAACATAGCATAACACAACAAAACAAAACATAGCATAGCAAAGCACAACAAAACATAGCATAGCATAACAAAACACAACAAAACATAGCATAGCATAACAAAACAGCATAGCATAACAAAGCATAGCATAGCATAACAAAACATAGCATAGCATAACAAAGCATAGCATAGCAAAACAGAACAAAACAAAACATAGCATAGCCTAGCCTAACACAACATAACATAACAAATCATAGCATAGCATAACAAAACATAGCAGAGCCTAACAAAACATAGCATAACACAACAAAACAAAACATAGCATAGCATAGCAAAGCACAACAAAACATAGCATAGCATAACAAAACACAACAAAACATAGCATAGCATAACAAAACAGCATAGCATAACAAAGCATAGCATAGCATAACAAAACATAGCATAGCATAACAAAGCATAGCATAGCAAAACAGAACAAAACAAAACATAGCATAGCATAACAAAACATAGCATAGCATAACAAAACAAAGCATAGCATAGCATAACAAAGCATAGCATAGCATAACAAAACACAACAAAACATAGCATAGCATAACAAAACACAACAAAACATAGCATAGCATAACAAAACACAACAAAACGTAGCATAGCATAACAAAACACAACAAAACATAGCATAGCATAACAAAGCATAGCATAACAAAACATAGCATAGCATAACACAACAAAACATAGCCCAGCATAACACAACAGCATAGCATAACAAAACAAAGCATAGCATAACAAAGCATAGCATAGCATAACAAAACACAACAAAACATAGCATAGCATAACAAAACACAACAAAACATAGCATAGCATAACAAAGCATAGCATAGCATAACAAAACATAGCATAGCATAACACAACAAAACATAGCATAGCATAACAAAGCATAGCATAGCATAACAAAACACAACAAAACATAGCATAGCATAACAAAACACAGCATAGCATAACAAACCACAACAAAACATAGCATAGCATAACAAAGCATAGCATAGCATAACAAAACATAGCATAGCATAACACAACAAAACATAGCATAGCATAGCATAACAAAACAAAGCATAGCATAACAAAGCATAGCATAGCATAACAAAACACAACAAAACAGCATAGCATAACAAAACACAACAAAACATAGCATAGCATAACAAAACACAACAAAACATAGCATAACAAAGCATAGCATAGCTTAACAAAACATAGCATAGCATAACAAAACATGGCATAGCATAGCAAAACACAACAAAACATAGCATAGCATAACAAAGCATAGCATAGCATAACAAAACAGCATAGCATAACACAACAAAACATAGCACAGCATAACAAAACATAGCATAGCATAGCATAACAAAGCATAGCATAGGATAACAAAACACAACAAAACATAGCATAGCATAACAAAACACAGCATAGCATAACAAACCACAACAAAACATAGCATAGCATAACAAAGCATAGCATAGCATAACAAAACATAGCATAGCATAACATAACAAATCATAGCATAACAAAACAAAACAGCAGAGCATAACAAAACATAGCATAACAAAACAAAACATAGCATAGCATAGCAAAGCACAACAAAACATAGCATAACAAAACACAATAAAAAATAGCATAGCACAACAAAAACACAACAAAACATAGCATAGCATAACAAAGCATAGCATAGCATAACAAAACACAACAAAACATAGCATAGCATAACAAAGCATAGCATAACAAAACATAGCATAGCATAACACAACAAAACATAGCATAGCATAACAAAACAGCATAGCATAACAAAACACAACAAAACATAGCATAGCATAACAAAAAAGCATAGCATAACAAAACACAACAAAACATAGCATAGCATAACAAAGCATAGCATAACGAAACAAAGCATAGCATAGCAAAACACAACAAAACATAGCATAGCATAACAAAACATAGCATAGCATAACAAAACAAAAAATAGCATAGCATAATAAAGCATAGCATATCATAACAAAACAAAACATAGCATAACAAAACATAGCATAGCATAACAAAACACACCAAAACATAGCATAGCATAACAAAACAAAAGAAAGCATAACAAAACACAACAAAACATATCATAGCATAACAAAACAAAACATAGCATAGCATAGCATAGCATAACAAAAAAACACAACATAACATAGCCTTGCCTAACACAACATAACAAATAGCATAGCATAACAAAACAAAACATAGCATAGCATAACAAAACATAGCATAACACAACAAAACAAAACATAGCATAGCAAAGCACAACAAAACATAGCATAGCATAACAAAAACACAACAAAACATAGCATACCATAACAAAACACAACAAAACATAGCATAGCATAACAAAGCATAGCATAGCATAACAAAGCATAGCATAGCATAACAAAACACAACAAAACATAGCATAGCATAACAAAACACAACAAAACATAGCATAGCATAACAAAGCATAGCATAACAAAACATAGCATAGCATAACACAACAAAACATAGCATAGCATAACAAAGCATAGCATAGCATAACAAAACACAACAAAACATAGCATAGCATAACAAAACACAGCATAGCATAACAAACCACAACAAAACATAGCATAGCATAACAAAGCATAGCATAGCATAACAAAACATAGCATAGCATAACACAACAAAACATAGCATAGCATAGCATAACAAAACAAAGCATAGCATAACAAAGCATAGCATAGCATAACAAAACACAACAAAACATAGCATAGCATAACAAAACACAACAAAACATAGCATAGCATAACAAAACACAACAAAACATAGCATAACAAAGCATAGCATAGCATAACAAAACACAACAAAACATAGCATAGCATAACAAAACACAACAAAACATAGCATAGCATAACAAAACACAACAAAACATAGCATAAAGCATAGCATAGCATAGCTTAAAACATAGCATAGCATAGCAAAACATAGCATAGCATAGCAAAACACAACAAAACATAGCATAGCATAACAAAGCATAGCAAAGCATAACAAAACAGCATAGCATAACACAACAAAACATAGCACAGCATAACAAAACATAGCATAGCATAGCATAACAAAGCATAGCATAGGATAACAAAACACAACAAAACATAGCATAGCATAACAAAACACAGCATAGCATAACAAACCACAACAAAACATAGCATAGCATAACAAAGCATAGCATAGCATAACAAAACATAGCATAACACAACAAAACAAAACATAGCATAGCATAGCAAAGCACAACAAAACATAGCATAGCATAACAAAAACACAACAAAACATAGCATACCATAACAAAACATAGCATAGCAAAACAAAGCATAGCATAGCATAACAAAACATAGCATAGCATAACAAAACAAAACATAGCATAGCATAGCATAACAAAGCATAGCATAGCATAACAAAACAAAACATAGCATAACAAAACATAGCATAGCATAACAAAACACACGAAAACATAGCATAGCATAACAAAACAAAGCAGCATAACAAACACAACAAAACAGCATAGCATAACAAAACAAAACATAGCATAGCATAACAAAGCATAGCATAGCAAAACAAAACATAGCATAACAAAACATAGCATAGCATAACAAAACACACCAAAACATAGCATAACAAAATAAAACATAGCATAGCATAACAAAACATAGCATAGCATAACAAAACAAAACATAACATAGCCTAACCTAACACAACATAACATAACAAATCATAGCATATCAAAACAAAACATAGAAAAGCACAACAAAACATAGCATAGCATAACAAAACACAACAAAACATAGCACAGCATAACAAAACACAACAAAACATAGCATAGCATAACAAAGCATAGCATAGCATAACAAAACATAGCATAGCATAATACAACAAAACATAGCATATCATAACAAAACATAGCAAAGCATTACAAAACATAGCATAGCATAACATAGCATAGCAAAACAAAACACAACAAAATAGAGCATAGCATAACAAAACATAGCACAGCATCAGAAAAAAGCATAGCATAAAAACACAACAAAACATAGCATAGCATAACAAAACAGCATAGCATAACAAAACATAGCATATCATAACAAAACAAAGCATAGCATAGCAAAATACAACAAAACATAGCATAGCATAACAAAACATAGCATAGCATAACAAAACACAACAAAACAGCATAACAAAACAAAACAGCATAGCATAGCATAACAAAGCATAGCATAACAAAACAAAACATAGCATAGCATAAAACATAGCATAGCATAACAAAACACACCAAAACATAGCATAACAAAACAAAACATAGCATAGCATAACAAAACACAACAAAACATAGCATAGCATAACAAAACAAAACATAGCATAGCATAGCATAACAAAGCATAGCATAGCAAAACAAAACATAGCATAGCATAACAAAACATAGCATAGCAAAGCAAAAGCAAAATATAGCATAGCATAACAAAAACAACAAAACATAGCATACCATAACAAAACACAACAAAACATAGCATAGCATAACAAAGCATAGCATAACAAAACATAGCATAGCATAACAAAACATAGAATAGCATAGCATAACAAAACAAAACATAGCATAGCATAACAAAACATAGCATAGCATAACAAAACACACCAAAACATAGCATAGCATAACAAAACAAAACATATCATAACAAAACACAACAAAACATAGCATAGCATAACAAAACATAGCATAGCATAGCATAACAAAACATAGCATAACACAACAAAACATAGCATAGCATAGCAAAGCACAACAAAACATAGCATAGCATAACAAAAACACAACAAAACATAGCATACCATAACAAAGCATAGCATAGCATAGCATAACAAAACATAGCATAGCAAAACATAGCAAAGCATTACAAAACATAGCATAGCATAACATAGCATAGCAAAACAAAACACAACAAAATAGAGCATAGCATAACAAAACATAGCACAGCATCAGAAAAAAAGCATAGCATAACAAAACACAACAAAACATAGCATAGCATAACAAAACAGCATAGCATAACAAAACATAGCATATCATAACAAAACAAAGCATAGCATAGCAAAATACAACAAAACATAGCATAGCATAACAAAACATAGCATAGCATAACAAAACACAACAAAACAGCATAGCATAGCATAACAAAACAAAACAGCATAGCATAGCATAACAAAGCATAGCATAACAAAACAAAACATAGCATAGCATAAAACATAGCATAGCATAACAAAACACACCAAAACATAGCATAACAAAGCAAAATATAGCATAGCATAACAAAAACAACAAAACATAGCATACCATAACAAAACACAACAAAACATAGCATAGCATAACAAAGCATAGCATAACAAAACATAGCATAGCATAACAAAAACATAGCATAGCATAGCATAACAAAACAAAACATAGCATAGCATAACAAAACATAGCATAGCATAACAAAACACACCAAAACATAGCATAGCATAACAAAACAAAACATATCCTAACAAAACACAACAAAACATAGCATAGCATAACAAAACATAGCATAGCATAGCATAACAAAACATAGCATAACACAACAAAACATAGCATAGCATAGCAAAGCACAACAAAACATAGCATAGCATAACAAAAACACAACAAAAACATAGCATACCATAACAAAGCATAGCATAGCATAACAAAACATAGCATAGCAAAACATAGCATAGCATAGCATAACAAAGCATAGCATAGCATAGCATAACAAAACAAAACATAGCATAGCATAACAAAACATAGCATAGCATAACAAAACACACGAAAACATAGCATAGCATAACAAAACAAAGCAGCATAACAAACACAACAAAACATAGCATAGCATAAGCAAAACAAAACATAGCATAGCATAACAAAACATAGCATAGCATAACAAAACACACCAAAACATAGCATAACAAAATAAAACATAGCATAGCATAACAAAACATAGCATAGCATAACAAAACAAAACATAACAGCCTAGCCTAACACAACATAACATAACAAATCATAGCATATCAAAACATAGAAAAGCACAACAAAACATAGCATAGCATAACAAAACACAACAAAACATAGCACAGCATAACAAAACACAACAAAACATAGCATAGCATAACAAAGCATAGCATAGCATAACAAAACATAGCATAGCATAATACAACAAAACATAGCATATCATAACAAAACATAGCAAAGCATTACAAAACATAGCATAGCATAACATAGCATAGCAAAACAAAACACAACAAAATAGAGCATAGCATAACAAAACATAGCACAGCATCAGAAAAAAGCATAGCATAACAAAAACACAACAAAACATAGCATAGCATAACAAAACAGCATAGCATAACAAAACATAGCATATCATAACAAAACAAAGCATAGCATAGCAAAATACAACAAAACATAGCATAGCATAACAAAACATAGCATAGCATAACAAAACACAACAAAACAGCATAGCATAACAAAACAAAACAGCATAGCATAGCATAACAAAGCATAGCATAACAAAACAAAACATAGCATAGCATAAAACATAGCATAGCATAACAAAACACACCAAAACATAGCATAACAAAACAAAACATAGCATAGCATAACAAAACACAACAAAACATAGCATAGCATAACAAAACAAAACATAGCATAGCATAGCATAACAAAGCATAGCATAGCAAAACAAAACATAGCATAGCATAACAAAACATAGCATAGCAAAGCACAACAAAATATAGCATAGCATAACAAAACATAGCATAGCATAGCATAACAAAACAAAACATAGCATAGCATAACAAAACATAGCATAACAAAACAAAACATAGCATAGCATAACAAAACATAGCATAGCATAACAAAACACACCAAAACATAGCATAGCATAACAAAACAAAACATATCATAACAAAACACAACAAAACATAGCATAGCATAACGAAACATAGCATAGCATAGCATAACAAAACATAGCATAACACAACAAAACAAAACATAGCATAGCATAGCAAAGCACAACAAAACATAGCATAGCATAACAAAAACACAACAAAACATAGCATACCATAACAAAACACAACAAAACATAGCATACCATAACAAAGCATAGCATAGCATAGCATAACAAAACATAGCATAGCATAACAAAACAAAACATAGCATAGCATAACAAAGCATAGCATAGCATAGCATAACAAAACAAAAACATAGCATAGCATAACAAAACATAGCATAGCATAACAAAACACACATGAAAGCATAGCATAACAAAACAAAGCAGCATAACAAAAACAACAAAACATAGCATAGCATAACAAAACAAAACATAGCATAGCATAACAAAGCATAGCATAGCAAAACAAAACATAGCATAGCATAACAAAACATAGCATAGCATAACAAAACACACCAAAACATAGCATAACAAAATAAAACATAGCATAGCATAACAAAACATAGCATAGCATAACAAAACAAAACATAACAGCCTAGCCTAACACAACATAACATAACAAATCATAGCATATCAAAACAAAACATAGAAAAGCACAACAAAACATAGCATAGCATAACAAAACACAACAAAACATAGCACAGCATAACAAAACACAACAAAACATAGCATAGCATAACAAAGCATAGCATAGCATAACAAAACATAGCATAGCATAATACAACAAAACATAGCATATCATAACAAAACATAGCAAAGCATTACAAAACATAGCATAGCATAACATAGCATAGCAAAACAAAACACAACAAAATAGAGCATAGCATAACAAAACATAGCACAGCATCAGAAAAAAGCATAGCATAACAAAACACAACAAAACATAGCATAGCATAACAAAACAGCATAGCATAACAAAACATAGCATATCATAACAAAACAAAGCATAGCATAGCAAAATACAACAAAACATAGCATAGCATAACAAAACATAGCATAGCATAACAAAACACAACAAAACAGCATAGCATAACAAAACAAAACAGCATAGCATAGCATAACAAAGCATAGCATAACAAAACAAAACATAGCATAGCATAAAACATAGCATAGCATAACAAAACACACCAAAACATAGCATAACAAAACAAAACATAGCATAGCATAACAAAACACAACAAAACATAGCATAGCATAACAAAACAAAACATAGCATAGCATAGCATAACAAAGCATAGCATAGCAAAACAAAGCATAGCATAACAAAACATAGCATAACAAAACACACCAAAATATAGCATAGCATAACAAAACATAGCATAGCATAATAAAACATAGCATAGCATAACAAAACAAAACATAACATAGCCTAGCCTAACACAACATAATATAACAAATCATAGCATAGCATAACAAAACAAAACATAGCATAGCATAACAAAACATAGCATAACACAAAAATACAAAACATAGCATAGCATAGCAAAGCACAACAAAACATAGCATAGCATAACAAAAACACAACAAAACATAGCATACCATAACAAAACACAACAAAACATAGCATACCATAACAAAGCATAGCATAGAATAGCATAACAAAACATAGCATAACAAAACAAAACATAGCATAGCATAGCATAACAAAGCATAGCATAGCATAGCATAACAAAACAAAACATAGCATAGCATAACAAAACATAGCATAGCATAACAAAACACACGAAAGCATAGCATAACAAAACAAAGCAGCATAACAAAAACAACAAAACATAGCATAGCATAACAAAACAAAACATAGCATAGCATAACAAAGCATAGCATAGCAAAACAAAACATAGCATAGCATAACAAAACATAGCATAGCATAACAAAACACACCAAAACATAGCATAACAAAATAAAACATAGCATAGCATAACAAAACATAGCATAGCATAACAAAACAAAACATAACAGCCTAGCCTAACACAACATAACATAACAAATCATAGCATATCAAAACAAAACATAGAAAAGCACAACAAAACATAGCATAGCATAACAAAACACAACAAAACATAGCACAGCATAACAAAACACAACAAAACATAGCATAGCATAACAAAGCATAGCATAGCATAACAAAACATAGCATAGCATAATACAACAAAACATAGCATATCATAACAAAACATAGCAAAGCATTACAAAACATAGCATAGCATAACATAGCATAGCAAAACAAAACACAACAAAATAGAGCATAGCATAACAAAACATAGCACAGCATCAGAAAAAAGCATAGCATAACAAAACACAACAAAACATAGCATAGCATAACAAAACAGCATAGCATAACAAAACATAGCATATCATAACAAAACAAAGCATAGCATAGCAAAATACAACAAAACATAGCATAGCATAACAAAACATAGCATAGCATAACAAAACACAACAAAACAGCATAGCATAACAAAACAAAACAGCATAGCATAGCATAACAAAGCATAGCATAACAAAACAAAACATAGCATAGCATAAAACATAGCATAGCATAACAAAACACACCAAAACATAGCATAACAAAACAAAACATAGCATAGCATAACAAAACACAACAAAACATAGCATAGCATAACAAAACAAAACATAGCATAGCATAGCATAACAAAGCATAGCATAGCAAAACAAAGCATAGCATAACAAAACATAGCATAACAAAACACACCAAAATATAGCATAGCATAACAAAACATAGCATAGCATAATAAAACATAGCATAGCATAACAAAACATAACATAGCCTAGCCTAACACAACATAATATAACAAATCATAGCATAGCATAACAAAACAAAACATAGCATAGCATAACAAAACATAGCATAACACAACAAAACAAAACATAGCATAGCAAAAGCACAACAAAACATAGCATAGCATAACAAAACATGACAAAACATAGCATAGCATAACAAAACACAACAAAACATAGCATAGCATAACAAAGCATAGCATAACACAACAAAACATAGCATAGCATAACAAAACATAGCATAGCATAACAAAACAAAGCATAGCATAGCAAAATACAACAAAACATAGCATAGCATAACAAAACACAACAAAACATAGCATAGCATAACAAAACAACAAAGCATAGCATAGCATAACAAAAGAAACATAGGACAGCATAGCATAACAAAACATAGCATAGCATAACAAAACACACCAAACATAGCATAGCATAACAATACAAAACATAGCATAGCATAACAAAACACAACAAAACATAGCATAGCATAACAAAACAAAACAGCATAGCATAGCATAACAAAGCATAGCATAACAAAACATAGCATAGCATAGCATAACAAAACACACCAAAACATAGCATAGCATAACAAAACAAAACATAGCATAACAAAACATAGCATAACAAAACACACCAAAACATAGCATCGCATAACAAAACAAAACATAGCATAACATAGCATAACAAAACATAGCATAGCATAACAAAACAAAACATAACATAGCCTAGCCTAACACAACATAACATAACAAATCATAGCATAGCATAACAAAACATAGCAGAGCCTAACAAAACATAGCATAACACAACAAAACAAAACATAGCATAGCATAGCATAGCAAAGCACAACAAAACATAGCATAGCATAACAAAACACAACAAAACATAGCATAGCATAACAAAACACAACAAAACAGCATAGCATAACAAAACATAGCATAGCATAACAAAGCATAGCATAGCAAAACACAACAAAACATAGCATAGCATAACAAAACATAGCATAGCATAACAAAACAAAGCATAGCATAGCATAACAAAGCATAGCATAGCATAACAAAACACAACAAAACATAGCATAGCAGAACAAAACACAACAAAACATAGCATAGCATAACAAAGCATAGCATAGCTTAACAAAACACAACAAAACGTAGCATAGCATAACAAAACACAACAAAACATAGCATAGCATAACAAAGCATAGCATAACAAAACATAGCATAGCATAACACAACAAAACATAGCCCAGCATAACACAACAGCATAGCATAACAAAACAAAGCATAGCATAACAAAGCATAGCATAGCATAACAAAACAAAACATAGCATAGCATAACAAAACACAACAAAACATAGCATAGCATAACAAAGCATAGCATAGCATAACACAACAAAACATAGCATAGCATAACAAAGCATAGCATAGCATAACAAAACACAACAAAACATAGCATAGCATAACAAAACACAGCATAGCATAACAAACCACAACAAAACATAGCATAGCATAACAAAGCATAGCATAGCACAACAAAACATAGCATAGCATAACACAACAAAACATAGCATAGCATAACAAAACAAAGCATAGCATAACAAAGCATAGCATAGCATAACAAAACACAACAAAACATAGCATAGCATAACAAAACACAACAAAACATAGCATAGCATAACAAAACACAACAAAACATAGCATAGCATAGCTTAACAAAACATAGCATAGCATAGCAAAACACAACAAAACATAGCATAGCATAACAAAGCATAGCATAGCATAACATAACAAATCATAGCATAGCATAACAAAACAAAACAGCATAGCATAACAAAACATAGCATAACAAAACAAAACATAGCATAGCATAGCATAGCAAAGCACAACAAAACATAGCATAACAAAACACAATAAAACATAGCATAGCACAACAAAACACAACAAAACATAGCATAGCATAACAAAGCATAGCATAACAAAACAGCATAGCATAACACAACAAAACATAGCATAGCATAACAAAAACAGCATAGCATAACAAAACACAACAAAACATAGCATAGCATAACAAAACATAGCATAGCATAACAAAAAAGCATAGCATAACAAAACACAACAAAACATAGCATAGCATAACAAAACATAGCATAGCATAACGAAACAAAGCATAGCATAGCAAAACACAACAAAACATAGCATAGCATAACAAAACATAGCATAGCATAACAAAACAAAAAATAGCATAGCATAACAAAGCATAGCATAGCATAACAAAACAAAACATAGCATAACAAAACATAGCACAGCATAACAAAACACACCAAAACATAGCATAGCATAACAAAACAAAAGAAAGCATAACAAAACACAACAAAACATAGCATAGCATAACAAAACAAAACATAGCATAGCATAGCATAACAAAAAACACAACATAACATAGCCTTGCCTAACACAACATAACAAATAGCATAGCATAACAAAACAAAACATAGCATAGCATAACAAAACATAGCATAACACAACAAAACAAAACATAGCATAGCATAGCAAAGCACAACAAAACATAGCATAGCATAACAAAAACACAACAAAACATAGCATACCATAACAAAACACAACAAAACATAGCATAGCATAACAAAACATAGCATAGCATAACAAAACAAAACATAGCATAGCATAGCATAACAAAGCATAGCATATCATAACAAAACAAAACATAGCATAGCAAAACAAAACATAGCATAGCATAACAAAACACACGAAAACATAGCATAGCATAACAAAACAAAGCAGCATAACAAACACAACAAAACATAGCATAGCATAACAAAACAAAACATAGCATAACAAAGCATAGCATAGCAAAACAAAACATAGCATAGCATAACAAAACATAGCATAGCATAACAAAACACACCAAAACATAGCATAACAAAATAAAACATAGCATAGCATAACAAAACATAGCATAGCATAACAAAACAAAACATAACATAGCCTAGCCTAACACAACATAACATAACAAATCATAGCATATCGAAACAAAACATAGAAAAACACAACAAAACATAGCATAGCATAACAAAACACAACAAAACATAGCACAGCATAACAAAACACAACAAAACATAGCATAGCATAACAAAGCATAGCATAGCATAACAAAACATAGCATAGCATAAACACAACAAAACATAGCATATCATAACAAAACATAGCATAGCATTACAAAACATAGCATAGCATAACATAGCATAGCAAAACAAAACACAACAAAATAGAGCATAGCATAACAAAACATAGCACAGCATCAGAAAAAAAGCATAGCATAACAAAACACAACAAAACATTGCATAGCATAACAAAACAGCATAGCATAACAAAACATAGCATATCATAACAAAACAAAGCATAGCATAGCAAAATACAACAAAACATAGCATAGCATAACAAAACATAGCATAGCATAACAAAACACAACAAAACAGCATAGCATAACAAAACAAAACATAGCATAGCATAGCATAACAAAGCATAGCATAACAAAAACAAAACATAGCATAGCATAAAACATAGCATAGCATAACAAAACACACCAAAACATAGCATAACAAAACAAAACATAGCATAGCATAACAAAACACAACAAAACATAACATAGCATAACAAAACAAAACATAGCATAGCATAACAAAACACACCAAAACATAGCATAACAAAATAAAACATAGCATAGCATAACAAAACATAGCATAGCATAACAAAACAAAACATAACATAGCCTAGCCTAACACAACATAACATAACAAATCATAGCATATCGAAACAAAACATAGAAAAACACAACAAAACATAGCATAGCATAACAAAACACAACAAAACATAGCACAGCATAACAAAACACAACAAAACAGCATAGCATAACAAAGCATAGCATAGCATAACAAAACATAGCATAGCATAACACAACAAAACATAGCATATCATAACAAAACATAGCATAGCATTACAAAACATAGCATAGCATAACATAGCATAGCAAAACAAAACACAACAAAATAGAGCATAGCATAACAAAACATAGCACAGCATCAGAAAAAAGCATAGCATAACAAAACACAACAAAACATTGCATAGCATAACAAAACAGCATAGCATAACAAAACATAGCATATCATAACAAAACAAAGCATAGCATAGCAAAATACAACAAAACATAGCATAGCATAACAAAACATAGCATAGCATAACAAAACACAACAAAACAGCATAGCATAACAAAACAAAACATAGCATAGCATAGCATAACAAAGCATAGCATAACAAAACAAAACATAGCATAGCATAAAACATAGCATAGCATAACAAAACACACCAAAACATAGCATAACAAAACAAAACATAGCATAGCATAACAAAACACAACAAAACATAACATAGCATAACAAAACAAAACATAGCATAGCATAGCATAGCATAACAAAGCATAGCATAGCAAAACAAAACATAGCATAGCATAACAAAACATAGCATAGCATAACAAAACACACCAAAATATAGCATAGCATAACAAAACATAGCATAGCATAATAAAACATAGCATAGCATAACAAAACAAAACATAACATAGCCTAGCCTAACACAACATAATATAACAAATCATAGCATAGCATAACAAAACAAAACATAGGATAGCATAACATAGCATAACACAACAAAACAAAACATAGCATAGCAAAGCACAACAAAACATAGCATAGCATAACAAAACATGACAAAACATAGCATAGCATAACAAAACACAACAAAACATAGCATAGCATAACAAAGCATAGCATAACACAACAAAACATAGCATAGCATAACAAAACATAGCATAGCATAACAAAACAAAGCATAGCATAGCAAAATACAACAAAACATAGCATACCATAACAAAAACACAACAAAACATAGCATACCATAACAAAGCATAGCATAGCATAGCATAACAAAACATAGCATAACAAAACAAAACATAGCATAGCATAGCATAACAAAGCATAGCATAGCATAGCATAACAAAACAAAACATAGCATAGCATAACAAAACATAGCATAGCATAACAAAACACACGAAAGCATAGCATAACAAAACAAAGCAGCATAACAAAAACAACAAAACATAGCATAGCATAACAAAACAAAACATAGCATAGCATAAACAAAGCATAGCATAGCAAAACAAAACATAGCATAGCATAACAAAACATAGCATAGCATAACAAAACACACCAAAACATAGCATAACAAAATAAAACATAGCATAGCATAACAAAACATAGCATAGCATAACAAAACAAAACATAACAGCCTAGCCTAACACAACATAACATAACAAATCATAGCATATCAAAACAAAACATAGAAAAGCACAACAAAACATAGCATAGCATAACAAAACACAACAAAACATAGCACAGCATAACAAAACACAACAAAACATAGCATAGCATAACAAAGCATAGCATAGCATAACAAAACATAGCATAGCATAATACAACAAAACATAGCATATCATAACAAAACATAGCAAAGCATAACAAAACATAGCATAGCATAGCATAACAAAACAAAACATAGCATAGCATGACAAAACATAGCATAGCATAACAAAACACACCAAAACATAGCATAGCATAACAAAACAAAACATATCCTAACAAAACACAACAAAACATAGCATAGCATAACAAAACATAGCATAGCATAGCATAACAAAACATAGCATAACACAACAAAACATAGCATAGCATAGCAAAGCACAACAAAACAGCATAGCATAACAAAAACACAACAAAACATAGCATACCATAACAAAGCATAGCATAGCATAGCATAACAAAACATAGCATAGCAAAACATAGCATAGCATAGCATAACAAAGCATAGCATAGCATAGCATAACAAAACAAAACATAGCATAGCATAACAAAACATAGCATAGCATAACAAAACACACGAAAAACATAGCATAGCATAACAAAACAAAGCAGCATAACAAACACAACAAAACATAGCATAGCATAGCAAAACAAAACATAGCATAGCATAACAAAACATAGCATAGCATAACAAAACACACCAAAACATAGCATAACAAAATAAAACATAGCATAGCATAACAAAACATAGCATAGCATAACAAAACAAAACATAACAGCCTAGCCTAACACAACATAACATAACAAATCATAGCATATCAAAACATAGAAAAGCACAACAAAACATAGCATAGCATAACAAAACACAACAAAACATAGCACAGCATAACAAAACACAACAAAACATAGCATAGCATAACAAAGCATAGCATAGCATAACAAAACATAGCATAGCATAATACAACAAAACATAGCATATCATAACAAAACATAGCAAAGCATTACAAAACATAGCATAGCATAACATAGCATAGCAAAACAAAACACAACAAAATAGAGCATAGCATAACAAAACATAGCACAGCATCAGAAAAAAGCATAGCATAACAAAACACAACAAAACATAGCATAGCATAACAAAACAGCATAGCATAACAAAACATAGCATATCATAACAAAACAAAGCATAGCATAGCAAAATACAACAAAACATAGCATAGCATAACAAAACATAGCATAGCATAACAAAACACAACAAAACAGCATAGCATAACAAAACAAAACAGCATAGCATAGCATAACAAAGCATAGCATAACAAAACAAAACATAGCATAGCATAAAACATAGCATAGCATAACAAAACACACCAAAACATAGCATAACAAAACAAAACATAGCATAGCATAACAAAACACAACAAAACATAGCATAGCATAACAAAACAAAACATAGCATAGCATAGCATAACAAAGCATAGCATAGCAAAACAAAACATAGCATAGCATAACAAAACATAGCATAGCAAAGCACAACAAAATATAGCATAGCATAACAAAACATAGCATAGCATAGCATAACAAAACAAAACATAGCATAGCATAACAAAACATAGCATAACAAAACAAAACATAGCATAGCATAACAAAACATAGCATAGCATAACAAAACACACCAAAACATAGCATAGCATAACAAAACAAAACATATCATAACAAAACACAACAAAACATAGCATAGCATAACGAAACATAGCATAGCATAGCATAACAAAACATAGCATAACACAACAAAACAAAACATAGCATAGCATAGCAAAGCACAACAAAACATAGCATAGCATAACAAAAACACAACAAAACATAGCATACCATAACAAAACACAACAAAACATAGCATACCATAACAAAGCATAGCATAGCATAGCATAACAAAACATAGCATAGCATAACAAAACAAAACATAGCATAGCATAACAAAGCATAGCATAGCATAGCATAACAAAACAAAACATAGCATAGCATAACAAAACATAGCATAGCATAACAAAACACACTGTAAAGCATAGCATAACAAAACAAAGCAGCATAACAAAAACAACAAAACATAGCATAGCATAACAAAACAAAACATAGCATAGCATAACAAAGCATAGCATAGCAAAACAAAACATAGCATAGCATAACAAAACATAGCATAGCATAACAAAACACACCAAAACATAGCATAACAAAATAAAACATAGCATAGCATAACAAAACATAGCATAGCATAACAAAACAAAACATAACAGCCTAGCCTAACACAACATAACATAACAAATCATAGCATATCAAAACAAAACATAGAAAAGCACAACAAAACATAGCATAGCATAACAAAACACAACAAAACATAGCACAGCATAACAAAACACAACAAAACATAGCATAGCATAACAAAGCATAGCATAGCATAACAAAACATAGCATAGCATAATACAACAAAACATAGCATATCATAACAAAACATAGCAAAGCATTACAAAACATAGCATAGCATAACATAGCATAGCAAAACAAAACACAACAAAATAGAGCATAGCATAACAAAACATAGCACAGCATCAGAAAAAAGCATAGCATAACAAAACACAACAAAACATAGCATAGCATAACAAAACAGCATAGCATAACAAAACATAGCATATCATAACAAAACAAAGCATAGCATAGCAAAATACAACAAAACATAGCATAGCATAACAAAACATAGCATAGCATAACAAAACACAACAAAACAGCATAGCATAACAAAACAAAACAGCATAGCATAGCATAACAAAGCATAGCATAACAAAACAAAACATAGCATAGCATAAAACATAGCATAGCATAACAAAACACACCAAAACATAGCATAACAAAACAAAACATAGCATAGCATAACAAAACACAACAAAACATAGCATAGCATAACAAAACAAAACATAGCATAGCATAGCATAACAAAGCATAGCATAGCAAAACAAAGCATAGCATAACAAAACATAGCATAACAAAACACACCAAAATATAGCATAGCATAACAAAACATAGCATAGCATAATAAAACATAGCATAGCATAACAAAACAAAACATAACATAGCCTAGCCTAACACAACATAATATAACAAATCATAGCATAGCATAACAAAACAAAACATAGCATAGCATAACAAAACATAGCATAACACAAAAATACAAAACATAGCATAGCATAGCAAAGCACAACAAAACATAGCATAGCATAACAAAAACACAACAAAACATAGCATACCATAACAAAACACAACAAAACATAGCATACCATAACAAAGCATAGCATAGAATAGCATAACAAAACATAGCATAACAAAACAAAACATAGCATAGCATAGCATAACAAAGCATAGCATAGCATAGCATAACAAAACAAAACATAGCATAGCATAACAAAACATAGCATAGCATAACAAACACACGAAAGCATAGCATAACAAAACAAAGCAGCATAACAAAAACAACAAAACATAGCATAGCATAACAAAACAAAACATAGCATAGCATAACAAAGCATAGCATAGCAAAACAAAACATAGCATAGCATAACAAAACATAGCATAGCATAACAAAACACACCAAAACATAGCATAACAAAATAAAACATAGCATAGCATAACAAAACATAGCATAGCATAACAAAACAAAACATAACAGCCTAGCCTAACACAACATAACATAACAAATCATAGCATATCAAAACAAAACATAGAAAAGCACAACAAAACATAGCATAGCATAACAAAACACAACAAAACATAGCACAGCATAACAAAACACAACAAAACATAGCATAGCATAACAAAGCATAGCATAGCATAACAAAACATAGCATAGCATAATACAACAAAACATAGCATATCATAACAAAACATAGCAAAGCATTACAAAACATAGCATAGCATAACATAGCATAGCAAAACAAAACACAACAAAATAGAGCATAGCATAACAAAACATAGCACAGCATCAGAAAAAAGCATAGCATAACAAAACACAACAAAACATAGCATAGCATAACAAAACAGCATAGCATAACAAAACATAGCATATCATAACAAAACAAAGCATAGCATAGCAAAATACAACAAAACATAGCATAGCATAACAAAACATAGCATAGCATAACAAAACACAACAAAACAGCATAGCATAACAAAACAAAACAGCATAGCATAGCATAACAAAGCATAGCATAACAAAACAAAACATAGCATAGCATAAAACATAGCATAGCATAACAAAACACACCAAAACATAGCATAACAAAACAAAACATAGCATAGCATAACAAAACACAACAAAACATAGCATAGCATAACAAAACAAAACATAGCATAGCATAGCATAACAAAGCATAGCATAGCAAAACAAAGCATAGCATAACAAAACATAGCATAACAAAACACACCAAAATATAGCATAGCATAACAAAACATAGCATAGCATAATAAAACATAGCATAGCATAACAAAACATAACATAGCCTAGCCTAACACAACATAATATAACAAATCATAGCATAGCATAACAAAACAAAACATAGCATAGCATAACAAAACATAGCATAACACAACAAAACAAAACATAGCATAGCAAAGCACAACAAAACATAGCATAGCATAACAAAACATGACAAAACATAGCATAGCATAACAAAACACAACAAAACATAGCATAGCATAACAAAGCATAGCATAACACAACAAAACATAGCATAGCATAACAAAACATAGCATAGCATAACAAAACAAAGCATAGCATAGCAAAATACAACAAAACATAGCATAGCATAACAAAACACAACAAAACATAGCATAGCATAACAAAACAACAAAGCATAGCATAGCATAACAAAAGAAACATAGGACAGCATAGCATAACAAAACATAGCATAGCATAACAAAACACACCAAACATAGCATAGCATAACAATACAAAACATAGCATAGCATAACAAAACACAACAAAACATAGCATAGCATAACAAAACAAAACAGCATAGCATAGCATAACAAAGCATAGCATAACAAAACATAGCATAGCATAGCATAACAAAACACACCAAAACATAGCATAGCATAACAAAACAAAACATAGCATAACAAAACATAGCATAACAAAACACACCAAAACATAGCATCGCATAACAAAACAAAACATAGCATAACATAGCATAACAAAACATAGCATAGCATAACAAAACAAAACATAACATAGCCTAGCCTAACACAACATAACATAACAAATCATAGCATAGCATAACAAAACATAGCAGAGCCTAACAAAACATAGCATAACACAACAAAACAAAACATAGCATAGCATAGCATAGCAAAGCACAACAAAACATAGCATAGCATAACAAAACACAACAAAACATAGCATAGCATAACAAAACACAACAAAACAGCATAGCATAACAAAACATAGCATAGCATAACAAAGCATAGCATAGCAAAACACAACAAAACATAGCATAGCATAACAAAACATAGCATAGCATAACAAAACAAAGCATAGCATAGCATAACAAAGCATAGCATAGCATAACAAAACACAACAAAACATAGCATAGCAGAACAAAACACAACAAAACATAGCATAGCATAACAAAGCATAGCATAGCTTAACAAAACACAACAAAACGTAGCATAGCATAACAAAACACAACAAAACATAGCATAGCATAACAAAGCATAGCATAACAAAACATAGCATAGCATAACACAACAAAACATAGCCCAGCATAACACAACAGCATAGCATAACAAAACAAAGCATAGCATAACAAAGCATAGCATAGCATAACAAAACAAAACATAGCATAGCATAACAAAACACAACAAAACATAGCATAGCATAACAAAGCATAGCATAGCATAACACAACAAAACATAGCATAGCATAACAAAGCATAGCATAGCATAACAAAACACAACAAAACATAGCATAGCATAACAAAACACAGCATAGCATAACAAACCACAACAAAACATAGCATAGCATAACAAAGCATAGCATAGCACAACAAAACATAGCATAGCATAACACAACAAAACATAGCATAGCATAACAAAACAAAGCATAGCATAACAAAGCATAGCATAGCATAACAAAACACAACAAAACATAGCATAGCATAACAAAACACAACAAAACATAGCATAGCATAACAAAACACAACAAAACATAGCATAGCATAGCTTAACAAAACATAGCATAGCATAGCAAAACACAACAAAACATAGCATAGCATAACAAAGCATAGCATAGCATAACATAACAAATCATAGCATAGCATAACAAAACAAAACAGCATAGCATAACAAAACATAGCATAACAAAACAAAACATAGCATAGCATAGCATAGCAAAGCACAACAAAACATAGCATAACAAAACACAATAAAACATAGCATAGCACAACAAAACACAACAAAACATAGCATAGCATAACAAAGCATAGCATAACAAAACAGCATAGCATAACACAACAAAACATAGCATAGCATAACAAAACAGCATAGCATAACAAAACACAACAAAACATAGCATAGCATAACAAAACATAGCATAGCATAACAAAAAGCATAGCATAACAAAACACAACAAAACATAGCATAGCATAACAAAACATAGCATAGCATAACGAAACAAAGCATAGCATAGCAAAACACAACAAAACATAGCATAGCATAACAAAACATAGCATAGCATAACAAAACAAAAAATAGCATAGCATAACAAAGCATAGCATAGCATAACAAAACAAAACATAGCATAACAAAACATAGCACAGCATAACAAAACACACCAAAACATAGCATAGCATAACAAAACAAAAGAAAGCATAACAAAACACAACAAAACATAGCATAGCATAACAAAACAAAACATAGCATAGCATAGCATAACAAAAAACACAACATAACATAGCCTTGCCTAACACAACATAACAAATAGCATAGCATAACAAAACAAAACATAGCATAGCATAACAAAACATAGCATAACACAACAAAACAAAACATAGCATAGCATAGCAAAGCACAACAAAACATAGCATAGCATAACAAAACACAACAAAACATAGCATACCATAACAAAACACAACAAAACATAGCATAGCATAACAAAACATAGCATAGCATAACAAAACAAAACATAGCATAGCATAGCATAACAAAGCATAGCATATCATAACAAAACAAAACATAGCATAGCAAAACAAAACATAGCATAGCATAACAAAACACACGAAACATAGCATAGCATAACAAAACAAAGCAGCATAACAAACACAACAAAACATAGCATAGCATAACAAAACAAAACATAGCATAACAAAGCATAGCATAGCAAAACAAAACATAGCATAGCATAACAAAACATAGCATAGCATAACAAAACACACCAAAACATAGCATAACAAAATAAAACATAGCATAGCATAACAAAACATAGCATAGCATAACAAAACAAAACATAACATAGCCTAGCCTAACACAACATAACATAACAAATCATAGCATATCGAAACAAAACATAGAAAAACACAACAAAACATAGCATAGCATAACAAAACACAACAAAACATAGCACAGCATAACAAAACACAACAAAACATAGCATAGCATAACAAAGCATAGCATAGCATAACAAAACATAGCATAGCATAACACAACAAAACATAGCATATCATAACAAAACATAGCATAGCATTACAAAACATAGCATAGCATAACATAGCATAGCAAAACAAAACACAACAAAATAGAGCATAGCATAACAAAACATAGCACAGCATCAGAAAAAAAGCATAGCATAACAAAACACAACAAAACATTGCATAGCATAACAAAACAGCATAGCATAACAAAACATAGCATATCATAACAAAACAAAGCATAGCATAGCAAAATACAACAAAACATAGCATAGCATAACAAAACATAGCATAGCATAACAAAACACAACAAAACAGCATAGCATAACAAAACAAAACATAGCATAGCATAGCATAACAAAGCATAGCATAACAAAAACAAAACATAGCATAGCATAAAACATAGCATAGCATAACAAAACACACCAAAACATAGCATAACAAAACAAAACATAGCATAGCATAACAAAACACAACAAAACATAACATAGCATAACAAAACAAAACATAGCATAGCATAACAAAACACACCAAAACATAGCATAACAAAATAAAACATAGCATAGCATAACAAAACATAGCATAGCATAACAAAACAAAACATAACATAGCCTAGCCTAACACAACATAACATAACAAATCATAGCATATCGAAACAAAACATAGAAAAACACAACAAAACATAGCATAGCATAACAAAACACAACAAAACATAGCACAGCATAACAAAACACAACAAAACAGCATAGCATAACAAAGCATAGCATAGCATAACAAAACATAGCATAGCATAACACAACAAAACATAGCATATCATAACAAAACATAGCATAGCATTACAAAACATAGCATAGCATAACATAGCATAGCAAAACAAAACACAACAAAATAGAGCATAGCATAACAAAACATAGCACAGCATCAGAAAAAAGCATAGCATAACAAAACACAACAAAACATTGCATAGCATAACAAAACAGCATAGCATAACAAAACATAGCATATCATAACAAAACAAAGCATAGCATAGCAAAATACAACAAAACATAGCATAGCATAACAAAACATAGCATAGCATAACAAAACACAACAAAACAGCATAGCATAACAAAACAAAACATAGCATAGCATAGCATAACAAAGCATAGCATAACAAAACAAAACATAGCATAGCATAAAACATAGCATAGCATAACAAAACACACCAAAACATAGCATAACAAAACAAAACATAGCATAGCATAACAAAACACAACAAAACATAACATAGCATAACAAAACAAAACATAGCATAGCATAGCATAGCATAACAAAGCATAGCATAGCAAAACAAAACATAGCATAGCATAACAAAACATAGCATAGCATAACAAAACACACCAAAATATAGCATAGCATAACAAAACATAGCATAGCATAATAAAACATAGCATAGCATAACAAAACAAAACATAACATAGCCTAGCCTAACACAACATAATATAACAAATCATAGCATAGCATAACAAAACAAAACATAGGATAGCATAACATAGCATAACACAACAAAACAAAACATAGCATAGCAAAGCACAACAAAACATAGCATAGCATAACAAAACATGACAAAACATAGCATAGCATAACAAAACACAACAAAACATAGCATAGCATAACAAAGCATAGCATAACACAACAAAACATAGCATAGCATAACAAAACATAGCATAGCATAACAAAACAAAGCATAGCATAGCAAAATACAACAAAACATAGCATACCATAACAAAACACAACAAAACATAGCATACCATAACAAAGCATAGCATAGCATAGCATAACAAAACATAGCATAACAAAACAAAACATAGCATAGCATAGCATAACAAAGCATAGCATAGCATAGCATAACAAAACAAAACATAGCATAGCATAACAAAACATAGCATAGCATAACAAAACACACGAAAGCATAGCATAACAAAACAAAGCAGCATAACAAAAACAACAAAACATAGCATAGCATAACAAAACAAAACATAGCATAGCATAACAAAGCATAGCATAGCAAAACAAAACATAGCATAGCATAACAAAACATAGCATAGCATAACAAAACACACCAAAACATAGCATAACAAAATAAAACATAGCATAGCATAACAAAACATAGCATAGCATAACAAAACAAAACATAACAGCCTAGCCTAACACAACATAACATAACAAATCATAGCATATCAAAACAAAACATAGAAAAGCACAACAAAACATAGCATAGCATAACAAAACACAACAAAACATAGCACAGCATAACAAAACACAACAAAACATAGCATAGCATAACAAAGCATAGCATAGCATAACAAAACATAGCATAGCATAATACAACAAAACATAGCATATCATAACAAAACATAGCAAAGCATAACAAAACATAGCATAGCATAGCATAACAAAACAAAACATAGCATAGCATGACAAAACATAGCATAGCATAACAAAACACACCAAAACATAGCATAGCATAACAAAACAAAACATATCCTAACAAAACACAACAAAACATAGCATAGCATAACAAAACATAGCATAGCATAGCATAACAAAACATAGCATAACACAACAAAACATAGCATAGCATAGCAAAGCACAACAAAACAGCATAGCATAACAAAAACACAACAAAACATAGCATACCATAACAAAGCATAGCATAGCATAGCATAACAAAACATAGCATAGCAAAACATAGCATAGCATAGCATAACAAAGCATAGCATAGCATAGCATAACAAAACAAAACATAGCATAGCATAACAAAACATAGCATAGCATAACAAAACACACGAAAAACATAGCATAGCATAACAAAACAAAGCAGCATAACAAACACAACAAAACATAGCATAGCATAGCAAAACAAAACATAGCATAGCATAACAAAACATAGCATAGCATAACAAAACACACCAAAACATAGCATAACAAAATAAAACATAGCATAGCATAACAAAACATAGCATAGCATAACAAAACAAAACATAACAGCCTAGCCTAACACAACATAACATAACAAATCATAGCATATCAAAACATAGAAAAGCACAACAAAACATAGCATAGCATAACAAAACACAACAAAACATAGCACAGCATAACAAAACACAACAAAACATAGCATAGCATAACAAAGCATAGCATAGCATAACAAAACATAGCATAGCATAATACAACAAAACATAGCATATCATAACAAAACATAGCAAAGCATTACAAAACATAGCATAGCATAACATAGCATAGCAAAACAAAACACAACAAAATAGAGCATAGCATAACAAAACATAGCACAGCATCAGAAAAAAAGCATAGCATAACAAAACACAACAAAACATAGCATAGCATAACAAAACAGCATAGCATAACAAAACATAGCATATCATAACAAAACAAAGCATAGCATAGCAAAATACAACAAAACATAGCATAGCATAACAAAACATAGCATAGCATAACAAAACACAACAAAACAGCATAGCATAACAAAACAAAACAGCATAGCATAGCATAACAAAGCATAGCATAACAAAACAAAACATAGCATAGCATAAAACATAGCATAGCATAACAAAACACACCAAAACATAGCATAACAAAACAAAACATAGCATAGCATAACAAAACACAACAAAACATAGCATAGCATAACAAAACAAAACATAGCATAGCATAGCATAACAAAGCATAGCATAGCAAAACAAAACATAGCATAGCATAACAAAACATAGCATAGCAAAGCACAACAAAATATAGCATAGCATAACAAAACATAGCATAGCATAGCATAACAAAACAAAACATAGCATAGCATAACAAAACATAGCATAACAAAACAAAACATAGCATAGCATAACAAAACATAGCATAGCATAACAAAACACACCAAAACATAGCATAGCATAACAAAACAAAACATATCATAACAAAACACAACAAAACATAGCATAGCATAACGAAACATAGCATAGCATAGCATAACAAAACATAGCATAACACAACAAAACAAAACATAGCATAGCATAGCAAAGCACAACAAAACATAGCATAGCATAACAAAAACACAACAAAACATAGCATACCATAACAAAACACAACAAAACATAGCATACCATAACAAAGCATAGCATAGCATAGCATAACAAAACATAGCATAGCATAACAAAACAAAACATAGCATAGCATAACAAAGCATAGCATAGCATAGCATAACAAAACAAAACATAGCATAGCATAACAAAACATAGCATAGCATAACAAAACACACGAAAGCATAGCATAACAAAACAAAGCAGCATAACAAAAACAACAAAACATAGCATAGCATAACAAAACAAAACATAGCATAGCATAACAAAGCATAGCATAGCAAAACAAAACATAGCATAGCATAACAAAACATAGCATAGCATAACAAAACACACCAAAACATAGCATAACAAAATAAAACATAGCATAGCATAACAAAACATAGCATAGCATAACAAAACAAAACATAACAGCCTAGCCTAACACAACATAACATAACAAATCATAGCATATCAAAACAAAACATAGAAAAGCACAACAAAACATAGCATAGCATAACAAAAACACAACAAAACATAGCACAGCATAACAAAACACAACAAAACATAGCATAGCATAACAAAGCATAGCATAGCATAACAAAACATAGCATAGCATAATACAACAAAACATAGCATATCATAACAAAACATAGCAAAGCATTACAAAACATAGCATAGCATAACATAGCATAGCAAAACAAAACACAACAAAATAGAGCATAGCATAACAAAACATAGCACAGCATCAGAAAAAAAGCATAGCATAACAAAACACAACATAGCATAGCATAACAAAACAGCATAGCATAACAAAACATAGCATATCATAACAAAACAAAGCATAGCATAGCAAAATACAACAAAACATAGCATAGCATAACAAAACATAGCATAGCATAACAAAACACAACAAAACAGCATAGCATAACAAAACAAAACAGCATAGCATAGCATAACAAAGCATAGCATAACAAAACAAAACATAGCATAGCATAAAACATAGCATAGCATAACAAAACACACCAAAACATAGCATAACAAAACAAAACATAGCATAGCATAACAAAACACAACAAAACATAGCATAGCATAACAAAACAAAACATAGCATAGCATAGCATAACAAAGCATAGCATAGCAAAACAAAGCATAGCATAACAAAACATAGCATAACAAAACACACTCAAAATATAGCATAGCATAACAAAACATAGCATAGCATAATAAAACATAGCATAGCATAACAAAACAAAACATAACATAGCCTAGCCTAACACAACATAATATAACAAATCATAGCATAGCATAACAAAACAAAACATAGCATAGCATAACAAAACATAGCATAACACAAAAATACAAAACATAGCATAGCATAGCAAAGCACAACAAAACATAGCATAGCATAACAAAAACACAACAAAACATAGCATACCATAACAAAACACAACAAAACATAGCATACCATAACAAAGCATAGCATAGCATAGCATAACAAAACATAGCATAACAAAACAAAACATAGCATAGCATAGCATAACAAAGCATAGCATAGCATAGCATAACAAAACAAAACATAGCATAGCATAACAAAACATAGCATAGCATAACAAAACACACGAAAGCATAGCATAACAAAACAAAGCAGCATAACAAAAACAACAAAACATAGCATAGCATAACAAAACAAAACATAGCATAGCATAACAAAGCATAGCATAGCAAAACAAAACATAGCATAGCATAACAAAACATAGCATAGCATAACAAAACACACCAAAACATAGCATAACAAAATAAAACATAGCATAGCATAACAAAACATAGCATAGCATAACAAAACAAAACATAACAGCCTAGCCTAACACAACATAACATAACAAATCATAGCATATCAAAACAAAACATAGAAAAGCACAACAAAACATAGCATAGCATAACAAAACACAACAAAACATAGCACAGCATAACAAAACACAACAAAACATAGCATAGCATAACAAAGCATAGCATAGCATAACAAAACATAGCATAGCATAATACAACAAAACATAGCATATCATAACAAAATATAGCAAAGCATTACAAAACATAGCATAGCATAACATAGCATAGCAAAACAAAACACAACAAAATAGAGCATAGCATAACAAAACATAGCACAGCATCAGAAAAAAGCATAGCATAACAAAACACAACAAAACATAGCATAGCATAACAAAACAGCATAGCATAACAAAACATAGCATATCATAACAAAACAAAGCATAGCATAGCAAAATACAACAAAACATAGCATAGCATAACAAAACATAGCATAGCATAACAAAACACAACAAAACAGCATAGCATAACAAAACAAAACAGCATAGCATAGCATAACAAAGCATAGCATAACAAAACAAAACATAGCATAGCATAAAACATAGCATAGCATAACAAAACACACCAAAACATAGCATAACAAAACAAAACATAGCATAGCATAACAAAACACAACAAAACATAGCATAGCATAACAAAACAAAACATAGCATAGCATAGCATAACAAAGCATAGCATAGCAAAACAAAGCATAGCATAACAAAACATAGCATAACAAAACACACCAAAATATAGCATAGCATAACAAAACATAGCATAGCATAATAAAACATAGCATAGCATAACAAAACATAACATAGCCTAGCCTAACACAACATAATATAACAAATCATAGCATAGCATAACAAAACAAAACATAGCATAGCATAACAAAACATAGCATAACACAACAAAACAAAACATAGCATAGCAAAGCACAACAAAACATAGCATAGCATAACAAAACATGACAAAACATAGCATAGCATAACAAAACACAACAAAACATAGCATAGCATAACAAAGCATAGCATAACACAACAAAACATAGCATAGCATAACAAAACATAGCATAGCATAACAAAACAAAGCATAGCATAGCAAAATACAACAAAACATAGCATAGCATAACAAAACACAACAAAACATAGCATAGCATAACAAAACAACAAAGCATAGCATAGCATAACAAAAGAAACATAGGACAGCATAGCATAACAAAACATAGCATAGCATAACAAAACACACCAAACATAGCATAGCATAACAATACAAAACATAGCATAGCATAACAAAACACAACAAAACATAGCATAGCATAACAAAACAAAACAGCATAGCATAGCATAACAAAGCATAGCATAACAAAACATAGCATAGCATAGCATAACAAAACACACCAAAACATAGCATAGCATAACAAAACAAAACATAGCATAACAAAACATAGCATAACAAAACACACCAAAACATAGCATCGCATAACAAAACAAAACATAGCATAACATAGCATAACAAAACATAGCATAGCATAACAAAACAAAACATAACATAGCCTAGCCTAACACAACATAACATAACAAATCATAGCATAGCATAACAAAACATAGCAGAGCCTAACAAAACATAGCATAACACAACAAAACAAAACATAGCATAGCATAGCATAGCAAAGCACAACAAAACATAGCATAGCATAACAAAACACAACAAAACATAGCATAGCATAACAAAACACAACAAAACAGCATAGCATAACAAAACATAGCATAGCATAACAAAGCATAGCATAGCAAAACAAAACACAACAAAACATAGCATAGCATAACAAAACATAGCATAGCATAACAAAACAAAGCATAGCATAGCATAACAAAGCATAGCATAGCATAACAAAACACAACAAAACATAGCATAGCAGAACAAAACACAACAAAACATAGCATAGCATAACAAAGCATAGCATAGCTTAACAAAACACAACAAAACGTAGCATAGCATAACAAAACACAACAAAACATAGCATAGCATAACAAAGCATAGCATAACAAAACATAGCATAGCATAACACAACAAAACATAGCCCAGCATAACACAACAGCATAGCATAACAAAACAAAGCATAGCATAACAAAGCATAGCATAGCATAACAAAACAAAACATAGCATAGCATAACAAAACACAACAAAACATAGCATAGCATAACAAAGCATAGCATAGCATAACACAACAAAACATAGCATAGCATAACAAAGCATAGCATAGCATAACAAAACACAACAAAACATAGCATAGCATAACAAAACACAGCATAGCATAACAAACCACAACAAAACATAGCATAGCATAACAAAGCATAGCATAGCACAACAAAACATAGCATAGCATAACACAACAAAACATAGCATAGCATAACAAAACAAAGCATAGCATAACAAAGCATAGCATAGCATAACAAAACACAACAAAACATAGCATAGCATAACAAAACACAACAAAACATAGCATAGCATAACAAAACACAACAAAACATAGCATAGCATAGCTTAACAAAACATAGCATAGCATAGCAAAACACAACAAAACATAGCATAGCATAACAAAGCATAGCATAGCATAACATAACAAATCATAGCATAGCATAACAAAACAAAACAGCATAGCATAACAAAACATAGCATAACAAAACAAAACATAGCATAGCATAGCATAGCAAAGCACAACAAAACATAGCATAACAAAACACAATAAAACATAGCATAGCACAACAAAACACAACAAAACATAGCATAGCATAACAAAGCATAGCATAACAAAACAGCATAGCATAACACAACAAAACATAGCATAGCATAACAAAACAGCATAGCATAACAAAACACAACAAAACATAGCATAGCATAACAAAACATAGCATAGCATAACAAAAAGCATAGCATAACAAAACACAACAAAACATAGCATAGCATAACAAAACATAGCATAGCATAACGAAACAAAGCATAGCATAGCAAAACACAACAAAACATAGCATAGCATAACAAAACATAGCATAGCATAACAAAACAAAAAATAGCATAGCATAACAAAGCATAGCATAGCATAACAAAACAAAACATAGCATAACAAAACATAGCACAGCATAACAAAACACACCAAAACATAGCATAGCATAACAAAACAAAAGAAAGCATAACAAAACACAACAAAACATAGCATAGCATAACAAAACAAAACATAGCATAGCATAGCATAACAAAAAAACACAACATAACATAGCCTTGCCTAACACAACATAACAAATAGCATAGCATAACAAAACAAAACATAGCATAGCATAACAAAACATAGCATAACACAACAAAACAAAACATAGCATAGCATAGCAAAGCACAACAAAACATAGCATAGCATAACAAAAACACAACAAAACATAGCATACCATAACAAAACACAACAAAACATAGCATAGCATAACAAAACATAGCATAGCATAACAAAACAAAACATAGCATAGCATAGCATAACAAAGCATAGCATATCATAACAAAACATAGCATAGCAAAACAAAACATAGCATAGCATAACAAAACACACGAAAACATAGCATAGCATAACAAAACAAAGCAGCATAACAAACACAACAAAACATAGCATAGCATAACAAAACAAAACATAGCATAACAAAGCATAGCATAGCAAAACAAAACATAGCATAGCATAACAAAACATAGCATAGCATAACAAAACACACCAAAACATAGCATAACAAAATAAAACATAGCATAGCATAACAAAACATAGCATAGCATAACAAAACAAAACATAACATAGCCTAGCCTAACACAACATAACATAACAAATCATAGCATATCGAAACAAAACATAGAAAAACACAACAAAACATAGCATAGCATAACAAAACACAACAAAACATAGCACAGCATAACAAAACACAACAAAACATAGCATAGCATAACAAACAAGCATAGCATAACAAAACATAGCATAGCATAACACAACAAAACATAGCATATCATAACAAAACATAGCATAGCATTACAAAACATAGCATAGCATAACATAGCATAGCAAAACAAAACACAACAAAATAGAGCATAGCATAACAAAACATAGCACAGCATCAGAAAAAAGCATAGCATAACAAAACACAACAAAACATTGCATAGCATAACAAAACAGCATAGCATAACAAAACATAGCATATCATAACAAAACAAAGCATAGCATAGCAAAATACAACAAAACATAGCATAGCATAACAAAACATAGCATAGCATAACAAAACACAACAAAACAGCATAGCATAACAAAACAAAACATAGCATAGCATAGCATAACAAAGCATAGCATAACAAAACAAAACATAGCATAGCATAAAACATAGCATAGCATAACAAAACACACCAAAACATAGCATAACAAAACAAAACATAGCATAGCATAACAAAACACAACAAAACATAACATAGCATAACAAAACAAAACATAGCATAGCATAACAAAACACACCAAAACATAGCATAACAAAATAAAACATAGCATAGCATAACAAAACATAGCATAGCATAACAAAACAAAACATAACATAGCCTAGCCTAACACAACATAACATAACAAATCATAGCATATCGAAACAAAACATAGAAAAACACAACAAAACATAGCATAGCATAACAAAACACAACAAAACATAGCACAGCATAACAAAACACAACAAAACATAGCATAGCATAACAAAGCATAGCATAGCATAACAAAACATAGCATAGCATAACACAACAAAACATAGCATATCATAACAAAACATAGCATAGCATTACAAAACATAGCATAGCATAACATAGCATAGCAAAACAAAACACAACAAAATAGAGCATAGCATAACAAAACATAGCACAGCATCAGAAAAAAGCATAGCATAACAAAACACAACAAAACATTGCATAGCATAACAAAACAGCATAGCATAACAAAACATAGCATATCATAACAAAACAAAGCATAGCATAGCAAAATACAACAAAACATAGCATAGCATAACAAAACATAGCATAGCATAACAAAACACAACAAAACAGCATAGCATAACAAAACAAAACATAGCATAGCATAGCATAACAAAGCATAGCATAACAAAACAAAACATAGCATAGCATAAAACATAGCATAGCATAACAAAACACACCAAAACATAGCATAACAAAACAAAACATAGCATAGCATAACAAAACACAACAAAACATAACATAGCATAACAAAACAAAACATAGCATAGCATAGCATAGCATAACAAAGCATAGCATAGCAAAACAAAACATAGCATAGCATAACAAAACATAGCATAGCATAACAAAACACACCAAAATATAGCATAGCATAACAAAACATAGCATAGCATAATAAAACATAGCATAGCATAACAAAACAAAACATAACATAGCCTAGCCTAACACAACATAATATAACAAATCATAGCATAGCATAACAAAACAAAACATAGGATAGCATAACATAGCATAACACAACAAAACAAAACATAGCATAGCAAAGCACAACAAAACATAGCATAGCATAACAAAACATGACAAAACATAGCATAGCATAACAAAACACAACAAAACATAGCATAGCATAACAAAGCATAGCATAACACAACAAAACATAGCATAGCATAACAAAACATAGCATAGCATAACAAAACAAAGCATAGCATAGCAAAATACAACAAAACATAGCATACCATAACAAAACACAACAAAACATAGCATACCATAACAAAGCATAGCATAGCATAGCATAACAAAACATAGCATAACAAAACAAAACATAGCATAGCATAGCATAACAAAGCATAGCATAGCATAGCATAACAAAACAAAACATAGCATAGCATAACAAAACATAGCATAGCATAACAAAACACACGAAAGCATAGCATAACAAAACAAAGCAGCATAACAAAAACAACAAAACATAGCATAGCATAACAAAACAAAACATAGCATAGCATAACAAAGCATAGCATAGCAAAACATAGCATAGCATAACAAAACATAGCATAGCATAACAAAACACACCAAAACATAGCATAACAAAATAAAACATAGCATAGCATAACAAAACATAGCATAGCATAACAAAACAAAACATAACAGCCTAGCCTAACACAACATAACATAACAAATCATAGCATATCAAAACAAAAGATAGAAAAGCACAACAAAACATAGCATAGCATAACAAAACACAACAAAACATAGCACAGCATAACAAAACACAACAAAACATAGCATAGCATAACAAAGCATAGCATAGCATAACAAAACATAGCATAGCATAATACAACAAAACATAGCATATCATAACAAAACATAGCAAAGCATTACAAAACATAGCATAGCATAACATAGCATAGCAAAACAAAACACAACAAAATAGAGCATAGCATAACAAAACATAGCACAGCATCAGAAAAAAAGCATAGCATAACAAAACACAACAAAACATAGCATAGCATAACAAAACAGCATAGCATAACAAAACATAGCATATCATAACAAAACAAAGCATAGCATAGCAAAATACAACAAAACATAGCATAGCATAACAAAACATAGCATAGCATAACAAAACACAACAAAACAGCATAGCATAACAAAACAAAACAGCATAGCATAGCATAACAAAGCATAGCATAACAAAACAAAACATAGCATAGCATAACAAAACACACCAAAACATAGCATAACAAAACAAAACATAGCATAGCATAACAAAACACAACAAAACATAGCATAGCATAACAAAACAAAACATAGCATAGCATAACAAAGCATAGCATAGCAAAACAAAGCATAGCATAACAAAACATAGCATAACAAAACACACCAAAATATAGCATAGCATAACAAAACATAGCATAGCATAATAAAACATAGCATAGCATAACAAAACATAACATAGCCTAGCCTAACACAACATAATATAACAAATCATAGCATAGCATAACAAAACAAAACATAGCATAGCATAACAAAACATAGCATAACACAACAAAACAAAACATAGCATAGCAAAGCACAACAAAACATAGCATAGCATAACAAAACATGACAAAACATAGCATAGCATAACAAAACACAACAAAACATAGTATAGCATAACAAAGCATAGCATAACACAACAAAACATAGCATAGCATAACAAAACATAGCATAGCATAACAAAACAAAGCATAGCATAGCAAAATACAACAAAACATAGCATAGCATAACAAAACACAACAAAACATAGCATAGCATAACAAAACAACAAAGCATAGCATAGCATAACAAAAGAAACATAGGACAGCATAGCATAGCATAGCATAACAAAACATAGCATAGCATAACAAAACACACCAAACATAGCATAGCATAACAATACAAAACATAGCATAGCATAACAAAACACAACAAAACATAGCATAGCATAACAAAACAAAACAGCATAGCATAGCATAACAAAGCATAGCATAGCAAAACAAAACAGCATAGCATAACAAAACATAGCATAGCATAGCATAACAAAACACACCAAAACATAGCATAGCATAACAAAACAAAACATAGCATAACAAAACATAGCATAACAAAACACACCAAAACATAGCATCGCATAACAAAACAAAACATAGCATAACATAGCATAACAAAACATAGCATAGCATAACAAAACAAAACATAACATAGCCTAGCCTAACACAACATAACATAACAAATCATAGCATAGCATAACAAAACATAGCAGAGCCTAACAAAACATAGCATAACACAACAAAACAAAACATAGCATAGCATAGCATAGCAAAGCACAACAAAACATAGCATAGCATAACAAAACACAACAAAACATAGCATAGCATAACAAAACACAACAAAACAGCATAGCATAACAAAGCATAGCATAGCATAACAAAACATAGCATAGCATAACAAAGCATAGCATAGCAAACAAAACACAACAAAACATAGCATAGCATAACAAAACATAGCATAGCATAACAAAACAAAGCATAGCATAGCATAACAAAGCATAGCATAGCATAACAAAACACAACAAAACATAGCATAGCAGAACAAAACACAACAAAACATAGCATAGCATAACAAAGCATAGCATAGCTTAACAAAACACAACAAAACGTAGCATAGCATAACAAAACACAACAAAACATAGCATAGCATAACAAAGCATAGCATAACAAAACATAGCATAGCATAACACAACAAAACATAGCCCAGCATAACACAACAGCATAGCATAACAAAACAAAGCATAGCATAACAAAGCATAGCATAGCATAACAAAACAAAACATAGCATAGCATAACAAAACACAACAAAACATAGCATAGCATAACAAAGCATAGCATAGCATAACACAACAAAACATAGCATAGCATAACAAAGCATAGCATAGCATAACAAAACACAACAAAACATAGCATAGCATAACAAAACACAGCATAGCATAACAAACCACAACAAAACATAGCATAGCATAACAAAGCATAGCATAGCACAACAAAACATAGCATAGCATAACACAACAAAACATAGCATAGCATAACAAAACAAAGCATAGCATAACAAAGCATAGCATAGCATAACAAAACACAACAAAACATAGCATAGCATAACAAAACACAACAAAACATAGCATAGCATAACAAAACACAACAAAACATAGCATAGCATAGCTTAACAAAACATAGCATAGCATAACAAAACATAGCATAGCATAGCAAAACACAACAAAACATAGCATAGCATAACAAAGCATAGCATAGCATAACATAACAAATCATAGCATAGCATAACAAAACAAAACAGCATAGCATAACAAAACATAGCATAACAAAACAAAACATAGCATAGCATAGCATAGCAAAGCACAACAAAACATAGCATAACAAAACACAATAAAACATAGCATAGCACAACAAAACACAACAAAACATAGCATAGCATAACAAAGCATAGCATAGCATAACAAAACACAACAAAACATAGCATAGCATAACAAAGCATAGCATAACAAAACAGCATAGCATAACACAACAAAACATAGCATAGCATAACAAAACAGCATAGCATAACAAAACACAACAAAACATAGCATAGCATAACAAAACATAGCATAGCATAACAAAAAGCATAGCATAACAAAACACAACAAAACATAGCATAGCATAACAAAACATAGCATAGCATAACGAAACAAAGCATAGCATAGCAAAACACAACAAAACATAGCATAGCATAACAAAACATAGCATAGCATAACAAAACAAAAAATAGCATAGCATAACAAAGCATAGCATAGCATAACAAAACAAAACATAGCATAACAAAACATAGCACAGCATAACAAAACACACCAAAACATAGCATAGCATAACAAAACAAAAGAAAGCATAACAAAACACAACAAAACATAGCATAGCATAACAAAACAAAACATAGCATAGCATAGCATAACAAAAACACAACATAACATAGCCTTGCCTAACACAACATAACAAATAGCATAGCATAACAAAACAAAACATAGCATAGCATAACAAAACATAGCATAACACAACAAAACAAAACATAGCATAGCATAGCAAAGCACAACAAAACATAGCATAGCATAACAAAAACACAACAAAACATAGCATACCATAACAAAACACAACAAAACATAGCATAGCATAACAAAACATAGCATAGCATAACAAAACAAAACATAGCATAGCATAGCATAACAAAGCATAGCATATCATAACAAAACAAAACATAGCATAGCAAAACAAAACAAAACATAGCATAACAAAGCATAGCATAGCAAAACAAAACATAGCATAGCATAACAAAACATAGCATAGCATAACAAAACACACCAAAACATAGCATAACAAAATAAAACATAGCATAGCATAACAAAACATAGCATAGCATAACAAAACAAAACATAACATAGCCTAGCCTAACACAACATAACATAACAAATCATAGCATATCGAAACAAAACATAGAAAAACACAACAAAACATAGCATAGCATAACAAAACACAACAAAACATAGCACAGCATAACAAAACACAACAAAACATAGCATAGCATAACAAAGCATAGCATAGCATAACAAAACATAGCATAGCATAACACAACAAAACATAGTATATCATAACAAAACATAGCATAGCATTACAAAACATAGCATAGCATAACATAGCATAGCAAAACAAAACACAACAAAATAGAGCATAGCATAACAAAACATAGCACAGCATCAGAAAAAAAGCATAGCATAACAAAACACAACAAAACATTGCATAGCATAACAAAACAGCATAGCATAACAAAACATAGCATATCATAACAAAACAAAGCATAGCATAGCAAAATACAACAAAACATAGCATAGCATAACAAAACATAGCATAGCATAACAAAACACAACAAAACAGCATAGCATAACAAAACAAAACATAGCATAGCATAGCATAACAAAGCATAGCATAACAAAACAAAACATAGCATAGCATAAAACATAGCATAGCATAACAAAACACACCAAAACATAGCATAACAAAACAAAACATAGCATAGCATAACAAAACACAACAAAACATAACATAGCATAACAAAACAAAACATAGCATAGCATAACAAAACACACCAAAACATAGCATAACAAAATAAAACATAGCATAGCATAACAAAACATAGCATAGCATAACAAAACAAAACATAACATAGCCTAGCCTAACACAACATAACATAACAAATCATAGCATATCGAAACAAAACATAGAAAAACACAACAAAACATAGCATAGCATAACAAAACACAACAAAACATAGCACAGCATAACAAAACACAACAAAACATAGCATAGCATAACAAAGCATAGCATAGCATAACAAAACATAGCATAGCATAACACAACAAAACATAGCATATCATAACAAAACATAGCATAGCATTACAAAACATAGCATAGCATAACATAGCATAGCAAAACAAAACACAACAAAATAGAGCATAGCATAACAAAACATAGCACAGCATCAGAAAAAAGCATAGCATAACAAAACACAACAAAACATTGCATAGCATAACAAAACAGCATAGCATAACAAAACATAGCATATCATAACAAAACAAAGCATAGCATAGCAAAATACAACAAAACATAGCATAGCATAACAAAACATAGCATAGCATAACAAAACACAACAAAACAGCATAGCATAACAAAACAAAACATAGCATAGCATAGCATAACAAAGCATAGCATAACAAAACAAAACATAGCATAGCATAAAACATAGCATAGCATAACAAAACACACCAAAACATAGCATAACAAAACAAAACATAGCATAGCATAACAAAACACAACAAAACATAACATAGCATAACAAAACAAAACATAGCATAGCATAGCATAGCATAACAAAGCATAGCATAGCAAAACAAAACATAGCATAGCATAACAAAACATAGCATAGCATAACAAAACACACCAAAATATAGCATAGCATAACAAAACATAGCATAGCATAATAAAACATAGCATAGCATAACAAAACAAAACATAACATAGCCTAGCCTAACACAACATAATATAACAAATCATAGCATAGCATAACAAAACAAAACATAGGATAGCATAACAAAACAAAACATAGCATAGCAAAGCACAACAAAACATAGCATAGCATAACAAAACATGACAAAACATAGCATAGCATAACAAAACACAACAAAACATAGCATAGCATAACAAAGCATAGCATAACACAACAAAACATAGCATAGCATAACAAAACATAGCATAGCATATCAAAACATAGCATAGCATAACAAAACACAACAAAACATAGCATAGCATAACAAAACAACAAAGCATAGCATAGCATAACAAAAGAAACATAGCACAGCATAGCATAGCATAACAAAACAAAACATAGCATAACAAAACAAAACATAGCATAGCATAACAAAACTAGCATAGCATAACAAAACACACCAAACATAGCATAGCATAACAATACAAAACATAGCATAGCATAACAAAACACAACAAAACATAGCATAGCATAACAAAACAAAACAGCATAGCATAGCATAACAAAGCATAGCATAGCAAAACAAAACAGCATAGCATAACAAAACATAGCATAGCATAACAAAACACACCAAAACATAGCATAGCATAACAAAACAAAACATAGCATAACAAAACATAGCATAACAAAACACACCAAAACATAGCATCGCATAACAAAACAAAACATAGCATAACATAGCATAACAAAACATAGCATAGCATAACAAAACAAAACATAACATAGCCTAGCCTAACACAACATAACATAACAAATCATAGCATAGCATAACAAAACATAGCAGAGCCTAACAAAACATAGCATAACACAACAAAACAAAACATAGCATAGCATAGCATAGCAAAGCACAACAAAACATAGCATAGCATAACAAAACACAACAAACCATAGCATAGCATAACAAAACACAACAAAACAGCATAGCATAACAAAGCATAGCATAACAAAACATAGCATAGCATAACAAAGCATAGCATAGCAAAACAAAACACAACAAAACATAGCATAGCATAACAAAACATAGCATAGCATAACAAAACAAAGCATAGCATAGCATAACAAAGCATAGCATAACAAAACACAACAAAACATAGCATAGCATAACAAAACACAACAAAACATAGCATAGCATAACAAAGCATAGCATAGCTTAACAAAACACAACAAAACGTAGCATAGCATAACAAAACACAACAAAACATAGCATAGCATAACAAAGCATAGCATAACAAAACATAGCATAGCATAACACAACAAAACATAGCCTAGCATAACACAACAGCATAGCATAACAAAACAAAGCATAGCATAACAAAGCCTAGCATAGCATAACAAAACACAACAAAACATAGCATAGCATAACAAAACACAACAAAACATAGCATAGCATAACAAAGCATAGCATAGCATAACAAAACAAAGCATAGCATAACACAACAAAACATAGCATAGCATAACAAAGCATAGCATAGCATAACAAAACACAACAAAACATAGCATAGCATAACAAAACACAGCATAGCATAACAAACCACAACAAAACATAGCATAGCATAACAAAGCATAGCATAGCATAACAAAACATAGCATAGCATAACACAACAAAACATAGCATAGCATAACAAAACATAGCATAGCATAACAAAACAAAGCATAGCATAGCATAACAAAGCAAAGCATAGCAATACAAAACACAACAAAACATAGCATAGCATAACAAAACATAGCATAGCATAACAAAACAAAGCATAGCATAGCATAACAAAGCAAAGCATAGCAAAACAAAACACAACAAAACATAGCATAGCATAACAAAACATAGCATAGCATAACAAAAAAAGCATAGCATAACAAAACACAACAAAGCATAGCATAGCATAACAAAGCATAGCATAGCATAACAAAACACAACCAAACATAGCATAACAAAACACAGCATAGCATAACAAACCACAACAAAACATAGCATAGCATAACAAAGCATAGCATAACAAAACATAGCATAGCATAACATAACAAATCATAGCATAGCATAACAAAACAAAACAGCATAGCATAACAAAACATAGCATAACAAAACAAAACATAGCATAGCATAGCATAAGCACAACAAAACATAGCATAACAAAACACAATAAAACATAGCATAGCACAACAAAACACAACAAAACATAGCATAGCATAACAAAGCATAGCATAGCATAACAAAACACAACAAAACATAGCATAGCATAACAAAGCATAGCATAACAAAACATAGCATAGCATAACACAACAAAACATAGCATAGCATAACAAAACAGCATAGCATAACAAAACACAACAAAACATAGCATAGCATAACAAAACATAGCATAGCATAACAAAAAAGCATAGCATAACAAAACACAACAAAACATAGCATAGCATAACAAAACATAGCATAGCATAACGAAACAAAGCATAGCATAGCAAAACACAACAAAACATAGCATAGCATAACAAAACATAGCATAGCATAACAAAACAAAAAATAGCATAGCATAACAAAGCATAGCATAGCATAACAAAACAAAACATAGCATAACAAAACATAGCACAGCATAACAAAACACACCAAAACATAGCATAGCATAACAAAACAAAAGAAAGCATAACAAAACACAACAAAACATAGCATAGCATAACAAAACAAAACATAGCATAGCATAGCATAACAAAAAACACAACATAACATAGCCTTGCCTAACACAACATAACAAATAGCATAGCATAACAAAACAAAACATAGCATAGCATAACAAAACATAGCATAACACAACAAAACAAAACATAGCATAGCATAGCAAAGCACAACAAAACATAGCATAGCATAACAAAAACACAACAAAACATAGCATACCATAACAAAACACAACAAAACATAGCATAGCATAACAAAGCATAGCATAGCATAACAAAACATAGCATAGCATAACAAAACAAAACATAGCATAGCATAACAAAGCATAGCATATCATAACAAAACAAAACATAGCATAGCAAAACAAAACATAGCATAGCATAACAAAACACACGAAAACATAGCATAGCATAACAAAACAAAACATAGCATAACAAAGCATAGCATAGCAAAACAAAACATAGCATAGCATAACAAAACATAGCATAGCATAACAAAACACACCAAAACATAGCATAACAAAATAAAACATAGCATAGCATAACAAAACATAGCATAGCATAACAAAACAAAACATAACATAGCCTAGCCTAACACAACATAACATAACAAATCATAGCATATCGAAACAAAACATAGAAAAACACAACAAAACATAGCATAGCATAACAAAACACAACAAAACATAGCACAGCATAACAAAACACAACAAAACATAGCATAGCATAACAAAGCATAGCATAGCATAACAAAACATAGCATAGCATAACACAACAAAACATAGCATATCATAACAAAACATAGCATGGCATTACAAAACATAGCATAGCATAACATAGCATAGCAAAACAAAACACAACAAAATAGAGCATAGCATAACAAAACATAGCACAGCATCAGAAAAAAGCATAGCATAACAAAACACAACAAAACATTGCATAGCATAACAAAACAGCATAGCATAACAAAACATAGCATATCATAACAAAACAAAGCATAGCATAGCAAAATACAACAAAACATAGCATAGCATAACAAAACATAGCATAGCATAACAAAACACAACAAAACAGCATAGCATAACAAAACAAAACATAGCATAGCATAGCATAACAAAGCATAGCATAACAAAACAAAACATAGCATAGCATAAAACATAGCATAGCATAACAAAACACACCAAAACATAGCATAACAAAACAAAACATAGCATAGCATAACAAAACACAACAAAACATAACATAGCATAACAAAACAAAACATAGCATAGCATAACAAAACACACCAAAACATAGCATAACAAAATAAAACATAGCATAGCATAACAAAACATAGCATAGCATAACAAAACAAAACATAACATAGCCTAGCCTAACACAACATAACATAACAAATCATAGCATATCGAAACAAAACATAGAAAAACACAACAAAACATAGCATAGCATAACAAAACACAACAAAACATAGCACAGCATAACAAAACACAACAAAACATAGCATAGCATAACAAAGCATAGCATAGCATAACAAAACATAGCATAGCATAACACAACAAAACATAGCATATCATAACAAAACATAGCATAGCATTACAAAACATAGCATAGCATAACATAGCATAGCAAAACAAAACACAACAAAATAGAGCATAGCATAACAAAACATAGCACAGCATCAGAAAAAAGCATAGCATAACAAAACACAACAAAACATTGCATAGCATAACAAAACAGCATAGCATAACAAAACATAGCATATCATAACAAAACAAAGCATAGCATAGCAAAATACAACAAAACATAGCATAGCATAACAAAACATAGCATAGCATAACAAAACACAACAAAACAGCATAGCATAACAAAACAAAACATAGCATAGCATAGCATAACAAAGCATAGCATAACAAAACAAAACATAGCATAGCATAAAACATAGCATAGCATAACAAAACACACCAAAACATAGCATAACAAAACAAAACATAGCATAGCATAACAAAACACAACAAAACATAACATAGCATAACAAAACAAAACATAGCATAGCATAACAAAGCATAGCATAGCAAAACAAAACATAGCATAGCATAACAAAACATAGCATAGCATAACAAAACACACCAAAATATAGCATAGCATAACAAAACATAGCATAGCATAATAAAACATAGCATAGCATAACAAAACAAAACATAACATAGCCTAGCCTAACACAACATAATATAACAAATCATAGCATAGCATAACAAAACAAAACATAGGATAGCATAACATAGCATAAGACAACAAAACAAAACATAGCATAGCAAAGCACAACAAAACATAGCATAGCATAACAAAACATGACAAAACATAGCATAGCATAACAAAACACAACAAAACATAGCATAGCATAACAAAGCATAGCATAACACAACAAAACATAGCATAGCATAACAAAACATAGCATAGCATAACAAAACAAAGCATAGCATAGCAAAATACAACAAAACATAGCATAGCATAACAAAACACAACAAAACATAGCATAGCATAACAAAACAACAAAGCATAGCATAGCATAACAAAAGAAACATAGCACAGCATAGCATAGCATAACAAAACAATACATAGCATAGCATAACAAAACTAGCATAGCATAACAAAACACACCAAACATAGCATAGCATAACAATACAAAACATAGCATAGCATAACAAAACACAACAAAACATAGCATAGCATAACAAAACAAAACAGCATAGCATAGCATAACAAAGCATAGCAAAACAAAACAGCATAGCATAACAAAACATAGCATAGCATAACAAAACACACCAAAACATAGCATAGCATAACAAAACAAAACATAGCATAACAAAACATAGCATAACAAAACACACCAAAACATAGCATCGCATAACAAAACAAAACATAGCATAACATAGCATAACAAAACATAGCATAGCATAACAAAACAAAACATAACATAGCCTAGCCTAACACAACATAACATAACAAATCATAGCATAGCATAACAAAACATAGCAGAGCCTAACAAAACATAGCATAACACAACAAAACAAAACATAGCATAGCATAGCAAAGCACAACAAAACATAGCATAGCATAACAAAACACAACAAACCATAGCATAGCATAACAAAACACAACAAAACAGCATAGCATAACAAAGCATAGCATAGCATAACAAAACATAGCATAGCATAACAAAGCATAGCATAGCAAAACAAAACACAACAAAACATAGCATAGCATAACAAAACATAGCATAGCATAACAAAACAAAGCATAGCATAGCATAACAAAGCATAGCATAACAAAACACAACAAAACATAGCATAGCATAACAAAACACAACAAAACATAGCATAGCATAACAAAGCATAGCATAGCTTAACAAAACACAACAAAATGTAGCATAGCATAACAAAACACAACAAAACATAGCATAGCATAACAAAGCATAGCATAACAAAACATAGCATAGCATAACACAACAAAACATAGCCCAGCATAACACAACAGCATAGCATAACAAAACAAAGCATAGCATAACAAAGCATAGCATAGCATAACAAAACACAACAAAACATAGCATAGCATAACAAAACACAACAAAACATAGCATAGCATAACAAAGCATAGCATAGCATAACAAAACAAAGCATAGCATAACACAACAAAACATAGCATAGCATAACAAAGCATAGCATAGCATAACAAAACACAACAAAACATAGCATAGCATAACAAAACACAGCATAGCATAACAAACCACAACAAAACATAGCATAGCATAACAAAGCATAGCATAGCATAACAAAACATAGCATAGCATAACACAACAAAACATAGCATAGCATAACAAAACATAGCATAGCATAACAAAACAAAGCATAGCATAGCATAACAAAGCAAAGCATAGCAATACAAAACACAACAAAACATAGCATAGCATAACAAAACATAGCATAGCATAACAAAACAAAGCATAGCATAGCATAACAAAGCAAAGCATAGCAAAACAAAACACAACAAAACATAGCATAGCATAACAAAACATAGCATAGCATAACAAAAAAGCATAGCATAACAAAACACAACAAAACATAGCATAGCATAACAAAACACAGCATAGCATAACAAACCACAACAAAACATAGCATAGCATAACAAAGCATAGCATAGCATAACAAAACATAGCATAGCATAACATAACAAATCATAGCATAACAAAACAAAACATAGCATAGCATTACAAAACATAGCATAACACAACAAAACAAAACAGAGCATAGCATAGCAAAGCACAACAAAACATAGCATAGTATAACAAAACACAACAAAACATAGCATAGCACAACAAAACACAACAAAACATAGCATAGCACAACAAAACATAGCATAGCATAACACAACAAAACATAGCATAGCATAACAAAACATAGCATAGCATAACAAAACAAAGCATAGCATAGCATAACAAAGCATAGCATAGCAAAGAAAAACATAGCATAACAAAACATAGCATAGCATAACAAAACACAACAAAGCATAGCATAGCATAACAAAACATAGCATAGCATAACATAACAAAACATAACAAAACATAGCATAGCATAACAAAACATAGCATAGCATAACAAAAAAGCATAGCATAACAAAACACAACATAGCATAGCATAACAAAACATAGCATAGCATAACAAAACAAAACATATCATAGCCTAGCCTAACACAACATAACATAACAAATCATAGCATAGCATAACAAAACATAGCATAAAACAACAAAACAAAACATAGCATATCATAGCAAAGCACAACAAAACATAGCATAGCATAACAAAACACAACAAAACATAGCATAGCATAACAAAACACAACAAAACATAGCATAACAAAGCATAGCATAGCATAACAAAACATAGCATATCATAACACAACAAAACATAGCATAGCATAACAAAACATAGTATAGCATAACAAAGCATAGCATAGCATAACAAAGCATAGCATTGCAAAACAAAACACAACAAAACATAGCATAGCATAACAAAACAAAGCATAGCATAACAAAGCAGAGCATAGCATAACAAAACACAACAAAACATAGCATAGCATAACAAAACACAACAAAACATAGCATAACAAAGCATAGCATAGCATAGCTTAACAAAACACAACAAAACATAGCATAGCATAACAAAACATAGCATAGCATAGCAAAACAACAAAACATAGCATAGCATAACAAAGCATAGCATAACAAAACAGCATACATAACACAACAAAACATAGCACAGCATAACAAAACATAGCATAGCATAACACAACAAAGCATAGCATAGCATAACAAAGCATAGCATAGCATAACAAAACACTACAAAACATAGCAGAGCATAACAAAACACAGCATAGCATAACAAACCACAACAAAACATAGCATAGCATAACAAAGCATAGCATAGCATAACAAAACATAGCATAGCATAACATAACAAATCATAGCATAGCATAACAAAACAAAACAGCATAGCATAACAAAACATAGCATAACACAACAAAACATAGCATAGCATAACAAAGCACAACAAAACATAGCATAACAAAACACAATAAAACAGCATAGCACAACAAAACACAACAAAACATAGCATAGCATAACAAAGCATAGCATAGCATAACAAAACACAACAAAACATAGCATAGCATAACAAAACACAACAAAACATAGCATAGCATAGCTTAACAAAACATAGCATAGCATAACAAAACATAGCATAGCATAGCAAAACACAACAAAACATAGCATAGCATAACAAAGCATAGCATAGCATAACATAACAAATCATAGCATAGCATAACAAAACAAAACAGCATAGCATAACAAAACATAGCATAACAAAACAAAACATAGCATAGCATAGCATAGCAAAGCACAACAAAACATAGCATAACAAAACACAATAAAACATAGCATAGCACAACAAAACACAACAAAACATAGCATAGCATAACAAAGCATAGCATAGCATAACAAAACACAACAAAACATAGCATAGCATAACAAAGCATAGCATAACAAAACAGCATAGCATAACACAACAAAACATAGCATAGCATAACAAAACAGCATAGCATAACAAAACACAACAAAACATAGCATAGCATAACAAAACATAGCATAGCATAACAAAAAAGCATAGCATAACAAAACACAACAAAACATAGCATAGCATAACAAAACATAGCATAGCATAACGAAACAAAGCATAGCATAGCAAAACACAACAAAACATAGCATAGCATAACAAAACATAGCATAGCATAACAAAACAAAAATAGCATAGCATAACAAAGCATAGCATAGCATAACAAAACAAAACATAGCATAACAAAACATAGCACAGCATAACAAAACACACCAAAACATAGCATAGCATAACAAAACAAAAGAAAGCATAACAAAACACAACAAAACATAGCATAGCATAACAAAACAAAACATAGCATAGCATAGCATAACAAAAAACACAACATAACATAGCCTTGCCTAACACAACATAACAAATAGCATAGCATAACAAAACAAAACATAGCATAGCATAACAAAACATAGCATAACACAACAAAACAAAACATAGCATAGCATAGCAAAGCACAACAAAACATAGCATAGCATAACAAAAACACAACAAAACATAGCATACCATAACAAAACACAACAAAACATAGCATAGCATAACAAAACATAGCATAGCATAACAAAACAAAACATAGCATAGCATAGCATAACAAAGCATAGCATATCATAACAAAACAAAACATAGCATAGCAAAACAAAACATAGCATAGCATAACAAAACACACGAAAACATAGCATAGCATAACAAAACAAAGCAGCATAACAAACACAACAAAACATAGCATAGCATAACAAAACAAAACATAGCATAACAAAGCATAGCATAGCAAAACAAAACATAGCATAGCATAACAAAACATAGCATAGCATAACAAAACACACCAAAACATAGCATAACAAAATAAAACATAGCATAGCATAACAAAACATAGCATAGCATAACAAAACAAAACATAACATAGCCTAGCCTAACACAACATAACATAACAAATCATAGCATATCGAAACAAAACATAGAAAAACACAACAAAACATAGCATAGCATAACAAAACACAACAAAACATAGCACAGCATAACAAAACACAACAAAACATAGCATAGCATAACAAAGCATAGCATAGCATAACAAAACATAGCATAGCATAACACAACAAAACATAGCATATCATAACAAAACATAGCATAGCATTACAAAACATAGCATAGCATAACATAGCATAGCAAAACAAAACACAACAAAATAGAGCATAGCATAACAAAACATAGCACAGCATCAGAAAAAAAGCATAGCATAACAAAACACAACAAAACATTGCATAGCATAACAAAACAGCATAGCATAACAAAACATAGCATATCATAACAAAACAAAGCATAGCATAGCAAAATACAACAAAACATAGCATAGCATAACAAAACATAGCATAGCATAACAAAACACAACAAAACAGCATAGCATAACAAAACAAAACATAGCATAGCATAACAAAGCATAGCATAACAAAACAAAACATAGCATAGCATAAAACATAGCATAGCATAACAAAACACACCAAAACATAGCATAACAAAACAAAACATAGCATAGCATAACAAAACACAACAAAACATAGCATAGCATAACAAAACACACCAAAACATAGCATAACAAAATAAAACATAGCATAGCATAACAAAACATAGCATAGCATAACAAAACAAAACATAACATAGCCTAGCCTAACACAACATAACATAACAAATCATAGCATATCGAAACAAAACATAGAAAAACACAACAAAACATAGCATAGCATAACAAAACACAACAAAACATAGCACAGCATAACAAAACACAACAAAACATAGCATAGCATAACAAAGCATAGCATAGCATAACAAAACATAGCATAGCATAACACAACAAAACATAGCATATCATAACAAAACATAGCATAGCATTACAAAACATAGCATAGCATAACATAGCATAGCAAAACAAAACACAACAAAATAGAGCATAGCATAACAAAACATAGCACAGCATCAGAAAAAAGCATAGCATAACAAAACACAACAAAACATTGCATAGCATAACAAAACAGCATAGCATAACAAAACATAGCATATCATAACAAAACAAAGCATAGCATAGCAAAATACAACAAAACATAGCATAGCATAACAAAACATAGCATAGCATAACAAAACACAACAAAACAGCATAGCATAACAAAACAAAACATAGCATAGCATAGCATAACAAAGCATAGCATAACAAAACAAAACATAGCATAGCATAAAACATAGCATAGCATAACAAAACACACCAAAACATAGCATAACAAAACAAAACATAGCATAGCATAACAAAACACAACAAAACATAACATAGCATAACAAAACAAAACATAGCATAGCATAGCATAGCATAACAAAGCATAGCATAGCAAAACAAAACATAGCATAGCATAACAAAACATAGCATAGCATAACAAAACACACCAAAATATAGCATAGCATAACAAAACATAGCATAGCATAATAAAACATAGCATAGCATAACAAAACAAAACATAACATAGCCTAGCCTAACACAACATAATATAACAAATCATAGCATAGCATAACAAAACAAAACATAGGATAGCATAACATAGCATAACACAACAAAACAAAACATAGCATAGCAAAGCACAACAAAACATAGCATAGCATAACAAAACATGACAAAACATAGCATAGCATAACAAAACACAACAAAACATAGCATAGCATAACAAAGCATAGCATAACACAACAAAACATAGCATAGCATAACAAAACATAGCATAGCATAACAAAACAAAGCATAGCATAGCAAAATACAACACAACATAGCATAGCATAACAAAACACAACAAAACATAGCATAGCATAACAAAACAACAAAGCATAGCATAGCATAACAAAAGAAACATAGCACAGCATAGCATAGCATAACAAAACAAAACATAGCATAACAAAACAAAACATAGCATAGCATAACAAAACTAGCATAGCATAACAAAACACACCAAACATAGCATAGCATAACAATACAAAACATAGCATAGCATAACAAAACACAACAAAACATAGCATAGCATAACAAAACAAAACAGCATAGCATAGCATAACAAAGCATAGCATAGCAAAACAAAACAGCATAGCATAACAAAACACACCAAAACATAGCATAGCATAACAAAACAAAACATAGCATAACAAAACATAGCATAACAAAACACACCAAAACATAGCATCGCATAACAAAACAAAACATAGCATAACATAGCATAACAAAACATAGCATAGCATAACAAAACAAAACATAACATAGCCTAGCCTAACACAACATAACATAACAAATCATAGCATAGCATAACAAAACATAGCAGAGCCTAACAAAACATAGCATAACACAACAAAACAAAACATAGCATAGCATAGCATAGCAAAGCACAACAAAACATAGCATAGCATAACAAAACACAACAAACCATAGCATAGCATAACAAAACACAAGAAAACAGCATAGCATAACAAAGCATAGCATAGCATAACAAAACATAGCATAGCATAACAAAGCATAGCATAGCAAAACAAAACACAACAAAACATAGCATAGCATAACAAAACATAGCATAGCATAACAAAACAAAGCATAGCATAGCATAACAAAGCATAGCATAACAAAACACAACAAAACATAGCATAGCATAACAAAACACAACAAAACATAGCATAGCATAACAAAGCATAGCATAGCTTAACAAAACACAACAAAATGTAGCATAGCATAACAAAACACAACAAAACATAGCATAGCATAACAAAGCATAGCATAACAAAACATAGCATAGCATAACACAACAAAACATAGCCCAGCATAACACAACAGCATAGCATAACAAAACAAAGCATAGCATAACAAAGCATAGCATAGCATAACAAAACACAACAAAACATAGCATAGCATAACAAAACACAACAAAACATAGCATAGCATAACAAAGCATAGCATAGCATAACAAAACAAAGCATAGCATAACACAACAAAACATAGCATAGCATAACAAAGCATAGCATAGCATAACAAAACACAACAAAACATAGCATAGCATAACAAAACACAGCATAGCATAACAAACCACAACAAAACATAGCATAGCATAACAAAGCATAGCATAGCATAACAAAACATAGCATAGCATAACACAACAAAACATAGCATAGCATAACAAAACATAGCATAGCATAACAAAACAAAGCATAGCATAGCATAACAAAGCAAAGCATAGCAATACAAAACACAACAAAACATAGCATAGCATAACAAAACATAGCATAGCATAACAAAACAAAGCATAGCATAGCATAACAAAGCAAAGCATAGCAAAACAAAACACAACAAAACATAGCATAGCATAACAAAACATAGCATAGCATAACAAAAAAGCATAGCATAACAAAACACAACAAAGCATAGCATAGCATAACAAAGCATAGCATAGCATAACAAAACACAACAAAACATAGCATAGCATAACAAAACACAGCATAGCATAACAAACCACAACAAAACATAGCATAGCATAACAAAGCATAGCATAACAAAACATAGCATAGCATAACATAACAAATCATAGCATAGCATAACAAAACAAAACAGCATAGCATAACAAAACATAGCATAACAAAACAAAACATAGCATAGCATAGCAAAGCACAACAAAACATAGCATAACAAAACACAATAAAACATAGCATAGCACAACAAAACACAACAAAACATAGCATAGCATAACAAAGCATAGCATAGCATAACAAAACACAACAAAACATAGCATAGCATAACAAAGCATAGCATAACAAAACATAGCATAGCATAACACAACAAAACATAGCATAGCATAACAAAACAGCATAGCATAACAAAACACAACAAAACATAGCATAGCATAACAAAACATAGCATAGCATAACAAAAAAGCATAGCATAACAAAACACAACAAAACATAGCATAGCATAACAAAACATAGCATAGCATAACGAAACAAAGCATAGCATAGCAAAACACAACAAAACATAGCATAGCATAACAAAACATAGCATAGCATAACAAAACAAAAATAGCATAGCATAACAAAGCATAGCATAGCATAACAAAACAAAACATAGCATAACAAAACATAGCACAGCATAACAAAACACACCAAAACATAGCATAGCATAACAAAACAAAAGAAAGCATAACAAAACACAACAAAACATAGCATAGCATAACAAAACAAAACATAGCATAGCATAGCATAACAAAAAACACAACATAACATAGCCTTGCCTAACACACCATAACAAATAGCATAGCATAACAAAACAAAACATAGCATAGCATAACAAAACATAGCATAACACAACAAAACAAAACATAGCATAGCATAGCAAAGCACAACAAAACATAGCATAGCATAACAAAAACACAACAAAACATAGCATACCATAACAAAACACAACAAAACATAGCATAGCATAACAAAGCATAGCATAGCATAACAAAACATAGCATAGCATAACAAAACAAAACATAGCATAGCATAGCATAACAAAGCATAGCATATCATAACAAAACAAAACATAGCATAGCAAAACAAAACATAGCATAGCATAACAAAACACACGAAAACATAGCATAGCATAACAAAACAAAACATAGCATAACAAAGCATAGCATAGCAAAACAAAACATAGCATAGCATAACAAAACATAGCATAGCATAACAAAACACACCAAAACATAGCATAACAAAATAAAACATAGCATAGCATAACAAAACATAGCATAGCATAACAAAACAAAACATAACATAGCCTAGCCTAACACAACATAACATAACAAATCATAGCATATCGAAACAAAACATAGAAAAACACAACAAAACATAGCATAGCATAACAAAACACAACAAAACATAGCACAGCATAACAAAACACAACAAAACATAGCATAGCATAACAAAGCATAGCATAGCATAACAAAACATAGCATAGCATAACACAACAAAACATAGCATATCATAACAAAACATAGCATAGCATTACAAAACATAGCATAGCATAACATAGCATAGCAAAACAAAACACAACAAAATAGAGCATAGCATAACAAAACATAGCACAGCATCAGAAAAAAAGCATAGCATAACAAAACACAACAAAACATTGCATAGCATAACAAAACAGCATAGCATAACAAAACATAGCATATCATAACAAAACAAAGCATAGCATAGCAAAATACAACAAAACATAGCATAGCATAACAAAACATAGCATAGCATAACAAAACACAACAAAACAGCATAGCATAACAAAACAAAACATAGCATAGCATAGCATAACAAAGCATAGCATAACAAAACAAAACATAGCATAGCATAAAACATAGCATAGCATAACAAAACACACCAAAACATAGCATAACAAAACAAAACATAGCATAGCATAACAAAACACAACAAAACATAACATAGCATAACAAAACAAAACATAGCATAGCATAACAAAACACACCAAAACATAGCATAACAAAATAAAACATAGCATAGCATAACAAAACATAGCATAGCATAACAAAACAAAACATAACATAGCCTAGCCTAACACAACATAACATAACAAATCATAGCATATCGAAACAAAACATAGAAAAACACAACAAAACATAGCATAGCATAACAAAACACAACAAAACATAGCACAGCATAACAAAACACAACAAAACATAGCATAGCATAACAAAGCATAGCATAGCATAACAAAACATAGCATAGCATAACACAACAAAACATAGCATATCATAACAAAACATAGCATAGCATTACAAAACATAGCATAGCATAACATAGCATAGCAAAACAAAACACAACAAAATAGAGCATAGCATAACAAAACATAGCACAGCATCAGAAAAAAGCATAGCATAACAAAACACAACAAAACATTGCATAGCATAACAAAACAGCATAGCATAACAAAACATAGCATATCATAACAAAACAAAGCATAGCATAGCAAAATACAACAAAACATAGCATAGCATAACAAAACATAGCATAGCATAGCATAACAAAACATAGCATAGCATAGCATAACAAAGCATAGCATAAAACATAGCATAGCATAACAAAACACACCAAAACATAGCATAACAAAACAAAACATAGCATAGCATAACAAAACACAACAAAACATAACATAGCATAACAAAACAAAACATAGCATAGCATAACAAAGCATAGCATAGCAAAACAACACATAGCATAGCATAACAAAACATAGCATAGCATAACAAAACACACCAAAATATAGCATAGCATAACAAAACATAGCATAGCATAATAAAACATAGCATAGCATAACAAAACAAAACATAACATAGCCTAGCCTAACACAACATAATATAACAAATCATAGCATAGCATAACAAAACAAAACATAGGATAGCATAACATAGCATAACACAACAAAACAAAACATAGCATAGCAAAGCACAACAAAACATAGCATAGCATAACAAAACATGACAAAACATAGCATAGCATAACAAAACACAACAAAACATAGCATAGCATAACAAAGCATAGCATAACACAACAAAACATAGCATAGCATAACAAAACATAGCATAGCATAACAAAACGAAGCATAGCATAGCAAAATACAACAAAACATAGCATAGCATAACAAAACACAACAAAACATAGCATAGCATAACAAAACAACAAAGCATAGCATAGCATAACAAAAGAAACATAGCACAGCATAGCATAGCATAACAAAACAATACATAGCATAGCATAACAAAACTAGCATAGCATAACAAAACACACCAAACATAGCATAGCATAACAATACAAAACATAGCATAGCATAACAAAACACAACAAAACATAGCATAGCATAACAAAACAAAACAGCATAGCATAGCATAACAAAGCATAGCATAGCAAAACAAAACAGCATAGCATAACAAAACATAGCATAGCATAACAAAACACACCAAAACATAGCATAGCATAACAAAACAAAACATAGCATAACAAAACATAGCATAACAAAACACACCAAAACATAGCATCGCATAACAAAACAAAACATAGCATAACATAGCATAACAAAACATAGCATAGCATAACAAAACAAAACATAACATAGCCTAGCCTAACACAACATAACATAACAAATCATAGCATAGCATAACAAAACATAGCAGAGCCTAACAAAACATAGCATAACACAACAAAACAAAACATAGCATAGCATAGCATAGCAAAGCACAACAAAACATAGCATAGCATAACAAAACACAACAAACCATAGCATAGCATAACAAAACACAACAAAACAGCATAGCATAACAAAGCATAGCATAGCATAACAAAACATAGCATAGCATAACAAAGCATAGCATAGCAAAACAAAACACAACAAAACATAGCATAGCATAACAAAACATAGCATAGCATAACAAAACAAAGCATAGCATAGCATAACAAAGCATAGCATAACAAAACACAACAAAACATAGCATAGCATAACAAAACACAACAAAACATAGCATAGCATAACAAAGCATAGCATAGCTTAACAAAACACAACAAAATGTAGCATAGCATAACAAAACACAACAAAACATAGCATAGCATAACAAAGCATAGCATAACAAAACATAGCATAGCATAACACAACAAAACATAGCCCAGCATAACACAACAGCATAGCATAACAAAACAAAGCATAGCATAACAAAGCATAGCATAGCATAACAAAACACAACAAAACATAGCATAGCATAACAAAACACAACAAAACATAGCATAGCATAACAAAGCATAGCATAGCATAACAAAACAAAGCATAGCATAACACAACAAAACATAGCATAGCATAACAAAGCATAGCATAGCATAACAAAACACAACAAAACATAGCATAGCATAACAAAACACAGCATAGCATAACAAACCACAACAAAACAGCATAGCATAACAAAGCATAGCATAGCATAACAAAACATAGCATAGCATAACACAACAAAACATAGCATAGCATAACAAAACATAGCATAGCATAACAAAACAAAGCATAGCATAGCATAACAAAGCAAAGCATAGCAATACAAAACACAACAAAACATAGCATAGCATAACAAAACATAGCATAGCATAACAAAACAAAGCATAGCATAGCATAACAAAGCAAAGCATAGCAAAACAAAACACAACAAAACATAGCATAGCATAACTAAACATAGCATAGCATAACAAAAAAAGCATAGCATAACAAAACACAACAAAACATAGCATAGCATAACAAAACACAGCATAGCATAACAAACCACAACAAAACATAGCATAGCATAACAAAGCATAGCATAGCATAACAAAACATAGCATAGCATAACATAACAAATCATAGCATAGCATAACAAAACAAAACATAGCATAGCATTACAAAACATAGCATAACACAACAAAACAAAACAGAGCATAGCATAGCAAAGCACAACAAAACATAGCATAGTACAACAAAACACAACAAAACATAGCATAGCACAACAAAACACAACAAAACATAGCATAGCACAACAAAACATAGCATAGCATAACACAACAAAACATAGCATAGCATAACAAAACATAGCATAGCATAACAAAACAAAGCATAGCATAGCATAACAAAGCATAGCATAGCAAAGAAAAACATAGCATAACAAAACATAGCATAGCATAACAAAACACAACAAAGCATAGCATAGCATAACAAAACATAGCATAGCATAACATAACAAAACACAACAAAACATAGCATAGCATAACAAAACATAGCATAGCATAACAAAAAAGCATAGCATAACAAAACACAACATAGCATAGCATAACAAAACATAGCATAGCATAACAAAACAAAACATATCATAGCCTAGCCTAACACAACATAACATAACAAATCATAGCATAGCATAACAAAACATAGCATAAAACAACAAAACAAAACATAGCATATCATAGCAAAGCACAACAAAACATAGCATAGCATAACAAAACACAACAAAACATAGCATAGCATAACAAAACACAACAAAACATAGCATAACAAAGCATAGCATAGCATAACAAAACATAGCATATCATAACACAACAAAACATAGCATAGCATAACAAAACATAGTATAGCATAACAAAGCATAGCATAGCATAACAAAGCATAGCATTGCAAAACAAAACACAACAAAACATAGCATAGCATAACAAAACAAAGCATAGCATAACAAAGCAGAGCATAGCATAACAAAACACAACAAAACATAGCATAGCATAACAAAACACAACAAAACATAGCATAACAAAGCATAGCATAGCATAGCTTAACAAAACACAACAAAACATAGCATAGCATAACAAAACATAGCATAGCATAGCAAAACACAACAAAACATAGCATAGCATAACAAAGCATAGCATAACAAAACAGCATACATAACACAACAAAACATAGCACAGCATAACAAAACATAGCATAGCATAACACAACAAAGCATAGCATAGCATAACAAAGCATAGCATAGCATAACAAAACACTACAAAACATAGCAGAGCATAACAAAACACAGCATAGCATAACAAACCACAACAAAACATAGCATAGCATAACAAAGCATAGCATAGCATAACAAAACATAGCATAGCATAACATAACAAATCATAGCATAGCATAACAAATTAAAACAGCATAGCATAACAAAACATAGCATAACACAACAAAACATAGCATAGCATAACAAAGCACAACAAAACATAGCATAACAAAACACAATAAAACAGCATAGCACAACAAAACACAACAAAACATAGCATAGCATAACAAAGCATAGCATAGCATAACAAAACACAACAAAACATAGCATAGCATAACAAAGCATAGCATAACAAAACATAGCATAGCATAACACAACAAAACATAGCATAGCATAACAAAACAGCATAGCATAACAAAACACAACAAAACAAAACACACCAAAACATAGCATAGCATAACAAAACAAAACATAGCATAACAAAACACAACAAAACATAGCATAGCATAACAAAACAAAACATGGCATAGCATAACAAAGCATACCATAGCAAAACAAAACATAGCATAACAAAACATAGCATAGCATAACAAAACACACCAAAACATAGCATAGCATAACAAAACAAAACATAGCATAACAAAACACAACAAAACATAGCATAGCATAACAAAACAAAACATAGCATAACAAAACATAGCATAGCATAACAAAGCATAGCATAGCATAACAAAACATAGCATAACAAAACATAGCATAGCATAACAAAGCATAGCATAGCATAACAAAACAAAACATAGCATAGCATAACAAAACATAGCATAGCATAACAAAACACACCAAAACATAGCATAGCATAACAATACAAAACATAGCATAACAAAACACAACAAAACATAGCATAGCATAACACAACAAAACATAGCACAGCATAACAAAACAGCATAGCATAACAAAACAAACCAGAGCATAACAAAACACAACACAACATAGCATAACAAAACACAGCATAGCATAACAAACCACAACAAAACATAGCATAGCATAACAAAGCATAGCATAGCATAACAAAACATAGCATAACATAACAAATCATAGCATAGCATAACAACAAAAAATTGCATAACAAAACATAGCATAACACAACAAAATATAGCATAGCATAGCAAAGCACAACAAAACATAGCATAGCATAACAAAACACAACAAAACATAGCATAGCATAACAAAACACAAAAAAACAGCATAGCATAACAAAGCATAGCATAGCATAACAAAACACAACAAAACATAGCATAACATAACAAAGCATAGCATAACAAAACATAGCATAGCATAACACAACAAAACATAGCATAACACAACAAAACATAGCATAGCATAACAAAACACAACAAAACATAGCATAACAAAACACAACAAAACATAGCATAGCATAGCAAAACATAGCATAGCATAACAAAACATAGCATAGCATAACAAAACACAACAAAACATAGCATAGCATAACAAAACAAAACATAGCATAACATAGCATAGCATAACAAAACAAAACATAGCATAGCATATCAAAACATAGCATAGCATAACAAAACACACCAAAACATAGCATAGCATAACAAAACAAAACATAGCATAGCATAACAAAACACAACAAAACATAGCATAGCATAACAAAACAAAACATAGCATAGCATAGCATAACAAAGCATAGCATAGCAAAACAAAACATAGCATAGCATAACAAAACATAGAATAGCATAACAAAACACACCAAAACATAGCATAGCAAAACAAAACATAGCAGAACAAAACATAGCATAGCATAACAAAATACACCAAAACATAGCATAGCATAACAAAACAAAACATAGCATAGCATAGCATAACAAAACATAGCATAGCATAACAAAACAAAACATATCATAGCCTAGCCTAACACAACATAACATAACAAATCATAGCATAGCATAACAAAACAAAACATAGCAGAGCATAACAAAACATAGCATAACACAACAAAACAAACCATAGCATAGCATAGCAAAGCACAACAAAACATAGCATAGCATAACAAAGCATAGCATAGCATAACAAAGCATAGCAAAACAAAACACAACAAAACATAGCATAGCATAAAACATAGCATAGCATAACACAACAAAACATAGCATAGCATAACAAAACATAGCATAGCATAACAAAGCATAGCATAACAAAGCATAGCATAGCATAACAAAGCATAGCAAAACACAACAAAACATAGCATAGCATAGCATAACAAAACAAAGCATAGCATAACAAAACACAACAAAACATAGCATAGCATAACAAAACACAACAAAACATAGCATAGCATAACAAAACACAACAAAACATAGCATAACAAAACACAACAAAGCATAGCATAGCATAGCTTAACAAAACACAACAAAACATAGCATAGCATAACAAAACATAGCATAGCATAGCAAAACACAACAAAACATAGCATAGCATAACAAAGCATAGCATAGCATAACAAAACAGCATAGCATAACACAACAAAACATAGCACAGCATAACAAAACATAGCATAGCATAACACAACAAAGCATAGCATAGCATAACAAAGCATAGCATAGCATAACAAAACACAACAAAACATAGCATAGCATAACAAAACACAACAAAACATAGCATAGCATAACAAAACACAGCATAGCATAACAAACCACAACAAAACAGCATAGCATAACAAAGCAAAGCATAGCAAAACAAAACACAACAAAACATAGCATAGCATAACAAATCATAGCATAGCATAACAAAAAAAAGCATAGCATAACAAAACACAACAAAACATAGCATAGCATAACAAAACAAATCATAGCATAGCATAACAAAACATAGCATAGCATAACATAGCATAGCAGAACATAACATAAGGAAACATAGCATTAAGTTTGATAAACTCATAGTAGCGGGCTAGCTAGATTTAACGGGCAGTGACTGTAAGCAACTCCGTCAACCCAGAAGCAGTCACTCGGTCACCTTTGCTCTTGTATTGCAGTGGCTTCGTTTATTAAACAGTGCCCATATTTATACTGTTAGCACTTTACTTGTGCAAATTTCAGGGCTCACAAAACTTTGATGAATCGAAATTCACAACTGAGGCTGTTAAGTTTGCGCTATATAAAACCCCAAGGATAAATAAAAAACATTGCCATTTACAATGTGAATAGCTCCAACAAATACAAGACCTATTGTAAAGTACAAAACATTGCCATTTACAATGCCAATAGCTCCAGCTCCAACAAATGCGAGACCTATTGCATTTCCAATGCTTGCTCTTTCTTTATGGCTACCATCCAAGAGCCTTTCCTTCGGCTTTACAAGATTTCGCCGAGCAGTAAGGGGAAAAAATGCATTCCAACCTGCAGGAAGCCAAAAGGAGAATGAAAGATACTGCTGACGCCCTTCATCGTCAAGCCCCCTTATATCAGGTTAATGATAAGGTTTGGCTTTCCTCGAAAAACTTACCCCTTCGTCTGTCCCTTAACAAATTTAGGGCATGCTTTTATGGTCCCTTCAAGATCACTCAAGTAGTGAACCCAGTGTCTTTTCAACTGCAGTTGCATCATTCCTGGAAAGTGCACCCTGTGTTCCATACTTCACATCTCAAACCCTACATCATAGACCCCTATAACAGGATCTTTTCCCAACATCCTCCTGTTCTAGTCAACCATGTTCCTGAGTATGTGGTCCAGGAAATCTATGACTCCCGGTTTTTTAGAAACCATTTACAATTTTTGATCCATTGGAAGGGCTATCCTCCCAGTGCCAGGTCTTGGGAGGATGCTGACTCTGTTCATGCTCCTGTTCTTGTCCACCGATCTTTTTGGCTTACCATACCTGGGGCCTCGGAAAGGAGACGTACTCTTACACCTCGGGCCGGACCTCGACTTGCGACACCCCTGCCTTCACCTCCGTGACCTGTGGTTTAGCCCGTGGTCCCTCCCTCCTCCTCTCAGGCATGCCGCGATTCTACGCGGCGGCCCGTTGTTGCTGCCTTGGCATTGCGGATGCATCCTGCGACACCTATACATAATCAGCCGAGGGCTAGTTCAGCCCATGGCTAATCTCCCCACATATCAGGCATGCCGCGGATCCAAGCGGCAGCCTGTTGCTGTTCCTTTGTCATCTCAGGGATGCCACAGTTTCTGTTTTGAAACTACGGCTTCCTATACAACACACTACTGGGGCAATAGTACACTTACCTCACACCTGGGAAATAAAGAATAACAAACTCTAGCAGCCATCATAATGTCGGAAACCATTTTCCTGCAACTCTTCTTCCCATAATTCTGCAGCCTTGTTTCTAGAATCCCTTGAGAATGGTTTTCTTACACCATTCTAAGATGGCTACTTTTCTTATCATTTTTTACTACTACTTCCCTATCCAAGATGGTGACTGTTCACTTCCAGGTGCATCACTTCCTGATTCACTAAATAAATGTTATTCTTAGATCCCATATAGGAATGGTTTTTAGATATAATCAGTCCTAAATCTGTCAGGTTAAATATGTATCTCCTGTGAGTATCTGCCAGTTTATTAGGTAACTGACTAATTTAAGAGCTGATTTTTGAACTGCATGGTTATTCTTTTTTCACTGTTCCCTTTCTTTTTAGTATTAAGTTCTTGGCCAAAAATCAGCATCTTTCTTGGACATACTGGACTTTTTTTTGAACTGTCTCTGTCATTATTTGTGGGGTGTGGATTCCTCTATCAAAATACAAATGCATAACTTTTCTTTCTTCCCTTTCTAAACTACAAAAATTATGTCTTGCTATTAGTGTTTCACCCTAAGGAATATTTTTTATCAATAGAGTTGGATTGCAGTATTGGGGACATAGACAGATGGGGAGCTTGTGCACACGGAACACCAGCAGGAAAATGATGCTGGCGAGCGGCTGCAGCCAGCATTGCACATGCATTTTGTGAGAGGGCATGGATGGCATAAAAACTACACGTAAAGGTGTCACTGTAGGAGGAACAGTATAGCTCCTGGTAGGGGCGTGCCTCTAGTGTAAGATTTTCCGCCCGCCTTACCTCCTTGACAGTGGGAAACTTCTTCCTGCATTCCAGTGACAGGCTCTGCAGGTCACTCTGTGCGTCTGTTCTCCAGCAGCTTCTTGAGGGCCTCGGGACTGCTGGTGCTGCTTGACATTTTGTCGCGGCCCTGGACTTGCACTCTGGCATTGACCCACACGAAGCCCACCTGGGCTGACTCAGTACAGCATTGTTCTGTCCTTCTCCCAGCTGTCATCCCTACCTTGCCCCCTGCTCCCACAATCCTGAGCTCCTTGAGCATGTCACAGGCACTTACGTAACCACACAAGCGGGACCAAATCTCCTCTAAGGACAGTGAAAAGGGACTTCGCATTTGATGGAAGTAGGGGTAGTGTAAGAGTAAAAGCTATGTAGAAAACAAAACGCCTACCGCAAACCATTCAATTTTATTATTGCTAACTGAGAATAGTGGTGGTTGCCGGTAAACTCGGCTACACGGCGTAGGTGGAGTTTTTGCCAAACTCCGTCCTCCCAGTGGAGTGCGGAGTGCCAAAAACTGTGTGAACTCTGCCTGCAGAGCAGAGTTTACCGCCCACCCTTAAAGAGAATGTTTCAGAGGCTAGAGCAAGGTCAAGGGGTAGGAAAGCGGTGAACGCATTCCTTAATTCTCTAATGTTACCAGGGAAGAACAGATAGGGCACGGGAAGGAAAGCCTGGCAATGGATGCCTTGTGGCGAAAGATAGGTCACATAAGCTGCTTCTACTGATCCAGCGCTAACAATATAAATTCTTCTCCTATATGCTTCGGTCATCCAGGTGCAACTATTCCTCCAACACACAAACTATTTCCATATGACGGTGGGGCCCATAACACCGCATATACATTCACTTACTCATTTATTCCCTGGATTACCTCCGTCCTTAACCTAGGAGAAAACGATTCGCTGGAAGGAGACGGGATACCTCTTTTAACATGACATAATGTTTCTCATTTGCTTTAAGGTATTCCGCTCATTGGTCGATGGACCAACTAGTAGGAATAGGTTGATGGTGATTAAGACCAGCTCAATCACAATAAACTCTTTAACATTTTACCTTAATCATTGAGCTAAAGAATCACTGAGTCATTTGTTTAAAGAATAAAAAAGTTTATATAGTTTCGAAGCAAGAAATAAATTTAAGCTTATTATTCAGATTATTACATTTATCATCAATATAATAATAAATTGAAATTGCAATGCATACCTATTAGACGGAAAAATAAGGTTGTCATAGCAAGAACTCCAAAAGATCAATCTATCTGTCTTGGAAAATCTAATAGTTCTAAATGAAAAATCTATCAGGAGTAAAAAGGTTCTTCATAAGCAGCATCTTATACTCAACTAGAAATATAAAATAGCAGCAGCAGCATCAACTCGTCAGCATCAGCAACCGCAACTTCACCCATCTACAGCATCTCCTCTCTCCAGCATCTAACCCCTCCCCACCAAGAGTAGGTCTTCTTATACCCTAATTCTAGCTTACTGAATAAAAATGTTGCATCTCTATGGCGTGATTCTTTCCCATTGGTTCATTCAGGTCCATATACATTTTAATCAAACTTCCTTGTCTTAACCAGTTCTTTGTGGAATGTCCATGCTTGCATCGTTTCCCACAGTTCATGACATTGCTCATCAGTTTCGATCAGTCCAATTTGTATCTTTTTCTGCTACTTTTTAGATTCAACAGTTCCGTCCATTTATTCAGTTTGACTTCTCACGCTTCTTGCTGATCATCTTGGCACACATTTGCTCAGAAAGGTCACAATAGCCTTGACCATACTTCCGTCTTAGCCTCTCAGCACGAACACGTGGTCATCCTTTTTCACACCCTTTCTCCTCTACCACACGGCTTCTCGCTCATGCGTACTCTAGCAAATGGCGGCCATTTTATATCGCTGCTCAACAGGCCTAAGCGCACTATTTTCAAAGATAAACAAAAATATTGTTAAAATAAAGAATATAAACCCTTTCGTTTCCCTCCCGTCTTTCTACGTACCCCAATTAGGTATTACCTAGCAAAAAGCAACATATAAAGCCGTCCCTTACTTACCATCGCTTTATTTTGCCACCACACGTTTTATTTAAAAAGCACAAATCATGCGTTTATTATTTTATTAGTACGCAAATATTACGTTATGTTAGACACGTAAACAATTATAAGTTGAATAATTTGCACAAAAAATAGCGTGTTACCTTTAACCCTTTACATGTAACATACATTGTTGGTTATTTACTTAAACGAACATGTTTATTAATTATTTTACGAAAATTATTAGGAGGTTAAAAAAAATTTCATTTACCCTGCTCCATCAACTCCCCCCTTTGGTGATTTTTAATATCACCACAAAACCCAAGTTATACAATTCTTTCAGACAGCATATATCTTTTATCCGTTTGCTTTTGTTAGTTTACACAACTGTATCCCTTTCAACTTGTCTCTTCGTCTTCTTGTACATGTTCTCTTTTATTTCTTCTAGCTCTATTTCACCCATTTCTCTCTCTCTCTCCTTGTTTATCATATTTTCTTTTTCTATTTTATTCTGTCTTCTTCTTCTTTATACATGTAATTACAAGCTTCAGCACTAAAATTATTATTATTATCATGGTTGCTATTATTATAACTTTCCCTATTATTAATCCACTCATTCTTGTTAACCAATTTATTACTGAAGAAAACCCTTTACCAAGTTTTCCCAATGCACTTTCAACCTCCAGTGGAACAAGTTCTTTGTGCAAACTTGTAATATTTGTTATATACTTTTGTATATTTTCACTTTTATCTGGAATGTAAGTGCAACAATGTTGGACTTTCAGCATTCCACAGACTCCACCCTCTTTTGCCAAAAGAATGTCAAGGGCAAGTCGATTTTGCATCACCATAGCTCACTTGGCAACCATTTCGGTATTTACCATCAAGAACCCTCCAGCAGTATCTGTAGATAAACGATCTACCACTGTGGATAATTTCCGAATTCTAAATGCATTCAAAGATATTCCCACTGCTGGTATCAATGCACCAAAAATAACACCTACTATTTCTGAAAAACTTTCCCTTTTTCTACGTGTAAAGGTATTTATCATTTTGTGTGTTCCTTTTTCTTTTCTATCCATATGAAAAATCTTTGGAAAGACCAAGCCTAAATAACATGACCCATACCAATGGTCCGGCAACATATAATAAGCCCTGTTACCGCAAACATAATAGATCCCTGGAAATATTGGATCTTTTCCCCCTTTGAATCCCCATCCACCTAAAATTTGATAATTGTCATGGCAAATACTGGAACCCACAAAATAATTGTCATATCTTGTCTTATTTCTTCTAATGCACAACCTTCCCTGTTGGGGCCAATCCAGAGTCATAGCTGCATTTGTCTTTTTCTTGTCATGATTGTCTTCCTCAAACGCCCAAAGAGGTGTTTTTGTCTCTTCTATCACTTTTCTTTGAAATTTCACTCTTCTCTCTTCAACCATCTCTAAAAATACTTTTTCTTCCTTCTTTAACTCACATGTAAGGTTGTTTTTAACTATATTCTCTAATGTTAAAATCTTATCTTCTATAAAATATTCACCAAACGTTTTTCCCTCTTTTATTTTGTTTAGCTCAGGAACTACAGAAACCTTCGCAAAAATCTTATCTATGTCAGTGTAATAATATTCTAATCTACCTGTTTTATAAAATAAACTTGCTAAAACACTACATGTTATTCCATACGTCAAAGGAAGGTGATGATAAGTCACACCCTCTGCTACAGATGCAGGCAATTGCATACAAACATAGCAATCTCTTACCTCCATTGTTTCTACATACTCATATAATAATTTAGTAAAAACATTCTTAGAAAAATCTGTTATTGATTTGTCCTTATGTAATTCTGCACTACTTTTTAATATAACTGGTTCTTGAGTGTTAGCTCCTTTTTCTTTCTCTGTTTTATTAGAAGTTTCTACTACAGCTAAACTAATTGGAATAGTGATTGCTAAAACCACCCATACTGTCATTAATAATCCTGTACAAAAGAAGCACATCTTACACCATCTACTTAAAAACTCACATTTACATTTTCTATCTCTAGTATCCTCCATTTTGTATTATAACCTTATTTATTTATTTTCAAGAAAATTGTGTCACTACACCTCAGAAATGACTTATTTGCCACTCTGCACTCCAATGTTTTTGTCTTTGCTTGGTACTTTCTTTTAATTGTTTTCAGAATTCTTTCTTTGTCAAATCCGGTAGAAATTCGTCAGATCCAATGTTTTGTCAAGTCCGGTAGAAATTGTTTAAACTTCTTCAAGTCTGTTGCACCTCACCTTCACCCATTAGGTTTCTTTGTTCTGGGTTCTCGTGAGTGTTCTTTTCTTCTTTGATATCAGTCAAAGCAAGATACAACCATTCAGGCGATCTATACTTCGGATTTACTTTCTTTACTCTTTTCGTTTTCTGCAAGTGTTTTCCAACTTGTTTTTCTTGCTCTTTCTGACTTGTTATTTCATTCACTTGTTCAGCACTTTTTCCATCTAACCTTATGATTCTGTATCTTAATTTTCTTACTTCGTTGGGCCAATTGTCTCCTTTTCTTGGCCTTTTTGCCTCACTTCCTTTTTCCTCTCTTTCTGTTTTCCAATTCCTTTTTCTTGACTCTAGTTTTTGGTTTCTTTCCTCTCCACTTTCTTCAGACTCTGTTTCAGTTTTTTCGTTATTGTCTCTTATTTTGAAACTTATAATTTCATTTTCTTCCTCTACTTGTGGTTCTTTTCTTATCTTCCTTCGTTCACCTATTTCTGTCCCTCCTCGAGGTTCTTCCGAATTTGTGTCACTCTCTCTATCTGCTTCTAAATTTCCCTGTTCTTTTGTTTGACTATCTGTCCCTATTGCTCCTCGGAGATCTTCCGATTTTTCTAACTTTCTGTTTGAAACTCTCCCTTCTTCATCTATTAATATTATCTCCGAAGGATTTTTACCACAACTTGTACTTGGTTGCTCACTGTTACTATCTTCTGGCTCAGTTTCTTCTCTTATGCTTTCAAATTTCCAATTTCTTTTCAGAATTTCTTCACAATCCGAATGATCTGTATCAGATTCTGAACTCGTATCTGATATTTCCAGATGTCGACTCACATGTCGATCTTCAAGTTCTGGAACTTCAGCTATTTCCTCTACTTCTTCTGTCGTTGCACTTGTAGTTGGGTCATCCAGATGTCGACTTACAGGTCGATCTTCAGATTTTGGCACCCTGTTAGTTTCTTCTTCCGCTTCTGATGCTGAACTGTTATCCAATATTTCCAGATGTCGACTCACATGTCGATCTTCAGGTTCTGGAACTCTGATGGTGTGACTGGCATGCACCCAGTGTTTCACTCCTGCACATTTGACTGCAGTGGTTGTCACCAGGATCACTTGTCGTGGTTCGTCCCAGCGAGGAACCAAACAGTTTCTTCTTCTGTGGACTTTTATGCGGACCCAATCTCCTGGATTCAAGTCGTGAGCTGGTTTTCTTTCAAGAGTGGACGCATCCGGTCCAACCTGATGAAACACAGAACGCACCACATCAGCCAATCCTTTGCAATAATCCAGCACCAGATCATCAGTTATAGTCAGTAGTTTGTTGACAGGTACATGTGCTTGTCTCATTGCTCGTCCCATAATTATCTCATGGGGACTGAGTCCAGTTTTCCTTTCCGGAATACTTCTGATTGTCATTAAAACTAATGGTAAGGCATCTGGCCATTTGAGTCCTGTAGCTTGACACATTTTTCCTAACCTGTTCTTAATTGTTCCATTCACTTGCTCTACTATTCCAGAAGCCTCTGGTCTGTATGCACAATGCAGTTTCTGTTTCATACTAAGTGCTTCACAAATTAACTTAATTAATTCATTTTGGAAATGTGTTCCTCTATCTGTTTCAATCGTGACTGGAAAACCATACCTCGGAATGAATTCTCGCAGCATAAGTTTTGCTACCGTTATTCCATCATTCCTTCTGGTCGGGTATGCTTCCACCCAACGGGAAAACAAACAGACGACTACAAGGACATACCTCAGTCTGTTGCACGGGGGCATTTCAATAAAAACTATTTGCATTCTAGTGAACGGACCTCCTTCACGTCCTATTGTTCCTAGACTCACTACTGTCTTCCTTCCTGGATTTAACTGTTGACAAATAAGACATCTTTGACAAAGACTCTCAGCTATGGCTCTGAATTTTGGATTATACCATGTTTGTCTAAAAAGTCTTATCATTGAATCTCTCCCAATATGGGCTTGTCCATGGTACATCCGTGCCATGTCAGAAATCATACTATCAGGCATAACTGGTCTTTCATCTCTATAAACCCAAACATCATTTTCTTCATGTTTTCTACATCCTGCTTTTATCCATGTATCTTTTTCCTCATCATCTGCTGCTTCCTGTAACTGTCTCACCTCATCCCATGTCTCAACAGGGTTAGTAAAAAGCAAAGGACAAGAAATATGCTCCCTTTCTCGGTTCCTGTTTAAAGAAACCACATTCTTTGCACAGTACTGGGCAATCTCGTCAGCATATTTATTGCCGACAGTTATGTAGTCTTCCCCATTTTTATGTGCATTGCACTTCACAACAGCAATCTGTTTAGGCAGCTGTATCGCCTCAAGCAATCTTTTCACAAAATCTCCATTTCTAATTGGCGTTCCTGCAGACGTCAAGAAACCTCTTTGTGACCAAATCTGACTGAAATCATGCACCACCCCAAAGCCGTAATGGCTATCTGTCACAATCGTACCCGTACATTTCTTCCCAACTTGCATGCTTGAATCAGAGTTACTAGTTCTGCGACTTGGGCAGACCGTATCCCTTTCAGACAAGATGCTTCCATTACAGTTGCTACTGTGCAAACTGCATATGCTGCACTTAGAACTCCATCATTCGTTCTCAAGCATGAGCCATCCACAAACAGAATATAATCTGATTCCTTTAAGGGCTCATCTCGTATGTCTGATCTCGGTTTTGTACAATATTCAAGCACATTCAGACAATCGTGATCTACTTCATCCATTTCAATTACACTCTCTTCATCTGGCAACGATGTCGAAGGATTCACATTCATACATCTGTCAATGGTCACATTATCTGCACTCAAAATTACTTTTTCATACCTAGTCAGCCGACTATGTGTCATGTATTGGGTTTTTGTTCTTGTCAAAAGAATTTCCACAGAATGGGGAACATATACTCTCAGTGGATATCCCATCACTATTCCTTCACTCTGTTCCAGACTCACACAAGTAGCAGCAACTGCTTTCAAACATCCAGGCAACGCTTTCGCTACAGGGTCTAAAACAGCTGAAAAATATGCAATGGGTCTTTTCATAGTTCCATGTCTCTGTACCAAGACTGAAAATGCACATCCATCACTTTCACTGCAATACAACTCAAAATCTTTCTCATAGTCAGGCATTCCTAATGCTGGAGCTTCACATAATTTCTTTTTCAGCTCTCTGAATGCTTTCATTTCTTCATCATTCATTTCAAAAGGATCTTTAACATCCTTCTTTGTCAGTTTTTGCAACGGTTTAGCAATCAGCGAAAAACCGCTTATCCATTGTCGACAATATCCAACAATTCCCAGAAACATTCTTACCTCTCTTTGCGTCATTGGAGCTCTCATTCCTTGAATCATTTTTATTCTTTCAGTCGTTACCTTTCGCACTCCTTTCTCAATTTTATGCCCTAAATATTGGACTTCTTGTTGACAAAACTGCAATTTTGATGGGGACACTTTATGTCCTCTTTTTGCTAAATGATTTAGCAAAGCAATTGTATCATTGACACATGCTTCCTTCGTTTTTGATGCCACCAGTAGGTCATCAATATACTGAACCATCACTGACTTTTCTGGCATTTTTAAATCTTCCAACGATTTCTTTAGAATCTGATTAAAGGTTGAGGGGCTTTCTGTGTACCCTTGAGGAATTCGGCACCATGCCAAAATACGCTCTCCAAACCTAAACGCAAATAATGGCTGGCTATCTGGATGTAATGGAATAGAGAAAAATGCATGACATAAATCAATTACTGTGTACCATTCTGCTTCACGTGGAATCTGGTATAGAATCACAGCAGGGTTCGGTACTATTGGGCAACAAGGCACTACAATTTTGTTTACCTTCCTCAAATCCTGTACAATTCTATATGTTCCGTTTGGCTTTTTCAGTCCCATTATTGGCGAATTACATGGACTGCTCATGATTTCTTTTAGAATCCCTTGTTCAACCATTTTATTTATTACTGGCGTTATTCCTTCAATTATTTCTGGTGTCAATTTATACTGGGGCGTATTTGGGTAACTTGTTCCTTCTTTTACGGTTATTTTAACGGGATCTACTTCTTTCATTAATCCTATATCCTCTCCTGTAAAGTCCCACACTTCTTCTTTCACTGTCTTTTTCAATTCAATTGGGATTTTCTTTGCATCAAATACAGGAAACAAATCATTTACTTCTGGTTCTAAATTCACCAGTGTCATTTTATACAGTACATCTTCATCTGGGGTCTGAAATGCAATTCCATCTGGAGGACAATAGATAGTGCAATTCATCTTGCACAATAGATCGCGTCCTAATAGGTTCACGGGACTACAATCGCATACCACAAATCGGTGCATTTCACTAAATGGACCAATCTTTACCTCCACTAATTTAGTAAGAGGCGTCTTAATTTGCTGATTTGACACTCCAACTACTTGGATATGTTTACCTGAGAGAGGAAGGTTTGGAATTTCCACTGACCTAACAGTAGAACGGGTAGCTCCAGTGTCCACAAGGAATGTTACATTTGCATCATTCACTTCTCCATCCACAAATGGACCAGACTGATCTACCTCTAGAGTTGCGCCAAGCACGCACTCTTCCCCCTCTCCTAGGCACCGTCAGAAACTTTCATCCGTTTCATCCTCATCCTATCGTAACCAATATTGAGAAATTGCAGCTGCACGCGGCAACTGTGTTACCTGTTCTCCTCCGTAGAATCCTGTTTCTGCACTGTATTTCTGTTGGTTAACACTCTTTGGAAGTGGTGGTTGTGGCACCTGACTCTGTTGAGTAACTACCTCATGCTGTACCTGTGAATTTAATGATTGATTTTCCACATTAAGTTTTGGAGGAAATTTACACTCGTTTCTCCAATGCCCTAGCTTTCTGCAGTTGTGGCATGGCCACTTTTTCTTTGCCTCATCTATGCTCATTTGTCCTTTTCCTTTACCTATATTTGGTCGAGATCTAGCCTGTCCTGCTTCATTACCTGTATTACTCAATTGAGCTTCTTGTTTCTCTGCAACTTTCACCTGTGCCCACATGGCTTTTTCTTTCAATTTACGCTGTCTACTCTCAATATCATCACTGCAATACTTAGCATATCTCAAAACTTCGTCAACTGTGCTATTCTGCCAACAAATCATATGCTGTTTAATCATCTCACTTATCTCTGGTTTCAACCCATAAACAAATCTATATACAAAATGACTCATATCCTTCTCATTTAGTGTCTCATAACCACTATACTGTTTGAAAACTAACAACAGCCTTTCATAATAAGCATGCACTGATTCTTTACTTTCTTGCGTTGTTCTGTCTATTTTTACCCAATCTGTTTCTTTAGGTGGAATCTTATTCTTCAAAAAGGTAATTACTTGGTCATACTTCCTCATCACTTCTGGTCCTGGCGCTCCTGTTTTAGCATCCCTTGGATATTCTACAGTTGGCCAATCAATAGTAATCTTACATTCTGTCCACAAATCAGCTGGCACTACTATATCAAACAATCCATCTAAGTCTATCCACAACACTTTTGAAACCTTAACAAATCTCTCCACTTGTCTGTACCATTCTACTGGCTTCTCTCTCAACTTTGGGAAGTCATTTGTAAATGACAGTATATCCTGTCTAGTCCATGGAACATGCACATAACTACCACCTGGAGTCTCTCTCATCGGGTACTCCCTTACAACTGGTTCCTTATCTGTCACTGCAAAAGCCAAAGATGCTTTATCTGTTATTTTCTCGTTCTTTTTCATCCATCTATTTCTCCATCTATCCACATCACCCCATTTTCTCAGTAAAACAATTAACTCTTTTATTTGGGTCAATCTTCCTGATGTGTTCAAATTCTCTATATCTTTCTCACAAAAATCTACTCTGTATGGTTTCTGCAACGTTCTCACTTTTACAAACTCTACTCCTAGTTCACTTGCTGTCTCTTCCAATTTGTCATGTAAATTTCTAGCTCTCCATGTAAGACTTTTGCACAAAAACATGATCTCATCATCCTGATAATTTTTTAATTTTTCGGTACCAATCGTTCAGAAAATCAATTCTTCCATGTCTATTTTCAACCTAATTACATCTAATGGTTTTACTTCTGTCTCTTTCGTTTTTAGCGTTTTCATCCATTCATTTAACTCATCTGGAGTCGGACCTACAGGCGTACTATTTAATTCTATCCAATTGCTACTTCTTTCTGGTGTCCCTGATGCAGACTCCGTTACCATAGGTATTCTCCTGATCTCATTCTCATTTATCGTCAAATTAGTAGGTGGGCTTGGTTTATAGGTACTAACCAAATGGTGTGCACCTTCATTATTCAGTTCCATCCCTTCTCTTTTTCTTTGCAAATGTGAATTCATGGGAATCACTAAAGAACGTTCATCAATTTTCTGATTCTCAAAAATTGGCATTACTGGACCTATCGTTACTGGTACAGTTACAGCTTCCATATTCTTTGTCAATGCCCTTATCTTCTCAGTCAATTCTCTTGTGGTTTTGCTAATTCAGTTGCATTGTCACTTTCTATCTCTTCATTTTGTGAAGTTTTTAATTGATCTTGTGACCTATTTATCTCATCTCTTCGTTCGGGATTTTTATTCCTCCCAGTTTCCATTGGCGGTGCATTAGGTGTCACCACCGCAGAAGTCTGTTGGTATGGAGGTGGGTTTCTGTTTAAAATATCTTCCAGCAATTCGTCATCCGTTTCACTACCACCATACCCATACTTTTCTATAACTACATGTTTCTTTTTCTCTGTACACTTTCTCTTTGCTTCTTCCTCAACTGTAAAAGCTGGAAACAAACCTCCTGTCATATTAGCACATCTCCAACGCTTTATTCTGTCCTCATGATTTACTCCCCATAACCTTCCAGGCACAAACTCATGATTCTTTAATCCTCTGAATCTCTCTCGTTCATACATCTCATCTTCCCATTCAGTTAAAGCTTCAAACTGTGTCGGTCTAGGTCTAGGTTCTAACATTGCCATCTTTTCTCTCAAATTCCGTAGTACAGCTACATTAAATGAACCATTCTCAGGGAAAGCCAATGCTCCATCATTCTTGGTATATTTTGTCCAATTTTCTAACCATATGCATGTATGATATCCATATTTCAGCATCATGTGTGAAGCTGGTGAATTCGGCGGAGGAATTATTTGTCCCTCTCTAGTCACTACCTTTTTGTCTTTCTTAAAGAAGTTCTTAACTTTCGACATCCATGACGTTTTCTCTCTACCATACTCATAATACGACATGATTCACAATCGCTTTTTCTCCTCAATCGATCCGCAATTCAATCACTGTTCTCTATGCGTTATTCGGACCAATACTAGCGCGACTCACACTAATACTCCAATCACAAACTTCCACGTCACTAGGCTATTCGACCAATCCTAGCGCGACTCACACCAAAGCTCCAATCAGAGCGATTTCTGTCTACAGCGCACTGTCCAATCCCAGCGCGGCTTTTGTCTATGTCAGTTCTGCTCCTGTTTCCGTATGACTAGCGCACTGTCCAATCCCAGCGCGGCTTTTGTCTACGTCAGTTCTGCTCTTGACCCCTCCTTTACAAAATTTATCGGCAATTTCTTTTTCAACAATTCTTCGTTAGTTACAACATTTAAAACACATTTCCATTGTCTGATTCGCTAAACAAAAGAGATAGCTTTGACCATTTACACAAGAACTCTGTATTTTCCAGTAGGTAGCGCTTACCTCTACCCTACCACAGAATTTTCTGTTTCGCCGATAAAGTAGCACTTCCCTCTACCTTACCCTTCTTTCAAGCAAGCGGTAAACCCGTTTCTCTGGGGATAAAACACATGTGGAGACTATACTGCTCCTGAGAATTAAGGCCAGAGTTTCACAAGAAAACCGGTCACTATTTCACTTACACACCTTTTATACGGAAAAATGTCCCTATCATAACACAACCTGTGTTATCACCAATATGAACTCAGACAATGCACCATTCCATGTGACTTCTCTTGCCACACGTGTTCCACTTCCTACTTCCTACTTCCCAGAAGCGTGAAAACTTACATATAACATAACGTGACTCAACATAAAGTGTTAGACATGAACTTATCAATAATCAATAATCACCAAACTAATCTATAGTAACCATAACTCTGCTACCAAGAAATCTGATCCAGCACTAACAATATAAATTCTTCTCCTATATGCTTCGGTCATCCAGGTGCAACTATTCCTCCAACACACAAACTATATCCATATGACGGTGGGGCCCATAACACCGCATATACATTCACTTACTCATTTATTCCCTGGATTACCTCCGTCCTTAACCTAGGAGAAAACGATTCGCTGGAATGAGACGGGATACCTCTTTTAACCTTGACATAATGTTTCTCATTTGCTTTAAGGTATTCCGCTCATTGGTCGATGGACCAACTAGTAGGAATCAGTTGATGGTGATTAAGACCAGCTCAATCACAATAAACTCTTTAACATTTTACCTTAATCATTGAGCTAAAGAATCACTGAGTCATTTGTTTAAAGAATAATAAAGTTTATATAGTTTCGAAGCAAGAAATAAATTTAACCTTATTATTCAGATTATTACATTTATCATCAATATAATAATAAATTGAAATTGCAATGCATACCTATTAGACGGAAAAATAAGGTTGTCATAGCAAGAACTCCAAAAGATCAATCTATCTGTCTTGGAAAATCTAATAGTTCTAAATGAAAAATCTATCAGGAGTAAAAAGGTTCTTCATAAGCAGCATCTTATACTCAACTAGAAATATAAAATAGCAGCAGCAGCATCAACTCGTCAGCATCAGCAACCGCAACTTCACCCATCTACAGCATCTCCTCTCTCCAGCATCTAACCCCTCCCCACCAAGAGTAGGTCTTCTTATACCCTAATTCTAGCTTACTGAATAAAAATGTTGCATCTCTATGGCGTGATTCTTTCCCATTGGTTCATTCAGGTCCATATACATTTTAATCAAACTTCCTTGTCTTAACCAGTTCTTTGTGGAATGTCCATGCTTGCATCGTTTCCCACAGTTCATGACATTGCTCATCAGTTTCGATCAGTCCAATTTGTATCTTTTTCTGCTACTTTTTAGATTCAACAGTTCCATCCATTTATTCAGTTTGACTTCTCACGCTTCTTGCTGATCATCTTGGCACACATTTGCTCAGAAAGGTCACAATAGCCTTGACCATACTTCCGTCTTAGCCTCTCAGCACGAACACGTGGTCATCCTTTTTCACAGCCTTTCTCCTCTACCACACGGCTTCTCGCTCATGCGTACTCTAGCAAATGGCGGCCATTTTATATCGCTGCCCAACAGGCCTAAGCGCACTATTTTCAAAGATAAACAAAAATATTGTTAAAATAAAGAATATAAACCCTTTCGTTTCCCTCCCGTCTTTCTACGTACCCCAATTAGGTATTACCTAGCAAAAAGCAACATATAAAGCCGTCCCTTACTTACCATCGCTTTATTTTGCCACCACACGTTTTATTTAAAAAGCACAAATCATGTGTTTATTATTTTATTAGTACGCAAATATTACGTTATGTTAGACACGTAAACAATTATAAGTTGATTAATTTGCACACAAAATAGCGTGTTACCTTTAACCCTTTACATGTAACATACATTGTTGGTTATTTACTTAAACGAACATGTTTATTAATTATTTTACGAAAATTATTAGGAGGTTAAAAAAAATTTCATTTACCCTGCTCCATCACTACCTTCCCAGTGGTGCCTGGACTCACTTCCATTCTAGACAGTAAAGAGTCCTATTATTACACAAGTGGTACAGTGGTGCCCCTGCTTAGGAAACATCCTTTACTCCGCAGTCAAAACAACGACCAGCCTTTACAACGAAGTCACTATCCCGACTGCAACATTAACCGTGTCACTTTACCACGCAAGTCGTTACAGTGACTTATTGTAGGGGGTGCTTTGTTGGACTGGTGTTGGATTTTTATGTCCAACACCTTCCCTACTGTTGCATAGACTGGAGTTGGAATGTTAATTTGTACTATTTCAAAGTCTAGCACCCCTAAAGCAAGTCGTTGTAACGACTTGCGTGGTAAAGTAACGCATGGTAACATCGCAGTTCGGGTAGTGACTGCGTTGTAAAGGCATGCAGGGCAAATGCATGTGTGGTTTCATCATATAACCCCCTGCACTGCCACCTTTTTTCCCAAAGAGGTAGCAGTAGAAAGCTCGTAGAGGCCCTGTACAAGGGAGCAGAAGCAATGCTGGGAATGAAGCTACTTTGTTATCTCCTGGACCAGCCCTGCATATGCAACAGGCAATGCCTGAAATCTATAAGGGTAGTCCTACTGAGCACCCCCTGCTGGTGGTGCACAAAGGGACCCCACCTGGCCTCTGATGCAGAACTGGCCGAGGGGCATTTGTAGCTAATCCTGGGCCATATACATCAGCTGCACAGGTTTAGAAAAAGTACATGTGCACTGCAGAGGAACTATTATGTTTAGATTACTTTAAGCTACCAATTTAAAATAACATTTAAAAGTAAAAGGTAGAGAGTATACTCTCCCACTAAAGGTAAAGCGAAAGAATTAATCTATGTAAATAATTTGAATTGTTTACTTAAAAATAGAATTAGTTTAAAACATATGCATTGTTGTATATATTGATTTAACAATTCTTGTAGCTGAAGTTACTTTAAGGACTATCATTTTCTACCATATTCTTTCTAAATTGAATTTTTGTTCTTTTAGCTTTCGCAGCCTATGCTTTATTGTCTGCTCTAACTAATGTGTACTACTTAGTATGGATGGGCTGGTCTAGACCCTTAAGCAACCATTTTTCATATTCAACATATGCCTCGTTTACATCCAAGCAAGAAGTTTCACCCATCTGCAGTACAGTTTGCAGGATCAATTTCTCCTGCATTTTCCAGGGTCCACTCCTTGTTCTGTTTGTCCTTCCTCAATATTTCTCATTACCAAATAGAGTTCAAACTCTTCTCCCTTTACTTTGGTGGGGGAATGTTATGCTAGCATTATGTACCTGTGATGCCCAGCTTACTCCTACCTTTCCTTCAGAACCTACAAAATATGTCCGCAAAGTTTACAAACGGCCTTGAGCGCTGGGGGTATGTGTGAGACATCACCTGGAAACTACACTTGCTGTCAGCGAAGGCATAAACTTAGTTCAAGCCTGCCTGCTTGCTGCATTGGGCCATCCTCAAGACATGCTAGTATTGATTATGGTCACCCCAGCAACACCTCAGTACCATTCTAAATGGTAGGAATGCAAAGACTGGAGGTAGAACCTTCTGTGTCCAGGCATCCTGAACCTGGCTCCCACTCCGCTTGAGGACCATTGAGATATTCTATAAAAACCCAAAAACTGTTACGGTTTAATGATAAACCAGTGCCAGAATATGATGTACAAAGGCTGACATTCAGGTCTTCATTGCATTTTGAGAGCCAAAAGGCCCGTATGGGCTGTAAGTTGCACCACACAAATTTGTAATGTAAGATTCCTGCACATTCAAGACTATTTGTGTGTTTGCAAGGTGCACCGGCCAAATGGGGCAGTATCTTAAAGCATGAGGCAAATTTTTATTTAAAAAAATATATTTTTATTGAGAAGTACATGTCAATATATAAACAATATATAAAAAAAAAAGAGAATCAAACAATAATTCAAATTATGGCCACACAGTAAATTACTATGAAGTGTTAACTTCTCAGATTTCTAAACACAGAAAATCATAATACAGACATCAATAGACACAATCTCTTAGATACTCATAAAACCAGGAAAGGTGGACAATGGAGGAGATGATGTAGATAGTGTACAATATGTATTAAACCATATATTATAGATAGTTAGAAGATAGTATAGATAATATCATACAAATCCACAAATATTACATTTCAAGTGGAGATATTCCTGCTAATTCAGCAATGTCCAATGGGTGAACAGTAAGTCCTAACCAAAATAAGTGTTAATGGCTAAAGCATAGGCATGAGGCAATTCTGAGTATAAGATGTGCCTCGATATTTGAGAATATTTCTGGATACTTGAATCTGTACCTTGGCATATGATGGTTGCGACTAGGCATGGGATTACGTTCATGATCATTGAAAGTTGTCCCTTGCCATTTGATGCTGTGCCTGGACCAAATGTGGTTTTGCCTGGAGATGCAAAGCTCTGCAAAGGCTTTTATAGCTATATTTGTCATATGATAGCTGTACCCGGGTATATGAAGTCTGGCCTTCAGGGTTCATTTTGGGCATATATTTATTGTGCCTGGTCATGGAAAAATTACAATGGCTGTGCTGCAAGCATATTATGTATCCCTGGCATATAATGGGCGCTCCCTGGGCAATAGATGGATATTATCTCAAATGAACTTGAAGCTTTTTCGCCATTTTATTGAAAATGCACATTATTGTATATTTTCAGTGGAATCAATTTCGGTAATGTCACCAGGGCCAAAGGTTTTGCGCATCAGTGTATGTAAAGCTCATAGAGCGTCACTTCCTCAAATGGCACTAGGTGTCAAAAGATGAGAGAGATCATTTACAATACGTTAGAGATTTTGGGGAATCGACCCCCCGCTTAACCTCCTTGCATTCGATACATCTGTTGAATTAAAATTGTGAAGGAAACCTTAACAGTGCCGCATCAATAATATTATTCTATTTACAAGGTGATACAGTGGAAAATAGAGACATTAATTCAGCATTTTCCTGTATGCATTTTCATATCTCCATGAAAGTTGAAGTCTGATCTAGATATATGTTTGATGTTCGAATATTACCTTGGGAGAAATATCTGAAAATAGCAAGGGAATAACATAATGTATCTGGCGCAGTTACTTACGCTAAAGGGAAATGACATCAAGTAATCCTATAATCATTAAAAATAGTAAAATGTTAATTTGATTAGTTTGTGCTTCTTTTTCCATCCACATGCCCAGTCTGCCTATGACTAATAACTGCAGTTTTGTGGAAAGGCAAAACTGACATCTGGCTATGAAAATGAGCAGATGAGAGCTCAGTTAATGCTGAACAAACTCAGTCTATTTTCATTTCTGCTCCAAAACAGGACAGATGTACATAAAGTGTATTACACCTTTACTTCCTTGTACGTGACCCCTAGGCTCTTTTAGGTCATTGTGATTAATGCGGAAATGGAGAACGATGAGTGAAAAGAGACGCTCATTCATCACAGGCAGAATCTTCGACACAAAGATACTGTACACAATAAATAAAGACCTCCTCTAGTGAGAGAGGACTGAGTAGGTAATAAACTAGTTTTCAAGTTGTGTAAAGTTGAATGCAGCGCGTAGAAAGGTCAGGAGTCACACACAGGTTGCGTTGAAGTCCAAGTAATTTATTGTAGGTTCCAAGGTACAGAACCTCATCCACCACGCTCCTCCTCTCCTCCAAACTTCAGTCCCCTCTGAATCATGGCATTCTAGGTCTTACCAGTCCACTCTCATTCTACCCCCAGGGTTCTGCATCCGCAGTGAATACCATACACTATCCCCTTTATAAAATCAATCAATCAATCAATCACGGCATTTATAGAGCGCGCTACTCACCCGGGAGGGTCTCAAGGCACTGGGGGAGGGGGTAAGTTACTGCTCGAACAGCCAGGTCTTGAGCTGCTTCCTGAAGGAGAGATGGTCCTGGGTTCGCCGAAGGTGAGTGGGGAGGGAGTTCCAGGTCTTGGCTGCCAGGTAGGAGAAGGATCTTCCTCCGGCGGTGGTTCTGCGGATGCGTGGTACGGTTGCGAGGCGTGGCTGGTTGATCGTAGCTGGCGGGTGGGCGTGTAGAAGGTCATGCGGTCGTTGAGGTACTTTGGGCCCAGGTCGTGGAGGGCCTTGTGTGCGTGGGTGAGGAGTCTGAACGTGATTCTCTTGCTGACGGGGAGCCAGTGCAGGTCTTTCAGGTGTCCGGTGATGTGGCTGTGTCGGGGGATGTCCAGGATGAGTCGTGCGGAGGCGTTCTGGATGCGCTGGAGTCTTTTTGAAGTTTGGCTGTGGTTCCGGCGTAGAGGGTGTTCCCATAGTCCAGTCGGCTGGTGACGAGTGCCTGGGTGACGGTCTTCCTGGTTTCAGTGGGGATCCATCTGAAGATCTTGCGGAGCATGCGCAGGGTGTTGAAGCACGAGGATGAGACGGCGTTGACTTGTCTGGTCATCGACAGGGAGGAGTCCAGGATGAAGCCCAGGTTGCGTGCGTGGTCCGTTGGCTTGGGCGCGGTGCCCAGGGCCGGGGGCCACCAGGAGTCGTCCCAGGCGGAGGGTGATGAGCCCAGGATGAGGACTTCCGTCTTGTCTGAGTTTAGTTTAAGGCGGCTGTTCCTCATCCAGTCGGCGACGTCTCTCATCCCGTCGTGTAGGTTGGCTCTGGCGGTGGTGGGGTCGTTGGTGAGGGAGAGGATCAGCTGGGTGTCGTCGGCGTAGGAGATGATGTTGAGGTTGTGTTGGCGTGCGATGGCTGCGAGGGGGCTCATGTAGACGTTGAAGAGGGTTGGACTGAGTGAAGATCCTTGTGGAACGCCGCAGATGACTACGGTGGCCTCGGATCTGAACGGGGGAGGCGGACTCTCTGGGTTCTTCCGGCGAGGAACGAGATGATCCATTCCAGTGCTTTCTCTCGGATTCCGATGTTGCTGAGGCGCTTCACTAGGGTGCGGTGGCAGACGGTGTCGAACGCCGCGGAGAGGTCCAAGAGGATGAGGGCTGCTGTTTCCCCGTTGTCGGTTAGGGTTCTGATGTCGTCGGTGGCTGCGATAAGGGCGGTCTCGGTGCTGTGGTTGGCCCAAAACCCGGACTGCGAGGGGTCGAGGGATCCATTCGTCTCGAGGAAGGCGGCAAGCTGTCCGTTGACGGTCTTCTCGATGACTTTGGCCGGAAACGGAAGGAGCGAGATGGGACGGTAGTTCTTGAGGTCGGTGGGGTCCGCCGTTGGTTTCTTCAGGAGGGCGGTAAGCTCGGCGTGCTTCCAGCTCTCCGGGAAGGTGGCAGTGTGGAAGGAGGAGTTGATGATGTCCCGGAGATGGGGTGCGATGGTGGCGTCGGCTTTGTTGAAGACGTGGTGTGGGCAGGGGTCGGTTGGTGATCCGGAGTGGATGGAGTTCATCGTGCGGGTGGTGTCTTCGGTGCTGATCGGGGTCCAGTTGCAGAGGGTGGTGGTGGCGGGCGTTGGTTCGGCGGTAGGGTGCGTGGTTTGTGCGTCGAAGCTGTTATGTATGTCGGTGATCTTGCGGTGGAAGAACGTGGCGAGTGAGTTGCAGAGGTCTTGCGAGGGGTGATGTCGTTGTTTCCGGCGCTGGGGTTGGAGAACTCTTTGACGATGCTGAAAAGTTCCTTGCTGTCGTGGGCGTTGTTGTCCAGTCGTTCTTTGAGTGCCGACTTCTTGGTGGCACGGATCAGCTGGTGGTGTTTGCGGGTGGCGTGCTTGAGGGCGGTCCTGTTGTCTGTGGTCTGGTCGAGTCGCCAGGTTCTCTCGAGAGTGCGGCAGTTCTTCTTGGATTCCTTGAGTTCGTTGGTGAACCAAGGGGTTTTCTTGCTTCCGGGTCTGCTGGGAGGGTTTTTAGTGGTGCGAGGTCGTCGGCGCAGGCGGTCAGCCACTTGGCGAGGTTGCTGGCTGCTTCGTTTGGGTCCGTTGTGTTGGTGGGTGTGTTCTGGCTGAGGGAGGCGGTGAGCTGCTCGGCGGTGATCTTGCTCCAGCTCCGGCGGGGAGCCTGTTGCGGGTGGTGGTGGGTCGCAGTCTTTCTGAAGCTGAAGTGGACGCAGTTGTGGTCGGTCCAGTGTAGTCCGGTGGCGTGGCTGAAGGAGATGTGCTTGCTGGAAGAGAAGACGGGGTCAAGCGTGTGGCCGGCGTAGTGGGTGGGCGTGTTCACCAGTTGCTTGAGTCCGAGGTTGGCGAGGTTGTCCAGCAGGGCGGTGGTGTTTCTGTCGTTGTTGTTCTCCAGGTGGAAGTTGAGGTCCCCTAGGAGGATGTAGTCGGCTGAGGGCATGGCGTGCGGGCTGATGAAGTCTGCGATGTCAACACATCAGTACAATCAGGGGCGTAGTGAACCCCCTGCTTTCGCAGTTAGTGAAGGGCTGGTGTTGTTGATGGACCTCTTCCGTCTGGAACTCAGTGGATAAATGAGTATGTAAATGAATGAGTGGGCGAAAGGATGAGTGAATGATAGGTGAATTGACAGGTAGAACGATGGCAGAGTAAAGAGATGGATGGATGAGTGAATTGACAGGTGGATGACAGGTGAAAGCATGGCAGAGTAAAGGATGGATGAATTGATGACTGTTAATGGATAGGTGGATGGACAAAGGAGATGATGTCAGAGTAAAGGGGTGGATGGGTAGGTGGACAGGTGAAAGGATAACAGAGTGAAGGGATGGATGAGTGGGTGAAATGATGAGTGGATGAATGGCAGAGTGGATTGATGGATGGCAGAGTGGGTGGATGGATGATAGATGGATAGCAGGGTGGATGGACGGCAGAGTGGATATATGAATAGATGAATGGCAGGATGGATGGCTGGTAGAGTGGATGGGTGGACCCACGGCAGTGTGGATGGATAGCAGAATGGCTGTGTGGACGGATGGCAGAGTGGATGGATGTTGATGAATGGATGGATGGGTAGCAGAGTGGATTAATAGATGGCAGAATGGATGTATAGATTGATGGATGGATATAGACAGTAGATGGCAGAGTGGAGGGCAGAGTGAAAGGATGGATGGCAGAAAGGATGGACGGCAGAGTGGGTGAATGGATGGATGGCAGAGTCGGTGGATTGGTGCATGAATGTCAGAGATGATGGATGGTCAAGTAGATGGGTGGATGGATGGCAGAGTAGATGAGTGGATGGATGAAATGAATGAAATGAAATGAAAAGACCATTTGTTAAGCGCAATAGCTACCCTGAGGCGTCCTAGCGCTGCGGACAAACGTGTGCAGGAAGAAAAATAGGAACTATACAGGTTTGTTGAAGAGCAGAGTTTTTAGAAGCCTACGGAAGAGGAGCAGATTGGGCTCTGCCCGCAGGTGTAGGGGGAGAGAGTTCCAAAGTTTAGCCGAGTTATAAGCAAAGGAGCGGCCACCACTTCTAGTTCTCCTGATCTTGGGCACTAAGGCGAGGAAGGAAGATGCTGATCTGAGCTGTCTATTTGGGTGGTAGTGAGTAATCAGCGATCGGCTAATGACAGGGCCCGTTTTCCAAAAGGCCCTATGGGCAATGCAGAGGGCCTTGAATTCAATTCTTTCCCTGACTGGGAGCCAGTGAAGGCTCCTCAGTCCGGGATTGATTGGAAGTCGGTGGGGAATCTGAAGGAGTGTTCGGGCTGCGCAGTTTTGAATGACCTGGAGTTTGCGTAGGGTGGATTGAGGGGCCCCTAAATAAAGGGCGTTCCCGAAGTCCAGGCGTGAGAGAATGAGACCCTGGACCATAATCTGTCTTGCCTGGAATGGAAGCAGGGGAAGAATCTTCCGAAGCAGCCTTAGTAGACCATAGCAGGTGGCTGAGAGTTTAGCTGCTTAATGGTTAAAGTTGAGGGAGTTATCCAGCCAAATGCCCAGGCTCTTGATTGTATCCTTTGGCACTGGGGCGGGACCTAGGCAGATGGGCCATAGTGAGTTTATATTAAGCTTGGGGGTTTTGCCTAAGAGCATAAGCTCAGTTTTATCCCCGTTCAACTTTAAACAAGAGAGTGTCATCCATTTGGCCACCTCCTCCAGACATCCACTCAGGTTGTTAGAAGGAGTGTTTAATTGGTTAAGGGCCACCACTAGCTGAGTGTCGTCGGCATAAGTGATGATTTTTATGCCGAAAGGACGGACAATCTCAGCTAGGGGGCTCATATAAACATTAAATAGTGTGGGACTGAGGGAGGAGCCCTGAGGCACACCACAACTGAGTGGCTTGCTGGGGGAGGTGATATCGCCCTCAAAAACCTGGAAAGAACGATCTGCCAAGAAGGATGTAAACCAAGTGATGGCATTTCCTGAAACGCCTAAGTTGGTAAGTCGGTGAATTAGTAGATCATGATTTACAGTGTCGAATGCGGCACTTAAGTCAAGAAGGATTATTGCTGCAGAGCCTCCTTGATCAAGGATCTTCCTGGCCTCCTCAGTTACAGTGAGGAGAGCGGTTTCGGTCCCATGCATGGGACGGAATCCTGTCTGGGAGAGGTCAAGTAAATGGTTGTTCTCCAGGAACTCTACCAGTAATGAGTTGACGTATTTCTCCAAAATCTTTGTCAGCCATGGTAACAGGGAAATTGGCCGGTAATTACTGGGGTTATCTTGGTCTAGGTTGTTTTTTAATTAAGAGAGCCTTGATCAAGGCGCGCTTCCAGGGGGAGGGACAATGCAGGAGGAGATCGAGGCATTGAGCAGGTCAAGTATGGTGGAAGGATGAATGGATAGAATGGATAGAAGAGTGGATGGATGGATAGATGGATAGGTGGATTGATGCAGAGTGGATGGATGGATGGCAGAGTGGATGGATGGCAGAGTAAACGAGTGGATGGATGGATAGCAGAGTGGAATGATGGATGATGGAAGGATGGTAGAGTGGACTGATGGATGGAAGAGTGAAAGGATGGATGGATGGCAGAGTTGATGGACTGATGGATGGATGGCCTGGCGTACGCCGGACCAGCACAGGGCTTGCAAAAATGACTCTGGGGCTCTGGGCGTGGTTCAGTCAATGTCCGGACAAGGGAGTGACTAATGCGTGTGTCCCTGTTGTAGTGTCCACGGCAAGCGGAACACAATAGGCAATGTAGCACACTGTGACTGGCATCCCACTAGATGGGAATCATTGACGTGAGGGAAATCACTGTCCCTACATTCATCCACACATTCATACATGAATGATGAAAGCCATGCCACAGCAGTGTGTTTCTGGATGTTTATTGCACATCCAGTGGAGTTTTGCAGCTGGAGCGGTACAGGGCCATGCCAAGCACACCACACAATATGGGCCCGTGGAGGGCCAGCCAGAGTCCATCCGGGGATGACAAGTACTGCGGAAGAGGAAGGGTACAGTCCACAGTCTGGTCGCCGTGTCATTGGTCATCAAACAGGATATGGCAGTCCATGTCGCGGTCCAAGGTGAGTGCAGTGGAGTGTATCAGGGGTCAGTGGCAGGTCATGGGGCCATGTGCGGCACCAAGCAGAAACAGGCAAGGTGGCGTACATGAATGCTAGGGCCTCCTTCTGAACCCAAGCCCATCCACGTCCTCGTCCTCGGATGTGTGCTCTGCCCCACCTGTGGGTGGTGCAGTACCGGATGCGGCACTGTCTGCCACTGACACATCAGGAGCCGGAGGAGGATTGTCGGCCGCACTGTGTGGCAGTGACACATCAGGTGCCGGAGTGGATACGCCTGCCGCACTGGGAGGCACTGACACACCCGGGGGCGGAGATGTGGATGGTGTGGGGGCAGCAGCATTCATTTGCGCCACGCCTTGTGGCAGCAATGCCATGATGAGGACATGCAGGGCATGGTAGATCCCAGCTACATTTCGCTGATGTGCAGCGGTGGCTGCCATCCTTTCCGCCTCCATCCGCACCATGTCCTCCATGAGCCTCCGCATGTGTGCCAGCTCACGGCTGGGATCGCTGGAGCCACTCTGAGCGGACAGGTGTTCTTGTCTCCGAGTCAGGACTCCAGCGATGTCAGTCAGGGCTCGTTGGAGACCATGGAGCGGGCCGTGGGTGTCCGTTAGGGACTGGAGCTGGTCCCTGATGGGACCTAGACACCCATGGATGGCATCCAGTTTGGTAGCCATGAGGTCGAACCCCACCCGCACTTGCTCAGCCGTCTCCCTCTGGCCCTCCAGCACACGGCGTTGGAAGGCCATGTGTTGTTCCTGGGGGTCTTGGGAGACATCCGGGGTTGTGGGTGCCTCCTGCTGGGTGGTTTATGGAGTGGGTGGGGTCTCCTCGATGCAGCTGGGTGTCAATGCTGGTGGTGTCCTCCTCGTCATCAGTGAAGAGTGGCTGGGACTGCTCTGCAGGAGGTGTTGACGGTGCCCCTGCAATGTGAAGGGGAGATGGTGTATTACAATGTGTCCGCATGTATGTAGCTGCATGGTACAGGTTCACATTCAGACAGCATGGCATTGTACATTGTGACAGTCCGTGGATCAGGGCCATGATCCAGAGTCATTGTGGGTGTGCACTGTGCTCTGCTTGATTGTGCATGTGTGCCATTGTGGCCATCTCCCTCCGTCCCCCAGTACCTGGTGGTCACTCACCCTGTTGCGGTTGTGTTGTGTCCTGTCGAGCAGTGTCCGGTCCCCCGACTCCTGCCACGGTCTCCACACTGATGACTGTCGACACCAGCTCCTCCATGTCATCCAGCTCCTGCTGTGGCGCAGGGCTCCCACCTCCAGTCTGTATTGCTGCCTTCTGGTTGGCTGCGAGTTTCTCCTTGGTCTTGCGCTTGATGTCAATCCATCGCCTCTTGGCCTCGTCCATTGACCTCTTGTGCTCTCCGACGGCATTCACCTTGTCCACGATGTCCCGCCATATTCCATTTTTGGTGCCCAAGGACACGTTGGAGGTGACGAACAGTTGTTGATGGTGTTCCATCACCTCCGTGACCAGGATCCTGTTTTCCTGCGGACTGAACTTCGTCTTCCTCTTCTTCTTGTCCTTGCCCTTCCCTGTCCCCGAGGTCCCAGGCTGATCGTCCGGGGTGCTTGTGGGGTTGCGCTCGTCCTCTGCGCCTGCTCCAGCTGCCTCCATGGTGTTTGGGTGTTGGTCATTTTGTGTTTGTGTGTTTTTTCTACTTTTATACTAGTTTTTCCCACCTGCCATGTGTGTATTGCAGGCCTGGCGCTGCTTATCGCTGATTTCCTCATCGCGCTTTGGCCCATCGCATGTTTTTTCGCGTTGAGGTTTGTGTTTTTATCACGGTCGCGGTTGTTGTATCGCGGACATTGTCCGCGTTTTCGGGGAACTATCGCATGGTACCGCCGTGTTGTGAATTCCAGGTTAACACGGGGTTATTTTCCCACAATGGGCTGCGATGTGTAAAGTTGCGTTAACATTTTTTTGAGATATTTAGCACACGTTCTTGTGAATATCCCCCTGGGTCTCCTGGTAATGAGAGGGAGCTCGTCAGCTGTATAAAGACAAGATCAGTACAACGAGTACCTAGCAGTGCCCTCTGACTCACACACGTGTCAGGAATGGGCTTATTGTTGTTGGCTGTTAGACATCAGCAACATGTGTGTGGGACGCAAGGTCCTAGTAGCAGTGTCAGGCTTTCACGTGGAACTGTCTTGGACCCTTACTGCATCATATGAGTTTGCCAGCAGTAACAGAAGATTTAGGACATAAGAACCGCAAGTAATAAGCAGCAGCCAGGAGGTGGAATGTGCGTAGCCTTAAGAAGGGCGGCTGGTCCTACTTGGGCATTGAGCACAGAAGGTACCAAACAGCAGCCTGTAAGCGCAGAAGAGGCATTATGGTGAAGGGGCACAGTTAGTTTGTCAGATTAGAGCAGCAGCTGTGTCTTTTTTCGTTAAATTATTTTTATTTTTATTTTTAGACAGCGAAGAGCACCTGAAACAATATTATACACTCTGCAATCAGCTCGGACTCCCAGAGTTTAGCCACTTCTCACACCCTCACCAACCGTGTAGGGACAGCACCAAATCCAGCAAGGTGGGTTTCAGGCCTGGGCGCTGTATCTCTGTCCAGCTTTGCCTGTGCTACCTTAAATTTAAATTAAAAAAACAAGCATTGCTGCGAGCACAATGTATAAGAGTCCCAGTAAGAACGGAGATGGGGTGGGGGTGGGTTTAAAAACAACTGAGTGTGGAAGGATGGCTGGAATGAAGAAAACGGCCCAAAAACTAGTAAAATACTGGCAGCTGAGATGGACACTGTAGCCAATGATCTCGCTGTGACACATGAAAAATAAGCGGAACAGAAAGTGAAATACCTGCTGCCCCATACTGCTGCGGACGTAATCAGTGTTCTCTATAGGAGGAAGCAGCAGAGGTCGTCCGAAGCTGTGCGCACACAAGAGGCAGTCTGCTGCGGCTGAGGGTCCTGTGCCTTACTGACAACATTTCTTGGAATCTAATTACAAAACAAAGCTACGCCATAATTTTACCAGTTACTGCAAAACTGTTTCTTCTTCCATTTTTAGAAGCGTGTATGGTCTGCCCTGACTTCTCCTGCCTGTTTCTTTTTCTTTTTCTTTTTGTTGGGATGCGAAATGAAACTGAAACACCCCGTGCAAGTGCAGATGGCTCCTCCCAGCGTATCCCAAGAGCGTGAGAATGTAGACCCTTGTGCTATATTTATGTCATTGTCGGTTCTGGTGGATTCTTTGCGCCACCTGAATAATAAAACGAGGGTGGAAAGTGACGGGCGGGGGAGGGGGTGGAACTAAATAGAAAGGAGCTTGGCCTCCCAAAGCGGCCAGTTTGACAGAGAGCAGAGACAGTTACCGGACGGCCGCCTTAAGTAAACAACGAGCGCGGCATCCGTGACGAAAGAGTCTGCACAGCAGAGTAAACAATACACAAATGCTTTTCACTACAAGGCAACCTTCCAAAACCAGATGGGAGGAGGGAAGAGGGGCCATCACACGCTGTACTGTGTGATGACCGACCAAAATGCTCTTTGAGTGAACTCGCCGGAAAGAGAGCTAAACACACAAAGGAGGTACTTTATCAGAAATGCACCAATAAGAACCCAGCATTTCTGAATGCTGCAGCTAACAGCCAATAGCAATGGGTGGATTTGCCAAAGCCACACAGTCATCAGTGATGACCTATTTTTAGGTCATCACTGATGGTCGACCTAAAAATAATAATGAAACACATTTTTTTAGGCCTAAAATGATGAACCAGCAATATCCTCCTAAGTGAGTATCCATAGCACAACCAATGCTTTAAAATACTATATCTGACCATACTAGCTGGACATAAAGGAGAATAAATCAACATACCGACTGATAAATAGTCTTATTGAACAGAACAGGGAGTACCCATGTTGTGCTTATCCGATACAGCTCAGGAAGAAAACTAGGGTACAATGATAGTATGCCAGAACATTAAAGCACCTAGTCAAAAACAGAGTCAAATACCAATACACAAGAAAATATATAGAATCATACAAACTCTTTACAGGGCAATAAGAAAGAAGGGGATTTAGTGGGAGTATTTAACTCATGGCATTTTCCCATGGTATCACCTAATTGAGCCCTCTCCTCTGAGTACCCAGTGTGAAAATCCAAAATACTTTTTCTTTAAATTAAATTTTTTATTAATTTTACATGGTAGCATCATCATTGAGGCAGTGTACAACAGCACATAGGCCAGCACAATACATAATCTGCTATTTCTCCAGCAGTCTTACAGAGATACAAAATAGAAAAAAAGTGAATAAAACCACAGCATCTTCCATATAATATAGCTGCTATTCCCCACATTGTCCATAAAACAATTATTATACCACATTACTACGTTCTGGAATGCACATAAAACAGTGTTAGTCTTATCAGCTCCCCGTGGGTTGCATGTGTTATGCCCATAGCCTATCTTTTAGTATCTGTACTGTAGGCTCTCCCCGCAAAACCTGTATTACATAGCTTACCAACTAACACTTTCCACTTCTTTTAATGTATTCCGCTGTCTAGGCCTCAAGGCGGGTCATCTAGAGTTGGCGCTGCCTCCCCCGTGTCATCTCATAGTTGTGATATAGACTCCAGAAATTCTTAGGGCGATTCTGGGGGGGCAACAATTCACTGTATAACTCTGTTTGTGTATTACAGTACATCAGGTCTTTTTCCCAGTCCGCCATTTTGGGAGGCAGGCCTCTTGACCATGTAATCGCAATCCGGCGCTTCGCCAGTATTAGCCCCATATCTACTAATCGTCTTACCCCCCGTAGGCAGTCGCTTCGAATAGCCTAATAGTGCCAGCATATGATCCGGGGACAGTTCTGAGTCAATTACCTCACCTAATTTGAGAAATATTAGTTCCCAGTATTCCCCTATTCCCGGGCATAACCAGGCTAAATGCAGAAACCCTGCTGGCGTTATTCCGCATCTGTCGCAGCACGCTGTGTCCCTTAAGCCGTAACGATGTAACCTTTCTGGGGTATAATACACTCTGTTGAGAAATTTGAACTGAATTAATCTGTGTCTTCCATTTAATGATATTCGCCTCGTACTTTCGCAACAATATTTCCATATGTCATCATGTATTTGTATACCCAGGTCTCACTGCCATTCGAGTCTGGCTTTCGTGTAAAAGTTTTTACGATATCCAATTGTGACGTTGTATAGCTTGGAAATCATCTTAGCTGGGGAATCTGTGTGCAGCATATGTGTTAAGGCAGTTACTTCCGGTGGTTCATTCAGTTCATCCCCTACCTGCTCTCTCAGCGCATGCCGCACCCTATGATGTTGAAACCTCACTAACGGAGTGTCTGCAAAACCTTGCGCTTCTATGTCTGACCATTCACTTGCTTTTCCATCTTTAAACAGGTCCCCTATTTCTTGTATACCTATTAGACTTAGGGCATTTACCACTAGGGCCCTACATATCGGCAGCCAACTGCACCATCCTACCGGGGTTATAGGTGAATACAGTATTACTCCTGCCTGTTGTTTAAGAAAGAAGTGCCACGCATGTATCGTGGCGTTCACAGAATCTAGCACTCCAGTCCTACGTGAGGGGGCCTTATATAGCATAGCAGGGAGGGGCGTAGGGGCCGTTACCATCTTCTCTATATACATGTGTGGGAGTCCCGGATTTTCGTGTATCCAGGCATGTGCATGCGATCATTGCGTCACCCTATAATACAGGTTTAGATCTGGGGCTCCCAGTCCTCCCATTGAAGATGGTTGTGTGAAGAACATCCCATTTGACTCTCGCCTGTTTCCCCGCCCAAGCCAGTTTAATCATCAACATTCTAACTTTTGTAAAGAAATGTTTAGTCAATACCATTGGGATATTCACAAAAAGAAATAAAAACCTTGGCAGGACAACCATCTTCATTATGGACACACGTCCCATCAAAGATAGGGGTAGACATATCCAACGTTCTATGTCGTCTTCTAGGCTACTCACAAGCTTCCCATAGTTCTCTGCAAATACTATTTCAGAGTCCGTGTGGACTTTGACACCTAAGTATCGCACCGGGTCCGTCGTCCATTGGAGCGGATAATCAAGTTCCATAGGTTTAACGACCAGAGTCAGTGGAAATATGATAGATTTGGGCCAATTGACTTTAAGCCCAGACAGTTCCCCATATCGTACCACTTCTCTAAGCACTGGTGACATATTCGTTTCCGGGTCTCTCACATACAATAGCGTATCATCAGCAGAAGCTGATACAATTAAATTATATCCAGGGAACCTGATCCCTCTATGACTGTGATATTACCGGAGTGCGCAAGCCAACGGTTCTGCTACCAACGCATATAATAGCGGAGATAGTGGACATCCCTGCCGCGTTCCCCTGGATATTTTGATAGGAGCAGTTACCATGTCACCAATTTTCACTCTGGCCGAAGGCTTGTTGTAGAAGTTGGCCTTTTATATGCTGTCCACTAGTTATAGTGGGCACCTTGCACCAGTCCAAATGACCTTTATTGATGATAGGTTTAAAGACAACCTTTATTGAAAGCTATCCTAGTGGTAGCTATGGAGAGCAGCCTTCAGGCTAAGTCTTGAAGGAGTGTTAAGCTGTTGTTTTACTAGTTATAATCTCGTGAATGACCAAATGAAAGGAGAACCACACCAGGTATATATATAAAATATATGTATTTATTACTAAACACTACCCAATAGTCTCTTTATGAGGCTAGAGGTCAAAGTACACAAGTTACAAGTCAAATAGCACAGTAAATTAGCACAATATACGATTAGCCCTAGGGGCGTACCAAACCATATATTAAGAAAGTGGTATAAGAACCACGACTTAAGTAGACACAAGGCCTAGAGCCTGTAGAATCGCTGGGACCCCAAGGAACCACCCAAGGTAGTGACACAGGGGGCCCACGGGGCTGTGTGCAGTGTGTGAACACAGCCGCGAGCTCCGTTAAAGTCTATGGGAAAGTCACTGTAAGAGTTTTAGAGTTTAAGGACACTTAGAAATGGACTAGGACCAAACCCTCTTGGACTTAGACAGTTCTAGGGTCAACACCTACGGGAGCACCGGAGTACTCGAGTTACCTCACCCAGGGAAGCCGGGTGCATAGGTGTCGAATGATGTCGGGTCGCGGCGTCGATTTCAATGGCAGCCTGCAACGAAGGGCTGCTGCCAGGAAGATGCGAAGTGTCCGAAGAGATCCAAGCCTGGATCGGAGATGAGAAGAACCTGAAAGCAGAGGGGACAGAGTCTGGGTCACTTGCCAGTGACCAGGGGCACGATAGTCGAATGCCCACCGATGTCGGGTGCTTCAGGTGAAAGAGGTGAAGCTTGACTCTTCAGCCACGAGGACCAGGAGGCGTCGACAACAACCAGGAGCTGGATTCGAGCTGTCCCACAAAGGATGTCGAGTGCTGCAGGGTTGGTGTCCGGATTGAACACAACAAGCCTTGGCAACAGCAACCCACGCAGAAAGGAGAAAGATGCTTCTGTGCAGACCAGCAAGGTCTGAGGGACTCACCACTCAGTGGGGAGTCAGGGCACGTCTTGAGCAACCAGGGAAGCCCAAAGAAAATCAGAGTTGCCTTCACAGGGACCCACCAGTCGACGGACCAGGGATCGTGAAGGAGCCTCGAGCGGAAATGCAAGAAGCGGGCCCACGGTACACTCGTGGAGTGTAGGCTCACAATCTTCGGTGCAAATGGTGCTCGGGGCCTGGGCTACAAGTAACCCAAAGCAGAACTTCAAGAGACATCGAGAAGTCGATGCACTAGCAAATGTGCACGGTGTCCAGGGGTTCCGGTTCCACATCACTCGTGAGGGCTGTGGGTCTCAGCTTTGCTGGAGACTCGGGTCGGCCTCTGAGAAGTCTGGAAATACTCTTCCTGGGCTGCAAGTACTTCGGAGTCCGGCGGGAGCTTCGGAGATGCAGACCAGCAAATGCTTCGTTGGTGCCTGCCAAGCAGGGGAGTCACACCTTGCCCCCAAGGGAGATTTCTTCAGTCCGCTAGTCTTTAGTAGAGCGTCGAAGTTCCAGGATTCAGTTGCAGAGTTTCGTCCAGGGATATCTAAAGTCCTGTTGCCAGGGGTTCCTTACTTATACCTAAGAAAGGGGTTGGACTAACTCTGGGGACCCACCTATGGGAGGGTTTGGAAAGAGGGGTGGCTACACCCATTTCCTTTGTCCAGTTTCACGCCAGAGCAGGGGCTGGCAGCCCCTGCAACCGGTTTGAACTGGGGTATGCACGAGGACACCAAATGTGCCCCCAGTGCAGGACTTCAAAGCACTCTTGGAGTGCACCCACCCAGCCCCAATCCACTAAGGCATGTCTGGGAGGTGGTAACACCTCCCTGTGACAGGAAACCTATTGTCCAGGCCTCCCCTGCCGGGGTTTCGGTCAGCAGCAGGAGGCCAGACTTGTGTCTGTGGCTGCAGCATCCATTTTGTGATGCCAGGGCTCTGTCTAGTTGGTACCGGGTATACCGGTGCTGTCATGTCTCTCCCTCTAGAAGGGTGGGCTCATACTCCCACACCAGTTACTGGTGTGGGGGTATGATTCCAAGGTGTTTGACACCAAACACGACATGTTTCCGTGCAGCCATCCCAAAGTTAGCATTTACAGCGAGGATATAATGCACTTAAGAGTATATGGTCAGGCTGCACCACAGACAACCCCGGAGAGGAGATTCCGAGGGCTGCAGAGGGGCTCTGCTCATGCAGGGGCACCCTCTCACATATAACCAAGCACCCTGCCTTCAGGATTGATAAGGCCTGCCATAGGGGTGACTGATAGGTTTCTATGTGCAGTGATAGGTGAGAGATAGTGAACCTATATCTCTGTGAGGGGTGCATGCACCACCTCACTCAGGCTGCAGTAGCAGTCCTGTGGTGTCATTTTTGATGGCTTTCCAGGGGTGGCACAATACATGCTTCAGCCCCTGGTAGGCCTCTGGGGTACCTATGCCCTGGGTACATAGTATACCATATACTAGGGACTTATAAGGGCACTCCAGAATCCAATCTGTGGTGTATCTAAAGTACATGGAATCAATTTAGAGAGGAAGCAGCTAGGCTGCGGTCCTGGTTAGCAGGGCCCCAGCCAGACTAAAGTAGAAAAACAGTGAGACATCAGCAAAAAGTGGGGGTAACCATAAGAGGTAGATCCTACTCTCCTACACAACCCCCCCCAAACGCAGCGACATTAAACTATCCTTGATCAGTTAAGTCTTCATGTTCTAAGTGGAAATATCTGCATTGGCATGGTTACTCCCAGGTCTATGTTCCACTGTATAGTCCATCCCCTGTAGGGAAATGGACCACCTCAAAAGTTTGGGGTTTTCACCCTTCATCTGTTTTAGCCATAAGAGGGGCTTATGGTCTGTCTGAACAAGGAAGTGAGTGCCAAACAAGTATGGCCTCAGCTTCTTCAGAGCCCAAACCACAGCAAAGGCCTCCCTCTCAATGGCTGACCAACGTTTCTCTCTGGGGGTCAGCCTTCTGCTAATAAAAGCTACTGGCTGATCCTGACCTTCATCATTCAACTGTGATAGTACAGCCCCTACCACCAACTCAGATGCATCTGTTTGAACAATGAACTTTTTGGAGTAATCAGGACTTTGCAGAATGGGAGCAGTGCACATGGCCTGCTTCAGGTCATCAAATGCCTTTTGACAGCTAACTGTCCACTGAACCTTTTTGGGCATTTTCTTAGAGGTTAAGTCATTCAGGGGTGTCACTATTGATCCATACCCTTTGACAAATCTTCTGTAATACCCAGTCAGGCCTAAAAAGGCTCTCACCTGAGTCTGGGTAGTTGGGGCAACCCAGTCCATGATGGTCTGGATTTTGCTCTGCAATGGTTGAACCTGGCCTCCACCCACAAGGTGGCCCAGGTACACAACCTGACTCTGCCCTATCTGGCACTTGGTGGCCTTGATAGTTAGGCCTGCCTTCTGCAGGGCCTCCAAAACATTTCTGAGGTGGACCAGGTGGAGCTAAAGACAGCAATATCATCTAGATATGCTGCACTATAGGCTTCCAGACCTGTAAGGACTGTGTTCACCAACCTCTGAAAAGTGGCAGGTGCATTCTTCAAACCGGCACTTCCCTGTATGCAAATAAAAGGCAGGGCAAGAGTATGTCCCATCTTCGCCTAAGCTTTTCTGGGAGCCCTTTAATCATGCCCTTCAAGGTTTTGTTGAACCTCTCAACTAAACCATTGCATTGTGGGTGATAGGGTGTGGTGAATTTGTAAGTCACCCCACACTCCTTCCACATTGCAGTCAAGTAACTGGACATAAAGTTTGCATCTCTGTCAGATACTACCTCCTTAGGAAAGCCCACTCTTGAGAAAATTCCCAGGAGGGCCCTTGCCACCACAGGGGCTTTAGTGGTCCTAAGGGGAATGGCTTCTGGGTACCTGGTGGCATGGTCCACCACCACCAGGATAAACCTGTGCCCAGATGCTGTTTGGGGATCCATGGGACCAACTATGTCAATCCCCACCCTCTCAAAGGGAACCCCCACCACAGGTAGTGGTATCAGGGGGCCTTTGTGGTACCACCTGCCTTCCCACTGGCTTGGCAGGTTACACAGGAGCGACAAAACTCCTTGGTGTCTTCAGACATGTGGGGCCAGTGAAAGTGAGGGACAATCCTGTCCCAAGTCTTGTTCTGGCCCAGGTGACCTGCTAAGGGAATATCATGGGCTAGTGTCAATAGGAAGCCCCTGAACTTCAGAGGTATGACCAACCTCCTGGCTGCTCCAGGCTTGGGGTCTCTACTCTCTGAGTACAGGAGTCCATCATCCCAATATATCTTATGGGTGCCACTAGCATTCCCAGCAGCCTCAGCAGCAGCTTGCTGTCTGAGGGGTTCAAGAGAGGGGCAGTTCAGCTGCTCCTGGCTCAGATCTTCCCTGGAAGGGCCCCCTGTCCCCAAGAACTCAACCTGATGTCACGTAACGATGGTAGGAGGCAAGATGGCGGTCGTCTGAGACCGTAGCAGCGTGCAGCCCCAACGGAGAGCTTGATTTTTCTATGCAGGAATAGAGATGGGACGCAGCGATGACCCCAGAAAGTTGTTATAAGGAGGTATTAATCACCCCCAAGAGCTGTGGACATTACCTGCGTTTAATAGGGACACTGATTGGATTGGCGGTACTGAGACGCTTCTCTACAGCGATTGCCAAAGTTTACGTCAGTGGCAGTGACCCTTACCAGGAATCCACGCTCGCCGAAACTGAGACCGAGGTGGAAGCGATGGGGCCAAAAACAGCAGGAGCCACCGCCAAGACAAGGGCGGCACGACTAATTTTGCGGGGACAGTCTGAGACGGGAGATGCCAGTGAGGAAGCGGCAGCACTAGCGCTGATCTCGCCGAAGGGGTGTCGCGGACAGCCAGCTGACTCATGCCTGGAGAGAAGAGGAAGAGGCGGGGCAGCAGTGAAGACTCGACCGGCCGGCCCATCAGTGGTTGATCTAATGCGAGGCCCCACGGGGAAAGCAGCTCCGGGTCACGGCGAGCTGTGTCAGAACAATGTGGCCGGGCAGAGCCAGGAGCGCGGCTTGGAGAAGGGGAGAAATGAAGAAGGATCCCCCGATTTGAATAGGGTTCTACAGGGAACTGAGTCGGATGAGTTTAAAGGTAGGCCTGGAGATAACCCTCAAGGGACTGTGACTATGAATGAGGGGGGGGGAAACACCGGGCATGCTTTGGACGTTGGCTCTAATGTAATAACTATTGAAGAGAATCCAGGTGAAGTTATTGCGGATGTTGGAGGGCAGGATTCCTCTCAGGTTAATACAGTAATAACCTCTCCCCAGGACTTTCGGGTAATGTCCATTTCCCAGGCGGATAAGCTACTAGGAGCAGGCTGTGTAAATAATGGGAATGTGGAGAAAGACCTTTGGGATGGCAAAGAGCAAGAGCCTAGTGATTACTTTTTTTCACTGTCAGATGGGGGTGATTGGTCAGAGGATCTTTCAGATATCTCCACAGACCTGACCAACAGCTACTTGGATGAGTCTGATGGTAGCAAAGTAAAAACTGTCTTGAAAAGGAAAAAAAGAAAGTCGGGAGCTAAGGACCTTACTTGGGACTATACCCCTACATATCCACTTGCGGGCCAACTGTCTAGCGGACAACACGTTTCGGACCAGGGGGGACCCACTCATTCGACGCTTGAAGCAATTTTTCAAGCTATATCGCTGCATCGTGATGAGGTGAGACTGGATGGATGCAAGGCCCAAGCAGCAATGCGAAAAGTGCAGGGAGTGATTCGTAAATTGGATAAAACCTGTAGTGTATTCGGGGAGAGACTGACCGACTTGGAATCAAGGGTTGTGGCAACTGAAGCGGATCTTACTACAAACCAGACACTTATAAAATCTCATGAGGCTCAATTAGTAGATGTGCAATGGAAACTAGAAGCGCAGGAGAATTACCAGAGGAGGAATAATTTGAGGGTGCTTGGGGTTCCGGAGGAGGTTGAAGGGGCTGATATCCGCTCATTTGTTGTGAAATTATTTAGAGATACACTCCCAGAACTCACGGACTGGAATTGGGATCGAGAGGTGCAACGTGCTCATCGCGTTCCTTTTGTGCAGAAGCAGCCTGTGAAGGCAGGAGCATTGCCACGAGCCATTTTGGTCTACTTGGGTAATTTTTTGTTACGCCAAACTATTTTTGAGAAGGCTCGGCCAGAAGCAAAAAGAACTTGGAATGAGGTTTCCTATTTTGTCCGACCAGATTTTTGCCACTCCACTGTCGAAAGGCGGTGGAGGTTGCGGCAATTGATAAAACCATTTCAAGATAAAAATGCACAAGCCTACTTGAACAATCCAGCAAGACTCAAAGTAATCTGGGGGTAACACGATTCTTTTTCTCAGAAATTAAAGCAAAAGAATACCTTGATAGTTTGAAGGGCTAGGATACAGATATAGATTTATGGTTAAATCGGATTGGTTCAAGGAATATTAATGGCGGGTAAACATTGGAACTGTTTATGGAATATAATTGGGGTGTCGAAGAAGGGGGTGATTTGGAGGGAGGATTTGGGGGTCATGGTGTTTGGATGGGAAAATAGCACTTGTTCAAAATTTAAGGGTTAATGTAGGGCTCTTGGGGTTGCACGACGCATCCATTATGCACAGACCTAGGTCTGAGCGCCTCTCGTGGGGGGTGCTGGGGGAGGGGATGGGTAGGGGGGAGGAGGGAAGGGGTGGTGGAGAGGGGGGGGATGGTTGGGGGCTGGGGGAACTTGGGGAGAAAAACATATCCAGAATTGATGAGATAAACTGTATATTATTAAAAACAGGAAAAAGTATGCAGGTCATTTTCTTAAAGATGGTAAAGAAAAGAAAGAGAGGCAGGGGATTATGTGGAGTTCTGAAAATTGAACTTAGATGGGGAGGATAAATATATGCTCTTTGAATGTAGCAGGGCTGAACGATAGAGCGAAAAGGGCGAGCTTATCGGAATTAGTGAGAACAAACGATATTGATGTAGTGTGCTTACAAGAAACCCATATCCCTTGGGGGAAAAAAGAGTTGTTGGGTATTAGAGGATATAACCTACTAGCATGCACCTCCCAAACTTCGAATACGCGGGAGTGGCTATACTAGCTAAGATTAATTTGGGACTAGTCAAACGAAAGGCAGCGGATATATTGGGGAGGTGGGCTATAGTGGAATTAGAGGCAGGATTCACCTTATGTTCAATTTATGGGTCAAACCAGGACGATCCTCAGATATTTGAAGATTTGGAGTTGGAACTTGCATCATGGCCCATCCCATTAATCATGTGTGGTGATTTTAATATTTCACTTGACTCAAAACAAGGACAGCATCAAGGGGGGTATTATGGTCGAAAGCCCAGAGTTTATAGAGCACTAGCCTCCCTCATAAATAGTCATGGTTTAGTGGATGCCTGGGCAGTGAATAATCCAAACAACGCTGGCTATACATATTATTCTTGTCCGCACAGGAAGTATGTTCGGATTGATTATTTTTTCTGCACAAGAGATGTATTAAATGTAGCAAATATTAAGAAACTCCCGAAGGTGATTTCAGATCATAACCCTCTAATCTTGGAGATGGAAAATGCAAATTTTAGGAGATCCCAGAGGAAATGGACGTTTGATAGGAAACTCCTTGTAAATAATGATTATATCGAACATATTAAGAATTGGTCACAGTAATTCTTTGATATGAATAGATATAGTGCTGGTAGGGGGACTGTGTGGGATTCCTTTAAAGCCGGTCTCAGAGGGGAAACCATCAGCTTTGTTGCAAGGGCTAGGACCTCGCGGAGGATTAGGAATCAACAATTAATGCGGGAGCTAGCGGAGGCGGAAGAGAAGCACATCTCATTAATAGAACAGGGGCTTTAAGGGGTTCAAATCCAGTATCAAATAATAACTCTGAAAGCAGAAATTAATAGCTGGTTAACACAAAAATCTGCAGAGGAATACCAATCCCAGCGGAATAGCTCCTATGAAAATGGTGAGCTAGTTGGGAGGAGGTTAGCTCTTCGTACTAGACAGAAGAATTCATTGAATGCAATATCCTCTATCAAAATGAGTGGGCATACATATACAGATCCAGATGATATTATCGGGGTATTTAAGGATTATTATCAAACTTTATATCAAGAGGATAAGTATAATGAAAAGGATACAGCTGAAGTATTACAGGATATAGTTCATTTAGTGGGTAACTCTGAACTAGGTGAAAGGTTGGATATTTTAACTAAGGAAGATCTGGAAAAAGAAATTTCACTAGAGGAAGTCCAGGTAGCATTGCAAGGAATGGCATTAGGGAAAGCTGCCGGTCCTGACAAGATTCCGATAGAGATCTATAAGCTATTGGGAGAAGCAATAGTTCCTCTTTTATTGGATTTGTTTAGAGGTGTACAATATAGTGGGGAACCCCCTGAATCATGGAAAGAGACCGATATTATAATTTTTCCTAAGAAAGGGAAACCAGCAGACAACCCGTCATCGTACCGACCGATTTCTCTGATTAATTCAGATACAAAAATTTATTCCAAGATATTGGCTAATCGGTTGGGGAGGGTCATAGCTCGTCTGGTCTCCCCTTGGCAACACGGGTTTATCCCCGGGAGAGAAACAACAGATCACACTCGGAGGGCTATTGCATTATTTGATATTATGATGGAGACCGGGGGCCAGATGGCTATGATCCTCCTCGATGCCGAAAAGGCATTCGATCGGGTGTCTTGGAAGTTTTTATGGGGGATACTGGAGCTGAACGGGTTTGGACATCAATTTATAAGGGCAATTAAAGCTATGTATAGCGAACCAAAAGCCCGGCTACAAATAATGGGGACGGAGTCTAGTAATATTGTAGTAACCAGAGGGACTAGGCAAGGCTGTCCTTGTTCCCCCATTTTATTTGCCATGTATATTAACCCTCTCCTGGTGAAACTTTTACACTCTGAGAAGATTAAGCCAGTGGTAACCAGGGGATATGAGACAAAAGTCCTGGCTTATGCCGATGACGTTGCTATATTAACTACGGATCCAGCAGAGGCAATTGAGGAAATTATCCAGATAGCTGAGGGTTTTGGGAGTCTGTCAGGCTATGCTCTGAACGAAGGGAAGACCATTGTTATTTGTACAGAAAACATGGATTTTAACGATCCTAGACGAGCAGATACGGCAGTCTACTTGGGGGTTCGAGTTAGTGCAAAAGTGGATGATATTATTAAACTTAATTTTGATCCTTTGGTTAATTCAATAGCTACGGAACTAAAGAGAGTTAATGGGCAACATCTCTCTATTATAGGAAGAGGGAACTATTTGAAAATGACAATGTTGCCTAAGATACTCTATTTGTTTCGTTCAATACCCCTTATGGTGGATGACCATGTATTGAAAACTTTAGATTCTAATTTTTCTAATTTTATCTGGCAATATGGGAAAGTGAGGAGAGCATTAAAATATCTAACCCTACCACAAAATAGAGGAGGGCTTACAATACCCAATATTACGTTTTACTATTGGGCGGCCCTTCTTCATCAGTTGACCTCCTTGTTCATAGTAAAAGGAGCTAGAAATAATGAACTGGAGGAAGATCCGGGGGTGCCTACAGTATATGAACTTGCTTTAGGGAAGGAGGTACGGGGTTTGCTATTGAGACAAACGGAGTCGAGCTATTACAAAAAAGTTTGCTTTAAAGTAATACATAGCGCATTGCGAATCTGGAAGCAAGTTTCAAAATTTATGTTGATTCCTAAAATCTGCAGATATACTCCCCTTTGGCGTTCTTCGCTATTTCCTCATCAGGTATATGACGATATGGGGAAAAGTTGGGAAGAGCTGGGGGTAGACACAATTGGTGATCTTTATGGGGGGGGTACAAGGTTTGCAATTTTTACAGCTTCAGCGTGACTTTGGAATCCCAGCAAATCATTATTTTAAATTTGTACAGATTAGAAGTATTTTAACTATACATAGGTCAACGATGAATTTAGAAAGGATACCACTGCTAGAAGCTATTACTAGGAGATCAAACAAAATCAGGAATACTTACAGTTTACTACTTGGACAACAACCAGATGATTTGGAAAAACATGAGACATCCTGGGCATCCAAATTGGATAATCCTGAGGTGGATATATACATGAGCTTATCCTTATCAGCCAAGCTATTTATATCCACAAATTTAAAGGCACAACTATATAAAACTATTTTTAACTTATATTTTACACCCTCTAAGTTATTTTTATGGGGAAAAATGCAGGATGACAAATGTCCTAGATGCGGGGTAGGTCCAGCAACCCTGATACATATGTTTTGTGACTGTGTCAAATTAGGTGTATTAAAAAAGGGGCTGCTTGATTTCTGGGAGAAACTGTTTGGTTTCAGATTTGAACTGACTCCTACACTGCTGATGTTAGGATGTGATAGCTCTCTGGCCCTTAATTCTGCGCAGGGATATTGTTTATTTCTGGGGACAGCAGTATTCAGAATAATGCTAGCTGCCAGGTGGAAGGATGCAGAACCTCCAACTTTTCAGATGTGGCTTGCCAGACTGCTCGGAATTTATAACCAAGAGAAGGCCCTGTATGCTTGTAGGGGCAGACAGGCTAGAACTCGGGGAGGAAAATCTGGGCACTCATTTCTGAATGGAACAAAGAAATGAGGGAGCCGTAGTAAGAAGAGGGGTCCCCAAGGGGTGTAATAATGTGAGGCTGATAGGGTAAGCATGAATAGTACTGCACAGGATTTTACACCCTGGTTTTAAATGTTAGAAGTTTATATAATATGCTCTTGTAACTTTTATCTGATATGTATTATATGCCATGCACTTTATGAACCGTTTAGACCTTGGTTTTAATCATTAGACTGTATAGTAAGATTAATATCGATAAGGCACTAAAGGTTGACCCCGCTTTGGGTCCCTTTTTTTTTTAACCTGCTAAGGGCAATTTTTTTATTTTTTTATGAACTGCCTAAATGAATTTTATCCCCGGTTAATGTATATATATCTACTAAATGACCTGTGTAATATGTACTATGATTAACTAATAGCTATTTTTTGTGTAATATGATGTTTCTGGATATGAAATAATAAAAAAAAAAAAAGAAAAAAAAAAGAACTCAACCTGATCAGGTTCAAGCTCCTCTGGGACAGTTCCTTCTTCAGGCCTGAGATCATCTTCCTCAAAAGACTGATCTGCTTCCTGAGCCAAGGGGGAAGGCCTTAACCCTACTGCTCCTTCTCTTGGGAGGCACCTGGTCCATTATTCCAGAATCCAGGGCCTGTTCAGCTTTTGACATTTTTGCCTGTGACCTAGTCACAGCAAAGACATGTGCAGGGATCCCTAGCATTTCTGCATGTTTCCTGAGCTCCACCTCTGCCCAAGCTGAGGTTTCAAGATCATTGCCAAGCAAGCATTCGACTGGTAGGTCTGCACTCACCACAACCTTCTTAAGGCCAGTTACCCCTCCCCAGGAGAAGTTAACAACTGCCAGAGAATGGTCTGTTCTGACATTGCTAGCATTGGTCACTTGGTACATTTCACCAAGTATAATCTGCCCAGGATCCACAAGATATTTTGTCACCATGGTGACACTTGCTCCTGTGTCCCTGAATGCCAAAGCCTCTCTTCCATTAATTAAAGGCTGCTGTCTGTATTTGCCCAAATTATTGGGACTCACTAAGGGGGACATATCCATGCCCCCATCACAGACTAGGACAGCCTGAGTTGGCACTCTGCCTAGGCCAGAGCCCATCTCAGTACCCAGGGTCAACCCTACTAAACTCTTATTCTGAGTGTTTCCACCACCATTTGTAGCTGGACTAGGGGGAACAGTTGCCTTAGGGGAAATGGTGGCTGGATTAGAGTCTTTGGACTTGGTGCAATCACTTGTCCAGTGAATCTTCTGCTTACAGATTTTGCACCATGGTTTCTTTTGGCCTTTTCCTTTAGTAGATTGGGATTCCCCACCAGATGCAGATTTTTGGGGACCTTGAGAAGACTTCTGGTCTTTACCCTTTTCCCCACCCTTGTCAGAGTTTTTGGAATCTTGCTTCTTCTGATCACCACCTTGGTTCTGTACCTTCTGCTTCACCCTGGTTCTGACCCATTTGTCTGCTTTCTTTCCCAATTCTTGGGGAGAGGTCAGATCAGAGTCAACCAGGTACTGATGTAGCAACTGATTCTGACAGTTATTAAGAATCTGCTCCCTCATGATTAAATTATACAATCCTTTGAAGTCACACACCTTACTGCCAAGTAACCAGCCTTCCAGAGCCTTAGTAGCACAATCTACAAAGTCCACCCAGTCCTGTGTCTGTGCCTTTTGGGTATCTCTGAACTTTAACCTGTATTGCTCAGTGGTTAGGCCAAACCCATCTATCAGGGCACTCTTCAGGACTTGGTAATCATCAGCATCCTCTTCTCTTACAGTGAGAAGCTTGTCTTTACCTTTGTCTGCAAAGGAGAGCCACAAGATTGCTGCCCACTGCTCCTGGGGGACCCTCTGAACTTTACAGGCCCTCTCCAGTGCAGTAATCCATTTGTGGATGTCATCCCCACTCTGGTAGGGAGGGACAATCTTGCTCAGGTTTCTATGGTCATAAGACCTTTCCCTACCACTAGGGAAGTTGCTGCCACCGTGGGACTCTAGTCCCAACTTTCTTATTTGTCTATGACAGGATTCCCTGTCTATAGCCAACTGCTCTCTTCTGATCCTAAGCTGAGCTTCTCCATACTTGAGCAGTCCTCGTCCTTTCATGAGAGGATTCCCTCCTATGAGAGGAAACAGAGGTCCCTACTGAGGTGTCAGAATGGTTAAACTCTTGAGAAGGAGATCTTGACCTTCTAGGCACACTCACAACTCTTCCTGGTGGGACGAAGGGGAGGTCATTCTGGTCCTCCTCCTCATCTTCAGGAGGAGCTGGATTTTCCAGGGCAAGATCTTTGTCATCTTCCTGGCCAGTTTCAGAGGTCAGGTCCTGGGTATTTTCACCCCTGGTCCCTTCCTCATCTTCTGCCCCACCCGCTCTGCCTACCCCTTCAGACCCTGGGGGTCTTCTGAGATCATCCAACAGAAGCACCTCTATGAGGCGTTGGGTTTTGGCACTTTTGCCTGTCTTCAGCTTCCTAGTACTGCACAATGCTCTCAATTCCAAGAATGGGAGGTTGTCATACTTGGATGTTAGAAGCCCATGGGCTTCTGGCAGGGACCCACTGGTTCCTGGCCTTGAAGACATCACTAGTGAGGTGTGGTGTATGCACTACCTACTCTAGTGTGGCCTACTAAACTCTCTTGAGTTGTAGAAAGGGTGTGCTAAGCCCTTGACACACAACTCTAAGTTCAGTAGAACTTACTGTATTTCTAAGCTTGAATTTATATGTACCTCAAGTACCTTTAGTGGTTTTCAGTTAGTCACACACTTGAGATTATCTGGTAAAACAAGGCAAGCTTGAATCCAACCGCTGCACACCAATGTGAGAAGTTGGCCTGGTATATGCTGTCCACTACTTAAGTAGACACAAGGCCTAGATCCTGTAGAATCGCTGGGACCCCAAGGAACCACCCAAGGTAGTGACACAGGGGGCCCACGGGGGCTGTGTGCAGTGTGTGAACACAGCCGCGAGCTCCGTTAAAGTCTATGGGAAAGTCGCGGTAAGAGTTTTAGAGTTTAAGGACACTTAGAAATGGACTAGGACCAAACCCTCTTGGAGTTAGACAGTTCTAGGGTCAACACCCACGGGAGCACCGGAGTACTCGAGTTACCTCACCCAGGGAAGCCGGGTGCATAGGTGTCGAATGATGTCGGGTCGCGGCGTCGATTTCAATGGCAGCCTGCAACGAAGTGCTGCTGCCGGGAAGATGCGAAGTGTCCGAAGAGATCCAAGCCTGGATCGGAGATGAGAAGAACCTGAAAGCAGAGGGGACAGAGTCTGGGTCACTTGCCAGTGACCAGGGGCACGATAGTCGAATGCCCACCGATGTCGGGTGCTTCAGGTGAAAGAGGTGAAGCTTGACTCTTCAGCCACGAGGACCAGGAGGACCAGGAGGCGTCGACGATGACCAGGAGCTGGATTTGAGCTGTCCCACGAAGGATGTCGAGTGCTGCAGCGTTGGTGTCCGGATTGAACACAACAAGCCTTGGCAACAGCAACCCACGCAGAAAGGAGAAAGATGCGTTTTTGCAGACCAGCAAGATCTGAGGGACTCACCACTCGGTGGGGAGTCAGGGTACGTCTGGAGCAACCAGAGAAGCCCAAAGAAAATCAGAGTTGCCTTCACAGGGACCCACCAGTCGACGGACCAGGGATTGCAAAGGAGCCTCAAGCGGAAATGCAAGAAGCGGGCCCACGGAACACTCGTGGAGTGTAGGCTCACAATCTTTGGTGTAAATGGTGCTCGGGGCCTGGGCTACAAGTAACCCAAATCAGGATTTCAAGAGACGTCGAGAAGTTGATGCACTAGCAAATGTGCACGGTGTCCAGGGGTTCCGGTTCCACGTCACTCGTGAGGGCTGCGGGTCTCAGCTTTGCTGGGGACTCGGGTCGGCATCTGAGAAGTCTGGAAATCCTCTTTCTGGGCTGCAAGTACTTCGGAGTCCGGCGGGAGCTTCGGAGATGCAGACCGGCAAATGCTTTGTTGGTGGCTGCCAAGCAGGGGAGTCACTCCTTGACCCCAAGGGAGATTTCTTCAATCCTCTAGTCTTTAGTAGAGCATCGAAGTTCCAGGATTCAGTTGCAGAGTTTCGTCCAGGGATATCTAAAGTCCTGTTGCCAGGGGTTCCTTACTTATACCTAAGAAAGGGGTTGGACTAACTCTGGGGACCCACCTATGGAAGGGTTTGGAAAGAGGGGTGGCTACACCCATTTCCTTTGTCCAGTTTCACACCAGAGCAGGGGCTGGCAGCCCCTGCAACCGGTTTGAACTGGGGTATGCACGAGGACCCCAAATGTGCCCCCAGTGCAGGATTTCAAAGCACTCTTGGAGTGCACCCACCCAGCCCCAATCCACTAAGGCCTGTCTGGGAGGTGGTAACACCTCCCTGTGACAAGAAACCTATTGTCCAGGCCTCCCCTGCTGGAGTTTCGGTCAGCAGCAGGAGACCAGACTCGTGTCTGTGGCTGCAGCATCCATTTTGTGATGCCAGGGCTCTGTTTAGTTGGTACCGGGTATACATGTGCCGTCATGTCTCTCCCTCTAGAAGGGTGGGATCATACTCCCACACCAGTTACTGGTGTGGGGTTATGATTCCAAGGTGTTTGACACCAAACACGACATGTTTCCGTGCAGCCATCCCAAAGTTAGCATTTACCGCGAGGATATAATGCACTTAAGAGTATATGGTCAGGCTGCACCACAGACAACCCTGGAGAGGAGATTCCGAGGGCTGCAGAGGGGCTCTGCTCATGCAGGGGCACCATCTCACATATAACCAAGCACCCTGCCTTCAGGATTGATAAGGCCTGCCATAGGGGTGACTGATAGGATTCTATGTGCAGTGATAGGTGAGAGATAGTGAACCTATATCTCTGTGAGGGGTGCATGCACCACCTCACTCAGGCTGCAGTAGCAGTCCTGTGGTGTCATTTTGGATGGCTTTCCAGGGGTGGCACAATACATGCTTCAGCCCCTGTTAGGCCTCTGAGGTACCTATGCCCTGGGTACATAGTATACCATATACTAGGGACTTATAAGGGCTCCCCAGAATCCAATCTGTGGTGTACCTAAAGTACATGGAATCAATTTAGAGAGGAAGCAGCTAGGCTGGGGTCCTGGTTAGCAGGGCCCCAGCCAGACTAAAGTCGAAAAACAGTGAGACATCAGCAAAAAGTGGGGGTAACCATAAGAGGCAGATCCTACTCTCCTAGATAGTGCTCCCACTAACTGCAGATAGATTTCCCCAAGGCCCATTCTGCGCAGCACCCTACTCATAAATGCCCACTCTACCGAATCAAAAGCCTTCTCTATATCTAAGAAGACAGCTACCGCCTTAGTTTCTGGCCTGGTATGTTGGATGACTCCGAACACCGTCCTTAAATTATAAGTTAAGTTTCTCCCTGGTACAAAGCCTGCCTGTTATGGCTTCACCAACAGCGGCACCAAAGGGGCTATACGATTGGCCAGTACCTTGGCAAATAGCTTTGTGTCCACATTAAGGAGCGAGAGTGGTCTATACGATGCACACTCATCAGGGGGTTTCCCTGGTTTTAAAATGGCTATTATCAATGCCTCTCTCATTGACGGAGGCATCTGTCCTTCCTCACTCATCTCTTCAAAAAACACCTTCAGATGCGGGATAAGCTGCTCTGCAAACGTTTTGTAGAACATAACTGTTAATCCATCTTGCCCTGGGGCACTACCTTCTCTCATCGCTTTTAGCGCCTCTAGTATCTCAGCTGTATCTAGAGGCCTCATTAAATATTCCCTGTGTGCGTCTTCTAGCCATGGAAGCTTTATGTGCTCTAAGTATGTTAGTATTTCTTCTTCCCCCGCATGCGCTCTGGTACTATATAACTGAGAGTAGTACTGACAAAATCTATTAGCAACCGCTGTTGGATCACTTAGGGACCCCCGCTCTCTGTGTTTATTTCCGCCACTTCCGACAGAGCTCACCTGCTTTTTAGTAGTGACGCCAGTACCGCGCCTGGCCTCTCACCCTTGCCATAGGTCCGTGCTGTGGCATATTTCTCCATATGCTTCACTTCAGCATCTGCTTTTTCATGATATTCATTCAGTGTAGCTTTCAATTCAGCACGAGCATCCTCACCTCCACCTTCTAATATCCGTCGCTCTATATCATTTAGGCGAGTTTCTAGTGTGTTCAAACGACCTCTAATTGCTCGTAGTACCCCCGAGTGCTTAGTCATTGCCACCCCACGCATATACACCTTAAAAGTTTCCCATACTGTCGAAAACTTCTCAACTGAGCCCACGTTCAATTCAAAGAAGTCGTCTATGGCCTCTGCCATTTCTTCTTTAAATGCGGCATCTAGTAGAGAATATGGCGGAAATCTCCATGTGAAGGGAGCGATTCTCTTCTGGGGGATTTCTATAGACAGGCTGATCGGGGAGTGGTCCCTGTACGAGCGCGAATGCACTTCACAGGTCTGGATCCAGGTATTCATAGCTCTAGAGACCAACCAGTAATCTATCCTGGTGTGTAAGTCATGGGGGGCTGAGTAATGCGTGAAGCCGCCTTGGTTGGGTGAACGGTGCCGCCATATATCGACCAAATCTAGTCGCAGCATCGCATCTTGTATGGCCCTAGCCGCCGCAGAGATGCGCCCTGCGGGCCGCCTGAGCGAACACGTTCTGGATCCAATACACAGTTAAGATCTCCCCCCCAGAACAGCGGCAGTGCGCTATATTTGCTAAGCTTCTCTCGTAATTTCTCATAAAACTGCGAGTTGTCATAGTTTGGCCCATATACATTCACAATTATCACATCCAGCCCACGACCCCTGCATCTAGTGATCACATAACGACCCTCCGGGTCCGAATCAAAGCTTTCAAGCTTAAGTCCTGACTTCCGTCTAACCCACCTTAGCACACCCCTGGCATGTGTGGTGAAGCCTGCTACACGAAAAGAGCCGTGTAACCTCCTAGTTGTAAGCATGCTACTATTAATGGACAAATGCGTTTCCTGAAACAGTGCTATATCTATATCATGCCTAGCCACATATGACATCACTTTCCGTACCTTCCTAAAATCATTTAGTCCTCGCACATTCCACATCAGTAGTTTAATATTATTCTGGTGTCTCTGTGACATTTCTACTTGTGTTTGCTAAATTACCTCTGATTATGCTGTACTGTCTAACTGCTACGCCGTATGCTCCGTACACTGCACAGTGTCTCTCAAGTACTCTGATTTCTGATGTCATGTTGCTATCGTAACAAACCCCCCCTCTCACCACCCTCCCAGGCTATGCCCCCCACAACTAGGCATAGACAAATAACCTGTCCTACTCCCTCCTCCCTTGAGTCCCAACATTTTGAAATCAACATATATGAGCAACTATAGCCCAACTTATAACACTAAGGGGTCGATTCCGATTCGGGCCGGAAAAAGCACCGACCGACTCGGATCCGGAAAAAATACCGACCGACACGTACCAGTGGCGCCCGACACGCCAAGTACGATGCAAGCCGCGATAAATCCGACCGACACGTCAGGAAACCAAGCCGACCGACCGAGCCGCTCGGAAAATAGCAATCCGGCCGGAAAAACACGCGAATCCAACCGACCGACACGCACCCGGAACAAATCCGACCGAATCGTACCCGCCAACTCCAACCCGCAAAGTACGATGCAAGGCGCGAAAAACACGACCGAGTCGGACGGAGGACAAGCCGTACGACCGACACGCATACAAAACCGAGCCGAAGCAATACAATACACCGCGACCGACGCGTACGCAGCATACAAAACTGCACAAACACAGCGTGAACGAAACGGAAAACACCGTACGAGACCAATGCAGGGTCCGACTCGGTCACAAGAACGTTTCCAACATACACAAACTGCACAAAGGAAAAATCAACCAAAAAAAGGCCAAACAAGCAATTACCAAGCCAATAAATACTGGGGGGTGGGGACAGAGAACAAAGACACACCCACAACTCCACCTATATAAAGGACACAAATCACTACCATGAGCCTTTGCAAATGCCATTTCACTGCCAGCACCCAAGAGAAAGCAACCACACACCCACAGCTCATCCCTCACACAAGCCACACACCATCAGCACACCAACAAATACCTACCTCACATACACCCAGCAAAACACACACTCACACACCCTCACCTGCACACCAACACACACATCACTCACCATCACCACCCATCACCATGCCCCCCAAGAAGAATCCCAAGTTCCTAGATTGTGAATTGGAAGTCCTGGTAGACGAGATCCTCAGGGTGGAGCCACAGCTGTTTGGCACTCTGGTCCAACAGACCCCCATGTCGCAGAAAACCAAGATGTGGGAGAGGATCATCAACAGGGTGAACGCACAATCATCAT